>CM076449.1:13646514-14846514 GCA_038419695.1 Scomberomorus guttatus | reverse complement strand
GGTCTTTTTGGTGAGCTGTGATCTGAGCAGATGTAGTAGTTTTGGGAGAATTTTGCCCCGCACACTTATTGTAGATCTAATAAATTACTTGTGACTTACAGTCAACGTTGTGTAAAGTACTATTGACAGCTCTTGTTTCATAGCCAATCTGCAATTTTCAGACACTCATACTTGTCTTGTTGCTGAGTAATTACACTTTAATCCCGCTTTTTTTTGCCTCCAAACCACATTTATCACCTTTCTGACAGCGAACAAGCAAATTCAGTTTGTTCTGTAATTTGTAAGTACATAATGCATCTCATAAAGCATTACTACTCTCTTATTCTTTCAACATATTCCATCCTTGTTATAGGCTGACATGGTCCAGAGGGTGCCAGGACGCTGCATTTGTCATGTCCTGTATGTTGAGCCTAAAGTTCACTGTCATATTTTGATGTTAGCGTTCATTGTAAAACAGCTTCTCAGATCTCCAGACTGCTGAACTTCTCACATAAAATCCCCACTGTTCAGACTCCGCAGACAACTCAAGCCTATGTATCTTTTATGCTTGACTTGCTTTTGTTGGTATTGATCACTGATGTGTTACATAGCTTTACCACAGAGGCAGAAGAAGTGAATGAAAAAGCATTAGGTTATATGGGGACCACATAAAATAGACAGCTAGTGTCAGACAGCCAGTGAGCAACCTTTTCAGCATTGGTTGGGTTACCATGCATGCATATGGCCTTGTTTCACACTGTCTGCACCGTCATCCTTTAAGCAAGCAAATTGCAGCAAACAAAGGCAATCCTAAGTAAACTGTGGTGCTAATACTTACCAATGAAAACATACAAACCAGAGTTCTGCAAATAATATAAGACATCTAGACTGAAATTGTGTTTCTCCTCTGTCTGTCAGTATTGAAGGTGTAATCCAGAGTGACACTCTTTGTTGATATTGCCAAAAGCAATTTGTTGAACATATTTGCCGCCTAATGAATTTGGAAATGAAATACAAACAGCCAGAGTAATGTTACAAATTACTGTTTGATTACCAGAATGCAATCTCTCTGGGAAGAACAAATGGCTGATATACAGCAAATCAAATATGTAGTTACAGCGAGCTTTGGGTTCTCGTAAATCAATTTTGTTCCAGAGATTACTGAGGAAATATAAACTATTTTTGCTTTGGAACATACAGTTTCATAATATGAATAATACCAACAACAACAACAAAAAAAACAGCAAAAGAATGTTCACTCAAAGTAAGGGGAATATAATCCTAAGGATTTGGAAGTCAAAGCTGTTTCTAACCTTAGTGCAAAGAGGAGATTTTTATGTGATGATGGAAATTTCCAGTTATTGGGCTGTTTTGGCAAAGTCAGACATTATAGCCTTGTTTTCTATTGCAGTGTTTTGACATTTGTTTCTTTTATAAACCCCCCTGGTCCTGTTTGTTTTTCAGAAATGTTCAGTAACACCACCTTTCGCTGACTCTTTCTGTAATACTTGGTGGTATTATCCGTAGTAGTCACTCTATGTCTTTCCTCCGGTCAACTGTCAATTGCTGCATGATGGAAGAATATTCAGTTTGACTTTTTAGGGAGAAAAGAGGGTTTTGAGTGACTTTTTCTGTTTCTCATCTTCTCCATCTCATTTATCTTCCCTCTTTGATCCTGCCTCTGTCCCCTTAGGTAGACTTCTGTCTGATAGGAATGTGGTTTTCATTCTCTTGTTCATCCCTCCAAATGTCAACGTCTGCTGTTTATTGTCTGCTGGGGCTGTTGTGTTTTCTGAATTCTCTTAATTAAAATGCTGGATCGTGTAGTTACTCCTCACATTCTCTCTTCCATCATTTTTTTCCCCTTGTGATTTGTTAAGCGGTTAGTCAGTGTGGGTGGATTTTTCTTCTCCTTCCTTCCATCTTAGACACATTCTTCTGTACCATATGTTCTCATCCTAGAAAATTAGCTGAGCGTTGGTGTATCCAACAAGATCCTGTGACATCAGTTTACTCCCCTCTATAACCTGGCAGCAGAATTTTCTCACAATTTGGATTCAGGCCATGGGTTATCAGTTGAGACAGTTTCTTTCTCTCAGTCTGTTCCCAAAGGGCTCCGCTTTGCCCGGACTTGCCCTCACCCCCAACTCTGCAATTTGTGGCAGCCGCTGAGGAGATGACAGGATTGTTCCAGGTCAGCCACGGAGCTTTTCGACCTCTACTCCTCTTTGTCTCTTATCCAGAAAATGGCACACTCGCTTGGGTAAGCCAGCTTGATTTCACCTCAGGGCCTTAGCCTTTAGTCACACTCCGATAAGTGATTGACCAAAATGGCAGGCTGTCACAACAAAGCTAGGCTCTAAACTCACAGACTCCAGATATCCTGGTTACCTGCTGATGCTTGGACGGCAAAATCAATTCAGCAATAAATCTGGGATTGTGAACTGGGACTGTGAATATGTCTGTTATGGAAAAAAGAAGCATCACTTATATGGTTATGGGGTTCAGCCACAAGTTGACGGAGTCGAGGTATCATGGCAACAGGCACTGTGGAAAAAAACACAAGCTCGTGTGGCAATGTTGAACCTGGGTCGTTTTTTGCCTTAATGTAATGCAGCACTATCCAGCAACATAATATATATAAAACCCTCTTTTTCTGCCACAGCTTGGACTATTCCATACCACCCCGAGCAGTGGTAATAATGGACTGAACCATGTTTCCCCCCCATCTGGATGGGCAGGATCTGTCCAGTTGAATCCACAGTAAAACCCACTACGGACAGGGTGGTGGTTTTGTGGTTTGTGGACATGTTCATGTGTGCATTAAACTGTAAGGTGGCATCAACCGTTGTGAATGTGCTCAGCAAAATACGTGTAACTGTATATTTCTTATAGACAACTTTTTAATGTGAAAAATAACTGTTTATTTTAGCAATTGTCGAGACAGAGAATAAAATAATTGCCTCTGTGATAACTCCGTGACTCATGGATATATCACCGGCCTTCCTGGATTGCATTTCATTTTCTCACCAGCAGCTATAGCAACACAGCCTGACTAACTAAATGAATCAATTGTAGTTGTTTGGTCTTTAAAATGTCAATCAGGCCCACGATGCAACCTAATATGTACTATCATTGCAGACAAAATAAACCAGAAAATATTCACATTTAAGAAGCTGAAACCAGAGAATGTCAGTATTTTTTCTTAAAAAATGACTCAAAACGATTATCGATTATCAAAATGGTTTGCGATTCATTTCGTGTCGACTGACTCTTACAACAACCTACATCTACAAGCCAGACAATAGCAAGGAAAATTGCAGTCTTTCTGGTTTTGAAACCTAACTTTAATTTTATTGTTCTCTCTTTTTTACTGAAATAAGTCTCTCTTGCTACTTCTTGGGATGGGCATGGTTTTGTAAGCTTGTTTTTTCAAATCTTATTCCAGAGACAAAATGAATCATCTGGTGTGAGATTTTGGATCTTGAGGCTTATTACATACAGTAACAGATCCTTATTTGCCCCGATGATACAGCACCAAGTGTACCGCAGCAGCATATACAGTGTACAGAGCCTCATTCATCACATCATCTGTCCCCAGACTCCCTCTGTCTGGCACCAAGGTAATTAGAATCTGCACACAAGGCATCAGATTGACTTTCGACAGGCTCAGTCAGGCTTTCATTTTAAGTCTTTAAATCTGTCATACACTTGTCTAAACGATGAGATAGTAAGGCTAAGGAGCTACACAGTCTATTTTGTCTGTAAATCTTCCACACTTTTCATTTATGAATTCATTGTCAAGGCACTTTTATCACACCAGATGAGATGTGCTTGTGTTATTGGCAGAGCTGGTAGGGGAATCATTAGCTGGCACAGGGATGTGTCAGTGTAGATCAGTGATTTAAGTGTTGTTATGTGCACCGTCATTCTTTGACAGTGTACATAACAAGATGGAAGTAGTCTGCTGAGATTTTTTTCCTTCGGCTTCCTTCATTTGATTTGAGCTAATTGCAGTTTCTGCATGCTTTGGGGAAAGAGGTGAGACGAGGAGAGGAGAAGCTATCATTCCCTAATTTGTATGGTAACCTGTCTGGCACGAACACGCACAGGCCGGATGAGAACAGCCTATTCTTGTTTACTGAGTGAGGACATAGTGGTAATAAGAGACGGCTGGACTGAAGGAACAGTGGATGATCAATTGAAACAGAGTCAGAGGAGGGAGCAAAGATGTGAGGAGAGCTCAAGACGCAAGCCAAATGGAGGGACAAAAAAAGAGGAAAGAGATTATTACTGTAAATGGAAGCTATTAAAATGTATAATACACCCTAAATGTGTAAAAGCTATTGCAATTTTAAAACAATAAAACATCTACAGTTAACATGTTTTGTGGTATAAATGCTTATGTTTTTACTATATGAGATAATGGAATAGGGAGAAATCCATTTCCAGCCTGTACATGTTTGGTTTTGAAAATTATTTATTATAGTCAATTTCTGTTTTGTCTGGACAAACTCACTCTTTGCTTTCTTTGCCATTGCTATTATTTTTGCTGTAAAATATAGGCTAATGCAATCAGATACATTAGGTCTGCAATGAAGTTTTTGGTATTAGTATTATTTGGTGGTCATACAACATTCAGAAACCCGTCTTTGATAGAGTAAACAAAAGTAAATTACAAAAAAAATGTATCACAAAATATCTTGTCGAATGAAGAAAGTGAGTGTAAGATTATACTGTCCACCAAGTACAGCATGAAGGGAGCACAATAGCTCCACTGACAAGGTATTAATTTTTTTGTGTGTGTGTGAATATGATGAGCTGTTGAAAAGAGGAATCTGAGCGATGCCGTCTCTGAATCACCTATTAAACTGGTATGAAAGTAAAAAGCTGCTGTCTTGCCTCACAGGAATGGTACCTAATGAACATTACCATTACTCAATTTACCAGTATATCATGGGAAAGTGGAGGGTATTTATTTTCAGGGTTATGGTTTGCAGAATAAGTTCCAGTTCTTCATCTTGATTGTGCCTCCAATTACTTTACAGATAATAAGGCAAGTATATTTAAATTGAACCAATCAACAATCAATCTTAGGATGAAATGAAGCATTATATCAGGTAGAAAATAGACAAGACACAGAGGAGCATGTTGGAGAGATATAATAAGCTTACCTAATCTTTATACCCAAACCTCCAACAACAGTAGACATGGAAAACTGTTCAAGAAAACTTGATATAAACATAAATATCAATGGAAATTGATCTGAGCTCCATCAGTGCCTGCTCTGTATGTACTGGGGGGAGGAATTTTTGGGAATCTCACAGTTCAATTCAATTTCGATTCTCTGGTGTCGGATTCAATTCAGAATTGATTCTCAATTGAATGAATAGAAAAGGGGGCACAATTTTTTTAGTCTCTTGCTCCAGTATACTGTGTGCCAAATCATTCACTGGTGTACTTAGTCTACTGAAATACAATATGAAACATTATTTTAAATAGTTAACTGCATTAATCAATGAATTAAATATTTTGAAAGCATCTTACAGTCTCCTGCCTGTATAAGAATAACAACATGAGGGGGAGGGGGAGGCGGAGTGCTCCCCTGTGTTATTAACGTCATGTCTGCAGCAGTGGAGAGCAGCCTCTCTGCTGCAATGTTCCCTCCAGGGAAAGACACTGCTGTCCAAAATGCAGAGTGGGCGCAGGGTGTTATTTTCTTCACCTCAGAGTTGGTTTAGGTTGTTTAATGTTGCAGTGTGCGTTGGTTAGCCGGCTCATTTGTTACTGCTCATCGCTGCTCCGCTCCGCTAACGTTAGTCTCTGAGTGACGACGTAGAAAGTTCACAGTATACTTCACATTCATCTTGTAAAGTTAATTATTTAGTCATTGCATCAAAACATGTCTGCGCACACTCTGACGTGTGTGCGCTGTAGACTGTCCGGGGGCTGCACTGCCCTCGCAGATGAGTTCTGCTTTTTTCGTTCCGTCAACATCACGTTATTAACTAACATTTAGAAAATCAATTTTTGATATTTGCAAATCGTTGCAGAAGCATCCAGGTCTGCATCATGTTACATCTAAGAATTGATATTTTCCCCCTCCCCTAGTATGCACTGAAGTGTTATGAACATGCATGGAAGGTTAGAGAGAGATGGGAAACATCAACTTCTCCACTTACAAGGTAAACTGACAGAAAACCAAAAAACACACGAGGAACCTTTGACTGATACCAAAATGCTGACTTGTTTGATGAGCATCCTTGAAGTGAACGATAGCCTGGAGTGACAGAGAGCGATTCACATGGGAGATCTGAAGCTAGGGAGGTGGAGAGACAGCCGGAGATACGGTGAAAGAGATGTAGAGATCTAAAGAGAGAGAGAGAAAGAGGCAAAGTGACACAGAAAGCGAGAGTACAACAGACCTAAAAAAGAGAGAGTTTGTGGGGCAGACACGCCTCAGGGCCTGCAAACCTGCAGAGGGATTAATGACGCGAGGTCAGACCCTGAGCTCGTTTACAAAGAGACGCACGGCTATTCTCACTATTGCTGGCTTCCTTCGCCATGAGGAGGGCACAAACTAAGCTTTACAACTACAGTACCCAACATACAACTAGAGAGACGGACCTGAGGGGCAGAGGGAGTGTTGTATGTATACAGTGAGCGTTTGACAGAAGTTACTAAAACTTTAAAGTGTAGCGCAGGGTTTTTTATTCACAATTTTATAATGCACATAAAAACAGGTGGAGGGGAAAGCACTCGGATGTCAAAGCTGAATATGTGAAGGATGCAGAGGAGGAGAGAGGGACCGTAGGGAGACTAGGAGGGTCTCCTGTGGCTCTTTAGGCAAGCTGGCTTTGTGTTAGGTACCGCGGGCCTTTTCACTGGACATATTTAGGGCTACCAACTAGGACACAGGTGTACTGCTGGTAGAAACAGTCTTATGTTACTAAATGAGGGCCACAGAGATGGAGAGCACCATGAGGGTTATTTGCCTGTTGTGTAACCTTGACCAAACATGTCCCACTCAGCGTCTCAAGGTCATAGTGAGTGTGATCTCTTGTGTCTCTTAATAAAAACTACTTGAGCGTACCATAGTCAACACAAAAGGCTTCTTTATTCCTAAAAAGCACAAGTGAATACCAAAACCACATTCCACTACGCAGTCTGTGTAAATGACACTGACCCCATTGGCGATGCTGCAGTGTAGTATCCCTTACAAGAAGCTGTTTTTAACTGAGAGGGGCCCATTTAATTTAGCTGAGACGATACTGTAGGTGACCTGTGACTAAACTCCACTGTGCTATTCTGAATATAGGACACTATCAAATCCACTCACTCAGCTCCCTGATGTCATACAGCCGTCTCTGCAGACAGTTGCTGGCTGTTTTTATGTTTTTAAATGGATTTGCCTACAAAAATGAATGAATACTATAAATGCCTGACACGAATGTCCTTGCCCGTTATGTGCATATTTAATTTTCAAAGTATAAATCTTTGCTGTTTTCTTATTCTCACATATTTCTCTAGTACAACTACAAAGATGTTAAATACAAGAAAAATTCCAGTCAGTGTTAAATGTGAGATTTTTAAAATCAATCCGTCTTGTATATTTGCCACCAGTGTGGCATCAAGACATCCATCATAGAATACGATGCCAAATCAACCAAAAGCAAAAGGATGGGTGCAATATTCAGTCAACTTTAGGGCTGCAATTTATGATCATCGTGCAACAATTTCACCATTTATTTTTGTGATTATTCGATTATGTAGTCCATTGATCTGACCAACAAGCGAAAACCCAAAGATACAATGATATGAAGTAGAAATCTCTCACTTTTGAGAAGCTGGAATCCGTGAATTTAGGTTCGAAGTCTTCAAATGTTATTAATTTACTGTAAATTGGCTAATTGATTAATTGTTTCAGTATTAATCAACTCTGCTTTACTGATATGACAGTGTTAGCTCATACTAGCTTCTATTTTGAACTAGTTTCAAGAGATGCAGAGTGAAAAAGATGTAGGTGTGAGCTTCTGAGTTTTGTCATCTGTGGTGGAAATGAGACAAATAATTGGATGGACAAGGAAACAGCTCGATAAGGACTGCTGTAGAATAGCGCGGGGGGAAAATGTAGCAATAAAGCAACTTGTCAGGGTCAAAAAACCTGGCAATGTCAAGGTTCAAAGAGCACCAACCTCTGCCTCTCTATCTCCCGCTGTTGTTGGCAGTGTTTACTCAAAACAGCACATCTTCTTGGTGGCAGACAGACAGAAATGTCAACACCCAGGAACCGCAGTACTTAGAGACTCCCTCCGCTTCTTTGCCTAGCAACACATTGCAGTGACAGCTTACATCACCAAGCTTGCTGGCAAAGTCCTCTGCTTCTCAGCGGCTGTCTGTAAATGGGAAACGGCAAAGTGTGGGATATGAAAAAGTGACAGGAAATGCTGAAAAGTCCTCCAGCTGACAACAATTAGGACCATTTTGTGATATTGTTTTGTCAGTGGGAAACCAGATATGAATTCTTTTAAGTGAGTGGTGGTTCTTGTCTGAAGTTCTGTTTGGGAGAAAAATGGGAAAATCTGTTGTGTTTCTGAGCATTCTTGAACTTAATGGTATGTCTGACGGCTACATTATTGCAAATATTGCAGCCAGCCAGTGCTGTCTGGATGCCAATACACACACTCACACACACACCTGTGTATGCTGGTATGTGGAATACACCCTCATGCCATTGAGCTAATAAGGCAGCAGTCATGTATTTCTTTATCTATTGTAAATGGCATCTTTCATTGTTAATGACTTATCTGTTGGTAACACGTCTTTAGAGGCATGTATTCATAATAGGAATCTAGCTTTGTGTCATTTATTACATTAGTCGGGCAACAGGGAGCCTAATTATCCCTCATGGATTAATAGGGCCCTGCATCTGCTTTCCATTATAAATCAACTACCGTCACAACCTAGCGTACATAAGGATAGAAATAATCATTTAGCAGGGAATATGTATTGTATTCTGAATCGTTATCTAATTTTCCACAATTGTATTTGCCTTTGTACATTTTCCAAACGTGTGTTCTGGTCTAGATTGCAAAATGAGGTGAATTTGAACCCCCCCCCCCCCCCCCCCCCTTTCCCTTGACTCCCGGATGGCATGAATGATGAAAATGTTACTGTATTAGGTAAGGCAATTTAACAGTCATACACACACAGTTGTAGGCACACAGAGAAACCCATGAATGCCATCAAGCACACTATTTGCACATGCAGCCATTCAGTGACACACGGCCGCATTTCAGTGTGGGGATTTCAAATAAAATCAGCTATGGTCTCTGGAGTGGCTGTTGCTTTGTTGGCCTAGTGAAGATTTTATGCAAATATTTATCAAGATATAAATGGTCACTTTCTGTTGAGCTTAATACCTTTGTTCAAGGTCCCCTCCAGATGTATTTTAGGATGTATAAAAATACTCAAGTAATCAGCTTGATGTTCAATTCAGTGACTTATTTTGCACAATTTTTTAAAATAAAGATCAAACTCACAAATGTAGAGTAAAGCCAGAACTTCAGTAAGTCATTTTGTTAGATTTCAGTAACGATTTGCTTTGAATAATTTATTTGGACAATGCCTTATATACATGTACACATTTCTGTGTTTATCTGTGAAGACATATACTGTAAAAGGACATTTGAGCTCTGTGTCTGTAGTTCTAATAATCCCAGAGCTCCGGACAGTAAATGTCAAGTGTTTACAGACCCTTTTAATTATTCACAGTTAGCCTACATTTACCATTTAAACTAATGTTGATGTCATCTCCAAATGTTGTGTAGCCTCTGAACAACAAGGATCTGCTGTGTGCTTTGCGGCATGAATCACTGTTTGGCTTTTAAAAGCAGAAGCAACATGCATAAAAAACATGTTTGATTTGGGCTGAAAATGTCAGATATTTCTGTCCTTCTGCGATTGCGTATATTAGATAGAAGGCCTGAGCCCTACAGCCACCGTCAGCTTCTGTATAAGTCAGGAGAGTTGCATGTATAATAGCCTACTGTATATTCTGCATATATTCCCCTCTGGATATCATTACTCTGTCAACACTCTGTAGTGTAAATATATAAGCAAAGAGCTGTTTTAAGGGTTATGTGGGGATGGTGGGTGTTCCAGAGTTTAGGGTTAATATCTGCTCTTGTACATTCGTCTTGCTAGAAGGAAAGGTTTTTACAGCCACTGAGTTTTCCACTCGGTTCTCCCATGGCACATTGACTAATGTGACCGCTCCAGTGCCAACCCCCAACCAATAATGTCTCTTAGGACCTTGTTAGCCAAGGACCTGCAGTGACCCAGACGCCCTCGCCTTTTCTCTGTATGCTGAAAAAGTTACTGATTTTCTTTTTTTTTTTTTTCCCTAACTGCTTTTTCTAGATGGGAGAACTTGAGGCAACAACCCGTTTACCTCTTGGCTGCTTTTATATGTACACAAGTCACAAATAGTTAATGTGGTAACTGTAGATGAACAGGGACTGTTTTAACATCTGAAATAATGAATAGTTAGATACATTTTTTTGTCTTACCCCAGAGACTTTTTCAATAATCAGCTCTGCAGTAAAAACAGATGAATAAAAACAATATGTTGGCAGAGTTGTTAAGCACATTGTATTGATCCATCATGGCTGAGAACACTCAAGAAGCTCAGATGCTGATTGGTGCTGACTGCTGCCCGTCCCAGCCTGCTGCCCCTGCTGAGATTTCCATATACCCCCCGCCCCCTCCCCTCCTTTCCCCATTAACCAATCGATAAAGCTCTAAGGAACACCTGAATGGTTGCCGCCTCAATGCTGCTGCTGCTGCTGCTGCTGCTGAGTGCTTTGGCGGAGTGATGAAGAGGGTTTGTTAGGTTTTATAGAGCCTAACAGCCGTCACACGAGCATCTGGAGATGCTGAGTGGTTATGGCCAAACTTTGGAGCAGCTCATTGGACTCATTATTTTTGAAAGTGAGTCATAAGATAAAAAAGGAGAATGAGGGAGCCAGATCACTCATTGTTTAAATCCAACAGGACAGTTTTATATTCATGACCCAAATCATTCATAATATTCATCTCTTTATAATGTTTTGTGTCAAGTCGGCCCACATGCATAATATACAAGGGCCTGTGGGACAAATTGACTTGTAAAGCCTTTTTACTAGGGTCTTGTGGAATTGAGAGGTTTCCATCAGGGCTGCAGCTAATGACTATTTTCATTCTTGATTAATCTACCAATTATTTTCTCAATTAATGATTCATCGTTTTATCTTTAAAATGTTGTTTTAATCTTATGGAGACGTCTTTAAATGTCTTGTTTTATCTGACCAGCAGTCCAAAATCTAAAGATATTCAGTTGATGATCATGTGTGTATGACACAGGAAAGCTTTGAATCCTCCAATTTTAGTAACTTAAACCAGCAAATTTTTAGCATTTTTGCTTTAACATGACTAATTATTGATGAATTCTCCGTCAGTCGGCTAATCGACTAATCATTGCAGCTCTAGTTTCCATTGGAAATCTGTGTATTTAAAATGTTTTTCACCCAAAAAGATAATAGGAAAAAAGGCAGCAGTCCAGTGGTAATGAAACATATGTGATTATTTTATTGATTATACAACTAAAATAAATCTTCAGAGAAAAGGACTTAAGTATAAACTATTTTTATAATTTAAAAAAAAGTAAAAAAATAATAAAATAATTGGGAAAAAAACTAATCTTGCATACATGACTTAATCTCCAATCCTGATTTATTATGCAGATGACCTGATATGCCTTCTCTATTAGGCTTTTTTTTTTTTTTTTATCTGGATAAAGTTGATTTTTGCATGCTCCCTCTGTCTTAGCCTCACCCTGCTTCCCACACACACTCTCACACCTCTACAAGCATCTGGGAGTTGTCCACTGCTTCTTCAGTTATCTGCACTTGGCTGTTGAGCCACTCCACTGGAGCAGCGAGGGGTTAAGTGGCTTGTTGAGCACAACCTCAGCTGTTGATGGAGGAGGAAGTCATTCACTTTCCTCTCCCACGTTTTCCAAAACCGGCCTGGGATCTGAACCCCCTTGGCCCGCTCTCTTCTCAGCTGCCACCATGTGGGCTGGCAGGCAGTTTTTCTATATTTGTGGATTTCCTCTCGCTGCATGGAATCTCACACCTGAGCAGGGTCACAGTGACATGTTGTGTGTGTGTGTTGTTTTTTTTTCCCTCATTTAAATGTTTTTGTTGCAGTCAGGTAGTGAGGAGGAGTGTTTTTGTATGATTTTCAGCACAACCTGGGCTCCTCCTGTCACCTGTCAGAAATACTCAAAAAGACAGTATTAGTAGTATTGTAGTGTGAGGTGGGAGATATAGAATTATTGATGATAAAACAAGTTCAAAAGTTCAGCTGCTGCTTACATTTCCACACCAATGAATATTTGAAGAAACCGAAGAAAACATCAGTGTTTTTTTTCTTTTGATTATACACATTCACATATGTTGAGATGTAATTCCAATAAAGCTTCATGAATTAACCAGCATCATATTCAGTACATGCAAAAATTGATAAAATAGGCTTATTAATCTTTCACCTTGAGCATCTTTTTTTGTCGTCAAGTTTACCTTTAACAGATGAAAACAAATATAACCGCAATATTGAAAGCTATATATTACAGAAATGTTTTTACACATACTGTATGTTGTATGAAAAATGTATAGCATGACTAGCAAGAGACTAGAGTAGTTTGTTCTACTATCCATATCTCATGTCCTGCAGAACTCTGAGGGAATACCACGATCAACATTTTGTATTCATGATGCGGGATTTTCCCCAGTCGATGACTGAAGTGCTGAATTGTGAAAAGATTTAGTTTGATGTGTAACATGCCTCAGAGCCCACTGAAGTTTAGGTCTGACAGTCGGTCGGCCTTGAAGCGGGGGTAAGTGATGCTTTACTGGCAATTTGTTTTGCAGTCTGAGATATTGAATAAGTAGTGTATTGCTGGGCACCGTCATGCTCCATGAGCTTCATGGAACATTGGTAACCTGTTTGATTCGTTCGTATCTGCACAGATTTGGTCTCTGTGGGTGAGGAGTGCACATCGTTCCTTTTGAGGGCCAATTTGATGTGCATCTCAACACAGAATCCGTCCATATACCCAAGATAAATTATTAAGCAACCAACAATTCCAAATGATTTGATTCAGGCTGTGTCAGTGCTGTGCAAGGTGGAGCTACTGTGCGGTTACTGTGCTGGAATTTGATTGTCTAAACACTTACAGGTTATATTTACCAAATATCTTGAGGCTAGAAACAATTAAGCTCGACATATGTAAGATAAAGAGTAGAATTAAAAATATCTTGACGTTTTAATAACAGGAAACCAACAAAAATGAGAACGTTTTAAGCAAAGAACAACAAACAAAAACATTTATTTAAAAAAAGGAAACAGAGTTTGGAGTTTTACTTACAGTAAAAAAAACAGTAGCTGCTTCACAAATAGCCTCACTGTATGAACTTCAAATAGGTGTGAATCAGCTCAAAAGTGTGTAGAAAAGGTGCCAGTCAATTGCTATTAGTCTGTTGCATAGGACAGTTTAAATGATTAATGATGTGAAATGATGAAGAAGTCTGAATGTGTGTCAGCCAACAAGCTAAGAGACAAACATTTCTGTCTTTTTCAGCTTCTCAGATACAAACAAGCATACATCAATATTTTGTCAGCTTTTGCCCAATTAGTTATGGAAACTGTTCCCGTAATAGTCCGCTCATTAAGCATATGACTCATTACATAACACCAAATACAGTAACAACACAGAATCATTACTCAACACCTCCAAAGACCTCAAAATACATATCCATCAAAGTAAAGCCACTTGAGATGGACATACGCACACATAAATACACACACACACACACACACGTCTTCCCTTTACATACGTCCCTCTGGCTTTGCTCTATCCCTCGTCTTGCTCTTGCTCTATCACCCGTTCCTTGTCAGTTTTCACACTTTGTGTTATAATTGGGAACATTTGTAGCTGCTTCCGGGCAACGCTGTGACACATCTATCACAACACGCACGTGCTTGACACATCAACACGGGCACATACGTACATTCATGCAGGCATAATAATGGACAGACTCCGGTGTGGCCTTCAACAGCCTTAATTGGGAAGAAAAATCCAATTCATGAGTGCATGCCGCCGTTCTGTGTATTGACGAAATGCATCTCTCACAGCAAGGATGAATTTACCCAAATCCCCCTTGATCATTTCTCATTCTGAGCAAAGCCTCTTTCTAGTTGGAGCTGGTTGATGCCTCGATTTGTGATTGTAGTTCACTATTCATTTTTTTTTTTTTTGCTCTTTTCCTGGTGCAGGACCATGAGCAGATAACTAAAACTGAATTCAGGAAGCCAGTGAACCATGTGACCTCGGACCTTTGAGGATCAAACAGAGTGTGACTTTAATAACAATGTACTAATCTTTGGAAGCTAAATATATATATTCAGTTGCCTGGAACAAAAATAGATTCGTTAAAAACAACAACAATAGACAAAAAATAACATAAGACTAACAGTAGCCCCCCTTGACTTAAACTAACATTTAATATCCAAATGTACATACATATTAAACTATTATTGAAATAAATACAGTGTTCAGCTCAGTTTAAAACTCCCCATCAGACAATTCCAGTTTCATGTGGAACTGCATGCTTTGCCTGAAGTCCAGACTCCCCACTTTGAGAGTAAATACACAGCAGGCAGTTTAATGTCTTCAATATGGCATCACATCCTCCTGCCAAAGACTCAGCCACATCAGTAGAGAGATGAAGACATTGCCAACTCAGTTTCCTGGGAGTACCTCAGTTTTCACTGCCCTCTCCTGGTGTCCTTCACCTACAGTGCAGTCCAAATAAAGGCTGAGCATACTCAGCAGGCAGCGCAGATTAGTTTAAAACTGTTACATTTCAAAACCTGTTCTCCTAGTTTGCATACTGCTGGGATCTCTTCAGTCTAAGGTGAGTATTGGTCCTATTAACATTGAAAGTGTGTTTTCTTTTAGTCAAATTGTACTTTGTGCTACACTTTTAATCTTCCTCATATTATTCTTATAGGTTGACCTAAAAAGACAACTAGTCACATTTTTGATACATAATAGACATCAGCCTCCTTTTTTATGTTTTAATTTAACTTGCAGAACTTTTGCTTACTTAGAGGTTTGGCCTGTTGGCTTGATATAAATCATGTTGCTTTTTAATGCCACTAACATATTCCTGAAGTTCAGACTTACTTCTGTATAAATTGCCTTTCACGCATGTGTCAATGCACAATGTATAGTGTTTAAAAAAGTGGCAGACTAGAGGTGTCAGTCTTCTTTTTATCCCATTACGAAATTTCACATTCCACAAGACAAAGGCAGAGAGAAACTGAGAGGAAGACAGAAAAGAGAGCAAACACTCATAAAGACAAACCGAGAGCGAAGGGGGGAGAGAGAGAGAGAAAAACTGATGAGAGAGCGGGAAAGGCTGAATGTGCAGAAGGTTTGAGGACGGAGAGACAGACAAGGGGACAAGGAATTGAGCCGAGATTTAGAGGCAGGGGGATTCTTTGGAGAGGACTGTGTGAGAGAAATGATCTACAGTCAGCGAATGAAAGCGAGGAAACAGAGATGGGTATTTGTCAGGTGTTAGTGAGTTTCAGAGTGAAGGGAGAGAGTTTCAGCTGATAGCCTCTCATCAGAGAGGGATGGAAGAGTTGTTACTGGGATGGTTTTGTGAGGGGAGAGTGTGTGTGTGTGTATGTGTGTCTTTTTTTCCCCCACTGCTGAGTTGATAACTGTTGGGTAGCCGAGTAAGTATTTTTGCCATTACAGTTCATCTTTGTATCATTCGGCACACATACTGACACACATGCCAGCACGCTGTGTTTATACTATAAGTTCTCAAATGAAAGGTGGAAAAAACATTAAGAGGAAGAAAAATGACGTGTATCATAATGTACAGTACACGTTTACAGGATTAACTCCATCAGTACAATAACATCGTCATGTCTTATTCACCACTCTGCTAGTCTGACGTTCACTTCGTAACAGAAATGCTGTTTTCATTCACTAATTAATTCCGATCAGCTCTACGTTGCTGTCAGTTGGTTTTAAGCTGAAACCAAACTCTTTTTTCTGCAGATTTTTCACGTTTAAGATAATGTACCTCCATCTTTGTCTTGCTCCTCCCAGCCAGAAGTCAACAGCAAACATTATCAAGAGCAAATTAAAGGTTTCATACTAAAATATACTTTAAAAAAGGGGGAAAAATAAGTCTCTAATATTATAGCTTCAAATACAGGCCTGGTTCTGCTTCTAGTTGAGGTAAATATCTGGAAAATGTACTTTTACATAGAAATGGAAACATCTTCTGTGGCGTGAGATGACAGTTTTATCTCTTCTCTTAGATTTTGTTCCCTCCCTCTCAGCTGCTGACCCACCCTGTAATTACATTATTTTTTGATTGAGTAGCTGGAAACTTCATGATATATTGTCTTTATTTCCTGCCATCTCTCCCTCTTAACCCCTCCCTCCCACTCTGTCATTACGCCCAGTGTCTCTCTGTTCCTCTCGTTTTCTTCCTCTTCCCTCCTTTTCCTGTTTCTCACGCTCTCACATGACACATCTGCTCTCATTAAATCTCTTTCTCTCGGTCACTTCCTTCTGTCTGTCCTCTTCCATTCTCTGGCATTTTGTGGCATTAATTTATGAGATTATAATCACCACCTACAATCAGTATAAACCAATATTAAACTTGAAACATACCTACAATAGTCTTCTTTTGTGTAAAAAAAAAAAAAAAAGAAAAACAGAAATAATTTCTTCTGATTCCTGCCGAGCTACTTCCCATTTTCTGTTTTTTTCTGATGATCAGTTTTGGAAAACAAACTCAGACAACAGAAGCAGATAAATTAGTGTGCAGACTTTATTGCTCTGTGCTGAAACTGATTATTAACGTAGATGCCTGTGCTCTACTTATTTGAAGCATCTGGTACCCGACAGTGCACAGCTGTATGGGATGACAGCCTTGCAAGTGGTGCAAGTCTTTTTTCATGCTTAACTGACTTTCACATAAAGACATTAAAATATGCTGTAACCATTTTTTTTTTTTAAATTTTGATTGAAACCAAAGTTAAAGCTGTGTTTAAATTTTGTATAGTCGTGATATTTCGGTGACTCTGTAGATAAAATGTTGTGAAACTTGTGCAGATGATCTTATTATACAATATTAAACAATGCGCACCACCATCATTTAGTGTGTTTTGCCAGTGCAAGCTTAAATGAAAGAAAAACAAAAGCCTCTCAAGGTCCTTTGGAGAATACTACACTTGAATAATTTTGCGCTGCCTTTGAGTCATAATTGCTGTTAAAAGCTGCTCATAAAACACATTTGGTGTCGATTGTGTTTATTAAATTGATTCTGAACAAATTGAAGGGTGCTGAAGAGGATTTATTTTCAATTTTACCTTCCAGGTTTTTTGCATAATTGCATTGGGATAATTATTCAAATATCTTCATATTCATTCTCAAGGCAAAATTAGAATTAGTTTATTAAGTATCCACAGTTTGTCTGTTTTCTATTATAACATGGTTGGTTAAAGTAATGTGTAATGCTAAGAGAGCATTCTGCTAATATTCTTATCAGTACACAGTGAAATGTGCCAAAGGTTCAGTGAACTTTTGGCACATTCAAAGACTGTTGTGTCAGAATATCATCAATGGAGTATTATGATAATTTAGACGTGTGCTTTTCGCCTCATTGTTCCAAAGACTTAGATTTTTCCTGCAATATGCTGTACTGCAATTATGTTTGATGTATGAAATTGACAAACCCGAAAGAAATCATTTGTTCCCACGACAACTTAACACCATCAGTGGATCTTCTCACATAAAGACTGTCAGGTCAATTAACAACAGCTGTCTTAGCTACCATTTCATAAATCTATCCACTTCAAATATCTCATTATCTCTGTATACATAATACAACCATTCTTACAGCTACAGCAGGCTGTTGAATGCCTATTAAATGGGATCTAAGTTTCATCACAGTTCAGTTTCCTGATATGAGCTGGCACACAACTCTCCATCACCCAAACTGCTTTGATTCCAGGAACAAATGTGGTGTTGAAGTGGCCGCGCTCAGGCCACTTAAAATCTGTACTACCTGCAGGCACCTGTCTCTGGTCTGTCATGGAGCAGAGCAAATGGGCCATTTTTCACTCTACATACAGTGGGGATGTGTTCATTCCTCTGATGGCCACTGTGAAAATGACATTCACGCGCTAACAAAAGCCCGCTTCTCCTCGGTTTAGTCTCTCAGG
This sequence comes from Scomberomorus guttatus, assembly GCA_038419695.1. NCBI lineage: Eukaryota > Metazoa > Chordata > Actinopteri > Scombriformes > Scombridae > Scomberomorus > Scomberomorus guttatus. The sequence goes on along the minus strand of CM076449.1, from coordinate 14,828,172 downwards.
CAGCAGCTCATTTTCTCCCAAGTCCTTACACCAACTAATAACATCCCCAGCCTACACACGTCCTTTGAATGGCCTGCCTAGTACATCCAGCAGCCTTTCATTACAATATGAATTGACGAGTCGTCTTGAGATCGGGGATGGTTAGCGTGGGCGGCAAACGTTAAGCGCCAGCTCCCCACAATTCACACCCCTGGTCCATTAGTTCCATTTATCTGCTCGGATATTTATGGGGCACCTTGAATTTGGGTCTTAGGGCAGGTGATGCAGGGAGGGGAAAAGGTCTGTCCTGGCTGGTGGTGGTGGTGATTAATGCATGAATATGCACGCTTTATCATGAGTCCGGCAGCCTCGGGAACAGAGAATGTCAGTGCAATTAAAGGAGGGTGGCAGACGTAAGAAAAGAGAGCCAGCGCCTATCTGCAGATTGCAGACCGAGCTGGGGAACATGGGCAGCTCGGTGAAGGTTCCAGCAACAGCGCCTATTCATTCCGTAATCACCTCCACTACTCATTAGGGCCTTCTTTTGTTCCACCCGTCGCCTTTTTCCTGCACTGTGCCAGCAGATAAAATATGGCAGGCTCAGAAGAGAGAAGAGCTCGGGGAACCCCATTAAGCGGCGGCAGAGAAAGGATAGAAAATGAGGAAGGAAAAAGGAGAGATGATGTCGGAGTGGTGGAGTCAGTCAGCTAAGGAAGAAGAGAGGACTCAAGGGAGAGGGGTGGTGACAGGAATGTGAGAAACAGAGAAAACTGTCGGAGCATGAAGACTAGTAATTCCTCTCGATCTTCCCTTCAGGACTGTTGGAACACTCAACCAGAAGACCATTACAATATGGACACTTTATATCATAACCACAGAGTTCAGCTCATTACAGCTGTGAATTACCTCTACAGTTATCTCCACAAACCTGTGAACTTGAACTCTGAATGTAGAGTGCCGTGTCCTAGCACGGTAACTGAATGTAAATCGGTTGTTTTATTCAGTCGTTGTACATCTTAATAGAGCATGGGAATCCTCTTCCTGCTATGTAAAGGTATCAAGATCTTCCATGAGATACGGCTGCACCAATGATGATTACAATGTTCATGGGTTGATTACAAAAAAAATACACTGACATTTAAACTGCTTTCAGTTTATCCAGTAGGGGCGGACATATGTGCCAATGTAAATAAATGGTAAAACTTATCACCTGTGCTCAAATTAAAGTAAATAAAGCTACAGTTAATAATGTGTGCTGGGAAATATAAATATTAAATGAGCCCTATTTTCAGTGGCACTCAGAGTAAGAGCAATAAAAACAACAATCTAAGGCAGAGTGTTGCTGTTGAAGCCGTATGTGCCTGCATATTTCCCTCAGCTTCACAGATTATCCTTTGACCGACTGCAAAACATTTGAATTCCCAAAGGCACTTGTCTGAGTTCTTTAAAAAAAAATGTGCAATGAAGTCTGAAGTTTGAACTAAATCTTCCTCCAGACTCAGTGAGGTAAAGGAGGCTTGGCTGCCTCTATGTAGCGAGAATAGTTTATTTTGGGAGATGCATCCCTCTCTGACAAGGATTTTGTGTTTCATCCCCGCTGAGAAGAGGAACAACAGGGGGCTCTTGTTGACAAAGGCTGAGTCCTCCATGCAAGTTTTACTGAAACAATGTAAAGGTTACCATCAAACTCCCGACAGTCAAGTAGGGTCACTGAAGACACACTTTTTGTCTTTTTGAATTCAAAAAGAACAGTTTTCATGGTCAGAGTAAGACATCGTTTTAACCAGGAGAAAAAGGCCTGATTTAAAGTAGCCGAGCACATTATGTGTGTTTACTATCACTCCTGCATGTGTCGGCTCTTTGTTACCCATTTCACCTTCTGCTTTTGGACTGTTTGTCGCCTTGCAATAAAGGCTTTTGTCTCAATATATTGCGCTTTATTAGGAACACCTGTGCAGTCTTTCAGTTTTTGTTGACATTGTCAGAAAGGTGATAATTCTACTTTATGTTTATTATTATAGTGGGCGGTGATGTGCTGGAGTGCATTATATTGAAAAGTGTTCTTAATATTTTGCTCCCCTTATGTATGTTCATGGGGTGGACAAAATATTAGTTGAGATGTTTACATATTAATACCAAAACTGGTATTACTGGTATCACATCTCTGCATCTTGACTTGTCGTCCAACCAGTTTTACAGGCAAATGTGTTCATACCTGCTCAGCCGCACTCACCACTGCCTCAACAGTCTCTCTTCAAGAACGACGTGTCCTTTGCATAACTTTTGTAGTCTCGACGTAGTAAATTGCACCTGGTGCACCTGACCAGTTACTGTAGGAAGAGGGTTTTCGGTTTTGTAAAGTTACAAAAATGAAATGCGAGTAAATTGCGGTATACATTCCAGGAATAAGCTGTATTAAGTCCAATTCAAGTCTTTGACAACCTGATGACCCTGTTTGGCAAGGATACAGCGATTTGGATAATTACATCATTAGAAAGCCACATGGTGTGCAATAGTTGTTTTTGTCCCAGGGCCAAATCATTATTTATTTCATCACAGCAGAATTACCTTTTCCCTCAGTTGTGTGCTCGGCTGGTTAAACTGCTTATTATTGATAAAGTGAATTGAGGAAGTTTGATGGTGAGGAAAATGGAAGCAGGCCATAAAGTGTGATAAATTCTCATCAGCGTTTTAAAAAAAAAAAAAAAAAAAAAAAACTTTCTGCTGCAGTGCGGTTCATTGATTTCTCATGAAAGCTATATATCTTGCAAGATTATTACAACTCATGCCTTCACTGCTCTTGTGTGTGTGTGTGTGTGTGTGTGTGTATATATAAACCTTTCCACTAGACATAAACAAATACAACTTACTGTATGGAAACGGCAAGGACAGGGCTGATAGAAGTGATGTGAATGTAAAATCACTCTCCACAAGCCTGCTGTTTTCTTTGCAGCTTAAAAGCGAATCATCAGATAGCTGAAATTCAATATGATTTACTAGAAGTCAGTTCTCAGGAAGTTCAATTAAATCGGTAAAAAGATAGACGATCTTCCCTCACCAGCTGCATTTTTTTAACTGTTCTGTTTTAATTGGCATGTATAATGTACGCATCATCTTGCCTCTGCAAACATACAGATGCTCTAATTTTTACGCCAAACTGAAACCTTCCTTAACTCTGTGTGGCAGATATCCACACTTGCTGTGAAGCTTACTGTGCCTTTGTCAGATAATATTGCTGCTGCTGGCATGTGGTGAAATGAGGAAAGAACAAAGAGAAGATGGAAGCAGAGAGGAAATGATGCTCTTATCTCAAATCCTTAATAGATCACCCCCCAACATGATTTATACAACAAGCGTAAGTAAAGGTTTACAGAAAGCTTCGCTCTCATTCAAGGCGCAGCATAGCAGGAAGCAAATGTGGGGAGCCAGAGCAACAATGGATATTACATTTTTGATTGCTTCTACAGCTCTGTCTGTATTATCAGCTGCTGGTATCTCGTTTTGACTTCATCTCTCACCCTTTGTCTGTCTGTCGGTCTCCGCCTGTCACTCTCTGTAGTATTTCTTTGACTTAAGTGAGCTGAGATAAAGATTACAGGATCAATATGAGCCACTTGGACCTCACCAGACCAAAATATTCAGCGTGTTCAAAAGGACATTGATTCAGAGGCCTGGACAGTGACCTAGAAAACATTGCAATTACAACTCCACTTGGCTAAATAATGGCATTTCTCATAAATGCACACAAACACACGTCGCTGCAAGGTCTGAAGGCTGAAGCAATAATAAGAGCAGCAACCCTCTCCGTACCTCTAACTCGTACAAAAAAACAATTAAGTCGTCTACGCACAAAAACTATAGAACAAAAATAATTTTAAAAAAAATGTGTGTGCAGCCGAGCAAATGATTTTTTTGTTCATGCGTTTTAAACCTGCACGGTTCTGTGGATATAAAAAAACAGCCTAAATCATAAAGTAGGGCTGCAGCATAGAAGAACTTTGTGTTTGGTGTCATTATTAGTGGAAAATATTTCTCAGACTAACGAGTTGCATGCAAAATTGTTATTAGATGATTATCAACTTATCCACATTTGGCTGTAATTACTCATAAATATTATATGAGTAACAATACGACACATTAATCAAGTGCAGGCCGCAGCACCAGATACTGACGAGAAGACGAGTTGCACCTAAATATGTGTGCAGTTTTCGTTTTACTTTAGCTATAAACAAGACACTTACATTTACATTTTTTGATGCAACAGTATGACAGTAAACATTTCAGAAGGAATCTTTGAAGATTTACGTGCTGCAGAAAGAAAAGACAATTCAAATGTAACCCAGAATTATCCAGATGTTTATTTCTGAGTGAATGAAGACGTATGAAGACAATGCAGCGAGTTTAGAAATAAATCAAGTGAAGTTCTTTGCTGTCATCTGAAGGTCCCTTTCTCTCCACCATCCCAGCTTTTCCTCTCCGTTTTTCACTAAGCAACTCTCATGGTTTACTATTTCCTTTTGCATTTATTCCACGAGACTCTTTTCCTTTTCCATCTGTAAGTTTTCTCTGAGAGACTGTCAAGGGCACGATGCAGGGAAGATAAAATATATTCACGAGGCTACCGGGCAGCAGCAGCTTGAAGCTGGCAGATAAGTATGCACTGTGAATTTTTACATTATTAAAAAAAACTAACAACTGTGTTCCCGGTGCTAAAGGCTACACCGGGGGCAAGTTTGAAAAATTATACATTTTGCTAGGTGTTGGGTGTTATATATACAATTTTAAAAGAAACAGCCCTCATGCGCTCTCACCAGTCGCCTTAGGTGGGACAGGCAGCAAGGCTGTTATTTGTTGCCTTATAAAGTCCATTTCGACAAGTGTGATGACTAATCTCGCCATAATGACAGTACCACCCCTAGACGTCGAGCTCTTCACCCAGACACATCTGCGCTCAATTACTGCAAATAATTCAACCAGTAACAGCTTCCTAATAGGTGGGTGGTGGACTGGAGGCGGAAGATAGAGGAAGAGGAGGAGGAGGAGGAGGAGAAGGAGGAGGAGGCCAGAGAGGAGCAGAGGTTGAGGACAGAGGTTGAAGAGATGTCGTTTGCTGAAAAGTGAATTTTACCGTCGCGTCTGAGCAAAGCAGAATCTTAAATTCTTTAACATTTTTTTTTTTACCAACCAGAGATGACTATTCTTCAAAAAGGGATACCCTTATGACCAGCAGTGACCCTTTGCAAATGATCCTTTGAAATAAAACTCTTGGGAGGACGGCAGAGGTGGACTGCACATGTTGAAGTGGCAAAGTCATTTTAGCAAAAGCTTGCTGACCTGCAGAAATGCATTCGATATGCATTCACAACGCGCCACTGGTGGGAGCCAAAAACTATATTAGAAACCAGTGAACCTCGCCAGAAATCAAATCACACCCTGGTCATAAAAATGCTAATATTTACGTGCGTATGCAGTCTCTCAAAGCAGCGAATGTGTTTGTGCGCCCCGCATGTGTTTTAGGCTTGTATGCTTTTGCGGCGGCGGTGCGTTCACGCTGTCTCCAGAGACTGTGTTGATGAATGGTAAGCTACTGTAGAGTTAGTACACTGTAAGGAGGGAAGAGTAGAAGTTTATTATGTTTGTATTGAGAGGGATGGTGTGGAGGTCATCGGTGTGGTGCGCTGCAATAATCATTTTGTTTCCCAAATGTCCTCCTGCATTCTGTTTCCTGCAGTGTAGTTTTGTGTACAGAGGAAAACCAACTTTGCTACATAAGACACAACACAATTAAAGCTAATATGGATTTTAAAAAGTCAAATAGGTACATAATATTCTTTTCTCTTGGAATTTATTTGGAATTATTTAGTGTCTTCTCAAAATCTTGAGCTCAAATCCCATTTCCAAGAACACAGATAAATTCTTCTATCTCTCTCCCTTCTGTTATCTTTCTAAATTCCTTCATATGTTGTATGTTAAGTTAACTCTGTCTGTTATTTTCTCCTCTCCCAGATCCCTCTCCCCTCCCGAGGCAGAAGCCGCCCGCCACTGACCTCTGCTACACGAGTGAAATCAGCAGCCTCATGGACTTCAACTCTCCGGATGCCTCCCTGGACAAAGGTAAGATCTGCTCATTTATGTTGACTTAAGAGTTCTGCTGCACTGCCACCATGGGAGGAGTTCAGGGAGAAGTTGTGGTGAATGCTGCGGTAAGGCAGGGTTGACACACATGCGTACGAGAATGTATGCATGTGCAAATATACTGTCCTGCATATACACACCCACATCTGCACCTGCAAATACGTTCTGCACTGGGCTAATCCACAAGAGCTTGAGTTTGAGATTAAGTCCCTGTGCAAAGGGTGCGCTAGGATTTCATTATGGGCTAAGAGCAGTGCTAACTAGTAGCACCTCTGCAATCATCAATCCCTCTCCCACCTCAGCATTTGCTGCTTGCAGCTGTCGTTGGAACAATGAGCATCCATTACACATGTTATTCTAGCTAACGAGGGCTGTTATTAGCCGGTCCAGGTTGCCCCTGGCTGCTAATGAAGCCAGTGAGTCCTGAAAACATCCCAGACAGCTTTTAGACTAATCAGACTATAACAAAGGCTGTTTCTTAATTTAGTGCACGTTAGTATTGAGCCAGGAACACAACAATAATTGACTACTGCTTGTTTGTTTTGATGTGCAGTTGTTGCAAGCTTGGATGGACCAGAAGGACAGACATTATAACTGCCATTACAGCATGTATAGTAATAACACAGCGACTAAATAACTGAAAATAAACAAACTATAGGAAAGAATGTAAAAACCCCATATGGTGGCATTAAGTTTAAGTTTTATATAATTGGTTAAACATGTTAAAAAGTTAGTGGTAATTGCTGTAAATAGAATATTTCAGTTGCATTTATAAGCAATCTATATGCATTTTACTAAACCGTATGTACATCTTATTCAGTTCTTAGCCAATCTAGACTCATATAAAGACATTTAAGAAGTTAAAACTTTATCCAATAGTAACTGAATTTCCATTTATTTAACAGTTAAAGGTAGATTATGTAAGAATCCATCACATTACAACGCTGGGGCAATTTAATGTTGAGTCTGCATGTTTCGTAACTCTCCAATTTGTGTAAATGGTCAATTTACAATCAAATGCTATGTAATTGCATCTTGGTTGGTGGTTGATTCTACTACAGCCACATTACAATCATACATAATGTCCATTTAAGCCTCCTGCACTGGCTGTTTTCACATTATGAGTTCCAAAACGAGTTAAATCCATTACTTAAATGTTTCAGTCTGCTGAGTCAGTAGTAACTTGTGTACCTACAGTATTGCATGGCTTGCAGCTAGTGGAGAGATTTGTATGGTTCTTTTGAGGACAGTTTGAATACTTAGTGGTTTTACATTTAATGCACATTCCCTCCAGGCCTCATACAATAGGCTCCGTCAACAGTCAGTACCATCACACTCCGTGGTCACCCATGTTTAGCAATCTGTCGTGAACCATCCCAAAGATCAGCCTATGAACTTTAAAGACTGTTTATATTCCCAGACTCTTATCTGACTGGGTGGTCAGACGGGTCCCATATTAGCATCGTCAGCTCTTTAGACAAACACAGTTGTAGCAGTTTATCTGTAGTCTGTTTCCATGTTCCAGCCCTTTCATGACAAAAGCGTCTTTCAAGGACTTGGGAGTCTTATAGAGAGGATCAGAGTAGCTAACAATGGCACCAGTACAAAAGTGTAAGGCTGCAACCTCCAGTATAGATCTCTAGTGTCACCCAGGCAGCCCCCAGGGGCCCTTTCCTCATTAAAGTGTCTTGCTTTGGGGTCTATTTGGCTGCCAGTTCTCTCTTCTCTCCTTTCAGCGTCTGTCGATGTTGTGATGATACCGAGAGTGCTCACAGGTACAGTCCTTGTTGGAAAAAAACCGGAAGAGTTTTGGTGATTTTTTTTTTTTTGTTTTGTTGCTATTGTGCGTTAGTCCACCTGTTACCACATGTGGTACTGATCGGAGGCCAGCTTTTGAGTGCAGGTGTCTGCATCTAATTGATAAAGCCACAGAACATGCTGAAATATTTGGTGGTCATTTGGAAGTGAAGATACTGTTTTTTGAACAACTGTTAGTTATATAGACAAAGTCATGCACACATTTTTGAATACATACACACTCTCCTTCAGCATGTACCAGCTGGTATATTTTTGTTCTATGGTCGTTTCCTGGGTGCTATAAATGTGCAGACTCAGGAAAAACACACACACACACACACACACAAACAACCCCTGCAGTGGCCAAGGCCGCGTATATCACCACAAGTTTCATCAGAATGAGAACAGGGAACTGAGGCGCTGTGCTATCAGCAATTTCATCTCAGGTCTGCATTGAGAGAGAGAGAGAGAGAGGAGGAGAGGGGGAAACAAAAGTAAGCAGTGAGCATTGTATCAGTATGAAGACAGGTGCTGCTTCTGCACATTAACTGACAATGATGTCACCTGCCGGGTGAAGCTTTGCTTTCCTACTGACAAGAGTGCATGTGAGCTGTTTTAAATAAGAAGGTCAGTGCACAGAAGTCAAAGAGGGCGCCCAGGAAAAAATAGAAGGGAAGGAGAGAAGGTGAAAGGAAAAATGGGGGGAAGGAGATGAAGAGCACAGTGAGGAAGAGGACAAGGTGAAATATTACATAATGCATAAGGACACTGTGTTGCCTGCTTGTGTTTTCTGATTAACAAGAGAAAATCATAGAGAGAAGGGGCGGAGGAGAGAGACAGACACGGACAAAAGAACAGTAAAGAAATGCAGAAAACGTTAAAGGTGTAGGGGCGGGCGTGCATGTGTGGAGAGGTCTCTGCTGAGCACTTCCATTTTTCTCATGCGCTGACACTTTTCCAAAACACCTGCCCCCACCTGCCCCCACCAAAGCCCTCTTATAGCCATTGGGAGAGTGGCACTTAAATTGTCCCCAGCAACAATATCCAGGCCTCTCCACTGTAATTTCCACACATCAGAAACAGCTACTCAGAAAACGCTCATCCACAGTGGCTGCGGTTAATGTGACTCATATCATTTAATTATGGGAGAATGCACTGGCCAGACAAATTAGATATTGCTTGTATTGTCATCTTCAAAGTCAGGTTTGGAAGCGGGCACGGTCACTTGGTGATCAAACACTGCTTATATTACCAAAGAAGAAGAGGAAGAGAAAAAGTAATATGGGGTTACTGCAGTGGACATAATCATCACAGACATACAGTATAATGGGAGTTTCACATTGTGGATTCGCAAAGATGTTTCAGCTGATTCATTCATAGACAAAGGGCTTCTCTTTGTGCTTGTGTGCCTCCGTCCTCTGGCCTTCCCATTAAAGGCTACTGAGAGGTTGAAATTGACAAAGGGAGCCGAGCAGCAGTCTGATTATCTGCAGTCTTTGTCACTTTCTAACTGCTTCATTAAAGGAGGCTGCTCACAAGTGGAACTCAAAGGTCATAAAGTCAAAAAGTTAAATTTCCAAGTGGTCTAGATTAAACGTGTCTGTGCAGAAAGGCTTATTCGAGAAGTCGTGAAAGTAAACATTATTTTTTGCCTAAAAAAATTGTGTGCGGGTACATGTGAGTGTATGTCTGTGTGTGTGTGTGTGTGTGTGTGTGCAACACTTGGTTTTTCACTAGAACATCAGAGAAATTCTCAGAGACACAATCTTCTATTTGCCTGTCTTCCTCCACTGAGCCTTTTCCAAATGCTCTCGCTTTTTTCTTCTTCTCTTCTTTCTTTTTCGTCTCCTTTTCTATCCTTACAGAGGCAAGTTGCACCACCTAAATAAATTAGCCTACCAACGTGCTCCTGTGCAACACATTTACTTTGTCACATACAACGTGACAGTCTAAATTTACACCTGCTGCTGTGCTATTCGATGAATCAGTCAAGCCTTTTTTTTTTTATACACTACAGCAAATTTCATACAGAAATGCAGATCTAAAAATATGTCTAAGCACACGCCACTCTTGCACAGACTATGTGTTTTCAGTCTTTTGATTGCAGTGACAGTTGCTAAGCAGTGTGCCTGCTGAATGTATGTGGTGTGTGTGTACTGATGGATTCAAAAGTGCCAGGTCTCAGACTGTCTGAAACTCTCGTTAGTGCTTGTAGATTTGTCTTTGTCTTGTCAATTTGAGTTTCATCAAATTTGTAGTGTACCTATTTAAACATTTCCCATTAAAACCTGAGATTTTAACCTGCTCTTCCTGGTGTGCATAACCCAGCCCAATGCCAAGAACTTTCTGGTGGCCACCACTGGTTGAGGAAGCTGACATGAAGTAGTGGGGCTTTGGGTCTTGGCAACACGCCAAGTTCATCCTGACCATGAAGTGTGGACCAGACTTGCAGGGATACTGGAGGGAGTTTGCTCATCCACTACATTTTTTTGTTTTGTTTTGTATTTATGAATTATGTACCACTGGGCGTTTGCGTGGGGTACTGTGGTAATATGTGATGCTTGGGATGTTAACATGACATGTCCTTTTATATGGACACAGAGATAGCATGAGTTCAACAGGTGAATACATGCTGTAGTGAAAAGGGAGCTTAGCCTAAAGTTGATCTCAGTTCACCAGTTAATCTGTATTAAAAACCCTCAACTGTGGTCATGAACTAAAAGTGATCAAAAGATTGTGGATTCAAGCAGCCAAAATGAATTTACTTCACAGCATGTCTTTGCTCACCCTGAGGGTGAGGAAATCAGACATCCAGAGGAGACACGCTGCTCCTTTTCAGCTGTTCCTTTTAATCAATGCAATAAGAATAAATCAAATTCTTATTTTATAGTATTTTCCAAAATATAACACTTATCTTCTCACCCTCTTCTTCTCACAGAGATTAGTGTGTGTTTGTTTTGCGGTCTTAAGAATGCATTCCAAAATTTTCACTTAACGCCTACACCTCATTAGGTTTTGGATTAACACCTTGGTACAGGACTGCGCCAAGGTGCTACTAGAGGTGTATTTTCTATTTCTGAATTCCACCTTTGGACTTCAAATGGCTATTAAAAAGGCCCACATGCAGCTCATCTGGGCTGGGGCCTGGCAGTAGCGAGCTGGCAGGTGGAGGTGATGGTGGAGAGGGACGGTAGCTGCTGGCTCTGACGGGTTTGGAGGAGAGCTGAGCGGCACCTAGTGGCTGGCGGTTCCTTTTCACTGATTACAGAACAGGAAGTTTGGAAGGTGGAAGAATAGAGAGGCAAATACCAGCTGATGGAGATGAAGAATGAAGGAGCTGATCTGGCTGAGTAGAAGGTATGAATTTAGGATGCACAGTACTGGTAGTGAAGAAATGTAGAGGAGCAAGCAAGCGAGTAAGAGAAGACAGAAACGATCAGTAATATAAGGTTGCACACCATCAGGTCTCATTTCAAACAGAAGACTTGAAGTTGACATTTTAACATTGACCCGCCCTCCCCGTTTATGTACTTTGCCTGAGGTGAAACAGTAAAGTGGTGGGGGTTGGGACGGAGGTCATGGGAGAGAGGAAATGACATTCTCGTGAAGATCATAACAAATCTGAGACCTTGGCATTCCTTGTCAAATCCCTGCAGTTATCCGCAGGAGATCCGCTCAGGTAAAGTATGCACTGACATGTCATAACTTAAAAAATGTAACAACAGGAGGGTGCTGAGTCTGTTGTCATGTTTCTTGTCTAACACCGTGTTCAGACCGATAAGCAGCGCGGCGTCAGAAAACACTCCTCAGTCATTTCATTCAGATTTTTGCATTGGCACAGCGGGGGGTCTCGATGCGGAGGGCTCTGGCCAAAAAAAACCCAAAAACAAAATGACTCTACTTTTGCAGCAATGCAATACACCATCATCTGGTAACACACTGCTTTGACCAATAAATACAAGTACAAATTTCAGGTAGAATGCCCTGAAACTGAATGGCGAGATTGCCCTATTTACCTCGCAATTGTCGTAAGAATGAAATTTTTTCTGTTTTGACTTGAGTTGTAAAACCCTGCCTCAGTATTTTAAAACTGCTCCGCAGTGTTTTGACACCTTATAAGCCTTCAAGCTCATGGATGTGATACTCAAACTAGACTCATTCATATTAAATCTTCTCACTGTTACCTGAGGCAACACACCCACACCAGTGCATTCCCTTTGTTTTTTTTTAACACAGTGTTATTTTAAACAGCCTTTTCCTACATTAGACACAATATGAAAGTATGTCTGTGTTAAAATAAATTTCTGACTACACCCAACATTGTGAAGTAACTACAGCTGCTGCACTGCAGTATAATGTTGCATCACTGCAGCGACGTGAATATTTTTACCTCTATGTGGTAGTATAAACAGAAAGCATGAGATTTTTGATTGATTGATTGATTAAGTGTTGATTTACACTTAATCAAAATGAGCAGAAAACAGCTTTTACCTTCGACAGCTGAGGGGAAAACACCTGCTTCAACTTCACTGATTGGCTTGTGGCTAGAAGTGCAACGTGCTTGAAAATTTCATGCAATATTCCAGCAGAATTTTTCTGCTATACAGTACATGATCCAGGGAAGGTTTACCCTTTACAGAGTTTTATAATAACTCAGACTGCTATTACGACCACATTACCGTAACATTTCCTTCCATTATTTTCTGTGGTGTACAGTAGATGATAATAAATTACTGTTGGGACCATTTTCCCTTTCAACTCTGTCATCTTCACAGTTCACTGGCTTTTTTTTCTCCCAAACAGTTTGTGACTCATGGATGATGTTTTGTGCAGGGCTGTTTCAAGCTGCAGTGTTGGGGGGGAAAAAATCATGGGAAGAGGAAAGGGGGGGGAGAGGGTGTCCATTAATACATGCATTGTGTGTTGCTGCCAGTTAGGCAGCGCTGAAGACAAGCATTAAAAAGATGGACAGCACTTTGACACAGACCTGAATTAATTTCTAAATCTGTCTCTCATTATCTTTGTTTTACTCACATCTCTTTCTCACACGAGCAATAAAAGGTTGATATCTTCCGAGCAGCGTGAGGTGCCGCTGCTGTCCTTTGAGGTATTGTGTAAACTCACTGCAGAGAGAGACTTCTATTGATTTTCATTTAAGGGATAGTGCTCTCAGTTCATCATTTCCAGGCATCCCAGAATTTTAGGAACATGTGTGCATGTGTGTGTAATGTGGCAACACACAATATGCAGAAAAGGCAAGGTGAGCGTCGGTTTAGTTTCCCATAAACTGGTTTTTACAGGTAAGTAATTTTCTCACAGTGTCATCATGCATTCTAAGCCATGTGTGTCAAACAAAGCTAATTTCCTGTTGTTCCCTGGTCCCCGTAGTGTGATTTGATGCTGTCTTAATGCAGTGTAAATAGCCAGCATGTCAAGTACATTCTTTTAATTAGGAAACCCAACAGACCTGCTGATTAGCACTTTATCTTCACAAGTGTCTGGGCCTGAGCTGCAGCTGGACCGCTTCCTAGTTACCTTACACTCTGACTAGCATGTCCCAGCAGGTCTGGAGCAAGAATAGTGTAATTAATATGTTGCACTCTGCCATCTACTGAGCAAGCAAAGATGGTTTTGTTAATGTGCTCCATATACATTGCTTGTAAGTTCTTGTATTTGTTAAATATGTGAGCTTTTTCACCCGTGCACACTGCTCAATAATCATGGTATCCTGCTTGTATGACCTCATCTGAGATGGTAAAACTCCTTTGTCATAAAAAAAAAACCTTCTTCCAGGTCATCCAGCATTTAGGGAACTGCCCTGCAATCATTTTTCAGGCACTCCACCAGACAATTTTACCAGCACAATTTCACACAGTTTCACATGATAAATTACACTATTAGTTTTTTTTCCCTGAGATTCTCCTTCTGAGTTCTCCAGTAATCGCTGAGTCATCTCTTATCCTTGGATTTCTAATCCTAAACCATTGGGTACTAGGCAGAGGCACACAGCATCCTTTATAGCCAATATAACTACTGTAGCCTTCCTCTTCACTGGCATTAAAAGGAATTTGTTACCATTTTATGAAATGGCCTTGTGACTGTAAGAGGAAAATAAAGTTAAAAAAAATCAATGACTGGATTCCCTGCCATCTCCTGAAGATCCTTTGGGTGTTATCATGAAGCAAAATCCTTCATCATATACACACATGTTCACAACACAAAGCCTCACGCTCTCATCTGGTTTTACAAAAACACAGCTCTTATAATCAGCTGTGTATCAGCTGAGCGTAGAGGAGGCAGCGGAACTGAAGGCCTGCACGGGCCTCAAACACCTCTTTGAGAAGGCAGTGTTCAATTTCCTCACTTTGTCCATTATGCATGGACACAGTTGGCAACAAGAGATTATTCTCTGTAGCTGCTTTACTGTTTCGGAGAGAGGGATGGTACACTAAATCATTCTTAAATGGCGCGCTCTGCTTAGGAGTGCTAGTGTAAAGGAAGTGGCTACTGGTTCGGATTCCTCCGGGTCAATAGTCCGTTATTGTTGGTACGGAATTATTACACATGTGCATTGGTATTCATTGCACAAGATCACGTGGTCAAATTTAAATTTAAAAACGTTTTTGCTTGCATGTGATACGCCAATCCTTCCCATGGTTGGTTTGGGTTAAAATAGTTTGGTTTAGGCACAAAAACCACTTGGTTAAGATTAGGGGAAAGATCATGGTTTGGGTTAAAATGCAGTAAAAGTGTCCTGTTTAACGGCACTAAAATGCACAACGTGATGGTAAAAAATGTCTGGTTAGTGGTCTACAAGAGGTCCAGCAAAAATGTCCCGTTTAACGATGTGATGATCAAAATGTAGTGGTCTACAAGAGGTCCGGCAAAAAAATTCTGGAAACCCATTACATACCAATAGAAGAAACTACTATCAGCATGGAAAACCAGTCCGGACCAACAACCTGCGGACTAGTCAGTGGTCAGTAGGCGGTAAATTATTGCACTGGTTCAGTAGCCATAGTCAAATATAAAACAGAGAAACTTTATCAATTCTATTTATTTACAAATGCCGTTGTTTAGCCCTAAACATGTTTTCCTGGTCAGTGGGGAGCTGTTGAAGCTCCACTGAGGCATGTAATTAGGCAGAGTTCAGTAGTTAATTATTGTTGATGAATTAATAGATAAATTGGAGCAAATTAATGAGTTTAATTAAATTTACATTCTTCAATCTGCATTGTTTGGACACACTGTTATGGAAGCAGGTTCTAAAAACTATTTGTATAAGTTTGAGTCTCAACAGTGGCCTTGTTGATTAATGGAGCTTGAGAGAAATTGGGCTGAGTACAGGTCAGTGAGGGCTCCTTTTACTACAGCACAATGTGGATAGACTGGTTTTATTTTTGCAGCAGCTGCAGTGACTGTGTGGCCCACATACTGAATGTAAATATATAAGAAATCACATATGGAATTGCGACATTTTTATTTTTTAATAATGAATTGTCCCATTTGAATGTGAATTAATCAGATGATAAAATATTATTTATGATAATTACTGATCATATTTTGGTTGGCACACAAAAGGCTCCACATAGATCGCTGCTTTATTCTTTATTATTAGATGGATGAGAGGGAAATAACTTCAATATACAATTCAATCAGCCTTTGATGCTGCTGTTTTGCCCTTTTTATGACTAATTCTGTGTGTGCACTTTAGTTGGAGGATTACATTTATAGTCTGAGTCATCGTTCTGCTCATTTTAAGAGGTTTTATCTTTGCCCTTGCAGACAGA
The DNA here is from genome assembly GCA_038419695.1 of Scomberomorus guttatus. Classification (NCBI taxonomy): domain Eukaryota; kingdom Metazoa; phylum Chordata; class Actinopteri; order Scombriformes; family Scombridae; genus Scomberomorus; species Scomberomorus guttatus. The sequence goes on along the minus strand of CM076449.1, from coordinate 14,812,471 downwards.
TGAATAAATCTAAATTAATTCATAGGATCATGGCTTTTGTTTAGAATCTTCTTCTGTCTGACCACTCGCCCATCATCAGTCTTTCATTTACCTGCCTGCCTGGAGTGGTTTTAATACAACAAGCATACGCAGATTTTGTGAACAAATACCACACACCTGTGTCTGCATTAATCGTGAAAAGCGGCGATTGAGTCTATTTGCTTGCTCTCTATGCCAACCAGAGAAATTACAGATAGGAAGAAGATATAATTAAACTAAAATGTAGGCGGCTTTAAAGGATAGCTTTTTACAATGAAATGTAAACATATGTCGTGTATTACAATTTATAAAGGAGCTGCATTTTAATCCACCAAAATGACGACAATATCCTGTGTTTATCCCGTGGTTGTAGGTCTAAATCCAGCCATTATTGCATTTTTTAGGCCCCTACTTTACTCTGTATGACTCCCTTAGTTTGCACAAGTTAGTAAAAAATGTGGAGTGACAGCTTTGAAAAAAACATTGATCAGCATCAATCAAAAAACTGACTTTTACTGACTGTATAAAAGCATCAGTGCAGACAAAAATAAGAACAAACATCACAAAGTGTTTTTCCCCCACCGCGGTGGTCATTTTAATGGCACTCAAGGTTTTAAAGGTATTAGGTTACTGAGACCCTCGGGCAAGTCAACAGCTGGCAGACCTGTTGCCGAGCAGCCTGCCGGTGTTAGACTACACACACATCAACACTCACCTGCCTGCAAGCCCACACCTTAGCTTGGCTCGGCTCCTTCCCTCATTGGTCCGTGCGTGTGTTTGTGTATGCGTGTTTGAGTAATGTGGGAAAATCATTGTGAGCTCCTCCTTTTCCTTACCCAGTAAACCATTTGAGTTGAGGGGGAGGGGCCGAGTGTACTGTATCACTGAACCCGTGGGAGTCGCCTTGAACAGGTACACTCAGAGAGGGAAAGACACAGCGGCAGTCCCTGGATGTATTTCCTGGTGTCAACTGAACCTGACTTTAGTGGGAAAAAGATAAAAAATGGTTGTGGTTTGAGGGAGGGCTGCTTGAGAAACAAGGATTTTTTTTGTTGGATTTTGTCTTTCTTTCTGCCCTGAAAGTCCGCAACACACACCTGACAGATCCTGGAATCCTCCGGAAAACTCCCCTCGGAGGAGGGGATGAAGTCAGACGGGGAGCAGGGAAAGTCTGGTGAGTGAGTGGAAAACGACAAGTGCAGCCACGGCTCTATTCCTTATTAGACTGGAGTCTGAAGTGAGTTTCAGTCCTGCACTTTTTAAGGTTTTACAATAAAAAGGCAATGGCAGCTTGTTCTGTGTCTTTCTGGAATAAAGGAGGGAAGATTTGCCTTCTTTTTAAGCGTGAAGAGCGACATTTTCATGTGTTTGCAGGTGTCATGTCACCCAGTCAGCCTCAGTTGTGGTGCTGAGCCGTTGGGGGACTTTAACCTGCACTGAACTCAGAGTAGTTGAGTTGAGAGTTGTTTGAATATGGGGCCAGAGACTCCACCATTAATTGATTATTCTGTAGTCTTTAATGTTAGTTTAAGTTGAGACTCTTTTCCCAAGTGTCATGCAAAGAATGAGTAGGTAGAAGCTCTGTGTTTTCTCAAATCTGTAGACATTTGATGAGTTGAGTTCGGAGCTGTTTGGGGACAGAGGTGTCATAGTTCAATCTAGTTTTTGCTCTATGTACGTCGTGAGGGGGGTTTTTGCTACCTGGCAATGACTAGATCAGAGTTTCTGGGATTGTAAAGTGAGGTTTGTTTTGTGTTTGTTTTTATGGCCTCATATCATAAAGAAGTCATTGTGTTCTGTTTCTATTGCAAACACTCTGGTCTCAGGTTGTTGGCCGCAGATTTGAGCCTGAATGCACGTTGACATTCAAACAGGATTTTTTTTTGGTGCGTCAGCCTGGCTGGTTTAAATTTTTCTTTAACATTAAATTACAACAGTTGTGAAATGTTGCTCTTCTGGGAAAAAAAAAAAAACTATAGGTGTCATTCTCTGCTGTTTTTCGTTCAAATACCTGCATTTCATTTCTACACTGGTAGTTTACCTGCCCTTCAACCTTGGACTAAAAATAACCCAAACACAGAGGTAAAAGTTCACATGACAGCACAGATTAGCCCTGTGTTTTTCTGCCTGTTACACTTTTTGTAGAAATTCCATGCGCTAGCCACCCAGAAATGTGGCGTAAAACTAGCCAAACTGAGTTCTATGTTTTTGAAGCAGGTCATCTAAATCCTTCAAGCTTAACCCCAAGGTGTGGTTGTGACACAATTAGTGCTTTCAAAGCAAAACAAACACCTGGAGGCTGGATCTCTGTCTTTGCCTACAGTAACCCTTACTATCCCAGGTGTGGTTATGTATTTGCACTTGAGCTCAGTTACTCACCTTTCCTTCTCATATATCTGTGTTGGCACCTGTGATTACTGCTTAGGTCATTTGTGGTCTGCCTTTGCAAACTGAAACTGGACAACATTAGTCATGCAGCCATTATCACTTGTAACCATAGCAGCGGATTATGTACAGTATAATCATACCTGCTGTTGAGGATATCCAAGCAGAATAACTGGAGGAATGTTCTGGTTTGGCTTTCTCTCTGTTAAAACCTCATCCAACCCCAGTTCCTCAGCTTTGCCAGGCCTGCCAGTCAAACAGCGACACCCCAAATTCATTTCACATTACATTGCTCCTTTATGTCTCACGGCTATCACTCAAGAGAGAAAGCAGTGTTTTCAGATGAATGACATGATGTCAGAGTGGGCTTAACACCTTCTGTGAGCCAGGCTATAAGACAGAAGCTGCTGTTGGTTTCCGCTGGACAGCCTGTTACTGTCTAACTGTCTGACACTCACTGAGGATCAGGTCAGGAGCATTTTCTATGCATCTGAATGCAGGCATATGTCCATCTGTGCGTATATGTCAATCAACTCATGGATGCATATGTGTGTGTGTGTGTGTGTGTGCGTGTGTGTGCGTGTGCGCGCGCGCTTTCAGCGGCCTCAGTTTGACAGTGTAATTGTGACAGCAGCTGAGCTCGGTCCTAGCTGTGTAATTGCCTTCTTTCTCTGACTGTGCTGCAGGTGAAAGCAGCGAGCGGCTCCCTCAGGTGCTAGCTAGTTTTCTCACATTGAGGCAGACCCAGAAGACAATTTGGAATGAGTTAAAGAGAATCAGCTGCCTGTCAGAATCAAGTCAAGGATAATGGTAAAGTAACTATAATAATCATGAGTCACGCTCGATCGAATTTGCCACTGCTTTGTGAGAGCGTGGAGTAATTTTTGTATTTCAATGAGGATGGACTGATTGGAGACTTTATGTTCCATCCATCTCTCTCAGTTTGAATACCTCGGTGCCTACAGTAATCACATTTACTCTAAAGCAAAAGCTCAGATTAATTTGGCTGCTTACTTTGTCACTGTCACAAATCAAATCCATCCCACTGTCGGCTGCTGTTCTCAGACACTGTCCATTCCTCCTCAGCTCATCAAATATGCATGGATGGGTGACAAAACTTGCTGCGCGTTAGTCATTGAAAAGGTAACTCACATTTGAAGTGACAGACTTTTCAGTCTTGTCGAGTTATTTACTGAAGCTGTCAGCCGGGGCCCTGCTCATTTTGAAAACTGGGAACAAATGCAACTCCATAACCATTAGCTACATATTTCAGTCCCAGAATCTTATTTAGTATCTCAAGAGGCTAGCAGGATTGTTTTGACACCTCCATACTGTAATTTGTCTGCCACATCATCATTTTCTAGGTTTATTTTTGGCAACAGCATGTTTTGTTGATATGTGTGTTTGGTTGATTTGAAGGAGTGCAGGGCTTCGTCGCAGTAGAAGGAGCCACCTCATACAGGTGCACTGACTCTGCATGTTATGTGGACTCATCCACAGACTGATGAAATATCCACTGTGACACAGTGTCTGCCCCCTCATTTGGCCGACACTATAAATAACAGCACTATTAGCCTTTAGCACCAAAGGTCATTTCTCAGATACAGAGACACACAGTGTACACACGTGCTCTGTCACACACACACACACGCCTGTCTCAGCTAATCTGTTCATACACATGATAGGATGAATCTGCTGAGTTTGGAACAAGGCTCCGGTCATACAACACTCAAGAGACGTCTCTCTCCAAAACATTTTTTTTTTTTTATTGTTCCTATTGCATCAGAAACTGTTGCTTTGTCGTCAACAGTACTTGACTCCCACTCATGCACAACACTATTCTCGGAAAATAACTGTTTATTTGTTCGCAATATGCTTAACACCCGGGGTAAATGAGGTAAACATAATAGCACAGTGTTAACAATGCGCAGCAATAACATGGAACAAAAAGGCAAGTTAAAATAGATGTTACAAAACAAGCTAAACGTTGATGGCTTGTGTGATGCCGTTTTGATATCATGACTGAGTGAATAACATGTTCTTATCCACATTATAATACCAGCACAGCTCACCAAGCATAACCATGGCAGCAGTCATTGCCTGGCCTGATGCAACCAATTAACATTCTCATCATGTCTGTAAAAGCTTTCTAGAATAAAATCACAAACAGTAGCTTCTATCTGGAGGAGCCACCTTAGCAAAGCACCAATTTATTAGTGTCCCAGCTCAGACGGCAATGCACATATAATTAGTTATCCCCGAAATAAGCAAATAGTGCACACTTCTGCTGTTACAGTATCCTAGAATTGGCTTGGTTTGTATCCTAGCAGCATTTATTTGCCACCTGAATGCCTACTAATACAAAATACTGGAGGATGATAAATAGCACTGAGCTAAAAAGGAGATCACGTAGGAGGATAGTTGCCAGCCTGCACCTTCATTACCACCTCTGTGGAAAGGGTTTGGCTCATTTGCAGTCTCTGACTGGTCCAGTTGTGTTTTAATGGCTCCGTCCATCCATCCTTGAATCTACCGTCCATCTTTTACTCCCATCCAACTGTCTGTCCCTCTGTTGGCCCGAGCAGCACCTCTTCCAGTTTCATAGAAACTCTGCTGCTAATCTCCATGACAAAGGAATTCAGAAAGCTGTCCAGAATATAATCTTAGTGTTGGTAGATGTCATGCCATAGATGGGGGGGGGGTGGGCGGACTTCAAAACAAGCAGATTGTTTTGATGGATTACTGTCAATTCAAGTCCAGACTGTGAAAATGAGAGAGAAGGCTGGTTATGAAACTCTGTAAAAGGACAGCAAAAATTGCGATAGTTTGTAAATATATGGTTTATAAATGCAAATACTCTTTTTGTGCTTTTAGACACAGCTATAGTAACTAATATAAGTGACTCAGTTTGCATGTTTGTGTCTATCTGTGAATAACAAGTTCTGGCCAGTGTGACTGATACAATCCATAGACGAACGAGGGAGTTTTAAGCCAACAGAAGCAGATTGCGGTGGAATGCGGCTGAGATTACTGCCTATCTTTCCCTCTGATCAGTTTTTTTGCTCACTGTCAAGCTCTGTTCTAACCCCACTCTCACACAAGTTCAGCCCCCATTACTCCAAGGACCTGAAGCATGAAATAGGCTTGCCAGCATGTGGATGTCACATTTTGTGATGTTAAAGCACAGACTTCTTGATCGACACTGGCTGACTAGAAGGGAGTGAGTCACGCAGTGAGTGACATCGTCATTTAAATGCCTTTTGATGCAAATTAATGGCGACGGCCTGGAATTCTCTGGATTTCAGATTGTAGTTTGTTTAGTGAAAGCTTTAAGTCACTTGAGGTAAACCATCATCATGGCTGAAAGGGTTTGTTTGGTAACTGATACTAATTTATTAAACAAAAATCTTTGCGGGTTCTCAAATGTGAGGATTTTCTGTTTTATATGATTGTTAATCGAATATTTTGGGTTTTGGACTGTTTATCAGACAAAATTAGCAATTTGAAGTGCCAGTTCCTGATATTTTATAGACTAAATCATCCAATACATTCACTGTTATGAGCTAACTAGACTCTCTGTAATCTTCCAACTTCAGAGCAATCATGAGTTTATATGAGGCTACAGACCACAGGGGGACTTGAGGCTGCCCTCCGCAGTGGTGTGCTCATCAATAAATAGCAATCCATTCCTTTATGCGTTATCCTGAATACCAATCGCTCTTCATCACTGTTTCCATTAATACAGAATATTAGAGTTTGATATCTGTGATGGAGAGCCCTAAGGCAAGGTGTGTTTTTTTCCGTTTTTTTTTTTTTTTTTTTTTTTTTTTTTTTCCCCAGTTTCATCAGGCGTGACCCTGTCATCTCCTCAGGCGACACAGGGAGATTGTTCTGCTCATGAGAATTGACTAGCTAATCCAGAGCAAAGCACTCTCAGACTGAGCAGACACTGAAGGCTGCCTTCATTAGTCAGAGCTTAGGCGTTACTACTGTCATGAGCCACTGATGAATTTGCTATCAATGGTCCACAAAGATGAGTGTGTGTGTGTGTGTGTGTGTGTGCGTGTGTGTGTGTGTATCTGTGAGACAGAGAGACACACACACGCACTCTGACTTTTATTAATGACTCCAGCATCTCATTCGAGATGAGTGGCGCTATGAAATATATTTTGGCAATCTGCCCTGAAAGACGTGTGCAGGGTCTCGTGTGCTCATGTGCGTTCACTTTCATAAGGACCTGCATGTGAAAGTGACACCGATTTAACAGATTTTGAACACCCCATTTGTGTCCTCCATATGAAATAGCTCACATCACAAGAAAGCAGTCGTAACCAACCTAAAAGGACCATCCCAGTGTGTTTCTGTCTATCATTATATAATTTATGCTGAACAATTCGAAATACGCTCTATTCAGTTTCCAAGAAATGCAGTATTTCCAAGAAACTACTGGTTTCCATTGTTTTTGAGTCTTTAAACATAACTATAATCTACAGTGAAAACCAAGTTTGTATTCATTTTCACACTATTGTTGTGTGATAATGCCATTTAAGTGCAGATTGATTTGGACACAACTGAAGCGAGCTTTAAGAGTGTGCCAATAGAATTTCATACGGTACATAAATGAATGGAAATCCATAAAACCGTAGAAATAAATAGTCAAAATTCTAAAAGGCAGCAGCATGGTTTTTTAAAATGGTAAATTATACTGTAAAGTGTACATGATTTGTAGTCAGTGAGCTTAAACATGCAAATCCACTGGTGTTGTCTGTTAACAAGTGCCAGTGTCCAGAAGGTACAGCCAAAGCAGAAAAGTAAAGAAGTATAACATCATTTTTCTAGTGATTTTGTTTTGTTCTGAGACACAAACAGATTCCCTTAGGAAAGGTCAGATAATGGCTGCTGTTTGTATACATGCCTGCAAAGGGCAAACATTATTCAGTATCCCATCGTGCATTCAGTATGGTGTGGGGTATGCACATACCTATCTGAGTTTGTGTGTGTAGAATGAATAATATTTTCCCTATTGCAGCTATGTCTGCAGAGTTTAAATAAGAAAAAAAACACATCAAATTAAAAGTTCTTGAAATACGATGCGAGTCTATAAAGGTGTCTTTAAAACCATTGAATACATGGAATTTTCAGTATCTCTCTGTCGATTTTCTGACACTGCAGATTGCAGATAAATCCATGAAATTCTTGTGCTTCCTGGGACATAATCATGTCAGAGGGGGGTGCATTAGCCTGAAGGCTCTCTTGCATGTAATTTTCTATGGAATAGCGCTGCTGATTCTCATGGATTTTTATAGGAGTCTAGCTGGTAAAGTACTGGCTCAGCTGCTCTTTGCTCTGTCACAGAGACTGTAGAGGCAACAGGAAGCATAATGAGTCCAGAAGTCGACTGAACCTGAGGGACCCCAGCTTGAGATGTGTAGTAGATAAGCATCTGCATGTAGGGAGTGAAAAAAAGAGCATTCCTTTACAGATGAATAAAATTTAAATGAATTATTAGTAATTATTATCTTTAACAAGGATAATAAGCCTTGCAGGTTTTATAACTGCTACTTACATGATTACAATTCTTTTATTTCTTACTGTAATGAAGCACTTGTAGAGATTTTGAAATTGGCAGGAGATGGATGTGTTTGATGAGCTCCACTGCTGCACTGTGAGCGTGCACATCGGCTCATCACTGGAGCTTACAACAAGTTTTTTTTTTTCGGCTTTATGGCCTTTATGCACATCCTTTGGTTACAAAAAAAAATAATTCCGCTGAAAAATCTTAATCACGTTAGCCTTAAAATCCTATATTTTTTATTTTTATTTTAAGTATAGTATGTTGAAAGGAATGCTGTGAAGGGTTAAGCTTTTAGCCCAGCGGGGCGTCGCTGAATGGTTTAACAGAGAATCTGTTTGAATGTAATTATTCAAGAAGTGCCACGGCTGAGTTGCCAAGTCCAAAACAAATAAGAGGATGTGGGCTGTTGCCTCCCGTCATGAAAGCACTTGCTGCTCACATTCTTGACCCTGACTGCTCTTTCATTCGCTTTTTTTAAAAATTTTTTTATTTAACACATTCCTGATTTGGGTTGTTCCATTGTCCTGCACAACTGTGGTGATATGCTCTGCGTTCACACTGTGGATAAGATTTTACTGTACATAGAACCATTAATCTTTGCTTCTTGAGAAATGATGTTGGAGTCCAGCTAGTTTGGCGCTTCTTCACAGCATAGGATGTATGTTTCAAAGGAATCGATTATGTTGCACTGTAGGTGGACTTGGTCTGCCACCTAATGATGTGTAATTTCATCAGATGGAATATTATATTGCGGTAATCGAAGCAGCACATATACATAAAGAGTCAATTCTACATAGTTATTAAGTCAGAGAAATACCTTATCAGGATTTTCTAAAGTTCGTGTGCCTACTTCATTATTTATTCATTGTTAAGCAGTCTGCATACAGTATGTGGACCTATTGTATAGTATGTGCAGTGAAGTAGGGCTGTCTGTCACAGCAGCAGCTACTGTATTTTTATTACCATCATCTGCTCAATACTGTGTTCCTGTATGTCCTCACTCTGCGAGCCGGCTGAATGAGAATTCAGTGGGAACAATAGGCCTGTTAATTGATTTTGTCTCCAGTAACAGGCAAAAATTGAACCCCACCCCGTCTTTCCTTCCCACTCAATCTGAAGAGGGAGAACCAATCTAAAAATTTACCCCCTCTAGACACTTACTGTCATACCCTCTCAATTTTTCGACCTCCAATCCCGCTCCAGCCCAAGTCCAATTTCAGCTGCCTCGTGGCCACCGGACTCTCAGACAGATTGTTGGACCTTTTGCAACTTTGGTTTCTGACTCCTGCTGTTTTTGTAGAAGAGGGAGAGGAGGACCTGGAAGAGAAGAGTGTCAGTGGTAAACACTGAGAGTGACAGAAACAGAGACAGATAAAGAGAAGTCCTCATTTTGACGTATAATCAGCAAGAGGCAGCTCCAGAGGGACATAGTGCTTTAGTGTAGAATGATATCTACTGATTACAAGCGCTGAATAGTCTTTGTGGACCAGAAAAAAACACTGATTTTAAGACGAATGATAAAATCTTTGGGTCTAAGGAGTGTTCACACACAGTAGGAAGATGACTTTATAAATTCTGGGGAAAAAAGCTCAAACGTTTCTCTGAAGAAGGGATGGCAGATTTTGTGTCCGTAGAGAAGTGCTGATATTTTGGAACAATTTTATGACGGTTTCCTCCATAGCAAAGCTGTCACACAAAGGCTGCCGGATTATTTAGGAAGACAGTTTCGGCCATTTTGCTTAAATCATACAAATGTGAAATGACACTGATCAGATAATTCACTGGTACCAACTGCATGTCAGCTGATGCATGGCCGCTATTATGCAAATGGCCACATTTAAGCAGTCATTTACATCAGGGGCCAAGGATGGAGATTTTATTTACTGTTTCAATGAATCATAATAACTAGAGGCGAGCCCTTTTAGGGAACTGGGACAGAATGGAGGCAGAGATGAAGGAGTGGGACTTCAATGAATGCACATATTTCTTCGCTGATCGAGTCAGAGACAAAGATCAGCCATCATTAGCCTCAGTTTAATCCCTGTGGCATTTCACAGTTGCATAAGACTTCAGTCAGAGATACACATTAAGCCCATAAACAAGCTCCCTGTTCATAATTTTGTATATTTCTGGCTATTAGAAGCAAGAAATGCAACCAACAAGCAGCTAATGGTTTTACAAGCAAAACTGTTAATGCTCCAGTCATTAGGGGCTGGAGACATGTGATGTGTCTTAAAATGCAGTTTTATAGATTTGCTTTTCTGTACATTTTTAGTAAATGCTGCAGTGTTGTGTTTTAGTGTTGCATTTTGCTGCAGAATTACAGGAAACTCAGAACAAATTGAGTATTTTTAAGATGCACTGCTGCCTAATCAGGTTATATCAGTGTGTAAATCCGGTGAATTTTGTTAAAGGGTAATTCAGGTTTATTATAACGTGTGTCTTATTTTTGTAGGTCTGTTAATCATTCCTATTGGTAAAAAAGAAATTGTACTTACCAAGTAAATTGTTGAGATCTGGGTGTGCGATGACATCGATAAAAAGAAGTCAAAAGTGGCAAGACACAAGAGCAGTCAGACAATCAGACAAGTTGTAAACTGGCCTACCACTCCCCCCTACTGACAAAGCACACCTCCTACATATACATACACGCTGACACACATATACTGTACTTGTAACCACAACAGCATCTTCTGTCAATCCAATTTTTACCCAGATAATACCAGACACTGCTCTGTTGTTCACTGTTGTTTGCTGTAGTCTTTATTTGTGTCCGTATTAAAGGCTCAGTCACACAAGCATTTAAAATATCTACATTTTGCATCAAACTCATTTAAGTGCAGTGAAATCGCAGGAATAAGTGGATTTGCTCATCAGGGCAAAGTACAGTAAACACTGCCACTCGCTCAAACACACATTACGCACTGTCCTACTCCTTAACGGAGCTATGTTACTCTTATAACAGTACCTTTCACGTGGATGTCCTTTGAAGAATGAGGAGAGGGAGGATGACTCAAAACAATTCTAAGGTAACGTAGGGTGTTATTGTGCTCGCACAGTGTGTGAGTTAAAATCATTAGTAGCCCTTTGATATTAATGATCGTGTGAAATTTTAGCAGCGATGTGCTGCTGCAGAATGAATATAGGGGCAACACTGAATGTTTTATATTTGTACAACTTTCCTTGATCCTAGAAAAGCGATCTGTAACGTCACCCCAAAGTCTACGGGCCGAGCGGGAACCCGAGGGCGGGGCCAGCAGGAGAAACACTATTCAGCGGGCTGCACAACCCGAAAGCTAAAAACTGCGTCATGCGGCCAGGCGAGCAAATTTACATTTGATTGAATATGCAATGAATGAATGATTCCCAAAGTGTACACCGTAAAGTTCAGCTGTTATACTGTATGTCAGACCTCTGTGGTAATTGCCATTTTGGAGCAAAAAGTCTGTTGCCTGTGTCAGCCAGTGGAGAACAGGTGGTGTTGAAGGCTGAGCTAACAGCAGAGAGGCAGCAAACATCCGACCCCGATACATCCTCTCTCCCCCTCTAGTACTGAGGTTGTGATGGCAACAGAGGCACACCACTGCAAACTAAAACAACTTTATGTGTACTCACAGTCCTACACACAGACAGAAACATTTCATTTTATATTTGTCATCTTTTTTTTCCCCTTTGAGAGGGGGGGGAAGTAATTAAGGCCAGAAGGTTTTTGCTGACAGTTGAGCTGGAGTGCAGCTAAAAACAGCAGCGTGGCCGAGATGTATAACATTTGACTGTGGCTGCAGTGGTGAAAAGATTTCACAAACACACACAAAAACATGGAAACCTGCTCACATTCTTTTTTTCCTCTCACAGTTAAATTCTTTTCACAATTCACTTGAGCCTTTTTTGAGAAAAACTGCCTTGGGTCCATGTTTAATATGAATACCAGTCATTTCTTTTGCTAATACTGGCTATATCTATCATATTGCCTGTTCAGGGCTTTTGCAAAGAAGTTGTTACGGTTCATCATTCATCCAGGCTCATCCATCAATAAAAACATGTGAAAATTTCATACATCTGCTTTTAGATGTTCCCTGTGGCTTCTCTCCACCTGCTGTGTTACACAAGTCATTTTACTGACTTTAAACGGAAGAAAATCAGGGACGCTCGATTGATTGAAATACAGTGTCACATACAGCAAGAATGTGTTTGCGAAATTACAAAAATGCAGAAAATAAAATGTACAAACCAAACTTCATACCTGAAACAAGTTACATACTCATTTGCATACATGCAGGGTTCAAAATTAACTTTTATGTCTGCCGGCCAAATGGCTTGTGAATGTTCAAATTTTACCAGCCACTCAATAGATTACTATTGTGTTTTTTGGCTGGTGAGTGAAGCAAATCTACCAGCCAATTGCATATTTTACCAGTGTTTGGCTGGTGGCTGGTGCTAATTTTGTGCCCTGCATGCATGTAAACTAAATTATGAGCCTCACATTTTCCATGAGACAGAAGTTGGAAACCATGTCAGAGAGAGGACCCTCAATGGGAATGAGTTGTATGGAGTCCTGGAGGGGAGAGCAGGAGAGATTGCACTTATCAGGAAGCTCCCACTCTGAGTGTCATTTGTAATGCACAGCTACAGCGCATGCTTCTTGCCAACCTCGAGGCTATGCGGACATTGAAAAATAGGTGGCTGTCCTCACTCTCCCCCACCCCACTGCCTCCCCCAGCCTCGGACTGTCTTATCTAGAGTGCTCCAGCACTGTGCTCGCCTGCAGAAAAGCCAGAGAAGACAATAGCATATCTTTTTTCAGCATCTCTCACTCTTATGCTAATAACTACTGTGGCATATTTAGACAGCGAATCTCGCATTTCCTATCATGGATGTTGAGGGTCCTTTTGCAGGCCAAGTGCAGGGACTTAGCCTGCTAGTGCTGCAATAAAGAAAGGTTTTTAAATGTTCACCAGCTGGTTGTCTTATTCAGTGCAATGACACATCACTGAGTCACCAAGTGTTTCTTTTTAATCAGGGAGGAACAGTGTGAGAGTATCAGGATGTGAGGTCAAAATCTTTCCATAGGTTTATTTTTGTCCTGAAGCATCTGGGTCCACATAAATGTTTGAGAAAAGATGAGAATTTCTTTGTTTCTGTAATTGATTCACCATATATACAGTAGGCAGTCTGAAGGCACGAGATTTGAAAGTACACAAGGAATTTCTCTTTCTCTGTAAAGTTGTGTAAACATACACAATCTCATTTCACACGGCCATTCAAAGTGCTTTACATAATGCATTTAAAACACTAAGACATTAAAACACAAATGAAAAGAATATAAACCATCTCAAAATAAATTTAAAAAGGTAACGAAAAGAAGGTTGATAGTGATGAAAGTCTCAGTTTTAGTCAAAGGCAGGTTTTTTTAACCTAGATTGAAAGATAGTCAAGGTTGAGGAGCATCTTACAGTATATCATCTGTAAGTTTGTGTAAAGTCTTCTGTATGTTGCATCGTAAGTAAATGCTGCCTTTCCATGTGGATTCTGTAAACAGTTAGCAGACAGCTACCACTATGCAGCCAATTTAGCATGATACGGTATTTTACAGTTGTGCAATTTCCCTGATAAACAGCAGGAAGCGTAAAATGACACCTTAGCAGTTTCCAGTAACAGGTGCAGTTTCCTCTATCTGTTGCAGCGGTGAAATCCATTTTTTATACGGGTTCATTATGTATCTTTCTATTGTGATCAATCTCAATCTGATCTAAAATATGGTTTTATGGTGAAGATGTGGTTATTGTAACTGAATGTAAGACATAAAGATGTGGATAAGCTTAAAAATCCCTACAATAATAATACATGCTACAATAGTGCATACATACTGAAGTGGCATTGCATGCAGTGTTTTCTTTGTGTGTTTTCTATGACTAAACACAGACAGCTTTATTCTAGAAAGGAGCGAGCCTAATATCAGCTAGAATTGTTAGTCAGTATTTGTGGTTCAACTATTAGAGATAAAACCCCACATCTCCAATGACCTTGTCCCTTATTTATGGCTTTCTGCTGCCTTTGCACAATCAATACTTAATAAGTAATCGAATGGAGTCTGACTGTTATAGGATTTTTAAACACCACTGTATAGTATCGTGCAGTCAGTTGTTTCTAGAACAGGCCCGCTCTTTGGTTTGCCAATAAGCGTGTTGCTGCTTGAGTTGCTCCATAAAATGTGCTTCTATTATCGGGTCCATTAAGTATACCTCTGTGTAATGACACTCTACTCACTGACGCTTTTTTCTCGACCCTTCTCCTAATAACCCCTTTTACATTTCATTTTCGTTATTTAGCAGGCAGCCTTTATCCTCAACCACTTACATTTAGTCAGTGAACATAAATTAAAGGGCTCAGAAGACCCAGGAAGCAGGTACACACTGTACAAGCAGTGAACTGGTCTTAAAGGTTTATTGTGGTTTCAGGAGGAGGAAGAGCTTAAGTCATCCATGTGGGGCTAAAAGGTAGAGCAAGGCTGCATACACCACATGTCCTTCGTTAATAGTTTGTGGTCACAGTTTGTTGCCGTGTTGAACCACCTCTAGTGGTCCTTATGTAACATATCAGTCACAACTGTGGGTGCAGGAGAGGAAAATGGGATTATAGCACCAGGTCTGCTGTAAGAGGAGTGAAGAATGAACCGTTAGTGTCAAGGCCAAACCACAGGATTAAAGATACATGTGTCATTCACAAAGCTGTCATTCAACAACAATGAATTTGTCACCGGTGTGACATCAAATGCTGCGAGTGTTTCTAGATGTACAAGAAATGGACGGAAAAAACACGAACTCATGTACAATGTGGTGCGATATCCCTGTCAAACATACTCAACCTGTGAAGCTTATCATGTTCACGTTGACATTCAGGCGTCATTTCAACAATATGGAAATATTTTAGGCTGTTATTTGTGGTATAGGTGCCATTGGCTGAATAACAGTCTATTATAAGGTGTCTAACATATACACTAGTGAATCCCAGCAGTGTATGCACAACCCAAAACATTATCAGGTGTGTGGGCTTAAGGCAAAAACATCTCAAGAACAAAAAAAAAACACCCACACACTGAATACATGCTCCCAAAAAGGGTATTTATTGAGTACAGTTACAACGTTCAGGCATCAAGCTTTACCTGATGAAGACGTAAAGTCGAAACGTCAAATTGAGATGTTTTTACTTTATTCACTAGAAAAGTGACCACAAATCAGAAATCCTAACTGTGGGCGAATGCAATGGTTTTAACCCACATTTGAGTTTTTCTGTTTACTAAAAATCCAAAACAAAGTTGATTAAAATATAATATGTGACAGTAAAAACTGGAGCAAATCCAGTCTGCAGTTCAACCTTTATTGTCACATTCACAGAGAACTAACAGCGATCTACAAAAACATTGTTAGTTTTCTGTCCTCTCTGATTTTGAGGCCTTGTTTTTACTAACCTTAAGTAGAGAATACTGAACTGTAAAAGCCACACATTGTTTAGTGGAAATGAAAAATTGCTAAACGTTTTCTAAATGATCACATATAGATTTTGATGTTATGGTGTAATAATGGTAAAAGACACATTGTATTAAGTGAGCAATGTAGGCAGACCTGTGAGAGGATTATTTCCACTGATGCTCTGCAGTATGCAAAGCATTTGCTGTTTTGCTGAATTGGCTACATTGCTGGAAATCAATTTCTAGCTCTGTATGTTGAGCCTCACTACACATTTTCACACTTCCAAATAATCATCCTACCCTTTATTAAAAAGCTGCAGTGCAATCTGTATTCTGTCTTTAATTTGTCTATTCCCCTGTCCTTGGTATTTTGGCATATTCAGTCTCATATTCTCAGCTCTCCCATTCATCTCTGATTTTATTTTTATTTTTTTAGGCCGTAATATTGGAGCCGGGATATGTGAGTGTGAAGTGTGATTTATGCCAGGCAGTTGATAGTGAAGCCATGCGAGATGGGGCTGTGCAGTTTTTCTCTGCCCCCCCCCCCCACCCACCCCCCTCCTCCCTGCCCTGAGGATGTATGAAATTGAGCAGAAAGACTCTACTCATCCTTATATAAATTACTCTCCATATGCTCCACCTAGACAAGCACATTCACTGTGCAAAAAAAGACATATTTTTAGATTAAATATTTCTTTTTGGAGGTTTGATGTGAGAAATTGAAGTGTGACATTTGTCTGTTGTGCCTTGTTTTAAAAAGCGAGTGAAGTCCTCTCTGCTGCCGCTGATACTTTGAAAGCACTTTGAAAAATTCTCAGTGAGCCAAATTGCAAGAAAAATTGATTTCTCTCTGCTGCTGTTTTCATTTGATTGTTTGTTTCTTCTTCTTTGTGACAACGGCGGGGAGGAGCTCTCTAAAGCACCAGACGCTGATTATTAAATGGATACACCTCTCCCCTTTTCTCATAATTTCTGCCAACACAGACAAGGTTCAACTGGCAGCTTCAAAGACAAATTTCATTATAATATCAATGTCTTGTCCCTACTCATCACCTGGACCCCACCTACTCCTGCGATGCTTTTTACCGACAGTAATTTGGTACTGCAATTATCTCAATTACAAATGAAACCATAACCCTCGTATGGTAATGTTAAATCGATTTTGCATTTCAGACATAACCATTTCTGCGGTTGTGTAACTGTTCAAAGCTAATGCACCTCTATGAGATTGGATTCTAGCGTGCATATGACCCTCCTCTACCTACTGGAATTACATTTTTACTTGAGCTTAAAAAATGACTGTTAACACTGTCAAAATCAAATCCAGACACATTTCCACAATACATATATGCAGCCATGTTTTGGTATCAGCATGCTAAAGCTCTCTTCCCCTTTCTATTTGTTGTAGTCCTGCTGCGTGAAGAGGTGGCCCAGCTCCAGGAGGAGGTGCACCTGCTGCGGCAGATGAAGGACATGTTGAGTAAGGACCTGGAGGAGACCCAGGGAGGCTGCTCGGCCGACGTGCTCTCCGCCACCGAGCTCCGCGTGCAGCTGGCCCAGAAGGAGCAGGAGCTGGACCGAGCCAAGGAGGCTCTGCAAGGTAAGGACGTCGCCAGGGAACAAGAAGCTGTGTGTGTGCTATTTAAAACACTAACATCATTATTATGCTGCAAGAGAGATGGAGGGCCAAGAGACTGCATTCAAAGACACGTTGTCCTTCACATTATTGGTTCATTTTACCAGTTTGGTTCATTTTAAATGCTCTCTGAATGGTGAAAGGAAATACAGTGGTGGTCTAAGACATAAACTTCTTTCCTGCTGTGTTTGTTGCATTTCATACTCGGTTTCAGCTTATTTCCCTACATCTGGGGTCAATGTTTGTCTATCAGAAAAAGACGAATCTATGAAGAGCCATAGTTAGCCCAGAGGGTTATTTTCACATGCACAAGACGTGTACTGTCTGTGCAGACGTGTACACTAAGAAATTATTATGCAACAGTATAGTAGGAACACATATTGTAGTGGTTTGCTACAATCTACAATAAGCAAGGACAACTGATAAAAAATAAAGAGGGATCATGTCTCAAATGTGGAAATTGGAAGAATGCAAAGATGAGTGTGTGAGCAGAGTGAAGTGGCAGCAATTCTCACTTCTTGCTCAAAACATTCTGTAGTCATTCAGCTCTCAGCTGCTTCAGGTTTTTCTGTTTGCCCCTCCCCGCTCATGCTGAGAGAAAACCTGCTGCATTTTGCTCCACAGGGCTGGAAACCAGCACTTCTTTTTGTCTCGTCGCCATAATGTAAACATGAGCGTCTGTAACAATGTGGTAAATGCTGTCCATTAGCTGCATTACGGGCCATTAGCATGTGTTACGCGGGAGGGGTGCAGCGGTATCTCGGGGTGAGAGAGGAGGACACTGATGCTTTGACTTTTTCAAAAAGCTGCTACACACTGCAGGAAAATTCACTCTGCTCCATTCCCACCCCGCACCACCCACGTACCCTGATGTACATACAGCATAATGTACTGTAGAAGCTCTGCAGCACCACTGGATTCTGAATTTTAAAATGAGTAAAGGTGAAGTGGGATTAAAGCAAACTCTAAGTGTAGCTAATATGTCTATATCAGATAACTTCACCTGAAGCTTTCATTGTTTTATTACACTTTTTGTGTGTATATTAAAATCTCCACTTTAAAAAAGCTCTTCTGGAATTGGAAGGAACAGGAATTGCTTCTTTGAGACTTGACTACTTAAAGACTTTACTTGAGACTTTAAATCAAAAACATTCAAGTCTCACATTTTAATAAAAATATATATAATATATTGATATATTCAATATATTGAAAGGACTTGGTCTCAATTACACAGAAATCACACAATCAACAGGTTTCAAAGGAAAATGTTAAAATTCTGTCAGTTTAATGCTCAACATTGAGACCATTCCCATCCCATCCAAACACAGAAACAAGAGGGCTCAACCTAAATGTAAAGTGGCTTCCTCAGAAATAAAGCCAAAGTGAAAAAAGACAATTCTGAAAAAATAATAAATAAATACATAAATATTATTATTTTTTAAAAGAAATACAAAAGCTGCATCTCTCACATCAGAAATCAGTATCATCAGTGTGCTTCCACCTCATCTTTTCACTTGCACATTCATAAAAGAAATATTAATGCCCACTTGAGGAAATATTTTTCTGTCTTGTGGAGTCAACAAAATTTAATGACCAGCCTGCGTTACAAACTGGAGTTTGAAAGACAGGAACATACCAGACAGGAGTGAAGAAAGAGACGCAATTAAGTTGCATTATGGATGTGTTTTGGAACATGAGTCATGATAATGAAAGTCAGGCTCTGTTGCTTCGATTTTTACCATTCTGTCTCTCGCAAGTCCTTCAACTCTGTAAAAATGCAATAGTAAATCACCGGAGTACCCTTTTAACTTTGACTTGCTCTCAAAGGCTTGAGAGTTTACTTGGATTTGTCTCCAGTTACTTGAGGTTTGACCTAGTCTCGCAATACCATACATTCAGAGATCTCAGCCTACCGAAGTCTGGGGATTTCTAAATGCACGGTAGTTGCTTGAACAGTGGCGAGAACGGCCGCTAACAAACCTACGGCCCTTACATTTTGTCAAAGATACACCTTATTGGAAATGATGCTCTCCCCCCATTCTCCTCTGTAGTGAACTGCATGTCACTGCCCCAATATGAAGTGCTGCCCTAAAGACTTTGGATTGGTTCTGCAATGCAGGTTTTTTTTTTACTCTCTAATTGTTTCCACCCAGTTTTAACAACAAAACCTGGGAGATTGTCCTCAGTCTCAATGAGCGAAGCATTTAGAGACTGACCTGTGAGTCTAGGTCTGACCTGGACTTGCATCAAAACATTTGAAAACACCCCTGTGAATCAGTAATGTCTGTGCTGCACACAGGATTTGTTCAAGCACAGCAACTGAACATCAACTATTCTTTCAGAGGTGATGAAATACCACTTTATAGTACAGATTTCCTCTCGGTTAATGACCAACAAACAGTATTTGTTGCTTTATATCTTACATGGTTGAGTGTGTGCAAAATGGGAATACACTAACACATTGCCTTCATAGAAAATATGCACAGGGTAAAGTAGTGAACATGTCCTACCAGGCAGTGCACAGTGGATTGCAGGGTATCAAGCAGAGATGTCATCAGCGTGGCAGTGAATTGTTCTTTTCAAAGAATTATCGCCCATGGAATGAGGCAGAGCACAAAACCACCATTTGGTATCAGACAAACGCATGACATGCTGTCAGGGGATTTTGTTGGTGCGACATTTCACTTGACACTTGCAGCCTACGCTTTTTGGAAGAATTGAACAAAAATAAAACAGACTGGGGCAGAGTAGAATAGAGCACACATCAAATAAACACTTATCTCTGCTTCGGCTGGATGCTTGGTCTGTCTGAGCAGACTGCACACAGGCTCATGCAGTCATTTGTATGACTCAGGCCTGTTAATGAAGGCCAAAGCCTACCAACCCCAACAGGCACTGACAGTAATCAGCGGCTAATGAAAGCCTTATAAAAGGGGGCTTTGGTTGGCTTATAAGGTCCAGAAACGTTAAGCAGGGTGGATCTGGTCTGCAATTAAGATGAGGTATGTGGGAGGAAGGAAATTGGCTGTTGTCTTGTTCAAGTTTGGGTTCTGTTGGAGTGGGTTCAGAGAGGCAAATTGAATCAACTGTGAACTTGAGTGAGGGGACATTCCTGTTGCTGGCTTTCATTTTTTTCCCCCCCTCCTAAAGCTGTTTTATATGAGGAATAGAGCAGAAGTTGATGTTCAAACATAGCTTCTGGCCAGAGAGTGACCTGAGAGTGACCTGAAAAAAATATTTGCAATGTTTTTGCATTCAGTGGTGACAGCAGCAAGATCTCTGAATTATTTATATTTTTATTGTTGTTTTCTGCATGGCCTGGCCTGTACAGCAGTAGCTGCTTCCAAGCTCCTTTGTTAGTCCACGGTTGTCACACTCCATCTTCATACACTGACACTGTGGCTCGCTCACACTCCAAGGGTACTACAGTATTTTTAAGACTGAGCAATGAAAGGCCAGTAACAGTATTAGCTAGTTTTATGCTATTATACCATTTGGATGTGGTGAGTAGCAGTCAGTGAATTTTGGCTTTGTTCCCAGCAATGTTTTCAGCTGTTTCTAAGCAAAAGTGGAAACACATCTGTCATCCAATTTTTCTTGTGTATGATGCTTTTCCAGCTGCTTTCCCCGAATCAAATGCATTTTCTGTGCTGCAGATATTTGCTGCACGTGGTACTGGGCAGTGCTGGCGATAATTGCAGTCTTCTTCTTCTTTCAGCTGTTCCTGTTAGGGGTCGCCACAGCGGATCATCCATTTCCATCTCTTCCTGTCCTCTGCTTCTTCCTCTGTCGCGCCAACCACCTGCATGTCTTCCCTCACTTCCCTCATATCCATAAACCTCCTGTTTGGCCTTCTTCTTTTCCTGTTGCCTGGCAGCTCCATCTTCAGTATCCTTCTCCCAATATAACCAGTTCTCCAAACTGTCCACCCTGAGCTGTCCCTCTAATATACTCATTCCTAATCCTGTCCATCCTCGTCACCCGCAACAAAAATCTTCGCATCTTCAACTCTGCCACCTCCAGCTCCACTTCCTGTCTTCTCGTCAGTGCCATACAACATCGCTGGTCTCTCTACCCTCTTGTAAACCTTCCCTTTCACTCTTGCTGGTACCCTTCTGTCACAGATCACTCCTGACGCTCTTCTCCACCCACTCCACCCTATCTGCAATCTCTTCTTCACCTCTCTTCTGCGCTTCCCATTACTTTGAACAGTTGACCCCAAGTATTTAAACTCATCCACCTTCACCACCTCCTTGCATCCTCACCATTCTGCTGTCCTCCCTCACATTCATGTATTCCGTCTTGCTCCTACTTTCATTCCTCTTCTCTTCAGTGCATACCAGGCTCTCCTCAGCCTGCTCCCTGCTCAAACTACAGATCACAATGTCATCCGCAAACATCACAGTCCACGGAGACTCCTGCCTGATCTCGTCCGTCAACCTGTCCATCACCATTGCAAACAATAAAGGGCTCAGAGCCGATCCTTGATGTAATCCCACGTCCACCGTGAATCTATCCTCCATCAATATTCCCAAAGCAGACATCGCATCTGTAGTGCTCTTTGCCGGCATGAAACCATACTGCTGCTCACTATTCATCACCTCTCCTCTTAACCTAGCCTCCACTACTCTTTCCCATAACTTCATGCTGTGGCTGATCAGTTTAATACGTCTGTAGTTAATACAGCTCTGCAAATCACCATTATTCTTGAAAGTACAGTACAGTGCTCTTCTTCTCCACTCCTCAGGCATCCTCTCACTTTGCAAGATTGTGTTAAACAATCTAGTTAAGAATTCCACTGCCGTCTCTCGGGAATCGGGAAAAGTCAATTTTTCTTAGTGTCCGACCGCTCATACAACTCGTCATATACCTTTTCCGTAGCCTTCACCACCTCTCTCTTCACCTTACGCCGCATCTCCTTGTACTCCTGTCTACTTTCTTCATCTCTCTCGCTATCCCACTTTTTCTTCACCAACCTATTCCTCCGTATACTTTCCTGTACTTCCTCATTCCACCACAAAGTCTCCTTGTCTTCCTTCCTCTGTCCAGATGACACACCAAGTACCTTCCTAGCTGTTTCCCTCACCACTTCTGCAGTAGTTACCCAGTCATCCAGCAACTCTTCACTACTACTCAGTGCCTGTCTTAACTCCTCCCTGAACTCCACACAACAGTCTTCCTTCTTCAACCTCCACCATTTGATCTTTGGCTCTGCCTTCATTCTCTTCCTCTTCTTGGTCTCCAAAGTCATCCTACAGACCACCACCCGATGCTGCCTAGCTACGTTCTCCCCTGCCAGCACCTTGCAGTCTCCAAACTCTTTTAGATTGCACCTCCTGCATAAGACAAAGTCCACCTGTGTGCACCTTTCTCCACTCTTATACGTCACCCTGTGCTCCTCCCTCTTCTTCAAATACGTATTCACCGCAGCCATTTCCATCCTTTTCGCAAATTCCACCATCATCGGTCCTTCCGCATTCCTCTCCTTGACACCATACCTGTCCATCACCACCTCATCACCTCTGTTCCCTTCACCAACATACTCATTGAAGTCCGCTCCAGTCGACACTCTTTCCTCCTTGGGTTCACGCTCCACCACTTCATCCAACTCACTCCAGAACTCTTCTTTCTCTTCTGTCTCACACCCAACTTGCGGGGCATGTGTGCTGGCAACATTCATCATCACACCTTCGATTTGCATACTCATCACTCTGTCCGACACTCTCTTCACCTCCAACACACTCTTGACATACTCTTCCTTCAGGACCACACCATGGGAGAACAGTTTGAACCCACCTCCAATGCTCCTGGCCTTACTCCCCTTCCACCTGGTCTCTTGCACACACAGTATATCTACCTTCCTTCTCTCCATCATATCAGCCAACTCTCTCCCTTTATCAGTCATAGCGCCAATATTCAGAGTTCCGACTCTCACCTCTAAACTCCTACCCTCCCTCCTCTCCTGCTGCCTCCTGACATGCCTTCTCCTTCTCCTTCGGCCGACAGTAGCATAGTTTCCACAGGCACCCTGCTGGTCAACAGTACAGGTGGTGGCCGTTGGTGACCCAGGCCTCAACAGTTCGGTATGGAAATCTGATTTATGATCCGGATATTTGATTTGGTGTAGGTTTTACGCCGGATGCCCTTCCTGACGCAACCCGCCCCATTTATCCGGACTCGTACCGGCAGAATGGACTGGCTGGCTTGTGAATCCCCAGTGGCTGGGTTGCTGGTGATAATTGCAGTGTGTGGGTTTATTTTAATGAGGACAGCTAGCACATTGAAACTTGTGATTCTATGAATATTCTGACACCATTAAAGTCAAGACAAGTCAAGTAAATTTTGTGTATATTAATATCTTAATTGGCTTTCACAGGCGGGTTCACAGCGAGGATAAATGGAGAGAAAATGAAAGAGGTAGGGAAGCAAAAAATAAGCAGATAAAGACATTCAGGGTGAAGGCGAGGAAGCAAAAAAATAAAATATAAATAAAAATTAGGAAATACTAACTAGAAATTATCCTTTTCATTGTACAGTAGGTGAATATCATAAAAACCTGGCTAATTGCTGTGTGAAGTGGGCGTCATTGTCAAATTGTCTACTTTTTAAAATTACAAAAACTGTTGGACGCAGCCCGACTCATGAGTTTGATACATTTGTTTAATCACGAGAAAACATTTGTTCCTTAATGAAATTCCATTTAGTTTTTATGCCTTGCACAAATTTGAATGAATATTTAATTTTCAATAGTTACATTACTAGTCTATTACAGGCCATTCCCCCTATGAGAAAGATAAAATTTACTGTTTTGTAGGAAATCACTTAACCTTTTGGTATCATGATTATATTTAGTACGTTCAGGGTTGGATCTTCGGGTTGGATTGATAGGTCTTTGAAACTTAAAGGTTGACTTTGGGAGTGGGTGCCCACATGTAAATTTTGTCCCCCTATCTAATGGTGAGCTTGTTCACTGGACCACATCAGTCCAAGTCTTGTTTACACTGGATCACTCAGAGAAGCAGATGCATGGTTATGTGGTGAGGTATATTTCTTTATTCCTGAAGACCTCAACATTTTCAACTTTTTGAGTTGGAAGGAGTTTTTTTGGGGGGGGGTTTATTGCTTTTATCTTTGGTGCATGACGGTACAACATTTCACATTGTGAGACATTCCTTGTTGCTTACAGTACACGTAGCATTAGTAGTATTAAAAAAAGCAAAATAAATGAATTCAAATCAGTAGTGCAAGGGACATGTTAACACAAAAATAACTAGGAAGAATATCCACGCAGCAGATTTTAATATTAATTACTATCAGGAGGCATCATTCATACTACAGGTTTATCAGTCAGTGTAATATGAGTTCAAAAAAGATCCCATATTGGTGCCTTACTTTAGTTTCTGTTATTCATCCTGTTAAGCATATGCTTGTAATTAGCTGTTTTGTGATGGTGTTTTCACATTCTTTTAATTCTGGAGATTTGGGTGTTTTCCAGTGTCTAAGTATTGTCCTGGCGGCCACTATGATGCCTACCATGATTACCGAAAATTCTCCATCTGATATGTTGTGTATTTGGGTTCTGTTCCCTAATAAACATAATCTTGGCGATAGTAATGTCCTTCCCAGCCAGTTGCTCAGATATTCCAGGATTGTTCTCCAGAAGGGTTGTATAATTGGTTGTATAAAGTGCCTGTGTCTTTCTGACATTTCCAAAACAAATTGCTGTTTATTAAACCCATTCTATTGAGTCTTAGTGGTGTCCAGTAGTATCTATGTGTTATCTTATATTGTGTGAACTTCTTTGTTCCTTGTTGATTGTTGGATATAATTTTCAGCCGTTCCTCTTCCTCAATTACACATCATCACACATTAGTCCATCTCCCATAGTCTTTGTAAGCAGTGGGTTGGTAAAATACAGAAGCCTGATGACGCTCCTCAGGTAGTGTGAAATAGTCCATGATGTGGTTTCCGTCTCTGTACTGGACCCTGCAGGTGATACAGTTCCTGATTTGCAGATATTACACCCTCTTCATACAGATCAACATTGTTACATAGCCCATTAAGGTGCCACTTCTTCTAATACACTGGTGTCTTTCTGATGCTAATCACAGAGTTATGCCATAAGGAAGAATATAATTGTTTACAATATGATCATCTATACATTTTATGTACTTTGGTCCAAGTCTCTCTGGAGTGAGACATACGTTATGTGTACACTGAGATAATCTATCAATAGGGGTAAATTGAGATGATAGCTTATTTTCAATAGCAACCCACTCTAACTGGTTATCTTTATTTCAGTGTTTGGCTTTTTTGGCCATTTCAAAGGAAATGTAGTATAATCTTGAATCTGGTAACCCTAGGCCTGCTTTGTGGAGAACACAGTTTTAGTAAGTTTCATCCTGGGCCTTTTCTTCTCCCATAAAAAGCCTTTAATTATCATGTCATATTATTTAAAATGAGGAGATATAGTAACTGGCAGCATCATAAGTACATAGTTGAATTGTGGTGCAATCACCATTTTTATTACATTAACCTTCCCCTCATAATGTGAGCTTAATTTCCCCCCATTTATCTAAGTTAGTTTTAATTTTTTGTAGCACTGGTTCAAAATTTAATGTGGACATCTCCGCTTAATTTGATTCCCGAGTATTCCTTCCCTTTTGTTATCCA
The DNA here is from genome assembly GCA_038419695.1 of Scomberomorus guttatus. Lineage (NCBI taxonomy): Eukaryota > Metazoa > Chordata > Actinopteri > Scombriformes > Scombridae > Scomberomorus > Scomberomorus guttatus. The sequence goes on along the minus strand of CM076449.1, from coordinate 14,786,716 downwards.
TTTAAAGCCGAAATTTGTCAATGAGTTTTGATTGCATAATCCAAATAGATACAGCTTCCAACTTTGTCCAATTAATTTTATATCCTGATACTTTGGAGTAAGATTGTATTGTGTTCATTAGGTGTGGTTTCGAATTCAATGGGTTTTTTACCAGTATCAAAATATCATCCACATACAATAATAATTTGTGCTCCTTCCACCCCCTTAATATTTGCATTTGCTCTGATGGCAATATCCAGTGGCTCCAGTACTATGTCGAACAATAATGGTGACAGAGCGCAACCCTGACAAGTAGCTCCAGTAAGGTTAAATAGAGGTGAGATTACGCCATTGGTTATCACCGTTTTTATACAACGTTTTAATCCATTTGACAAAAGTTGATCCAAATCCAAAATGTGACAAGGCTGCACATAAAAATTGAACTCTGTCAAATGCCTTCCCAGCATCAAGCAAGAGGACAACAGCTGAGTCTTTCTTTCTGTCCGATTCAACCAAATCAATTGTAGTAATCTTCTCATGTTGTTCGTTGACAATCTATTTTTCATAAATCCTACTTGATCAGGATGTATAATACTCTGTAATGCCTTTTCCAGGCGTAGGGCCAGGATCTAAGTTAAAATCTTGCAGTCCAGGTTAATCAGACTTACAGGTCGAAAATTGGAGGGGTTTTTGTGTCTCTGTCTTTTTTACGTATTACTGACATTAAAGATTCTGTCTGGAATCAGAAATTCCTTCTCATTAGTGACATCTGTGGCCGTTAAATGAGCTGTAGTCAACATGGGTGCTCGCACACATACTCGCAGTGTGAGACTGTTGCAGGTGATGTCTTTTTCCTTGCTTATACTTCTCATAATTACATAAAAGATCTCTATCGTTGTGTTTTGCACCATGTTTCAGCAAAGCATCTCGCATTCCCAGTCAGTCAGTCAGTCAGTCAGTCAGTCAGTCAGTCAGTCAAATATGTGTTAATTAACCACCTGAACCTGACCCCCTTCCGTTGGATTTTTGCGGAAAATCTGGCCCGGGTCCTTCACACAGAAATCAGTCCACAGGCTGATACAGACAACGAAGAAAGTCAGGGAAGGTCTCATTTTTTACATTACATTACTACCCGTTCACTCATTGGCAATAAAAAAAACAATAAAAAATACATGTAAATTGCTTCATTATTCTACATATAGAACCTTATAGGCCTCATTGAATGTCGGGGGGGAGATCCTAATGTAAAAGCCTCATTATATACCTCCTGTACTATTGGTGCAATGATATCTATATACTGCTTTTAGTACTCCACTGAGAATCCATCAAGGCCAGGTGACTTCCCTGCTTTCATGTGTTTTCAATGTGTGTGTTTCAATAATTCCACCTGTTCGGATGACAATCTAGGCATATTAATGTTGGGAAAGAAATCTGTCATTTCCTCCTGCTTGGGAGTGATGTCTGATGTATATAATTCTTTATAAAACTGTTGAAGGACCTTGTTTATTTCCTTTGTTGAAGAAACTATTGTGTCACCGTTTTTAATTGCTGGTATTACATTATATACACTTTTGTTGTTTTAGTTGTCTAGCAAGTGGCTTGACTGTTTCTCTTCCCCTTCATAGAAAGTTGTCCCAAGCCAAAATAAGGTGTATTCCACTTGTTTCCTGCAACTGAAACTTAAGCTTACATATATCTTGACATAGCTTATCTGAGAAGCGTTTTGATATTTCCTGATTTCTAATTTCAGTTTCCAATTTCTTTATTCTCTTCATATCCTCTTTTCTCTTTTTAGATGCATGTGCTATCATTTTCCCCCTCACGTAAGCTTTTAGATGCTTCCCATTCCATTGCTTTTGTAGAGTTGGAAGGGTTTTTAATGCAGCAAAAAAGACCCATTAGTTGTTAGAGTTGGAAATAGTTGACTTCTGATGCAAAAAAAAAAAAAACATAGGCCAAATGTTCTTGAGAATATCTCATTAACTACAGCAATTTCCGCATGCTGCCAATTGATTGGAGGCGAGATGTCGACTCTATTTGATTTCCCCCCAGTTCTCACGAGGCTGGCATATTGCAAACATCCCACCAGATGCTCCGGCAAAGTGTTTTCCCGGAAGAATAAGAGCAATGTTTGGACAACTTGAGCGCCCTGGGGGGTTTTATTGAAGTGCTACCAACAATTATTGTGAAGCAGAGTAGCTTTATGGTTTTTTTTTTTATTTATTTATTTTCCTGTGGTTCTGCTTCAGTAGAAAATGCAAAAGGCTGGAGTGATGAAGTAGCGTGAAAGAAATGCATCATCCCCTCCTTTGCTCTCTCTTGCCACTTGAGATAATACCTGTTTACTTTGGGAATGGTTGACTGAAACTGTGTCGCCACTCCTACCTCAGTTCAGATGGTTATGCGGCTAAATTAAATGCAGATTTTCTGAAAATGGGGAACGCAGAGAGGAACCCTTCTTTTCAGTCTGTTTTCTCTCCAGTTATTTTCATTTTCTCCCTCTCTGTCTCTTCCTCTACCCCCCACCACCACCACCATCACCACCATCACCACCTCCCCTCCACCTTTGTTTGGTGGGATGCCCACACCAAGGCCTGAGTTCACCCCCGCTGTGTGCCAGACATTGGCCCGTGAGCACTATAATTGTAATCGTGGGTAATTGCCAACCTCTCACAATTGCAGGTTTTGTTGCGATGCCTATGGGCACTCGATCCAACCCAAGAGCTGCTGCGTGGAGTCATTTCATCCCCCCCAACGTTTTAAGTACACAAATGACAATGAACGGAAACTGTTTTAGCAATCTTCAGATGACAATGAGAGAATAAACCAGTTTGGTTAAGGCAGTTGGACTGTTTTTAAGAGGTGTTTATAAGTTTACCCCTCTCTTATTTGGACTTTCTCATCAAGGTTGTGTATAATGATTTTTCAAAGTATAGCTGGCCCTCTCTGCTGTTTTTAATTAGCTATTTTCACTTTGGCTAATTACCGTCACTGAGGGACTCCCAGTCAATCCAGAGCACAAATGAAAGCAGCAGACAGCTATGTATCATCAAAGCACAGTCTGCCTGCTCTGTTGAGTGTCATTTCACGCTACACCGTACTCTGTCCTTGACTACAAGGCCTCTTCCCTCACTAGCCGTAAACACAGCTACACACATATAGACACACACACACACACACACACACACACACTCAGTGCCTCCAAATCTCATCAGGCCACTTAACCTGATAACATTATAGTAATTGCATTTGTTTTTAGTGGTGACTTTTATTTTAAAACAAATAAGGACTTCTTTTGAATAAAAGATTCCAATTAAGTTTTGGAAACCAGGGAAAATCGCTGAGGGCCGGTCTGTTTTCACAAATCCACTGTGATTTATTTCCTCAATGCTGGCAGGCGCTTCATCATAAAAGGTAATGAGAACGCTTTTGCTATTCAATTTGCACCTCAATCTATTCAAACTGGATGGTCTCCAGTGAAAACATGTGTTTGGATCACAGTGGCCCCTAGAGGATAATCAAGGGTACCTCAGCCCTCCACCAATCCTTGGTAAGATGAACAGATATTGTTCAAATCAGAATCTCTAGCAGCTGTCCTCCTTTTTGCCTTCCCCTGTGACAGTGGTGTTACTTAGTGTGCACCTGAACAATTAGGCTCAACCTTTGTACAGATTACAGTGCTGGTTCCTTGTTGTTTTGGACCCAGCGAAGACAGAGAAGTGAGTAATGAGGCACTGTTATGAGATCAAAGTATGATTCTCCCCTTGATTCCCTGATGTGTCAGTGCTGCTGGTGCACACACAGACACACACACACGCACACACACACACACACACGCACACTCCTCCACATCACCTATTAGTGAGCAGTGTTTGATCTATTTTTAATGGAGGCTTACAGGTTGTGCATAAACCTATAACAAGAGTCAAATGTCATTGCTGAGGTCTGTTAATACATTAATTAACTTTAATTAACATGTTTGAATATCACCATGACCGCAAAGAAGAAGTCTAATACGGTAGTACCATTACCTGCTCTACTGTTTTAGATAGCTCCAATGCAGATATCAACCTCATTCAACCCATGAGTTTGTTTTTACTGAGGAAGCGAGGAGGTGAGCACGCTGCACAGCTCTAAGGCTCGTACTTCATTATTCAGCTGGCAGATTTAAAACCCCAGACCGTGAACAATGGACTCCCTCCAATGAGCCGATGTCTCTTTTGTTCTCTCCCCAAATAATTATGTTAAGAGCCGACTAAAAGCCTGTCCCTTCTCTTTAGGACTGAATTTATATGGAGTAGTGTCAGTGTGGAGTGTTTTCATTCATTAATGTGAAGAACATCATTTTCTGAGGGGGGGTGTCGATAAGTGGCTTCCCCTTTGTGATGCTGTTGTTAATCACGGCAGGTAAAGTGAACCTGCGTGGATAGCAGGAGGAAGTCTTTGCTGAAACACAATTTTGAATTCATTGAAATGCATAAACATTGCATGTGCTATGGACGTTCATCCCCCAAAGACATCATTATTATACTCCCTTGTCATTTATTCATCCATGTAGAAATCCTCTTCAGGTAGAGACCAAAGGGAAAACTTGATTGTTAGAAAGAGTAGAAAACATAAAAGGCAGGAAATGTTATGTAGCCGAAATCATGGCTGGGATCTTGTTATATTTGTAGCATAACAGATGAGGCACACCAGATAATGAGGGTTGTTATTTAACCAGAGAGAAGCGATGAGTGGGATGTGAAACGCGTACCACAGTGATAGGTAGAAACCGCGGTGAATGAGATGGCTGAGGTTGATTTTGTTTCTTCACAATCAAGCATCTTCAGAAAGTCTTTTCCTGGAGCTGAATAACATTTGACACTTGATTATCTCTAGAATTACCCACAGAGTATTTGGCTTGGTAACGTGATATATTTACATTATGCTTTAAAGTGACACTTTAGAGGTAGCTGTAAAAAAAAAAAAAAAGTTTGTTGTTTCTTTCTTCACAAAGAGCAGCAGCTGCGGTCAGCTTGAATTCATATTACTTACAAAAGGAATCCTGTGGTGACATGTTTTCACAGCAGGAAAAAAGAAATGTATCAAAACATCTAAGAAATTCCTCCTCCTGCAGTGTCATCCACTCATCTGCTGTCCGTACATACTCAGCATGTTGCAAACACAAAGCTTAGTTCTGACAAAATATGACTTAAATACATTTCCTCTGGTGGAGCATTGGTGCAGTCAAGGGGGGGAATTACAAAACATTGACTGGAACATACCATACTACTACTACTACTACTACTACTACTACTACTACTACTACTGATAAGAAGAACAAAATGTATACTCCCAACACCCAACAAACAAACAACAAGCCCCCCAAACTACCTCTACATTAAGCCATATAAATTTTAAAAAGCTGTTTTTGTGTGACAACAATTTGCATCCACACTAGTATCTCCTGATTTTTTTAAGAGACCTCTGCCCACAGTGAAACACACTGAAACTGCTAATTCTCTTCATCTTCATCCTCTTCTCAGTTGCCAAACAACAAATCTGCATCACAACCAACATCAGGTAAAGGAGTGGAACAGACAGCCTGGGTGACAAAAGAATTACTTTACGTTTGCAATGTCATCTGACAAAATCAGACACAGCTGTTAAACCTGTTAAACCCTTTGTTTAGTCTCCTCCTGCTCTCTATGATCATTTACTTCATTTGCATATTTTTCTGTTTCTGTTGTCAGATAACGGAGTGGCGATGGAATAGTTATTTAATCGCGGCCCATAAACACTATACACTGCAATTTATAATCGCAACATCGCCTGACAAATATTTTTAATATTAATTTTAGCCTGGACTGAGGGCTGAAACAGAGAGGAGAGTCTACAGTCATGCTAGCAGCTTTGCAAGGCTGTGCTTTGAACTAGATGCTAATTTCAGCATGCTAACATGCTCTCAATGACATTAACATGCTGATGTTAAGCAGGTATAATGTTTACCATGTTTACCCGTGGTGGCCTCATCCTCTGGAGACCATGGATGTCATGTCGCTAACATGGCTAAAATAAAAGAAAATAAAAAGACAAAGTCAGACAAATACTCAACACAAATGACTATTTTGAAAATAAAAACAATAACCTCCCAATAAGCAACCAGCCTAATTCTGTTTATCTACTGTATATACAGTACATTATATATGCATATATATGCATTCATCATTATTCATCTATTCAGCCTGTATGTCTCCAGTACTCCTGTTTAGTAACCAATGAGTTGGTCCACTCAGTGCAGGCAGTCCAAGCCCTCCAGTAGCGAAGTGCCATAGAAGAGCCCAGCCGACAAAGGCTTTTAGCACACTGCAGTACTGTAGTAGATGCTTACATTAAACTACTTTAAAGCACAAGAGCTTTGGTAGTGAGAGCCTTCACGTGGTGAGCTAAAAACCACTTAGGCAGATTTTAGAATGTGTCAGGAGAGCGTGATACACTGAGGTGTTTTTGTTTTTAACATCAGGCGGTGGGAACAGTGGTTTTGGACTTTTGATGGTGAATGTTTTGCATGTGTCTTGATCTGCTCTTCCTCTGCTTACAAAGCCTGGAATTAGCTTTTAGTATCTGAATTTTACAGGCAGGCAAACACAATTTTGCACAACAACAACCACTAAAGCACATTTTACACACAGAGCAAAACTAGATATAATCAGAAAGCCTCAACAATGCTCAAAATACACCGTATATTCACACAATGTAGAGCAAGAAAAAAGATATCATTCCTCCATGAAAAGACTGTTAAATTCAATCCTCTCTATGTCTTCTTCTTCCTCCAGATACACACACATTAGCTTCAGCTCTGCATGGTTCCCAGGTGGTTCCTTCTTGTTTCATTTGGTAATAATTCTTGGAGGCTTGGACCAAGACACAGAGTATATTACTCATTAATATGGCTGTCAGCAGAGGGAGACATGCTAGTGCTTCCCTACCTCACCTAGATTCTTTAGTGTAGCTGCAAGGATCATCTTTGTTCATTAAACGTGTTATGGTAAGTAACAGTGCTAACATGATTTGTGGCTGTGAAAGGGCCCTTTTACCGAGTCACAGTGAGTGCTTTCTTGTGTCTGACACCAGGAGGGTGGATGTTGCCAAACGGTCACAGGTGCAGGATGTGAGGCGGCAGCAACGTTTTTTTGGCTCATCTCAAAGACGGCTTTGATTTCACTTCCTGAGGCAGGTGCTGGGAGGTTTCCTGTTTCTCTTTGGCCAATGAGGGATGTTTCTTGTCTTCTTTCGCTGGCGAGTTGGCTTGCGTATCGCTTTGGCGTGAGGATTCCACCTCTGAAGAACTGGTGAAAGGGAGAGATATGAAAGGGTGACAGGAGAGTAACGGAGGGGAGGAAATGGACGAGAGGGTGAATCTGTCCTTGTAAAACCGCACTTCCATTCCACTTGCCTGGGCATGCTCCCCAGACACAACTTGTGAATGTCACGCAATTAACCAGGCTGTGATATAAGTTAATTAATGACACACAGCTGGCTTGGAGAGGGGAAGAAGGGGGAAGAAAAAGAAAGGTGAACACACAGTAACAGGCATCAAGAGGAAAACAAAGAACTGTGTGATGTTATGAAATATCCAACTGGCAGAGCTGCCGCGCTGCAAGGAAATAGATGTCAAAGTAAAGAAGACAAAGGTGGACAGACACAGTGTGAATACATAAAATGTGAATACAGAATTTGTTGTGATTTTGAAAAAAAATAGCTGGGAGGAAAACTCAGCCGTAAGCGGATGTCTGGTAAAACAGCGTTGCATGAAAAGGGAGAGAAAATTGAGAGAAACCAAGAGAAGAGGTATATGCAGATGCAGAGGAGAGAAAAAGGAGATGTCGTCTTTGAGAAAATTAGAGCTTCTCTGAATAACTACACTGAACCATATTCTTCTTTATCATGATGCGTGGGTGAGGTGCCAGAGGATTAGAGAGAGTGTGCGACTGAGAGATAGATGAAAAGAGAGACCGAGCCTCTAACGAAGCCAGCAGCAGAGAGGAGACTGACAGAAGGGTTCGTGTGTGATTCACTTCTTTATCAACACGCAGTCACGCCACATAAGGCCTGCAACAGCAGTGTATGTAATGTTTTTACTTAAGAATTCTCATACCTGGAAGCACTTAATAACTTGTAATAATGCGTCATGAAGAAACGGCTACATGTGTCCACTTTAAAGTAATTTGACTTTTTATTTACATCTCTGCTTTTAATATGTCTGTATTTGCAACTGTTTTGACAAAATCCCAAACATACGCTGTCGTTTTAAAGACGTTTTGCTTGCTAAAATCCCTCCTCCATACATGGATTTTTGTTGTTTGTTCTGCTCTGTGGAAACACACATACACTTTTGTTTGCTTACTATTAAATATGGTGCAAACAACTCTGTTCAAAACACAAGGTTGCTATTTTTTTCCTGACAGAAAATTAATTTTACCCACCCACCACCAATTAGCTGCTTAACCCATCGTCCCTTCCTCCATTACATGTAAATTTATGCTTTTTCACACTAAACAGATGTGCTGTTGCTGGCATACATGGACACATGCCAACACGTATTTTGCACAACAAATGTTGCTACTGTAAGTACTGTAACTGACTGTCTCTCTCTCTCTCTCTCTCTCTCTCTCTCTCTCTCTCTCCTCTCTCTCTCTCTCTCTCTCTCTCTCTCTCTCTCTCTCTCTCTCTCCTCTCTCTCTCTCTCTCTCTCTCTCTCTCCTCTCTCTCTCTCTCTCTCTCTGTCCGTCCTAACAGCCATGAAGTCAGACCGTAAGCGTCTGAAGGCAGAAAAAGCAGACCTGGTGAACCAGATGCAGCAGCTTTATGCACCCTGGAGAGCCGGGAGGAGCAGCTCCGCGATTTCATACGCAACTATGAGCAGCACAGAAAAGTATGGCGCCCGTGCTCTGACCGTATACTGTCACACACAAGTACACCGCACCAGAACATCCGTACAAAGAATCTCTTCTTTTGTAACTGTGTTGGTTGGATGTGCTTTGCACAAAAAGGCCTGTTAGGCAAACAGTCTATGTCCAAACAAATACAACTGTATAAATTAGGTTTTGTTCTGAACTGGTTTTGCAAATTAGTGAGTACTTGTTGTTCCCTCAGAATTACACAAAGGACAGCTGAAAAATGCGGCTGAAACGCCTCCTTTGTAGACAAGCCTTCAGTCTTTAAAACATAATGTGTGACTGTGTGCACGCTGTTGGAATAATTTATGGATATGTGCTGATCTACTCAAGTGTAGTGGTGCATTCTTTGATTTCTGCATATGTGACCATGTTATGAAATACTTTACTACAAATCAGATGTTCGAGATTTGACGCCCAAGCATGTGTATTACTAGTATATCACTCCAATAACACATAGTTCCTCTGTGCCAAAAAAAGTCCCCAGTGTACTGAAGTCATTGCCACACATAGACATGGACTTATCATCTGTGACATTACAAATACAGCAGTTTTAATGTATTTAAACTCCTCTCTTCTTCTGAAAAAAAGAATTATTACCCTGAATGATTTGAAATTAGATTCCATTAGTTAGCAAGTGCTGACTCATTCATTGTAATTTTTGAGTGAGCCAATCCATCAGGATCTCTGTGTCCACTAGGAGAGCGAGGATGCGGTGAAGGCACTGGCCAAAGAGAAGGACCTGCTGGAGAGAGAGAAGTGGGACCTGCGGCGGCAGACCAAGGAAGCCACCGAGCATACAGGGATGCTGCGCTCTCAGCTCGACCTCAAGGAAAACCGTATTAAGGAGCTGGAGGCTGAGCTGGCAATGGTGAGACAGCTACACGGACGGGTGGAGGGGGGGGGGGGACTAGGCTTTTATCTATTTCTTAACATATATGAGTTTGATTTTCTACATGTTTAGAATGTGTCTTTGTGAATAATAAAAATACATAATGATAAGCGATTTTTTTTTTTTTAAAAAGAACTGAACCCAAACACAGTTATCGAGGCTCAGACACATATCCACCACAAGTGTTGAAACTATTGACAAGAACAAGGAAAAGAAGATATTTATCCCAAATAAGAAAACATAAATCATAAGTTTGATTGCTGTTTGATGGGTGTACATTATTTTGGGTATACTTGCATATAATACAAACGCAGAAAGCCTTTGAATGTACAGTATAGCCATCCCTCATGTCTCCAACCCCCAGATGAGTAACTGTGTCAATCAGAGAATGGAGTATCGGGTGTTTGAGCGGCTCGGGGACAGGGACTACTCTCCCAGGGTCGTGGCGGTAAGACGGGCCCCCCCCCCACCCCCAAGCTTTGACTTTGACCTCTCTTGACCCTCCCGCTCCTTTTGGAAATCTCTCCTACTTGTGACCTCATTGTCATCTTGGAAAAGCCCCTCCTCAGCTGCACGTTTTTGACTAACCCCGGCTGATCCCAGTAATCCTAACAAGAGTGATCCCAAGGATGTCCCGCTGTTATTGATCTGAATGTGGTTTAGGTCTAATTGAGCAAAGAATTGCTTTGGGGGAGAAACACATCAATATTCTGACAACTAATGATTACTCCAAAGGGTTGTGATTGTATTCTGTTTTGCATGTCAAAGACATTGATTGACCGCTGGTAGGTAAAGATGATTGCAATGAAGCTGATTGTGTTGGTGTTGATTTGCAGCCTGCCGTCGCATGGCATGATGATAAGATTTGCACAATAACAAGATCTGAAGCATTTGTTAAACACCGACATGTCAAGGCTAAGCAGAAAACCTACGCAGGAAGAAAAAAAAAAAACTTTTGACAAACACAAACCACACACACACAAACACATCTCCCAAAGCTCCAGCAGCTCATTGTTGTTCCCGATAAAAGGCGGTGAATTGTGCTTTGTAACGAGGCACTACGGAGCACATGTATTATTAAACTTGTAAAAAAAAAAAGATTCATTATGCCCTGTTTTCCCCATCTCTACACACCTTCAACCTGCAACACCTTCTCCAGCACCTTCACCAACACCTTCTCTAGATATTCGGTCCGTTTTTTTTTGTTTTTTCAGCACTCTCAGGAGTGGTAGCAAGAGATTTCACACAACAAAAGACAAACATGAATGCAGCTGCATTTTTCATGAGATAGCAACTACAGGAGGAGGCCGGAGGAGAACTCGTATATCCACATGCACTCAGAGACTCGTAGGGGAACGCGTGATACATAACTCAACATGTACATGTGTGCACACATACAACCTGTGCATAAATAAAAACAACAAAAACTGTGAAAGAAATACAAAAAAACAACCTAGAAAGGTGAGGATGGAGGATTTCTCTGCAGGATTGTCGCTCGCGTTGCATCTCTGACTGTTTCCATCCGTCTGTCTACCTTCTTAAGGCCAAACAGTCACTAGCCACCCTGACCAAGGACGTGCCCAAGCGTCACTCTCTGGCCATGCCCACGGAAACGGTTGTCAACGGCAACAACCAGGAGTGGGTGATGCAGGCTGACCTTCCCCTGACTGCTGCCATCAGACAGAGTCAGCAGACCCTCTATGTCCACACGGGTCATCCTACTGACAGGCAAGGTAGGCCAACATGAGCACACATACTGTGACACCTTCATCCTGAACATGAACTGACTCACACAGGGTGGTTTTACCATCATTTACCCTCTGCATGCTCATTTTATACTGCTTCACACACATTCATTCCTGCCATCTCCTCAGTATGACCATATTGTTGACCACTGATGACGTTCAAGTCGTAACATTTCATCCGCTTTATGTAGCAGTTACAGTGAGCGTATTTTTGGCTTTACAGCTTCCAGTCGTCTTCCTCTCGCACAAATATTTGCCTTTGTATTTGAGGATGTTGGCAGCTGGAATTCATACATTTTGTCTGTAATGTTAAGTAACCTGTACTATAACTAGACCTAGGAGAATATTCTCTGTCGCACTTTGTTTAGCCATGGCTAGTCATACATGTAGACACTTGCAGCCGAAATGCATCGCAAACCACGAGTCAAAGCATCAACCATCATTAACTCCCTTTTTAAAATTCAAAACAAACATTGTGTACACACAGCCGCTTTTGAGTTTTCCTTTTTATTCTGTTGGACTGCAGAAATGCAGCAATCTATGAAATTCAAATTCAAAATTCAATTTTAAAAGTGAAATTCAGTGACTGTTAAACGGTTTGTGTTGCGTTTCAGCTGCAAATCTCTGCACACAGGGTCAGTATTAGGTCCGTTAGATCAGTAGATCAGTTAGATCAGCGAAATACAAAAAGCAAAATGAATATTATTAAAGAATAATTGTTATTATGGAATAACTGTGGTCTGGAGGTAATACTGTAGTTACATAATCTCACCCCCTCAGAATCAGCACTTAAATGGTGTCATCCAAGTGACCACCCACTCAGAGCCCGTCACCCTGAGAGGTTGATTCTAAACTTCCAAACTGGACTACAGGCACCTCCTACCCTAAAAAGAAAGTTTTACACAAATTAGCCTTGCTGCCTCTAGAGTTGGAGTCCATCTCAATCCTTGTTTGAAAGGGCAGCCGCAGATTCAAACAGTTTGCTGACTAATTGGGAACATCTTGAGAAAGAAGCAGACGAAGACCAAAAACAGGGAAAACGTGTGAACAGTCACGATCCTCCAAATTACTATGCAATTGGTTGTACTGTATGTATCAGTCTCACTGGTACACACACACACACACACACACTCTCGCTCAACCTCTGTGAAGCTGTTTTCACTGTTGCTTAGCAACTGCAGATGATTGCAAATAATTTCAGGCTTTTGGTTCGGGATTTTTTAAATATATTTTTGTTTATGGGTGTTGTGGCGTTGCTGTGAAGAACCTGATTCTCCCTGTTGACTATTTTTGGTGCCCAAACACACCCAAAGAAAACAAGCCTCTTCTTTTATTTTTCCCCCCCCTCCTCTCGTCCCGTTTAGTGGCCGCTGTGCGGGTGAGCCCGTGCCACTCGCGTCAGCCCTCCATCATCTCCGACGCCTCGGCGGTGGAGGGAGACCGGTCATCCACACCCAGCGACATCAACTCACCACGCCATCGGACTCACTCTCTCTGCAATGTAAGAGCTGCCCACCACCGCACCCTCCCAAGTAATCACCTCCCTTGTTGTACCTGCCGACTGTCCCGCTGCCTGGCCGCTGTTGTTCCCTTTCCGCCATCGTTCTGGCTGAATTCATGTTTGCGCCACACGCAGTCTGTTGTGTACTCACTCTAAAGCTGTGAATTTATGTGAAAACCAGTTGTGGTTGTAGAAAAAAGTGCATGCCTGGCAGCATGTCAAGTGTCACTTCCTTTTTGTGTTGTGATCTTTATCTTTCCTGTAGTTTATCGCCCACTCCGCACCGCTTCCACTCACTTCTCCGCTTTTGCATCTCTCTTTTCCTTTGCCATCTCTTCATCTTCTTCTGCTCTCTCTCTCTCTCTCTCTCTCTCTCCCTCTTTCTTCCCTCAGTCCCTAGAAGATCTGGAGGAGGCGAAGCGTAAGAAGAAGAAAGAGAAGATGGGGCTGGGCTCTCTGTCGCGTGTCTTTGCCCGGGGAAAGCAGCGCAAGTCCCTCGACCCCGGTTTGTTTGATGGTACTGCAACACCTGATTATTACATAGAGGAGGATGCAGACTGGTAAAGCACACATGTCCGAGCGATCCACCTGGAGAGCCTTTTGTGGCAGTTATCAGAAGACAGCATTGTGTTGAAGAGCATGTATGCGTGTGTGAGAGAGGACGGGGTATGTGTGTTTGATGTCAGCGTGTACAGATATAAAAATGTGCGTGCCTGTGCAGTCTCACGTGCATGCATACTTATGTGTGTGTGCGAGCGTGCGTGTGTGTGTGTGTGTGTGAGAGTGTGTGCATGTGTGTGTCGTTCATGGTAAGAGGCCATGTCAGAAGCCGGAGGCGCGTCTGGCTTTGCTGAAGTGTAAACCTTAACGAGCAAATTGCACCTGTATGTATGTACAGTCCTGTAAATAGAGTGTGACACAGCGACCATGTGGATATGTTCTATTGTATCTGCCCTCCAAAACGGCTGTGTTATTGGATCTTTTAATTGTTCTTTACATTTTGACTTTTTGTTTTCACTCAACTGGAAACTTGAAGGACTGCTGTACCTGTAAATAACAACAGTTAATGTGCACTTTGTGCGTGTAAATGTCTCCTTGTCCTGAATGCCTTTTGTTATTTTTGACATGTACTCCCTTCCTCTCACTACCTTTTAACTTGAACCCCACCCCTGTTTATTGTCCTGCTTGGTCCATCCCCCTCCTTCCACACTGCCATGATGAGAACAGTTTCCTGTAGGCAACATGCAGACTCCCCAAATCCGCCTCCAATTTGGTCGTACAGCTCATCCCTCATCCGTCAAGAAAACTCAGAGACCCCCCCCCCCCCCCTCTCCCCCTGAGATTTTTGCTCAGATGAGCAAAGACGTTGCTAAACGAGGAATGAACTTTCGACGCAGAAAAGTTTGTTCCACAGCAACATGAAGCTAAACAGGAAATGTAAGAAATGTGTTTTCTATCTGTTAAGATAGAAGGTACATGACGAAGGTACATGTGTGACATGCATGCACATAGTCCCAGTCCCTAAATGCATGACCAACAAAACCCTACTAAACAGAAATGTCTTTCTCTGGGTGTGTTGCCGAGAAGATGATAAACTGTCTGTTTAAAAAAAAAAAAAAAAAAAAAAAAAAAAGAGAGGTCAGTTACTGATTTCAAGATGTTTATTCATGATTTCCCGCATTTTAAATGAAGTGATTACATTTGGAAACTCGACCTTCTGTTATTCAGGAAATGTCCTGATTAAAATTTAAGAACTTAACATCCCCAACTAAACATAGAGCGCTTTATTCTGCACCTACAAGGCTATTTATGTAAAATGACATTTGAAATATTAAAGGTCAACAAAGCAGCACTACACTTTGAATTATGAAGCAGCTATTCCACTGATTCATTAAGCTCTGTACCATTTTCTTCCTGTAGGATCTTGCAGTAGCTTGTAGCTATAATCTTATTAATACATTAAGATAATTTTAGCAGTAAAATTATTCCGGGAAAAAGTGACACTGAAAAAGAAAGCTATTATCACAAAATAAGCGCTAGTATGAATATCAGTTGTACTTAAATTGTAGATACTAGATTGATGGTCAAGGCTTCTCCAAACCTCAGGAATTAGGCCGTTTTTTTTTTCCAGAAAATTACTATTAAACAATTTAAAGGCCTGAGCACGGAGCAGACACTAAATGAACTCCTATAACAATAACGAGTGCCAACTGTGGAGGTTAAAACTCAGATTTAAGCCGGCTAATCAAACTGAGGCGAATGCATACCTTCTCCCGTGACCCCCGTGAACTCGCCAAAACATTGTGATGCAGAGTTCAGGCCATCGCTGAAAAAGGCAATTAACTTTGTGCCAAAGGTTAATAGCATTTCTTCAAGCAAAAGAATTGCCACAGACATTGGATTATTTCCATCCTTTCATTGGATTGAGCCGGAGTCTGCACTGCCCCCCCAGGAAATCTTTTCTCTCCCCGATATGATAACTAACACTGGGTATTTGTCAGTCTCACCTGAAACACTACAGAGTCACAGATTACACTGGAGCTGTATTTAACCACAGTGCTTGTCAAAAGAGCGTCCACGTAAGCAGCGAGGGGGGGGGGGGGGGGGGGATTAACGTTTAACCCTCAGCTCAACCTACATTTGAGCTCGCAGATATTGGATCCAGAGCTGAGTCACTAATTCAAAGATAAAGTCATCATGTATTAAATTGTATGTATAAGAACAACAGCTCAAGCAGTTTATTTCATTAAACATTTAATGAAATGTATGAAAATCTAGGCTATTTTTTATTTTTTCATTTAACCAACTTTGCTCTGCTGATGGGAAAAAAAAAACATATCAAATGAAAAACATTGTATCATTTTATGTTTTGAGCCATGGTATCTGTTTTTTCTTTTTTTTTCTTCTTTTTCCACAAATATTTTCCTTTTTGTAAATGAGATAACATTACAGAAATGAAATTAATATTATTATTAAAGAGTTTTATTTAAAGTCAAAGACGTAGGCCTCAGTGGAGGACTTCTACTGTGAGGTCCTGAGATGTTTAGAAGCGGATAGTAGCGAACTTTTAAAGGCATGGCAACAAAACTTACGCTCAAAAGAACTAAATGAGAAAAAAAAAAAAAAAAGATTATTTTAAAATAAAATGAATAACGTTGAATTTCCATGTGGCTGTCCTCTCTTTCCCTGTGTTAATGTTTGTGTGTGTATGTGTTCATTTGTTGTGGTATGGCTCTAATCCTGATTCGTCCCTCTACGCTGGGGGGATCTGCCATTTTTAACATATGCGTTAGCTTCCCTCAGCCCTGCAAGTCCATCTGTGAGAGGACTGCATCTCAAATCTTCCAAATGGCCTCCTTTTCCTCTCTTTCAAAAAAATTTAACTCCTTATTCACACCAGAAAGTATCTTTCTCTTACGTTACACTGAAATCAGAAATGAGAAAAGAGAGATGGGAGGGAAAGGAAGCCATGTTTTAATTTTTTTTTTTCAAACAGAACTCATATGTGTGTCAGCACATGGTGTCAATAATGCTCTGCTTTGATTTGACCCCTGACTTCTAACACTGACCCCTCTTGTCTGACCTCCACCGGACTCTCAACACAGTGAAGTGACCCAAGAAGTAATCAATCAGACTCAGTGAGACCAAGGTACACCAGTTCCAATTGCTTTAAAAATGTTGGGTTGCAAACTGTGTTTGCAGATGCCTTCTAACAACAAACATCACAAAACCTCAGAAATGAGCACTTCTTCAAGTTGAATCTAAACCTGATGCAAACCATCCGAAAACAATTGACTGCAGGTATTTTCTTGTGTATTTACATTATTCTAACAGCATCCACCTGAACTCCTCCTCTAACTTTAAGTATTAATAGTACTTCAACACAGATTCTCACATTTATCAAATATCTCGATAACAATGGCCGTATGAATTTAGCGGTTAAAGGAATAATTTGACATTTTGGGAAATAGGCTTATTCGCTTTGTTGCCGAGAGACAGATGAGAAAATCAATGCAACTCTCGTATGTACAGACATAAGAATGACATCATCAAACTCTCTGCAAGAAAGTGAATAAATACATTAACCAAAATACCAAACTGTTCCTTTAAGACACTTTAATCTATGGCTGTTACCTGTTAGGTAATCCAGCCTGATAGCAGTTGTTGGAAAGTGTAAATTCCTGTAAAGCATTTTTCATTTCACAATCTGGGAACTTCTAAACAGCACTACCTGCTCCTCCATGTCCTACCTTGAGTGTAACATTGCATCAGAAAGGCTGCTGTCCATCATGTTTGACTGTTACACCGGCTGCTGAAGGACACGTGTATCTACTGCTGAAACAAAACAGTCTGCCGTGTCTTAAGTGAAGTACACATGCTGCTGTCCTCTCCGTCCGACGGGATAAACAATCCATCTGTGTTTACAAAACACTTCACACCTAACACTTATTATATGGCCTCATAAGGGGCACAAAACTCTTCACAGTAATACAACCACATATCTGTAGGATGTTCTTCTGATGCACTCCGCTTTTCAAAAGGCATAAGGTCACAGAGTCCACAACAGTTTGGCCTTCAACTGGATGTCAAACAGTCCATTCTGCAGTTCTTAATGCCTTTGTTAGGACACTCGGATGTGAGAAGCAGGCCTTTTATCTGGAAAAGAGTGCATTTTCTGGCGAAAGAGCCGATTTATGCAGCTTAATACAAATTGCTCACAGAGGGGCACTTAGACGTGTACCTTCAGTTTATGCATTGTTCTTAGGAGAGCACATAAAAGTATCCAGTTTGAGATGAATTACTTAAATTTGATAAAAATCTGTTTATTCAGACCCGACAGTCATTCAGCCGTGAATCTCTTTTTTGCACACAGTGGTGCAGTAAGCCAGTCACAAAGTAGAGTTTGCTGTCTTAGCTGGAAACAAGGAGACACAGTAACAGACAGGACCACAGAATAAAAAAACAAAGAACTCTTGGATTTATTATTTGTTCGGCGAAATATGCAAATAAGAGTTGAAATAAAATAGATGTGGAGAATAAAGAGTCCGACGAATAGGACGTGCAGTCTGTGGCCGTCCTTCATAACTGAGCTCTCAGTCTGGATGCTTTTATCCAAGGCTCATTAGCCTCCCAGGAGTCCATACAGCTTTAGCCTTGATAGCTAAAGCCCATGCACAGTCCCTGGATGAACCATAGTGTTCTGTATTTATTGCACCATCGGCTCATTCTGAGGGCTGCGTCAAGAGCAGTACAGTATGTGTGCTGATGCAGGGGTTTTCACAAAGTATTTGATGAGACAGGTGACATTGAGGGACGTCAGTTTTATTAATAAAAAGTAAAAAAAACTTCTGTGTTGCTGCGCGGGCAGGACTTTCCTCTGTCGATGAAAAGAATGGCCAAACACGTCACACCTCAAGGGGGATGAGCCGCAATGATTATATGTTCAATTTTTAAAGCAATACATGATGCTAGAACCACCGCTGCTCGCAAAACTGGCACTAGATTGCCACCCGCTGGTAAAGACGTGAAAATGAAATGGCTCTCACAATGCTGAGGTGAAACAGTGACCTGCATTGTTGACCAGTACTAAGTTTTCTTGGGGTGATTACGCCTCCAGACGCTGAAATCATGAGAAAATGTAAACAGGGAATATCTGGGTCAACTTAGTACCATAAAAGGTAAGCATTACAAGACTATGGCGATTAATTTGAGGATGATGAGGCAGAATTTATATGACTGTAATTTATCAAAACATACACACATTTCCAAATTGCAGGCTATTATCTTTATAGAGCTGTTGCTGCAGGCTAATTGAGACAGATGAGTCATGTTACTTCATCAGATCAAACAGCTGCCCGTTTAATGGACTTCTTCAGTGAGGAGCTTGTATATAAAAGCTGCCATTTTGTTTACAGCATCACTGGCAAAACCCTTGGCTTGTTGTCGTGCAGCCAAAAGGTTAGACTGATGTTAACAGCGTGTTAGTTTTCAAGAAGTTAGTCACCGCCTACTTCCCCGCCCGCACTCGGCCGATTTTATTTAAATTTGTCGCAGTATGTCGGAATTAACCTTTTGTTTTTTTTTCATTGCTCACTATACCCACTACCACCTCTGCCTTCACTCACGCCCTCAACTACATCACCCACATGTCTCCTCTCCCCTCCCCTCACTCACCCGCCCAGACTCGGATAGCCTCTCCAGCCCCACCCGCCACAGCCTCAGCCTGTCAGACGGCTCGGAGGACCAGCTGGACCGCCTCCAGCAGGTGGAGCTGGCCCGGACCACACCCATGTCCCAGTGGAGGGCGGGCACTGTGCAGGCCTGGCTTGAGGTTGTCATGGCGATGCCCATGTACATCCGCACCTGCTCGGAGAACGTCAAGAGTGGCAAGGTGGGATAAAACACTGACACGATGATGCGTTTTAGGTACATGATGGGGCACAATTTCAAATGTATAAAACTTAGATTGTGTGGCTTTGGTTGCAGTTAACTGGAACAGAGTTACTTTGACATTTTGCAGGTTTTACTGGGGCTAACGGATGAGGACCTGGAGCTGGGTTTAGGTGTCAGCAGTTTAATGCATCGCCGTAAACTCCGCCTGGCCATCGAGGATTACAGAGATGCTGAGAATGGCAGAGGGTGAGGAAGGGAAACAGAATTGTTGAATAAACTGCACATTACATTACAGGGATATAGGGCCATCTGTTGGTGAGCTGTAGTAACGACATTCACACACTAGTGTGGGATCATCATTTGTTATAACTCTCAGAAGTGACTTTAAATAGAGAGAAATGTTAAGTTTCAGTAAAGGCCACAGTTTCAATGTGCAACTTTTTCTATATGTGAATGTTTGTGTGCGCTTTCCCTGCAATAGTGTGATGATTTGTCCTCAATGTACAGCAAGTGCAGCCAGGTTAAAGGGTCAGTTCTGCAGCCTTTAAGTGCTGAAAAAGTGCACGTGAAATATTCAACAGCAATGTGCCTTTCCAGAGTCAGTGTCCCTGCTTCTCTGGATCATTCAAGTCACAGCGAACGATTTAATTTGGAACTACTTTCTACTGAAAATATAGTCCCTATAAAACTGTCGACAGCGAGTTCTGTAGAGTTTCTAATGTAACAGCTTTGAGCGCCACAAGTGAAAGTCCATTCACCTTCATTGCTTTGCGTCGGCAGTCCAAAATTATCTGCATAGCTAGATACCACTAAGTGACAAGTGTGATTTGGGTGAAGTGACCCTTTAAGAAATTGTTCCACTCTCTGTCTGCAGGCTGTCCAAAGCTGCAGATATGGATCACCACTGGGTAGCTAAAGCCTGGTTAAGTGATGTGGGCTTGCCTCAGTACTCTCAGGCTTTTCACACCCACCTGGTAGACGGACGCATGCTGAACTCTCTGACGCGCCGCGACCTTGAACGTCACCTCAACGTCACCAAGAAGTTCCACCAGGTCAGCTTGCTGCTGGGCATCGAACTGCTGCACTTGCTCAATTTCGACAAGGAGGTAAGAGAGTATACGT
The DNA here is from genome assembly GCA_038419695.1 of Scomberomorus guttatus. NCBI lineage: Eukaryota > Metazoa > Chordata > Actinopteri > Scombriformes > Scombridae > Scomberomorus > Scomberomorus guttatus. Next base: position 14,766,145 of record CM076449.1, on the reverse strand, counting down.
ACACATGCACAGTGTATATACCAAGTATATAACACTGTGCATGTGGTGTTTACACATATTCTATTTTTATACAGGTAAAAATAGAACCTTTCAGTAGTGTAAAAGGTGTTTATTAAAATGGTTTCCAGGCACTCCAGGCTCGCCGGATACAGTGTGAGCACCAGAACATTGATCCACTGGTATGGACCTCTCATCGGGTCATCAAATGGATCAGAGATATTGACCTCAAGGTGGGGACAGAGAGAAAGAGCGAATGTAAAATACTCCGTTAACATTCTTAACATGTGTGTAAATATAGTATCTCTTTTTAAAACGGAAGCTGGCACATTTTCTAGCAAAAGTCGCTACAGTCCATGAAACCAAGCAAATGTTTTGATAAGATGTTAATAATCACCAGATGTTGATGTATTGAGTGTTATAGGAACATTGTCACGTGGTGTTGTGGGTAATTGTGTTTACCCAGCACTCCCTATCATCACAGAGTGATGAAAAACCCTTATTATTGTACTTCTACTCTGCTGCTAGATGATTACAAAAGCATTTAGATAACAGCCTCTATGGTGATGTTGCAATATGAATATCCCCAATCAACACTGTCTACTGTCCTAGCATGGGGAAGTATGTTTCTATTATGAGGCATGACCACAATCAGGGTGTGTAGAGATAAAGCTGTCTGGGCTGACATCCTGTTAATATCCTCAGGGAGTTTGTTCTCATATCAAACAGCAACAAATTAATCAATATGTTCTTTGTCACAGAGCAAATTTCACATCACTTTTCAGCGTCTTTACCTTTAGCCAGGAATGGCCATAGTGCACCGTCAGAGGATTTTAGATTTTAATTTTATGAATGAAATAAGTCACTCTTTCCTTTCACATGTGCAGGAGTTTGCTGAAAGCCTCTTAAACAGTGGAGTTCATGGTGCTGTCATGGTACTTGACCCGACGTTTAACACTGACTCCATGGCGACAGTGCTGGGGATCCCCAACAGCAAGCACATGGTTCGCAGACACCTTATTGAGGAGATGAAAAACCTGATTTGCCCGGCCAGGTGAGCGGACACTTTCACAGACAGGCGCCAGCTGTAGGCTCCAGGTCGCCTCTGCTTAGGTGCAAGTTGATTAGAGATCACTATCTTTGACATTTGAGAGAAAATTCTATATGTTATGGACTGTGACTGCCTGTTCCCAACACTGTGTTACCTCCCATGCTTCCTGCAGGACTGATGCCAAACAGGACTATGAGCGTCTAGGCTTGGGAACACCACCAACCCTGCTTCGCCAAAACTCCCTGGGCAGGCCGCCCAGCTCTACTAGCCGACACAATGACGACGAGGGCTCACTGAGAAGGAGGGCTGTCAAGGTAGGGGGGGGGGGGGGAATGACCAAACTGGAAGCTTTCAAGAGTTGTTTCTCTTAATTTTAGCCTATGTTTGGATATAAGTATCATAATCAGGGTTGGGCGCTTTGATTCTGCAAATACTAATAATAGTGCAGAAGAAATTGTTGCTGCATAAAACAGATTTGACACAGCAGGTGTGTAACAATGAGACAAGACAAGCTGAATGGCAGCAGGCTGAATACAACATACAAGAAAAATAGTACACCTAGGCTGATCAATAGGAAAAGATGGCTTACATTACACACTATCATCAAAATGACCTGTAATGATAATCTTGTCATCAGTAGCACCAAGTAAACAGAGTAAAAAAATCCTTGTTTGAGTGTATTTGTAGTAAAAACGATGTGTTTGTGTTCCAGCCTCCAACAGGCTTCAGCCCCAAAGCCCGCAGTGGGCGGGACTTGAGTTGCCATAGCAGCTACGGCTCCCTGCCTCGGGAAGGTCGAGACCAGACTCCGCCCAGAACCGAGGGAAGCCCGATCCGCGGCTACACCAGCATCGAGGTCACCAACGTGTGAGGTCATCAGACTGCGACGAACACCAGACATCAGCGTCATCACAGCTACATCATGGACATTTGTCTTCTACGTGTACCTGAACATGAGATGTTTTTTTTTTTTTTTTTCTAAAGATGAGCCTTTACAGGACAGATTGCACTTTTTAAAAGGGACAGGTTTCTTTTTTACAAGTTTCCTGCGTTAAGAGAAACTGTCAGACTCGTTGTGGGCAGGTGGTGTTTTGATTGTTTTGAGGGCCAACGCCAGAATCAAGAGATGAAGAACTGAAGCTAAATGATTATTTTTCTATTTCTTTGTGTGAACTGCTCTTTGTGAACCAGGCAGAATGTGGCTTGGCAGTTTGTTTTTGTTGACTAGGTGACAAGCAGTCTGTTTCTCTGAAGGAAATGAGATTTTAAAAAAAAAAGTCCGTTTGTATTATACAGGGTACTTGATGACAAAATGGAAAAAAAAGTTTATATCAGTGTAAATTGTTCTCGTTTGATTCAGTTCTCTTTAAATTTCTGCTGTCTGTGATGCCTTGCCAATGTAGCTAAGGACAATGAACAAAAAGAAGAAAAAAAAAAAAGACTTGAATTGAGTTTTAAATTCTAGAGTATATGTTTGATAGTCATTTTTCATCTTGCACATTTACACTGTTGTGTCTGAACAAATGTAGCGCCTCTCTTCTGATGTTTTATACTGTGCAGTGAACATGGAAAAAGATTTAGACAACGCCAAACAAAAGATGACTGCGGAGCTGCACGTCCACGGAAGCCTGTGGGCAAAAAAAAAAGTGTGAGGATGCAAATATGTGAAATGGTAAGACTGTTCCTTTTAATGAAATAAAAGAAATGACATAAAATCTCACGATTGCCCCGTCGCGCACGTCTTCAGCAGGCAGTTAAACATAGACACGGGTGGATGATGGATGTAACCTCTTAAACTGTGCTCAAGTGTCTCTCAAGTGTCTCTGAAGAAAATGGTGACAATAAGCAGCACAACACTTCAGTCTGAAAAGCAGAATATCAAAATAATGATGTTTTAAGTTCCACAAGTCAGTATTTTTTTTTTCATATTAACAATGAATAAAATGATTACGTGTAATGTGAGAGAATTATCAGCCAGCTCTACAGCTCTGTGGAGCTTTTTAACTCACTGTTTTGGTTTTACAGCCACAAATGTACCGTACAGTTCAGTCTTACTGCTTTAATCATCTACAGTAGTTGGGGAAGCATGTCGCACATCTGGCAGCTACAGAGCCAGGTGTTGTGCTCAGGAACCTGACTCCAAATAAACGCTACATGCTTAAATATGCAAGTGTTTGCTAACACGCCATAATAACTTTACAGGGCAAAAAATATTTCAGTGCTCTGTGTCTTTCTTTTCTGTTGTTTTGAATGAGACTTTCCCCTGGTGGATAAAAACAAACAGGCTAACAAAAGCAAGCACAAAAAAGATTATTACAAGTTGATTGGTCAGATTAGGAATGTATGAAATTTATGAATGAGAGGAGCTGTGACAGTGTGGAAAATAGGAAATGATGGAGATGCTGGAAAATGAATGAATGGAAGTTGACAACAGGAAGAATAAAAAGGAGAAATGTGTGAGAAACAATCCTCCTTATTGAACTCATTTGCATGACTAAAGGTGTGTGTGGTTCAGTGCCTCCACTGTAATGGAGATTGTGGTCCAGCTCTGTGATCACCTTTCTATGCTGTTTCTGTACACTTGACCGATCTCACAGCATTTTGAGAGGTGAGTCACTCCAGCATCATGTGCTGCTGTTAGACATGTTAACTCATGTTTCATAAGTCTCTGTTTGCACCTCTATGTAATGCAGCATGGTGCAACTTCCTCCTCTTAGTCACAGTGACTCAAACTTTTCTTACCTTTCTTAATGGTACTTTTCCGGTAATCCTGCCCATGGTTGGCAAAAATAAAACAGGCAGTTCATTATGTGATGCCCCTTTGTACTCTGTGATATCAGAGGTATGAGCAGTGAAGGCGTGTCAGGTGAAGTTCCACCTGAGAAATGAGCTAAAGTAGAAACAGTCAGTGGAGAGATGTTGTTACATGTTCATGGAGCAGCCATAAAACCATGATAAACAATTACACATTAGTGGATGTGAATGATTTTGCAAGTCGGATTGCAGCAACAAAGTCAAGACTGTGGTTATTTTATTTCAGTGTTTTCCAAGAGGCAGATACACAGCACTGAACATTGATTGAAGAATCTACTGCCACGTATATGTATAGCCTGAGCAACTGGCTACACTTAGAGGCCTCGCAATTCAAGTTCATCTATTTTATGATAACATTTTTCCTGTATAGGACTTCATTTAATTGCAGGCTAACAGTGATAGGAGTTCAAGCCAAACTATACGATGCAATCAAGATGTAATCACGGCTTTTCACTGTGGTTCTCTGTCTGTCTTTTCCTCTGTGTGTGTGTGTAATAAAACAGAGGAACCAGACAAAAGCTTAAGAGGAAGAAAACTTCCCCAGAGCCCAGAACAACAGAGTTGCCTCACTGAAAAAGAACAATACAGCAAGTGGCCAGGGTTGGGACTGGTTTTGTCATTATTGTAAAATAGGCCACCCTCATTCTGGCAGGCCCATACAGTGGAAGAGACGGGGACAAGGAAGTGGAGCCAAGTGGAGTTGATTATTACTATCCCGGGTAAGTCTCCAAAATCTAAATGACACACAAGCAAACATAAGCACGAACACACAGACGTCAGTATTATTGAGTAAAGGCAGGATGGATGACCGTCTGAGTCATGTCAGAAGGGCTCGAAAGTAGTGATAAAGAGTAGGTGATAGATTTACAAAGAAGAAGTTAAAAGTTGATCACGTCAGACTAATATAAAACTGACTCATGTGTCAGTGTTTACTGCAGGGGGGAAGTACTGAGTTAACTGAGTCGGTGACGTCCAGGCTTGTTTGGTGATAACAGTTGTTATTCATGGTGTCAAGCAGTGGGTCAGAAATTGGCTTGGCATGTATTTTCATGTACATCAAAAAATGACTAGGGCGTTAACCACAGGAACTTTCTCACAACCGAGAAGCCGAGGAACTGAACTAAAAGCATTTCGACGGCAGGGACTAAACGTAGTTCCTGTATGATAGGACTAAAAAAGTCAGGGTCACCTGATTTCCAGTCCACACCAAGTAATTCCATTCTGGGATTTTCCTTCAGTTCGTGTCATACGTCATATTCATAACCAAAATTTTCCTCTCTATATGTAGAGCGTCGCCAAAGATGAAAGAAAACTCAAAACACAATTGTCTTTCTTCCAACTGCATGCAAGACACTAACTGTGACAATGTTTTGAGTGGGTTTGGTGCTTTCACATCAAAAATCTGCAAAGGTATATTTATAAATGCCAGCATGCACAATAAAGTCTTTGATTTTCAACAGGCCTTTTTTCACAGAAGACATTTTGACGTCACAGTAATAAAAACACAGGTTTAAATAATAAAGTTAATGAGTCAGTTTCAGGGTCCTGGTGCAGTTTTGTGCAGGCTGGCTCACTGTCACACTGTCAGGGCTTACTGGGACATCATTAATTCGATTTTTTTGTGGATGGACAACTAACAATTATTTTCATTTACGATTATTGGTCTATAAAATAGTGAAACGTGACCGTTACAATTCATCAATTCGTCAAAGATGGTGTCTTTAGATGTCTTGTTTTGTCTGACAACAGTCCAAAACCCCAAAATATTCTGTTTACAATCATGTATGACAAAGAAAAGCTGAAAACATCACATGTAAAAAGTTGAAAACAGCAAACTTTTGGCATTTTTGCTTAAAAAATGACTAAAACAACATATCAATTATCAAAATAGTAAATGAATTTTCGACTTTCGATTAATTGACTAATGGTTGCAGATCTAATGGACATTATTGTGGGTTGTGTTTAAAGTGTTTAAAAGCAGCTGTTGATTTTCAGAGGAATTGAAAGTTGTATGCTGCTGGTAGACAAATTTCCCATTTTCACATGGCCTGTTTCAGCTGACCTGTTTTATCCTGACTGAAATACTTTTTAGGCTACACTAGCTTTGCATTTAATTTGAATAATTTAATTGGAAATGTGCTGCTTTACATATAAGTTTTAAATAACATTCCTGGAAATTACCCAGGGTGTTTTTTTTTTTTAGGAATTTTCAAAACCGTAAAATTAAGTGTTACCCTGATTTTATGACGATATATATACATATTATAAATCTTGACTGTTGTGTATTTTCCAGTACAGGAAAATCATGTGGCGTGTTTAAAGGTTAGTTGACTGATGCTGGGGCACCAAATAAGTGGGAGTTTTTTACCGGCAGGCGTGCTTGTATACAGCTTTTGGAAACACGCACTTGTTGTGTTCAGACAGAACGCAAAGTGAATTTTTTGCATGGCACAGTTACATACAAAGTCAATGCAAAACCACCAGCGTTAATGTGCCACCTCAGGCCTGCCATCCAAACACTCACACACACTTTTTATTTTTTTAAACCTTTTTTTTTTATTGGGTTTTACAGGATTATACAATTGCCTTTTATAATGATCCATCAAGGAACAAAGACATGTACTTTTATAAAGAAGTGGGCACCAAACCCACTAGACCCCAAACAGTTACACACATGCACATACCAGCAGGGAAACAAGCAAACTGGAAAACAACAAAAACACAATAATGAGGATGTTCAATAGCACATTAAAGTTGTGCCACCAAACACATTTGAATGTGCTTTGACCCCCACTTGCCTTTATACGGGCTGGAAATACTCCACCACTTAATGTTAGTGTGAATTCATTTTTGAAGTTCTTGGACTGGAGGTACTATTGTTACACTTTTTGGGGGGGTTCCAATATAAAATCCCACCTATGGCACCAACATACTACAAACACCTCCACAATTGGGATTATTCGATTACATGAAACGTTACTTTCATAAAGACATACCTTTGTATAATAACCACGGACTGTTTGATCCAGATAAAAGCAGCTGTAGACGTATACAGCTTCAACAGGCTGCACGCGCTCCCCCCCCTAGACTGCAGTCACTTTTTGGCAGATCACTTTTTGGCAGGACACCGGCCCCGCCCACACCGCTCCCCATCTAACAACAAGCCCGGCAGCGAGAGGGTTAACGTTGAAACTGGAAGTGTAGTGTTGCTGAGCCCCCTCCTCCTCCTCCCACTCCTCTCCCGCTCTCTCTCCCCGTCTCTGAAGAAAGTTCCTGATCCATAAACGCTATTTGACACCAAAAATTATGCTACACAAACTCCCGTCCGTGTCGGCGGAGTCTGAAGAGAAACTGCACGCCTCCTCCCAGCTTTGAGAAGAAGAAGAAGAAGAAGAAGAAGAACAGTTACTTTTTTTTTAATCAAACGATGGAAAGGTGAGTGTAAAAGCGATAACACTCGCTCGCCGATCTATTCATTTGCACCGCCTAAAAATGTCCCGAAAAGTTCCACAATAGCCGAAGTTTTTAAAAAAGGTTTCAGCTCTGGAAAGTTTTTGTTGCACTGCATTGAGTGTCCTGCTGTGTCAACGTAAGCAAACCCGCCCAGTGTTAGTAGCAAAACGGACACTGCATGTGTTCAACGGGAAATTATGTTACTGTGAGAATTGAATGCTCAAACAGGCTCGAGCCCTACATTTAAAAACAAAAAACAAGGTTACGCGTATCATTTGACCCCAAACTCTACTACTGAATAAACTTAGAGACTTTAGTTATGAATTGGCTGTAGAGGAAGAACAATTTCAGACCTTAACACACAATAATTACATATTGTACAGGGCTGTGTGGGATGAAGGGTTTTTTATGAGCAGGCCTGTCAATGTCTTACTTATTTTACTGTAAAAACCCGCCCTGTGGTGAAATCTAACCTTTAGGCTGCACTGTAGGTAGGCCTACAATAGTGTAATATGTGACATCTTGCACAACCGTGCCAGGCGCGTGTGATTATTGTATGTGTGCCAGTTAGTTAGATGGTGATTTTGCATCGTGTCCAGCTGTATTTAACATACAGCCTGATCGTTTTGGAGGATGATGAAGCATAAATGGGTGTAGTACCACTTGATACACCCACCCACACACACACACACATATGATTAGAGTGTTCTGCATTATAGTGGCCAGTACTCTAAACTCCTAATACTCTAGTACACTGAGACAACTCCAACACAGGAAGTTCCCAGCACTAGTCTCATGCCAAGCATTCTTCTGTGAGAAGGTATCTCTGATTTGGAGTGTGTGGGGGGGGGGGGTTTGCTGGCTGTCCCTCACACTACCAGCAGGTTTCGGCATGTTTGCAGACACTAGCTTTGTTGGTTTATCTGTGGTTAAATGTCAGATATGACTGTTTAGTGATCACAGAGGTTATTTATAGATAGTTTTTTTTCTTGAACTTTTGTCTGAGTTTATTCATAGTTCCCAGCAGTCCTCCTCTTCTCCCTGAACTAGCAAAAAATTAAAGTTATACTGGAGGGGAACCATGGCATGTTATAAGTCTGCAGTAAATGTGCAAATATGCCCATGGGTCATGCTCATTGCATTTCAGAGAATTAGTTTACTGTGTACAACAATGAAATCAATACTAAACTATTAATATTTCCTTTTAATGTTTGGCTTTGGATTCGCTTTAAACACTTGATGATACAAGTAATTCAGCAAACCTGTATATTGTGCAACATAGCCAAGATATTGTAGTATTTATCTCCTTTTACAGTGGTCATAACTGTCCTTTTCTACCCTTGTAATGTGTTGACATTGGGTAACTAGTGACTCTTGAGAGGCAAGTATGCTGTAAATTTTTTACCATATAACGCACCTTTTCGTAGAAGCCTCAGTGGTATTTTACATGAGTGAGTTTTATGTTCTGTCCACTTCACTGAAACATGGGCTTGGATTCTCATAAAGAACAAATCTCCGGGTGGCAACGGCACGTTCGGTAATACCTTCATAGATGACGTTTATTTCTTAAAAGGAGAGCTCTGGCTGGTGGGGATCAAACTGTTTCAGATACCAGCTCGCAAGAGGTCTTCGTGGTTCCAAATTTTTCAAAAGGGCAGTGCCAAAAATAATATTTTGGATGTTTTGTGACATTTTCAGCATCAGGGTTATTTTACAGGAAAGGTCAGGAACTATATTTAAAATGTTAGATTTTTTTGTTACATTCTGTGGTATCTTGTGTTTATTTTTAAGGTTTCTAGTCTGTGTCTGACCTCATGCGTTTCACTCAACAGCTTTTGAACCTCACTGCAGCTGGTCTGACTGAATTTGAGGGACTGACAAGATGCGTTCCAGTGTGGATGTACAACCAAACCCTCTTGGCAGAGGAGGCACCGGCAACACCAATAATAATAACAACAACAACAGCAGCGGCAGCAACGAGAACAGTGGAAATTCTGGTTCCCAGTATGCACTGTGTGCTCTGGGGGTTGGGCTTGTTGCCCTAGGCATTGTGATGATTGTGTGGAGCGTAGTACCTGCAGACACGGCCGGTAACAGTACAGGAGGAGGGGATGAAAATATTGGTGGCAGGAAAAATAAAGCGTCCTCCGTGGCCTTTGTCCTGGTGGGTTCTGGGGTGGTCATGCTGCTGCTGTCCTTGTGTCTGGGAATGAGGAACAAACAGCGGGAGCAGATGAGGCTCCAGGAGGCCCAGAACCACAGAGCGGCAGCTACTGAGCAGGAGGAAAGAGAAATGTGAGTCCAGTCATAGCTTTCCTACTAAAGAATACAGTATTATAATCCAACATTAATGCTTTATCTTTCATGTTATGTCTGTGAGAAGAAGGCTCAACGTCAGTTTTAAATTGAGAATGTATTTAACCATGTAAACTAACAGTCTTTGAAAAGGACTTTCTGCCAACGTTATTTTACCTGCCCGATCATTTTCTTGACTCCACTCCAATCAATGCTTAGACAGGTAATGAAAAAAACAATCATTTAAATTCACAAAGTTACCAAATTCACACCAAACTTTTCACTGCATCAGTGGCTTATTTTTTGTCTCATGAGTTTGATTAACCAACATTATAGCAAATTAATTTAATGCTTTTTTATGTCACACTCTGAGGTCCTGAATGTTAAGAGCGTCTCACTAGCGAGTGCATGATTGCACAATTATCAATCACAAATTATATATTATATGTATATATTATATGTATATATTATTATATATTTGTAGTAATTGGGCTAAAACCTGTAAAACACTAAAAATGTTCCTTGATAAGCATTTGAGAATCATCAAATATTGCTTCTATGTTAATATCCTACACTTATTAGCTCTAGCACTGGACCTGTTGTTGTACATGTAATGATCATGTGCGCCATTCATATCTATGTTTCTATAAATGTCTGCAGTGCTGAGGAGCAAGCCCAGCGTTACGCTGTACCCACCTACGAAGAGGCAGTAGGCAGTGGCCAGTATCCTGTCCGGCAGAGCAACCTTCGCCCAAGCTCCTCCCAGCTACCCTCCTACGATGACTTGGTCCAAGTCGATGGGGTGCAGTATGAATTCGAGGGGTCAGAGGTCATCCCAACTGGGGCACAGCCTGCTCCGGCTTCCGGGGCCCCTGCTGCTGCTGCTCCTTCCACTTCAAATCATAGACCTGGGAAAAGTACCCGCAAACTTCTCCCTATCAAGATCCGCAGGATTAAATCAGAGAAGATTCACATGAAAAATGTTGATAATTCTCAGCCAGCAGCTGGAATGAGCATAGAACCACTTACCCCACCGCCGCAGTATGAGGATAAAGTGCCTCCGCTCTAAGATCAGGGTGACCATGTTTAAAACAATCTACTGAATTACTGGAATTCTCCGTGATCACCGTTTGTGGATCTGGGTCTGCGTTGTTGAGCCAAGATTTGAAGATGGCTCCTTTTTGCAGAATGTTCTCAGTGGCACTTTGTTACGAAACACAGTATCTGTTCAAATCCTTCATTCATGCCACAACACTCCAAAGCACTAAACAGAAGAAACTTAATTTTTAAGTTTATAAGTGTTGGAAACAGTTGCAGACAGATAGTGACGGACGTGTTCGCTGGATACTTTCTATGGCACTTTGGAATAAAAGCACACGCCAAATGCAAGTTTTCCTCTATGTCCAAGTCATTATCAGTTCATGCTTTATCAACTCACTGACACGTGAGTTGACGTCTGAAGAGATCACAAGACATCAATGAGTGGTTCTGGTGAGGATTTGTGTGCACACTTAAATAGATAGGAGCAGGGGACTCATTTTGTGAAGGAGCTGCTGTTGGGGCAGCGTTTCACCCTGGCAGGCTCTGGATTACTACTGCCAGCGGTTTACCAAATGTAGACTCCGCAGTGAGTGACTGTATGTACTCACTCAGCAGGTGTCACACTACACAGAAACAACTCTCACTGCCAACAATATTGTCTCTCCTGGTATTCTACAGTTTTGCAGCAAATGACAATTTCGAGAAGTGTTTAAATTGCTATTCAGAGCAGGACAGCCTACTTCCATGTTAGCTTCTGTTCAGCTAGCTTATGTGAAACATGATACTGGTGCTTTCTGTCCATTTTCTAAGATAAATGGGGTATCTACTGCTGTACTGGACAGCAGCATTTTAACCAAGATGAAACAAGACTTATTTAGTTAATATTTATCAACTACAGTTCTCATGACTCTTGGCCATAGCAATTCTCACTCTACCAAAACCTAATAGAAAAGTACTGTAGGTGTTGAATGCTTGTTTTATCTCACTTATTATATCAAGACACTCAAATGTTACCATCCAGTACTGCTGTATATTTATTAAATGGAACAGAAAACCTAGTTTGATGTTTCTCTTTAGAAAGATAAACTCACTACAGCACATGGTCCTGTCATGGTCAAAGGTAGGCTATATGGTGTTAAAGTTGTGGGTATTTCTTTACTGACTGGGACAAATGGGTCACAATTAGCAAATTAGTGCATTTACTGTTAGTGTTATCATTGAAGACACCATGAGATTGTATCTTCACTTCCTTAAAACTGTATTAAACACATTTTGACCAGTAGGGGGCATACAGGCGCCAAAACAAACACAGAAACACAGCCCTGATCCACCGTTAGCATATCACTTTGTCATAGCTAACACGTTAGCAAACAGTTGCCTGTGTGCAACAAAGACAAAGATGAACTAAAAGCAGTATAGAGCCTCAGAGTTGATGGTTAAGGTACGACCAAAAGGTCATTCAAAAGTGAGAGAACGGAAGGGGGCTGTTGTTAAAAATATTTTATGGATTTAATGGGTGAAATTTTGTATTTATGCTACCTAGTTCAGCCCCAATGGTCACATTACAGAGAAATTGTTTCCTTGGAAGCAACAGTTTTCCAGGAAGTTGAAGGTCTCCTCTAATGGAGTCTGTAAGGAGTGGTCATGCTAACAGACTGCAGCGCTGAGTTGGTCCTAAGTGCCTTTGTGTTCAGAAATACAATGCTGCTCTTCCTAAAACATTTTAAAAGACATTGTGTGACTGAACTTCAGTTTTCTTCCAATGCAGTGTTGCTTTTACTTTTAAAAACGGCGAGTAGAGAAGGAAGTATGCAAGAGAATGATGGAAGGAGCTCGTGAATAGCTGAAAGCCTTTAGCCTGTAGCCATGGTGAACAAACTTGAGCTGTGAAGGCAGTTGTGTAGTCTCTGCTTTGTTTTTGTTCTTATTCAAGATGACCAACAGAAAGACTCTTTGACTGTGCAGCTGCACCGCAATAACAGCAACTGTTACTCACTCGCTTGCTCATCACCATTCCTCCAACCACAGCTTGACTCTCAGCCCTGTTTGAACACAGAAGTATGCTGAGAATGAGCAGAAAGAAAAGAACGATAGCTCGCAGCTGTTCAGGGAAATGGCTTTTCCATCAACACGAATGATCAACAACTGTCTTTTCTTCTTCAGATTAGACGGAATGATTTATCAGTCATTCAGTTATAAATTAAGTTACAAATTTTGTGAAGTTGCACAACTAAGATTTCTCCTCTTTTGTTGGACAAAAGGCACTTTCAGCAGTGATTGCATCACCCACGTCTACATTGTCTGAGTAAAACAGCAAAAAAAAGCTACTCTAACATTGTCAGCAGGTTATATTATATTATTTTTGCCTTTATTTGACAGTCAGTGGAGAGAGACAGGAGGCGGGGAGAGAGGGATGGGGGGGGTAATGCAGCGAGGCTTGTGATTATGTGGTATGCTCCTAAACTATTAGGCCACCGGGGCGCCCCATTCTCTCTGTCATACAAAAGGCAACTTCACTGAGCCACTTCAGGTTTGTCATTGGAATTTACAACAGCCATGTCTACATGTCTCTGACTTGTTTTTGAAGTTTAAACTTCCCACAAGTGTCATTTTTTTTTTGTTATGTTCAATACTGCAGACATTGTCATTGTACCTCATTTGCAAAGGACCAGTTAACTACATGATTAATTTTATTACTATGTAGTCAAAAAGTTTTACATTGATGAATGATAGTGTTTTGATTAGCAGTCACTTTCTGTTTTATTTAGAGTGCCCGAAACACAAACTGTTGTCTATTTCATTCATTGTTGCTCATTTTATTCATTCATCTATGTCTTGTATGTGTACTGTGAAAACATGCTTTTCTAGGATCATTTTAATTTGTGTAAAATGTATGTTTGTTTTTTTTCTGAAGAGTGAAAACAAATTTATCTCATGACTATTTTATGAGAAATAAAAAGAAGTATTTGTTAATTAACTCAGTATATTTTGATGTGATTACTGAATAATCGTGAATCTAATTCCATGTTGACTCGTGTGTCATAATCTGCTGAACATTTGAACATCCATATTTTCAAACTTTGTTACTGTTCACCAGTTCTTACTTAATATACAGCTGCTGCAATGAAAGCTGAGAGAAATGTCTGGATGCTGTGTAGTTGTTAAGGCCTTTAATGACCAAATTATAAGATAGTTTCTTGTTGTCCATGACACGGACTCAGTCTCTTGTTTTGTAAAAAGCTGCATTATCAAAATAGCAGTAGTATAGCCTAGTATAGCCTTTGACTTTGCAGTAAAAAAAAAGAGACAACAGCGTTACAGTTATAGATCATAGTTGGTCTTATTGCTGACAAAACCACTTGAATCGCCTCTTCAGTTGTTGGTCATAACCTGCAGAGTGAACAACAAAGCACACAATTATAATGCACTTCCTGTTTTTCAACACCCAGGCTTTTGTTTGCTTCAGGTTGCATTGTGTGTGCCGGTGAGGTCATCAGAAAATGAAAACATTTCTCACTTTGTTCATCCAGCTGATATAAGAGCTGACTTGTGTAAAGACAGTGGGCTTCTGAAAGACGTTGCAGCCCTGACCGGAACCGAAGCTCACCACGCCGTGGACGTCCCAGGAGCCATCAGGGTTCTGGCAGTTCAGGGGGCCACCAGAGTCTCCCTGTAGGTCAGCATATACTCTATTGGTTAGCAGCTCATTTACAGACACTAAGGTATATCTACCAGCTATCACTATCAGTCATGCTGAATTTTCCTAAGTGAATCTCTTTTCCTTGAGTATTTCATACTGTACATGATTTTTTTCACACATTACATAACTGATTGCTGTAATTGACCCTTAAATGACTCCATGACCCCTCTTTTTATGAGCTCACGTTACAGCCAGCAGTGATGCCGTCTCCCCCGGCACAGACCATCTTGTCCGTTGCCAGGATGCTCCACCAGTCGGGCTCTGAGCAGATATCGTGGCCAACCACTGGCAGGAGAGCCTGCTGCAGGATGTCAGCCAGAGGACCGCTGGCTGTGTGGAAGAAACACGCTTACTGGAGCTTGGGTAAGAAACAAGATTTTTGCTTTGTGGGAGGTTCATCAAGGGGACAACATTAGGTGCGGAAGTGCATTAAGATATTTGGTGTCCAGGGAGTACAATGTGTGGAATTTACCAAAAGCTGTTCCAAATGCTGTACATGGGATGCCTTTTGAGCCATCAAGGGTGCTACATTGATTAGACTAGATTATATTAAAGGTTAGATTTGCTGTTAAAAACGTCATATCCTGTTCTGTATAATTTCACAGATAGCTTTAGCACTAACAAACTCCCTTTTGTTGCATTTCGTAACTGAGCTTAAACAGTCTAATGGTGCAAATTCCAGTAAAGGCAGGAAGCTCACAGGACAGTCAGATATGTCTATATGTTTGACTGATAAGAGGGTTGCATACTGTGCTTCCTGAGTTTGCCAGAGGTAGTAAACTGAGCAAAAGTCAATTAAACTTAATATTAATCCTAATAGAAAGCATGGTTTGTGTTTCCTTTTTATTGATAGAACAGATCAGGCCTAAAACAACTCTTTGGCCTCACTGTGTCGACACAAGTTGTTTGAAACTAAAACTATAGTTTTAATAGGATCTGGGTTTAAAAAAAGGGATAGTCAATAGTGGAAAAGTCATTTTGATCATTATTTTTCTTGTAGGGAAGTCACTTGTAGAATTGGATGGAGAATGTCATCTAAATAGCTTTGAATGCTTTGTATGCATTGTATCTGCCCACCCACCATTACTCATCATTCTAACTCTATTTCTTTTGACAAAGCACCTCTCTGTCCTAAGTGATTAAACAGTAGGAATTTGAACTGTTTGCACTTGTAGTATTTACGTAGCCTAAGAGTTTGGTAGCTGCAGAAGGGACTTCATCTCCACCTCAGACATTGCCAGTTCTAAGCTCTGCGTGTTGAGCAGTTTGATGGATATTTAACACATTTTTCTGACTAACTAATCAATGTAAAATATTCTTGGACCTCGGTAAGTTGACCTAGATTGACCGGTATGCAAAGAAACTGACAAGGAGGAACTGACTGTAAAGATTCACATGGATTTACTCACTTGAAATTCGACCCCAGCCGGTGACATAGCATGGAGCACCGTGGGGCAGGACGACGCCCCGCTCTGGGAGGCAGGCGGGCATGATTGTGTCAGTGAAGGTGACAGGGGAAGACAGCTTGATCAGGGCAATGTCGTTACTGCAAAAGGGGCGAAACAATGCACCCACATTCAGGAAGTGATGATAAACAAAAGCGTTGTGTCTGGCGCATAAACGTGTCGCTGCATCAGCCTCCCCGTTTGAAAAATTACCAGTTAACCGATCACTGACACCCTGCCTGCTTCCACATGACAGCCTGCTGATTCTACTCTTCACTTGGACTCATGAGGTGATATTGAGCTGTGTGGGCGGCTGTTGCTGTTACCGGCTGAGCAGGATGTTGTAGTCCTCATGAGTGATGATCTGGGCTGCGCTCCGAGCTATCGAGCCCTCCTCGCTCGCCTTCAGGCTGTGTTTACCCAGCTCCACTCTGTAGTTGTAGCGGTCACTGTGGGATGGCAGATGACATGGTGTTTCCATGGGCGTTTTTAGACATTAGTATTGACTTTTTCTCCCTGTGTGTGCGCAGCACTGTGATTAAGTTGATGGTGGATTGCAAATGCTTGGTAGTCCTGTAGGAGTAATACATGGTTGTTTGGGTGACCGACTAATTTTGAACAGGCTTTACAACACTAATCTGTGTGATCTCCTTCTTTTTGAAAGCAGTGTTTTTACAGTGAAGTTTGACCTTCTCTGCAGTATATGCCACTCTCACATGGTGGCAACAGCTTTTAAGGTTACAGAAAAAGAAAAACACATCATTTCCTGTTGGGCAGAGGAGTATTGCCAGACAAAAGTCTTAATTACATAAAACTACCATGGTTATCAATCTAATTATTAGTTGATTCCTGGTAAAAAAAAAAAATCTAATATACAGATTTGTGAACCTAAACAACTACATTAAAATATAATAAACCAGGGGATGAAATCTGCTCAGTAACTGATGAAAAATTGGATTTTGATGATTCGACAGCCTTCCCTGCACTGTTGAGTTTAAACGTACTTGATGCAGTGTGCAGCCGTGAGGACCCAGTCAGAGGAGATGAGGGTGCCTCCACAGACGTGACTCCAGCGCCCACTGCTGTCTGACTGGAGTGAGATCTGAGCAGAGCACAGCGAGAGGACAGTGTGCGTTGCTGTGCTGGGCGGATGGGATGCATTGAAATTGACTGAAATTTCCCTCTAACACTCTACAAGTGACTAGAAGAAGGAGAAATCACTATCAGAAGTTCAATGTGCCTAAAAGACAGAAGACCCAGAGAGTAGATGTGTAAAATTAGTAAATGTTTTTTATCTGTTATGGTGAAATGGAAAATGTAGTGTCTGTGCTGTTCTGCAGTTGCCAGAGTGAACATGCTTTTACACATTTAGCCCAGACCCTCACCTGCCAGGGCCAGCTGTGAGGCCTGACGTCCTCTCCTGCCACCACCCTGCTCAGCACAGGAGGGAAGGTGGGAAGGCCACATCCAGAGGCTGGAACAAGGCCAGTAACGTCAGAAACACCGTTTTCTTATTTTGTGTTACGTGCTACTGAATGATAATTTTCCATGAATACATTGATGGATAAACACTGCAACATAATGGCTATTTTCACATTGCAATTTTGGCACCAGACAAAACATTAAACAGTGTTTTATGATTGTATTGTGGCAGTTTGTGATTAAATCTTGGCAAGAATGAACATGAAGTAGTTCAGAAAAGCTTCAATATGTTTTTTTTTTAAATAAAATGTGATTATTAGCATTCTGTGCAAGAATACTAACAGACTAGCCATCTGGTTTATGCTACAGCAAATTAGCTTTTAGTAACTAGCATTAGAAAATGTAAATTGTCTCACCGCTAGCTACCACAAAAGCGAGAACCACCAGGCTCCTCATGACTGTAGGGTATGTAGTGTATGCCTAAATCTTGTATTAAGAACAGGCTTGTATTTATACTGGGAAAACTGGATGAGACAGGCAGAAAGTCAACAAGTGGCAGAGACTGAGGACGCGACATGTGGTTGGTGATAGCATGTTCCCATCGCTGCTCCCATTGGGGAACATGTCTACTTTGTACTGTGTCACTGATTAAACCAGAGATGATATATTTGTCGGAGTAGAGTAACTAACTGACTGACTTTATCGCTTTGCATATTTTGGGGAAACTGCTGACCTATTAATGAAGCCAAAGATGGTACAAAACACAAAATAACACAAATATAGTTTCACATTTTGCTTATTTTATTTGTGCACATAGTGGCTTTGATCCCAGAAGCCTGTCTTCTCAATAGGCCATCATTTTCTGTGGAAGAGATAGAGGAAAGTTACATTTAGTGGAGCATAATGTTTACAGCAATAACACATGGAATTTTTTTTTTTTTAATTTATCCAGATTATTTACTATTTTAATCTTTGAAGTGACACTGATGAAGCACCCTTAAATGTTTTTCATTACTTCAGCCTCTAAAGATAGTCAGTGAGAGAGCTTACGGAGTTGATCCAGTCAATGTAGGAGCTGACTTGGGTGAAGACAGTGGGCTTCTTGGGGAAGTTGCAGCTGAGCCCGGAGCCAAAGCTGACGATGCCGTGAACCTCCCAGACGCCATTAGCGTTGCGGAAGTTCAGAGGGCCACCGGAGTCTCCCTGAATCATGTGAGAGAAAACATGATCAGTGTGCAGATTCCACATTTAACAGTAACTTCTTGTCCTTGAGACGCTCAGTGACACGAGTTATGATGACGCACAGACAGTGGGTGCTTTGTTTAAATGTTGATATATTTACATTCTGTTTGCATTGCTTTAAATTTTAGACGTTTAAGTGACACTCTTTCTCTTAGGAGAAAGATTTGACAAGCCAAAAAGGAAAAGTGTCTCATTTGCCCCTAGTCAAGACCACCAGGTTCAACTTTTTTGCCAAAAATAAAAACTTGATGTTGTATATGACTGGAGGATATGAAATAAATGGGTAATGCTTATGTCTAGTTGGCTGTCAATGATTGTCTATTTGAGGGTTTTGATGTGTTGAAAAAGGTGTTGAAAGTATTGGCAGACCATCTATGATTATGTTAAGTATTTATTTTAAATGAGTGTGGAGATTATTGTGTATATTTTGTGTGAAATGTGGTGTTGGAAGTGTACACTGAAGTCAACAGCTTACAGGTTTATGTACCAGGAGTGTAGCTTGCTGTGTGCGGTCTTTGGGTGTAAAAGCATTTGTGTTACAATATGATGACTATGGGTGTCATTTTATACAATAATGAGACTAATACATAATGCATTAAAGTGTCATTCATTAGACTCACGTTGCAACCAGACACGATTCCATCTCCGCCTGCGCAGACCATGGTGTTTGTCACCTGAGGACCCCACCAGTCAAAGCTGGAGCAGGTAGCGTGGTCCACCACGGGCAGGAGAGCCTGCTGCAGGACGTCAGCAATGGGACCTCCAGCTGTGTGAAGAAGAGATGCATACAAGCTGGAGTTCAGCTCAGGTAAAATACTGGTGAAAAACACCAGCTTAACTTCTTTCCTCTTTTGAGATAATACAGACTTGGAAATGATGATACTGACTTGATATTTAATTTGAGTTCAATTAAACTGATTCAGTCTCAAAGAGAAGAAGGGGTTGTGGGCACTCACTGTAGAGGCGACCCCATCCGGTGACGTAGGCGGGCGCTTTGTTGGGCAGGATGAAGCCGGCAGGAGGGAGACAAGCAGGCATGATGGTTTCAGTGAAGTTGACGGGGGACTGCATCTTGATCAGGGCAATGTCATTACTGGGGAGGGAACACACGCGCATTTAGATCCGTCGTAGACTTGATCTGCCGGTGTTATTTCCTGCAGTGTTTACTATAAAATGTTTTTACCGGATGAAGAAGGGGTTCCACTTCTCATTCACAATAATGGTAGCGGGGGCCATGAACATGGAACCCTGCTCCGTCTCTGTCAGGTTGTACTTTCCCAAGGCCACTCTGTACTCCTTGTTGCTGCTGTAAGTTGACAGAGAGTCCAACAAGAAGCAGTTATGTATTAGTCACAGTTGACATCTTATACACATGGATTATACTATACAGCATACACCATGTCACTGATTGTGAATATAGATTTTTTTGGTCAGTGCAGCACGGAGTTGTGATAATTTATCATGAACTGTTTTGAGTTCCACTATTTCATACCTGATACAGTGAGCAGCAGTGAGGACCCACTGGTCAGAGATCAGAGTGCCTCCACAGGTGTGTCTCCACTGGCCCTGTCTGTTGTACTGCAGGGATATCTGAAACATACACATCAACACAATCAATTCTGTGTTTTCTAAGCTGTTTACTTAGAAACACCAGCTAGAACCAACTTCTTAATGAATCTTGAATGTATCCCTGACTTTTTTAGCTACTTTCAAATCTAAATAAAAACCTCTGCTGTGCCTTTGCTTGATCAGTTTCTCTGGTTTCAGACATCAGATCTCTTGTTTTCTGAGTGAAAGTCCTCACTCAGCATGTTTTACCTGCCAGGGCCAGCTGTGAGGCCTGGCATCCTCTCCTCCGACCACCTTGCTCACCACAGGGGGGAAGGCGGGCAGGCCACAGCCGTACGCTGAGGGGACAGACAGACTCTTTGAAAAATTCGCAAACGGTTGCACACAGTGTCAGCAGAAATACGCGAACATATCTTAAAACAGATGGCAGTAATCAGTGTTGTATGTGATGTTTTTAGACAGAGAGACAGAATGATGCTTACCACCAGCAACAAAGAGAGCGAGGACCACAAACTTCATCATCTCTGTGTCTCCATAGTTTGCAGGAAAACCTTAGACACTTTTATACCTTACATGCTGTTATGCAACCTAAAAAAACAAACAAAATGGGATCAAATTCATGGAAATTTGGCTTTTGATAAATCTTAACACTGGGGTGGAGCTAAGTGCACATCAAAATTGGGTAATGCTAGGCCAAGGCCGATGTGTCCTGGAGTTCTGTGTGTTTTTAAACCTGTTTGTTGAACAAGTCAGTGGGAAAAAAGGGGTTTTTAGCTTTTATCATCAAGTGCTGGAGTTCACACAAAGAGCCTTACTCCATATCAAGTGTAGCACTCACTAGTACAATTTCCTCTACAAAGAAATATATTTCCTCCTCCCTTACAAAGAGTCAAACTACTAATACTCTAATCACAGCTGGAAGTTTCCATTTCTCATGAAACATTCACGTTCTTGTGACTGTACTGTATTAAGTACAGTTATTACTATAATACTGAAACTCCTCTTATCTTGCATATATCTACTTAAATACAGGTCAGTCACTGAAGTCTGATTACAATATGTGCTTACTGAGCAATACCACTGCTCTATAAACACAGTACCTGTGGTTTCAGCTCAGACGAGGACATAGAAACTAAACTATATCAATGCTCCAAAACTGCTGCAACAAATCTTTATTAACTATTACAGTAAAATGAAACTTCATTGCATACTAGTTTACTACATGACTTATTCGTATCAATTTCCAATCTCACTAAAACATTAATAATAAATACATTTTTATTCTATTCTAATAATTACATCATTTGCCATCATATTACCACATGAAAAATAAATGTCTTAGCTGTATACATTCTAATTTGTTTACAAATGTTTACATTTATGGAAACATAAACTGCACATTTTATTGCATATATTGTAGTTGTTTGAGATTTTTTTTTACATATGTGAACATATACAGTAAGCTACATTTAAAGCATCATTTCCAGAGAGACCAGAATGATTTTTGTGTTTTAAGTGAACATTTTGCAGTTTCACATATAAAAAAGGGAAAGCACTATTATTTTCTTTCACACAGTACAAATAGACGAACTATTTTCCAATAAATACACAGCCACAAAGTGCGAACATCATCTCTTCTTTTCAAGTTTAAAGACGTGGCCAACTCAAGTCATTGTGAGACATCTGTGAGGTTCACACAGAGGTAGAGTTGGGGCGATAAGGTGTATTTGGGGATGTCTGTGGTATACTTATCGCCAAGGTTGATTTATTTTTCCTACCAACTTTTCCTGGCTGAGCTGAGGTAAATGTTGCATCACATTAGAGGTCTCTAACAGGTCTGCTGCTGCTGCTCTATATAAGGAGGAACACTTCCCCATGAACATCTACTTAAGACAGTCACGATGAAGTTTGTGATCTTGGCTTTGTTTGTTGCTGGTGGTAAGATCTGATCAGAAAATGACCTGTTTTGCTACATACAACTGCCCACATTTTTACATGAAGAGCTCTATAAATTTGATATGAAGGATTGAGTTAACTGAGTTTTTAAAAAGAAATCTATTTTTACCCTTCTGCCTTCTGAATTGTCAAAAACTGCTTGAAAACATTTAAGTTAAAAATGAAACAGTATTTTTAATGTTAAGACTGTCATAAAGCACCATGTTCTGTGCTGTTTTTCTCAGCCTACGGGTGTGGCCTGCCCACCTTCCCCCCCGTCATCACCAGGGTGGTTGGTGGAGATGATGTCCGTCAGCACAGCTGGCCCTGGCAGGTATGCTCCATTCTCAGTTATATTCTGCGTCCTCTGTCCCTTTTTTTAAAGTCACAAAACATTCATTTGCTGCTGTTGTTTGTTCTCTTCAGGTGTCTCTGCAGTACCGGAGTGGCAGCAACTTCTACCACACCTGTGGTGGCACTCTGATCTCCGACCAGTGGGTTCTCACCGCTGCTCACTGCATCAGGTGTGGCTAAAAAGAAATCTGAAATCAAGCGGGTATATGAGGAACAGGCAGTGGAGGAGACAGAGGAGACAGAGGGCTATGACTGTGGATTTTAGTATCAAGCTGGGTGATAGAGGCAGCATGGAAATATGAATAAGTTTGGATTTGCTATTTAAAAAGTATACAAGTATACTTAAACTCATACTTGAGTACTTATCACAGCCTGATAACAGCCTAAAATACTGTATACAGAGTTGCATAATAATACAGTTCAGTCTTTAAACAGAAGCTACACCTATTAGTGTAGTAATTGTTAAAGAAAAAACTATTTTCTAGATATAATTATAAATAATTGGTAATTGCACTTTAAATCAACACCGCCACTGTTAATAAAACATTTACACGTATGTTCACAAAAAGATTAATGAATTACATTTTACTGTATTAGCAGCATTAGTCCTCGTAGTAATATAATGAGAGTAGATATGTACTTGTAAATGAGTTTGATGTTCTACTAAAATTTTCTTGAATAGATCCCAAAACTATGCAACTCTGACCCTTTTTTCTGTTTTTTTTTCTGGCCAAGCAGCAGTTACACCTACAGAGTCTATCTGGGAAAACACATCCTGAAGGCAGATGAGCCTAGTTCCATCGCCATCAGCCCCTCCAAGATTATCGTCCACGAGAACTGGGACTCCTACAGAATCCGGTAGGCTCTGTCGAGTAGACTGCATTTTATACTTCTGTGACTATTTTATTATTATTTTTTTGTTATTTTACCCGTGCTATTAATGCTCATTAAACATTCTGTTTCTAAGTGCGGTATTTACATTCATTCTCCAGTAACGACATTGCCCTGATCAAGCTCTCCACTCCCGTCACATTCTCTGATTCCATCATGGCTGCCTGTCTTCCCACCTCTGATGAAATCCTGCCTAACGGTGCTCCCTGCTACGTCACCGGCTGGGGTCGTCTCTGGAGTAAGTTCTGCTAACAGACTAAAAGGAGTTCGAGTAACTATTAACTGGCAACATTGATGTCCTATCATATCTTTGATATTATGTCAGTTTTCCTGTTAAATTTGTGTTGAGCACCGCAGCCCAGATGTTGTTTTTCTCAGCAAAATTTTCCACCTTCTCAAGAGGTTAATCATCAGCTAAGCTGGTGTGGTTGAGTCTAGTTCCAGCATTACTGTTAATGATGTCTTGGTTTTGTCTCTTGAGTCCTACAGTAGTTTTATGACTTTTCTCAGTTTCACCCACTTTTAGATGTTGCCTTTTTTTTTAAAATAAAACTTGCAAATTGCATATTTTAGAAAATACACCTCAAAGCTATGCAATGACTAATCCATAATTGTGTGTGTTAATTAGATAGAATATGACATACAAATAGACATAATCTATAATGTCTGTTCATGCTTTTTATTTATTTTGCTTTTTATTTCATTTAAAACATGAAACTGGTCTTAGTGGATCTAGTTTTGGAGTTGATTTGTTTGAGGTGGTCTTAACTGCAGCCCTGAGTCTGAAAGCTCTCTTCTCTTCTAAAGCCGGAGGTCCTATTGCCGACGTCCTGCAGCAGGCCCTTCTCCCTGTGGTCGACTATGCCACCTGCAGCAGGTATGACTGGTGGGGCAGCCTGGTCACCGAAAAGATGATCTGCGCTGGAGGAGACGGGCTTCTGGCTAGCTGCAACGTGAGTCTGATTCATTTTATTTTTTCACAGTTATGTAATGTATAAATCCAGGTCCTGTACAATAAAAACCTAGCCTCATTTAAGCATATTTAAACATTTTCATCTATGAATGTACATATCCTAAAAGCCTCCTCTGTCTGATTTCCTGCCTAATATCACATTTGTCTCTCTTACTCTTCAGGGAGACTCTGGCGGTCCCCTCAACTGTCAGAACCCTGATGGCTCCTGGGACGTTCACGGTGTGGTGAGCTTCGGCTCAAGCATGGGCTGCAACTACCCCAAGAAGCCCTCCGTCTTCACCAGGGTCAGCGCCTACATCCCCTGGATCAACAATGTAAGTGGAAAAGCATTGGATAGTAGAATATTTGTCCAAAAGATCTCATGATACATTTTTGTTTATTTTTGGCTCAAGCTGACAGAGTTAAAACTTTTTCTGGAGATTGAACCACTCGCTGTTTACTGACTTTACAGACAATATAAAGAAGAGACTAAAACTATTAATAATGTTAGAAATAAATGAGAAATACTTTTATTCAAAAGGAGGAAACCGTTATTTGTGCTTTTTACATGAATGTGTGTTGCAAAATAGTAGAAAAAGGTGTAGAAAATTCAGTAATCTGCCAGAAATTATTGAATGAAATTCTACATATGATGAAATACCACAGTGATTTTCATTTTATGTTTAATTGAAACTTATACTTAGTAGCTCAGAGGAGTCCAGAGTGGAAATATTGTGATAAAGAACCACAGTGCTGTAGTGCCCTCTAGAGGAGGAATTTAACATATTTTCTTTCTGCTTTGTTTTTTCAAGGTGATGACCACTAACTAAGTGGATTTCTTTGTGTCATAAATGGCTGTTGCACCTGATTGAATTGAAATAAACAATGTTGTGACTATTACAGTGTGTTCTGTGTTTTTAAAATCAGACATCAGAAATGGGATCTGTGTGCTGGTTAACCAACAGAAAGTACCCATCTCTTAAAGACTCCACTTAACTTCTATGTTTTGTTTTTCCATTTACTAAAAATCTGAATGTTTACTGGAAGCAGGATGATTTCCAATTATAGTCATGTGAATGACTATGAAAAAGGTCTCAGTTTGGCAAAATTATAAAGTGCTCTTCGTGCTGTAGACATTACACATGATCAGATGCCCCAAAGAAAATAAAATGGGATATAAGTGACAACATAAGTGCATTTTTATTGAGGTGACCACAAATTACACCTGAACAATAATACAGCAACCACCGTTTAAACTGCCAATAAAATCTAGTGTGAACAAATCCAAATAACAGAAATATTGAGAATTTTGTCATCAAGTTTTGCCATCATTTCAACTGCATCATTTTACAGTAATCAGTCATAATATCATTTTGTCATTGCTTTGCATGGTTCACAATCTGTATTTTCCTTGCATTTTTTCCAGCTCTCCACATTGAAATTCCTGTCAGTATTTATCACACATCCTCATCTTCTTCTCTTACAATCACTGGAATAGCAGTCTTGATGTTAATGAGACCTGCAGGAGATCTACCTCTGATGGGTATCGCAGTGTTTGGTATCTGAAAGGTTTTAAAGCGACTAATCACTCCTTCTATGTGAATGTGGAGTCTTGACAGCTGACAGGAGCAGAAACCAGGCAGGTGACACTTTTCTTTTGCCAAACTTGGGATTTTTCATGTTTCTCCAACATTCAACAATTCTTCTCTTGCAAAAAAAAAAAAACTCATGTCAGCAAGAACCACATCGCCATGTTCAAGCTTTCCTAAAAAGCCAGACTCTGATGCCATTGTCTTGTCAGAAGCACGGCCTCCAAATCTGTCTGATGAGAAGCAAACAGCTCCTGCAGGTGTTATTCCAATTAGGTACTTAATAGTGTTTTTATTTTTGTGACATGACCAGGTTTCAGGCCGTGCTATGAGGTTGGATGTTCTGTCTATTAAAATTTCAGTGCAGTCAACAATACAGACGGTCCATAAACTTGGGTTTAAAACACTTTGGCAAATTAGCTCTAGCTGTTTCCCTGCTTGGCAGGATTATGAGAGGACGCAGTATAGAAGACAACACAGGTAGCCACTCTTTGATGGTCTTTGAAGCGATGAAGAACAATACTCTTTTTCAGCAATGTATCTGTTAGTTAATCCATGTTTGAGCTTCATGAGAACCAAAAGCAGGTTCCAACCAACATGTGTCTCTTACAACAACAACACTTGTTTTAACATTATTCAACAGCCAAATGAAAACCTGCAAAACCTGCAGTCCAGTGTAGAATTGAACTTTGGAGTCTTCATCATTGATAGAATCGAACCTGAACTTTGATCTCCCTAGTTGCTCCGTGAGTTGTTTGTTTGTTTTTTTCCTGTGTTGCCTCCAGTTCTTGTTTCAGAGCTTCATGGTTATGAAATAGCTGGTTGAACAACGTTCATCTGCAACACCTCAAAGAGAAAACAAGCCATAAGTGTCTGAAAGCAAGCAGCCATATTTAAATACACAAAAATATGATGTCTCTCTTTCATACTGTAGCTGTATGTACTTGTAGAAAACTCAATGGATGTGGTCTTAATGGCTTTCAGGTGGAGCAGTGGCTGCAGAACACTTTCTCTTCCTGCCTCTTCCCGGTTTCGACTCGCTGTGAATCACAGTAGAGCAGGAAAAAAAGTCACTCCATTCAATCACCTGTATTGATTATGAGCTAAGATACAGCCAGTGTGAGTCTGAGATAACTGCATCAAAGTTGAATACAACAAACAAACAAACATGCAAACAGTCGACGTGGATGAGAAGAATGTGACCACTGATTAAATGCCAGCTGACAGAGCACCAACCTCACAGTTTCCTGTGTGGTCTTGTGGAAGTTATGTTTAAAAATAGAAGGTATCAAATCTGGGCTGTCACAGTCCAGCGACTGATATTAGCAGAATTGACAGTGAGGTTAGAAAAGGCTGGTGATGTTCACAAGCCTAGTTTACAGTCTAAACAGCATGCCTACATTTACAGAAAAAGTAGTGAAAGAGTAGTGGTGGGCGATATAACATACACCAGGCGACTATATACATTTTGTGACCATTGTGGGCAAATGCTGCAAATCAACAGACCTTTATCACAGCAGACATTTATACTTGTCATAGCAGGATAAGCAGAGATGTTACTAATAACATTAACGACGGCTCTGTTATATTCAAGTGTCCCAGTGAGCTTTTCAGCTTTTACTACTGTCACATGTCAAAGTGGTTTATGAGCAGGATTGCTTTATGGCAATGTTGGATTTTTATGATTTTTTTTGCACGTGTACTGGATTTATCAGATATTTAATTTGCTGGATCAGCTGAAACATGCCTTTCTATTTTATCAATTCCTTAATTTAATTACCTCAATATCACAGTAAGTTATGTATTGATATCGTGATATAAACTGACATACTGCATTAGAGGAACCCAAACTGTCAACAGTTTTCTTAGGAAATATTTCTTCTGTACAAAATATATAAAATAGTTTTGTGTTACTCCATAAAACTACGATAATGTTATCTAAAATAGAATAACGTTACTGTGCATAACAAGTGTCTTAGCTGATGTCTCACACTGATATACAGACTCAGTTTTAGAAATGACGAATGCAAGATGACAAAGTTCCCAACATGCCAGCTCGTAAACAGACTTTCATCTGTCAGAGATCCATCAGTCACATCTGTTTATCGCTTCCAGCCACAACTGTCTCCTCCGCTGCTGGAAGGGATTTTGAACATTTTCCACCCATCACTAGTCCGATTCGTACAGTCTGGAGCACAACAGCTTCTTGTCATGTTGTGCTCATTTAAATCTTCAGTCTCACCACTGTTTTGTTTTGTGCCGCATTTTATGCGCGCGCACCCTTTTGTTTTTCTTCCTCTCTGTGTTTATTGGAGGATCGCAACTAACTTTAATGACGCATACCGCCACCTGCTGTATCGGAGTATGTGTTTAGTACGTCACCAAATCCTTTTGAAAGAAATACTGACTATAAAGTAATAGTTAAAAATATTAGTAGTGTCTTGAAATCTTGTTTTTTTAAAGGTACAGTTAGCTCCATTGTTTGCAAATAGCATCATAGTTTTGGTTATATCTCTAGTCTCTCTAGTTATGTATTCTATTTCTTTTTATATTTGAGGTAGACTATTTAGTTATTATCTATCTATCTATCTAGTCCCATTCCTGTCCTGGCTGTAGAGATACTGTTTTGCAACCTTTCATTGTTTTTTTATTATTATTATTATTATTATTATTATTATTTGTGTGTGTGTGTGTGTGTGTGTGTGTGTGTGTGTGTGTGTGTGTGTGTGTGTGTGCTTGATTTGGTGTTAATTTCTAATTGTTGTATTTCTGTATTTTTAAACTTTGCTGTAAAACGATTTTATCATGTTGATCAATTGCTTTTATGCTGATGTTAAAACACCTTGAGCTGCCATTGTATATGAAAGGTGATATACAAAGACTTACTATACAAAGACGTACTTGTCAGTTTTCTTTTTTCTCTATGTGTAAGTGATGTTTGTTTGTTCAAATAAACAAACAAATTATAATAAAGGGCTCATTCTAAGGTAACAAACACACAATGATTCATATTTTTAGGTGATATTATGTGGCATTCATGTGGTTTAGGAATAATCAGAAAAATGATTTCCTGGCTGGGAAAATTCACGTTAATTCCCTCATCAAGTCAAGGAAAACAATTAAGAAAGTCAATGAAAATTTTATTACGTCTTGCTGAATGTTGACAACATATATGCAGAAACATGGCAGATGAAAGTAAATGTTTGGTTGATGACAAGAAACTTTTTACTAGTTCATGTATTGCATCAATTTTTTGCTCACATGTTATTTGTAATATGGGATTAGATTGCAACAGTTAGTTGCTTTCCACCTAGATTAGTTGGAAAAGTTATTTATTACTCTGATAACAAGTCAGGTAAAGCAATATTTTAGTGGTTTTAGGGAATGTACTGGTGCAGCAATAAGTCTGGGACAAAATACAACACATCTTCTTTGTAACGTCCATGTTGTTTCCACATTATGACTTAAAGGCTCATGAACACAACAAAGTCAGAAGAATGACTTCCCAAATGGGACCATCTGAAGGGCATGTGAATGCAGCATGAAAACATACTTGAATATTATATTCCATTTCTGCCAATAGAGCCCCCTAAATCTTACACACTGGTCCTTTAAGCAACTTCATTATCATCAAAATGTAAACAGCCTCCTGAGGCCAACAACATATGCAAAGATTGCTTTTTTAAGTATTTGCTAGTAGCAAAAGCAGGCGAGTCTATGGTTGAAATGGCCATCAACAAGATATCAAAACAATAGTTATTTGTGTTTTTTTAAAACATTTTTAAATACAAGTTTTCTACCAAATGTAGTTTACAGTTTAATAGACCTCAGGCTGGGCTTCTAAAGATGGAGTTAAAACTATTAGAAGTAGGCTGCAATTGCACATGATTGTGTATGCAAGCTAACATTACAAGTGCAACAGGTCTGATTAAAAATATGTGTTTAGTTCATTTAACTCTTGGCTGCCGCGGTTACCGCATTACCGCGCTAACGCAATCACGTCACGCCCACCACAGAGCATGGCTTCACCCCTGAGTGAACGGCGATGGACCATACTAGCGATATTTTTCCCAGGATGGCGAAGTCATGACCCGCCCTTCTCCTCCTCTGATTCGCTTACCCTGTATTCTTACCCTAACCCTGACCAATCTCATACCTCATGCCTAAACCTAACCAACCCAACCAGCGAAGGCAACAACTATTAGCCAATCAGAGGCAGACTAGGGCGGGTCATGACTTCGCCATCCTGGGAAAAAAAGAAAAGGCAAACCGGAAATCGACTCCTACACGGCGTGTTGCATTATGGGTTGTTTGTAGCGTTAATGCTGCTAAGCTAGCGAGTGTCTTAAAGTCTGTTTATAGTGAGTGTGTTAGAGTCAATCAGCATTAAAAGTGTTTTGTTAGTCAAGTTTAACCTGCAGGAGTTTCTGAAGGCTCGTGTAACGTGTTTTTCTGCCACGGAGGAAATTATTCATGACGAGTGAAAATGAGTCGAAAGAGTCTTCCGACGTCTCTACTGCAGAAACGGAATATGTCAAGCTTCCAAATACCACTGTGACAGATGATAAGGAGCTCAAAAAGGTAAACAGGCAGTCTTATAAATGCTAACAGCTGGAGAAAATAATTTTGACCGCTTCCAAGAGCGAGAGTGTGTGAGTATGTAACTATACTATGATGTAGTGAAGTTGTAAGTTATATTCAAAAAGTGTTTTTCCAAAAACAGGTGTTGGAAAAGGGGGCGTCGTCTTATCACCAGAGCCACCTTATATTGGGCCCAATACAGTAGTTAGGAACCAATTATTTGGTAATTTGGTAACAATTTTATAACGTCTGAGGTTTAAAATAAAACCGCAAAGGTTTGAATGGCATCGTTAATATGTGTGGTGAGAAAAAAAATCAATGCCGCGGCAGCTGCAGGGCCAGCATTCAGCCAAGATGAGATGTGAACCCCCAAACTTATTTTCTTTCGTAACTTGAATAAAATACATTTTGCTAGCATCTACACTGCACTGTAACCCACACCAAACCTGTGACTACAGCAGCTACAGTTTGTTTCACTGGTGTGAGCTTTTCTGTGTCCTTTAAAAAGATGTAACTTCTATAATAGCACAAGGTTTTAAAACATTTTCTTTCTAGCAGTGTACGACTTTTGCTCACACTATTAAAACAATATTTGATTATTTAGCTTTAAAGGCTAACTCATACAGTTTTCTTTTAACTTCCTTTTTGCTATCAAACAATCGCCTAAATACAATGAGACAATTTTAAAAAATTAGATTTTGAACATTCAAAATATTCATCAATATGACACAAAATCACAGGGCTTTCCTTAGAGGAATACTTTCCTTTAACGTTTTGTAAATGCATATTCTGTTGCAATTTCAGCATGTAGCCCAATACACATAAAATGTTGGTGCTACCTTCATACTCATCAGTTTTTGATAAACCTCCTAAAATCCATTAGTCTAAGTGACAATATTTGTATTTGAACTCTCAGGCTACAGCAGTTAATCTTTAATTTTTGGACTGATTACTTAATTGTTAATCTAGGAACATAGAAAAGCGTTAATTTCAAAAATATATTTATCCACAATTATACCAGGAACAGACACACATAGAAATGTGCAGAAACTATTATTACACTCACACTTTCCAGTAGCCTACTATTTTTCTATGGTGCAAGTTCTTTAGTCACAACTCCAATTACTGTCCTGTCTTGTACCTGGAAAGATCTCATTTGTAAACATGATGTTCTGGAGTAATTATTAACAGAGACCACTGTGCCCTTTTTTGCTCCCAGGGCTAATTTGCATATTAATTATCATTAGCAACACAGGAAAACAAGTCATCACAGTTAAATAAGCTTATTTTTCATGTGTCCTCCACCAACATTTCTTTGATGTTTTCACTTACCATCCACAGCGTTATTGTGTGACATATTTGCCCAATTTGTAGGTGAATCTAAAAAAATGTATAATTATCATTATCACTATGAAATCACAAGTGCATAAACCAAACATAGACAAACTGCACTGAGAAGGACGAACAACGGTCATATGCTGAAAGTAACCAACGGGGATTAATGTACAGTATTAACTGAAAGGGAAAACTTTGATCATAAAAAGCTTATTATTTATCATAAAACTGTGATAGATAATATGACAAATAAAGGTCATCAGGTTGTTTTTATGCATTTTCAGGTTTCGCTGAGTGGAATATCATGGACGAACATCTATCTCTTCGGGGCCGATGGCAGTGGAATCTTACAAGACAGGTACCGAAAAAAACTGATCTGCTTGTTGTTGACATTTAATGGAGGATAACTTGTATAGAATTTAGTCTACATAGGATATTCCTCAGTAAATATCTGTATGTCTCTTTCCATAAAACAATGAAAATCAGCCATGATGCTATGGCACCTGAAATGAGTAAGTTTACTGAAAAATGGCAGGGTCTTCAATGGTATCTTTTCTACTGTGTCTGAAAATTGTTTTCTTTACCACAAGATGGCGTCAGATTACTGTATTAGAGCCCTTTCACACAGTGAAAAGTCTGTCTTACTATTGCATTATCAGAATAAGAGGTTCTTCATGAATTTGAACTGTGTGATAAACTAAGCAGAAATTTATCACAGTGGTATCACAACATGATTATACTGGATATTGTAAAACAGTGCATATTACTTACATATTAATTATAGTACTTGTGTTTGGATTAACACGTTTTAAAGATGATTTATTTTCACTAACAGCATGTCATTATCAAAGAAATCCCTCTCAGGCCTCTGGGTAATAATGATTACTTAATGATGGCACAAAAAACAATTGAAATAACATATAATAAAAACACCTATATCATGTTTTACTGTAGGACTAGTAGGAACAGTAGAAATGCCCCTGATGGTTTTGGATATTCGTGATATCTACATTGTTGGACAATTTTATTTCAGTTTTGCCTCAATGAAAAGCAGGACAGGGTGTGTGGTGCTGTCAGCACGCACATGAAAATGAGCTTGTCAGAAAATAAGATTTGTTTTACAGAAACACAAAAATCTGTGTTGCCATTGAACAGATTCTCTTTGACATGAAACAGCCTGCGTCGCAGCGATTGATGGCTGAGCCTCAGACACCAGCAGGTGTGAGGTTTCCAGTCTATGTATTGAACCCAACAAGCAGTAATGATGAACAAATGTAACCTTTAAGCCTCTCCTGTGATGTGATGAGATGTTTTTGGCACTCTGTAGAATTCCTGGATGGCTCTCTCTGATTTTACTTTGACCCTCGCTCATCTGTTACCATGTCCGGGGTTAGAAGGCTACCAAATGCTACACATGTTGTTGGCCTCAGGGTGTGGGCAAAATGTTTTGGGTGTGAGAGGGATGCTGTGACGGACTGTGAGGGTAGACATTTGGCCTATGTGTGGACCTTTCAAGTTTAAGCGCAGTTGAACCAACTGCACTGTGTATGCTATGAATCTGATGCAGTCATTTCATCTTGTATAGGCTGCACTCTGCAACTCCCAATTTCAATACAATTGCTTGTATATTTGAATTAATCTCTCCATTCCTGATGTAATAACAGCTGACACCTCAGTTGAACAGAGTACAGAAATATTAAAATTCTGTGTAAAAAAAAAAATACAGTTTTATTTATTAAGTGCTACTCTATGCAACCCCAGTATTAATTAGGGTTTGCTGGCCAGGGCGGATTTGCTGCTGGGAAATGGAGTTTAACCATAGCGCAGCACAGGGCAGAAGCTGTTAAGTGGCCCCTCTGCACCGGCTCTGTCAATACATATGACCAGTGTTTAGCACCACTTTGGTTCTGAGGAACACGATTTAAGTGTGCCAAGTGACAACCGCAGTGACTTCATGCCAGACATCCTTCAGCTCACCCAAAGCCTTTCACTTTACACTCCTGGGTGTGCTAATCACCTCCTTCAAATAGAGCCATGAGATCACAATCACATTTTCTTGTTGTAAAAGACCACTGTGAATGAAAAGAGCTGCAGGTGTGATGTCGTGTTAGTGACATTAAATGGGTCCGCTTGTCAGCCCCCTCGCTTTGTACACTTTTCCAAAGAGGATTATTGGCTGATGAGATCCCATTGTTTCAATTCAGCAATTTACAGTTCCATATTGAAGTTTTATTTGCTTTTACGCACATGTGTAATTCCACTTTTTCTGAGTTCTTGTTTCATTGTTATTTTTATTAAATGCACTACTCTATATGTCTGATCTTTATTAGTTTCAGCACTGCGCATGGCATGGTGGCACGTCTGTTTTTGCTTTTATATAATGATTCATCCGTCATAGGACTGGGATTTGGTAGTGCCATGTGCTGCTTTAAGCAGACACTGGTGCTGCAGTGGATGGCAGACAAGCAGTCAGGCAGAACATCAAACTTTAATATCAACACAGTGGAAATGGACAGTATTGAAAATATTAGTTTTGACTTTAAGTTTTGCTGTTTTAGAGGGGTTACAGTGGGGCAATGCACAATATATTTAAGTGTGACTGTCTAGGGGGAAAATGGTACCTTTTATCAACAAGGGCTCAATGCTGATGTCATCATCACTGTGTGTATGTATGTGTGTGTGTGTGTGTGTGTGTGCGTGCGTGCGTGTGCAGAGGCAGACTCTCCCGTGTGGGCATCGGGGACAAAGTAGGCTTTATGTAGTGTGCCGAGCTCCAAGGCAGAAACATTGTTGAGCAGTAAAACATTCTGTAACTAAAACCACATGTTCCAGAGTGGAGGACAGACAAACACAGGCAGACTCTGCAGCTCCACAACCGGAATTGGTGCCCTATCATCAGGCACTCAGGGGCTCCTTTTGGACTCGAGTGCAACACTCTCGTTCAATATTGTGCATTTTATATGCATCAGGAAACACAAATCAAGAACAGATTGTTCCTGACAAAAATGCTGGAGGAGAAAGGGGGGGGAGAAGAGAAGAAGAAGAAGATTTATTCTAACACATTTTAGGCACAACTGACCATATCACTAATTCCATAATAGTTTTTTTTTAATTACAGATGTATCATTTCCTTCAACAGATGTTTAAAGAAAGGTGCCCCTTACTCAGTTTGATTGTCTACTACTAACATTGCGTGTGTGGATGTTAAAATGTGTCTCCTTGCCAATAGACTGTGGCTCACAGACATTTGAGGACATGTCAAACATAACTGCCAGTCAGCCACTTATAAGACAAAGTATTATCAAAATTTCATCAGAGGTTGTGGGCAAAGACACCTAACTATATCTTACAGCGAAGAGGTGAGCTTAACTCCAAAATGTCAGAGTTACAACAACAACAGAATTATATAATTTTACAGTGTGCCATATTAACTTTAATATTTCAGGATTAAAAGTAATACTTTCACATCACTTTAAATGTGCCCTATAGTTTTTGATTACTTGTAGCACTATTGAAAAACTTTACACGTGGGTCCCTGTAGCAATGTATACTATGCATGCACCATCATGCACAATACACATTCCTACCAATGGTTTCACACTATTCCACTGATCTACAGTTTGCGGTAACAACAAATGCTGCAAACATGGATATAAACAATGCAAGTTGGAAACTTTTGGGAAACAATGGCTTTGCAAATGTTTTATGAGGAAGGAAATTTATTCAACATATTTGTTAACCTCAAGGATATACACATAGGGCCTTATATTTGTAGCGGTGCAGGTCAGTATTTTCCTGACCATGAAAGTTGTGTGCAGTGTGCACAGGTGGGAGGATGAAGCTCTAACAGGTGGAAGGTTCATTGAAATGAGGCAGTGTAAAGCGAGCTGTTAGTATTTTGGTGTGTATTTGGTTTCGGATATTACACTGAGAATATATGTCTCAGAACCTCGACCGCTGCTGCTGCTACAGCAGTCACTCTGCTGTCGCTTTGGTGATTTTATCAAGAGCAAACTTAATACTTACTACTTAATACCAAAATCAGAATAATGCTTAAATTGTAAACCAACATTTTAAATTAAAGACTGTCCAGCCAGTAAATGCATTTAAATTGTCATAAAAAAAAATAATTATGTGGTTAAAGCAGGAATGTTGGTAAAGCAGTCTGCATTTTACTACGGTTGATTTTTTTTGGGGCGTTTTCTTGCCTTTATTTGACAGTCGAAATTGTAGAGAGAAAGGAATCATGGGTAGAGAGAGGGATATGTAATGAAACAAATGTCTGCAGCCGGACACAAACCACAGTTGGGTGGTTGGGTTGGGTTTATGTCATATGCGTCTTAACCATTATGCAACCGAGGCGCCCAATATTGGTTATTTGCAGTAGAATGCGATCATATTTGCCTAAACGGCTTTAGCAACATTTTTATTTTTTATTCCTGTCTTCATTGTACTAAACTGTAAAGAACACACCATCTGCCTCTGGCTGCAGGTTAGTGGTGTTGTGTCACTTTGCACCTTCAGACAACAATATGGTTTTTTTGGAGCAGCATCTTTCCATTTGTTGAGCTAATGTTGTTTTTGGCTCAGCTATTTCAGAGCTATGAAACCAGTGATGTGACTGGCTGAAAGTATATGTATTAATCACCACCACACCCTTCAATGTATATATTCCACTTCACCCAGCCCTTTTGCATTTAATGTTGCTACACGCGTTTGGAAATGCACACCAAGTCCCAAAGCTTTGCACTTGTTGTTGCGCTTGCACAATTAAAATAGGGCCCAATGCGTATTGCTGAGTGAATGTCAACAGAGCTGTTCACAAGAAAACTCCACAGGGAACCTTTAGGTCAGAAGGGCTATTCTTCTGCTAATTCTTCAAATTAAACTTTATTAAATAGCACTTCTCAAGCAAGATTGCAGTGCCCGACCTTGTATACCAACTGCAGATGGGGACTACAAATCCCAAGCGGCTTGTGCAAGATCAGCTGAGCCAGTGTAAAGTAATGCGAAGTTGTTGATAGTAGTTTTAAGCAAAGTGGAAAAAAGCAAAACAAAAGCTAAGGCAGTTTGATCCAAAGAATCCTCACAAAACCCCCAAAACATTTTACATAGCATCTTTGCATCTTTAGACTTTTTATTCTCTTAATAAGCTCAGTGGATGACTTTTACCAGAGCTACTGTTTGCTTAATGGTGGCTGTCTAAATGATTGGAAAACATGTCAGTTTTGGTGTTTTCCTTCATAAAACTGATATGTAGGCTGGAGCTGCTGCTTCACTTCTGGTATTCAGGGTTGTGTTTCCATTATTCTCCCAGTCCAATAAAGTTTTACAATTCCCTCACAGAGCTCTTTCCTAATGTGCGCTGTGGTAATTAGCAAGTTGGCTAGAGTTCATTTTCAATTGATTCCCCACACTTCTCAGATCATGAGGTGCTCTATCTTGAAATGCCTTAAACTACTACTGGCTCACTAGGAGGTCAGCCCTAATTAAAGGGACAGTGTGCCACATTAGCCATGCATGGAGTCAAGCCGGAAACAAAATTTAGATCAGTCAGCCCCCAAGGTTAAGGCTGAACCCTTGACCCAGACCCACTGCCCCCATTTCCCTCTTCTTGCTAATGCTTGCTCATACCTGCTTTACGTAGCTTAGCTGACTGCCTGCTCACTTACACCCGAACAAGCACCAAACAATGTCTTATTTCGTCGCTCTCTCTCTCTCTCTCTCTCTCTCTCTCTCTCTCTGGGTGTTTCTCTCTCTCCATCTCTCTCAAAGCTATAATACTTCTTTTCAGCTCAGATTAGGGAACAATATCAAACGGTACTACATGATGTTATTCTGTGTAGTTTCAGTGGTTTGGGTTGCTATGTCAGTGTTTTGTGTTAGGCTAAGGCCATGAGGTTAGATAGTAATTGTAAGACAGATGTCACTTACACATGTGTATGCAGTTTGATGGTTAATAACCAGCCAATAATTGTGACTTCTGTCCCTGTCTGCAAGACAAGCTCAACAGACCATATATCATTTCTGGAAGTCAAAATCATTGGAAGTCATTTTGGAGTCAAAATGGCCTTGAACTTTTGCAATTAGAGGTTCAGAGTAGTTAATTTGTGATTGTTAATATGTGTCTTTAACTGCTTCAGCTAAGACCGGTAATGGTTTTCCTTTGAAGTGCTGGAGCTGTGTGTCAGGGGCCATGTTTGTGTTATTGCAGATCCTTTTGAGAGCCCATTGTTTGGAGACCTCACAGGTTCCTCCTAATCTAATTGGCCACGGATGTCCCGGCTCAGGACCTTTCTCCATGCTCTGGGGATTGACAGAGCTGTTCAGAGCTTGAAAAGTCACTTGTCCAAATACAGCCTTGTTTAATTACAGGAGGGGGATGCATGCGTATCACTGCACACAACCCCTCCAAGCCCAATAAATGCCCGGTCTAACTCTTTTCAGACTAGATATTCAACTCCACCTCCAAAAGAATCTCTATCCAAATAGGAACTAGATTTGGGTCTCCTCTCCTCCTTATCCCAAAGCCCTTAAGCACCCTCCACTTCTCCTCTGTTCACCTTCACTTTGCCAGTGACATACCTCCCTGTGGTTCTCCATCCAGTGTAAACACCAGGAGATCCTCCCATGCTATTACTTACACTGCGCTTCCCTGATCCTCACCACCACCACCCCCGCCCCCTCACCCTCCCATCCCTGGCCAATCCCTGACCACCTCAGCCTCCACCTCTGTATTCTGAATTGCCAATCCCAATCTAATTTATGGAATATTTTGCAGGTAACTGTATACGGCGGCAGGGGAGATAACATCTCCAGGCCCCTGTGAAGGACAGGAACTCGGCAGTGTGTGCTTAATAACATAAACTGCTGAAAAAGGACCTGGGCCGGTGCATTGGCAGAGGAGCAGGCCGGTGAGACGGATAGAGAGAGAGCAGAGAGAGAGAGGGGACCCAGTGTTCTGGGGTGGGGTGGAGGTAATTGAGACCATGTGAGCCTCCCCCAGTGGAGGGATTAGAGAAGAAACGGAAC
Source organism: Scomberomorus guttatus (assembly GCA_038419695.1). Lineage (NCBI taxonomy): Eukaryota > Metazoa > Chordata > Actinopteri > Scombriformes > Scombridae > Scomberomorus > Scomberomorus guttatus. The sequence continues at coordinate 14,727,447 of CM076449.1, read as the reverse complement.
TCTCTCAGCCCAAGATCGCTTTCAATTAGATGCGCCCAGAGCAAGGGTACAGGGGAGACAGGGAGGGTGAGAGACCAGCATGGCCCAAAATGTCTGGGCGAAGGAAGGAGGAAAGGTGAAAGAGAAGTTAGAGTTGTTCCCACCTCCTCCTCTTCATGCATGTCAATGCTAAACCTCTGGGCTGTCCGGGTCATGTCTGTAGGTCACAGTACAGCAGTTCCATGTTGCTAGGGTTAATGCGTAATGACAGCATCGGCTTATTTTTTAATTTTTTGAGTGGCCTGCATTCACCAAGGGAAAGGTGACTAAGCTTGCCTTTTCTTTCCAGTGATGCTTTGCTTTTTCCTGCACATTCTCACCTACTGTAGGAGTTTAGTTTACCATGACAACTACTGTCTATGGACACTGTGATTAATGGATGAAGTGCCTTGCTCAAGGGCACACCAACACTTGGTTACTACTGCTATAGAGGTCAGAGAAATTGAAAACACGTGTTCATTATGTACACACACAACAATAATTAACTGACAGATTTTTTATGTTTATTTTCTGTTATTTTCATTTTTATTTTTGTTTGTACACTTTGTGACATTTTTTTTTGTAAAACAGAAATGGCTACTAAAAAAAATACAGTGTGATTTAATTTAATTTGATGAGACTAGTCTATGTAAGCATAAGGAACTGGCAGGCTAAACTATAACAGCTTACAATGGCCTTCGTATGTCTTCAGAGAGAGCTGAAAGACTTTTGGATATGAAGGCTGGTGTCACAGTGACATCAGCCATAATCAGAGATGGCACACTCGCATTGGACCAGGTTTTTCGTGTCATTCCTATCATGTTCCTCTCAGACTGAACACCAACAACAGCACAGATGTAACTCATATAGGGAACTGGAACTTTTCGGTCATGTCACTCGTGTACGTGACAGCCTTTGGGCATGCTGCCCACTGCACCCACATAAGGTTTAACCCCAGCGTGTTCTGCAGCCATAATGTGTCTGCCTGATCACCCGGTGTTGACCCTCTTAACATCATAGCTCTCACTGTCATACATCACTATTGACGGGTTGTCAACTGCTTGCACAAATGTCTGTCTTTGTTTCGCCTAGTTCCCTTTACTAACTGTCTTATAAATAGAACACAAGCCATTTTTTTTAGTGTTTAGGTAGTTTCACAATGAATTGCCAAACTGAGAAGGTCTAATTAAAGAGGTCATACATGAAAAATGTGGAAGAAATTAGTCATGATAACCCTCTGAAACATTAAGTGTATAAGACAGTTGGAACAATTCAGCCGTTCACAACACAATATAATTCAAGTGGAGAACAGGAAAGCTAAAAATGTGAGCATGTGCATTGATGCGTGGCCACTTGGAGGAAAAACCCCTCTCTGCACAAATTAAATTATGTCTCAATGAGTGGTGAGCAACTTGCAGAAATACATCAGGTGCTCTAATGTCTGATGAGGGAGACTGAATTTGGTTTTGATTTTAATTCGATTTCATTTAACCGGGTAGCCCTGCTGAAATATTTCTTAGTGACCTGTCCATAAAAATGACAGTTAATGTCGCCAAATACAACTACGCACATGAGCAAAAATGCATTTGAGGTCGCATAATATGAGCATTCTAAATTTAGTTGATGAGTCTGAAACCCCCGTAGATATTGTAAATGGAGTCTTACAAGGCATCACTTCATTTCCCGTCTTGCCGATCCAGAGCGCTGGTCTTTTGTATGAAATGCCACATCAGCCCCTCCTGTGTTTAGGTTTTTGTTGGCACAGCTTTGCAAAAGAGCTGATTGTTTAGAATTTGCTGTTTATTTTCACAGTCTCTAAATGTTTTAGAGAAAACCCCTCACCGTAAAAGACTGACAGTCTGAAATCTCTATGTTATGCTTTCAGCATCATTTAACTCAAACTGAAGGGTTTATATGCATGCAGTTCCATTCCTGCAGTCTGCTTCTGTCTACTTTAAAAGCTGACTCCTATGGGTATTTGTATATAATTTTCCAAAGGTCATAAACTCCCACTATGCCTGACTAAGTGTTGCCACACTAAGAGGCTTTAACTACCAATATTAAATGGAGTCGCTGCTTTAAAAGATGTTAGAGACGGTTCAAAATTTTTGGGCTATGTAAATATAGAGCTGCGTATTTTTGGTCTTGAAAAGATACTTTTTAAAAACTTGAGTCTAAATCTACCCGCTTAAATTTGATGATTCAAATGTGTCAGAGAACCGTCATTCAAATATCCAGTTTCCCAGTCAAATCATCAAATGGCCTTTTTGATTTGCTCAATATAAGTTTTCACAGAACAACACACGATAAAATTTGAGGCTCAACGTTTTACAAGTCTAGCCACACACCCCTCTTATCTAAATACTTGGCATACAAAACACAATAGTCCATATCAAGTTATTTATTAAAGCTAATTACTCATGAGAGCCTAAACACAAATCAGGGGTCAAAATAATCTTACAAGTAACTATCAAACTTTCAGCAGTCTTCAAACATAATTCATAATTCGAGCATGGCTAAGTATGTGATTTTGACTCCCAACAAATGCTAAATTTATTTCAAGCCTGGGTGGCCCTATCCATGGTGCTTATTGTGTGTGAATGTGTAGAATACACACAATGACACAAAAACTATAATAGAATGGTTCAAATAGCTAAATCAAGGCAATCAATTAAACAATATAACCACATCAACAATTGCAGAAAAGTTATACAAACTGTACAGACATGGCAAGTTATTTTGCCAGTAGTAAAGCCACAATGTAAACAAAACTAGAAAGAGAAAGAGAGTGTGTGTGAGTGTGTGTGTGTGTGTGTGTGTGTGGTCAAATCATCCCATTTCAAGAGGGTTATTGTTGTGCTCTTCATAACCATGTTGTTTTATTTTTCCTCTGCACTTGCAATGGTGAATTTGTGCAGTTGGTTTTCTCCAAAACCTCCAGATCTCCACTCTGTCTGCTGCTAGCTGAATAGTGTTATGGAAGCAAATCAGCAATTAACAGTGTTGGGGAAAAATAGCTTTCTGGTTGTTTCATTTGAACAACATCGATAACTTGCTTACTGTTTTGTCGTAAGGCCAGAGTGCTGCTGGCTTCCACTAATAATTTTGTCCAGAGTCGTGGCGCATTCACAGTTTCACGGCTGCATGACGTTGGCCACATGTGGTTTTTAATCAAAGGATGCCTTCCTGATGATGACGATAGACTTGACAGGAGTAGGAGTGCAATAGATTTACCACACAAACTGACTTATTAAAATAACAATAATTTGAGCGTCCTGGCTTCCCGTAGCTTGTGGGAGAAAATTCTACTGCGTTTTAGGGGGTCGAGGCTTGTGGTCAAGGGGTCACTGGCTCCAGTTGGACCCACCCCATCACAGCATACTGACTAATTTCAAAATCAAGTGTTACATCAATATACACACATTTTCATTGTTGCTGTTAAGACAGTATGAAAATTAACTTGCAGACTTGAAACTTCCCTTTGATATTGCAGGTAATCCAGCACAGTAAACAGCATGTCTTCTTTTGTATTTTTTATGTTGTTATTGTTGTGTGACAATGCAGTTGAGAACAGGGACTTTATTGAACGCTTCTCCTTGTTGTTTCATTCGTGGAGTGTGGAAAATTTAGAAAAAAATCATTCATCAATCTAAAAGCCTGTGCCTTGTTTCAAAAAAAAAAAAAAGAGAGAAAGAAAATCCAGTCAATATTGGCCATCCACCTCCCTGCCCCATCCACACAGAAACGGATTACAAATAGCTGAATCATTGGAAATCATCATTGGAAAATTGAGCCGAACCTCAATCCTTTTGTCTTGTCGTTCCGTAAATATTAAACAGCCAATACAGAAAATGAAAAAAAAACAACAAAAAGACTTTGAAGCACCAAATTCTCACATCATACAAACATATGTGGTCTTTTTTTTATTATTTAAACATTATGTGCAGAGTATAAATTACACTGAGTTTATATTCCCCTTTCTGAGCTAAAAAATAGACTGGAGAGCTCTAAGCGTACTGGGTTAAAGGCCGGAGTCATTGTCAGCTCCTATGAGGTAATTATGTGTTTGTGTTTATAGCATGTTGACTCCCCACTCTGTCTCTCTAGTGCACTCCATCTTTCTGCCTAACTCCCCCACCACCTCCTCCCTCCTCTCCCTTTCTCCCTCTCTGTTCTTTGCACAAGTCGTCTCCCTCTGGGAAGAGGTGCCTGAGATGTTGGTTTGGCCATACATCTCTGTCAAAATCTCTATGAATAAATTAACCTTTTAAAGATTAGTCCACCCTAATACCTCAGGGTTTTTTAAACAGAAGAGCGGAGCCCCCCCTAGCCCCCACCCGTTCCACGCCAAGCCTCACCAACTTGGTGTTAATAGTGGAACGAGAACTTTTAAAGGCACAGATGTATTGTTTTCACTATAAACAATTAAAGGCTAGGATTATAATTATTTTTATATTTATTTTATTATTATTTTTACGTTCTTTGTGTTGATTTTGAATATTTGTATAATGAGCTTGTTGTGTCCTGTCAGCCCTGTTAGGTTTATGGCAGGTGAATGCAATTTTCTTAAGAGCTGTATGTTGCATGTCATATTTTTTTTGTTTTGTTTTAAACAAACATTATTTTCATATCAATTATTGTTAGTGTTTATGATAACATTTTAAATCACTAGCTTAATGAGGATGAGACCACATTGCTGGGCACACCTTATAGAAGAGTCCAGGCTACATAAGTGGTTTTGAAGATTGAAAACGAACCTCTAGTTTATTCCAGTTAAAACATTATTAAATCATGTGGAAGTGAAACTGAAAGTGAACACACACAAAATGTTGAAACATGAAGCAGCTCAGCAAAAACTAAGACTGTTTGGGTAATATTATTTATATTTGTTCTCATTTCCAAATGTGTTGTGTGTGTGTAGACAATGTGGGAAAGTAGGGATTTTTTCTGATTTCTTGACTGTCTTGCCCTTTTGGACTGTGTTGTCCAAGAATTTTTCGTTGAACTTGTGGTAAATGGCGCAATTATTTAATTAAAAAAAAGAGATACAGAGCCTGAGCCAGAGAGTCTCTTGCACAAGACAATGAATGACATTATAAGAATGGCATAATAGTGTACTATTCATTCCTGTCTTGCTATAATTGTAATAAAATTCAAGTTTATTACTAATCGCATTTGAAACAGAAAAAGCAAAGTTACTGCTATAAATAATGTTCTTCCATCCATAATGTTTGTGGCAAGCTGGTTGGGGGTACTAAACTTTGACATACTGCACTTACACATTTCATTTACTTTACATCATAGGAAGTCAGTAATTAATTGTTGCATGACAAAGCATCAGCAGCTCACTAGCAGAAAAAGATACTCGTGTTTGTTATTGAAAATGAGAAGAATCAGATTTTATAGACGATTTAAACCCTTCAGTGGCACAGGTTTAAATATGTTTCCTACAATCTGTTTCAACACAGCTCAGGCAGAATGTCTAGTAATTATTGTTGTTCTTTTACATAAAAATGTCTCCTTTAGACCTGAAGTGAGATTTTGCCAAAAGCAGGGAGCAGTTGGATCAGACTCTCCTTGGCCTTTTTCAATGACTGGGGTTATTTAGATGGAGAACAGCACTTGGAGTAGCTCCAAGCACCCGTAGGCACTCACACTGAATGTATGTGACTCGGGCTGCCTTTACAACATGCACGTTGATACCCCAATATTCTGTCTTTTTCAACAGAGTTTTTGAATTGTGGACTCAGTGATGACAACTTTTGAGAAGATATTTACTGCTTCCACTGCAGAACAAGACATTTTGTCATTGTTTTGCAAGTGTAAAAAATATGTCTTGCTGAAAAGCACCTTTTTAAAAAAAAAAATATATATATATTTTTTTTTACAACCAAACATAACAGTGGTCTCTTGTTGGCAATTGGGCCAGACCTATCCACCTTGGTTTTTCAAACAAATCAGGATAATTATGAAGAACAGGTTTTAGGTTGAAATTCCTTAGAAAATAAACCATTCTTGACTGAGAGAATATGACATGTATTGGCTATGTCACTGGTTTTAGGTTTCACTCTCAGGGCAGGCAGAGGCGTCTCCTGGACTTCCTGAGCTCTAACTTGTGCCAACTCATGTACTGGAGAACTGGAGGTCCCCTCCTCTTTTATTTTGGGTGGGGAGGGGGAATCAGTGAGGGAGGGGTGAAGGACAAGAGTTTCTCCATTCCGCCAGTCCTCCTGGTCCTCAGTCTCCCCTGTTCGACCTCATCACTCAATCTTCGTTTAGCCTCTGACATGTTTTAGCCGAGCACTCCTGGACTAATTTATATCTGTAAAGACAAGCTTGGCAAAGGGGAGCTTCCAGTAAAAGGCCACTGCCTTAGCCACTGACCCACACTGCGGCAAAGTGGCTAATTTAATTTCTTTTAGATGGGAGGAGGAAGCTGTAATGTCTCTATTACCACGAAAGGGAAAAAAAATCTGCCATCTTGGAAAATTTTGGGCTACACAGATGTTCTCCTGGGTGCGTTTTTTTTCCCCTGACCCATGCAGACAACTTGTGATGAGAGTGAAGAAGGTCATGCTGACCTTGCTGTTAATCTATAACGGTTGACAACATGTGGCTCCCTAATATACAAAACACATCCTCTTATAGTAGAAAGGCCAACATTGCAGAACACCGGCCAATTATCTTAGCTGGCCTCCAGACAAGTCTAGAGTGCCCTTGAGATTTATGGCCCGAATTCCCACGTCTAATGGTAAAGTAGAAGTTATTAACTTTTCAAAGTAAGTCTGTCTCCCATACCCATGCACCCATGTCCCCCACCATTTTTGTGTCTGCACAAGCTTAGTTTAACTGCCTGATTAACACTGGCTGTAGCTGCTCCACAGGGCAGGGGATTTGGGCTAAAAGTAATTTTATAACAATATTTCCATGTAGCCAATAAAGTTCAATTTTCTTTCAGTATTAGTCAATATTGCTAAGTCTTGGACTTGTAAACTAGAGGACCAGAGATGGATTATTGCCTTATATCTGACACACACTAGTCCAGGGTTTGGGATGATAGGCAGTTCCTATTTTGTCTCAGTAGGAGGCTCCAGAGATCACAGAATGTGTTAGTCTCTCACTAAACCGAAGAGCACAGCCCATCTTTTGGTTTGCTGCCCTGCCCCTGCGCTGCCAGACCCACAACAGCAGCAACAGTCCACATATGGAAATGCTTGATTTGATATAGTGTCATTTTACTTTGCAGAAATGAGTGTATGCATGTTCTCCCCCTCTCTGCAACCCGCCACCACCACCACTGTAACCCATGGAGTGTGAAATGCGATCCAGGGTTACTACCAGTGCTGTTAAAAAGGAACACACTTCTTATTAAATGATTATCTACTGACACAAAAAAATGATGGATTGGACGTTGAGAATATTCTTTGACTCTGAGAATCATTCACTGTATAACTGATAAAAGGACAAGGTACAGTCTGTTTTGTATATCTTGCATAAAGAAGATATGTAAAACATATGACCCTTGGATATTCCCCTTGGCCCTGCTCATAGACACACAGCATTGCACAAGAGGTGAACAATACTGGAAAAATTCTCCTCCATTCATCAAGATTTGACCAATTCTTTTCATAGGGAATTCCTTGCATGCCATTACAATATTTTGTTGATTCTGACATTTCACAGAATTCAACACATTTGAGGTTTAAATATTTGGGTCTATGGTGATTAAAGTTACTACAAGGAACTTTCATTTTGTGTTGATTTTGGCAGCCCCTGTGGACAAAAGCGGTAGTGTTTCCCAGAATGAAGACCGCATTTCCCATGAGCACCACGGCCTTGTATTGTAAGGTTTTGATCTGGTTCACCTACGTTACATGTAAGGCTGCATTTACACCAAATCCGGCAATGCGGCACCTTCCTGCAGGGTTGTGGGAGGTGTGTTGAGGTGTGGGCATGTTTATTTGTGCTTTAGAACGCCGTGAAACAATCAGAAAATAACATTTTATTTCTCTGATTTCTCTGCTTTGTTGTTGCTACCGCTGCTCCCTCTCTTCATTCACTGTCGCTCGACCACCGCTGGTCTCTCTCTCTCACGCTCCTGCTCTCAGGTTGCTCGCGCTCTCTCTCTTTTTCTCGTCTTTTTAAAAATGAGTCGGGAAGCTGACAGCAAGTCTAACTTTACTTTTAACAATATCAAAAGAAGAGAAATGTCCTTCCCCCATCCTCCCCTCGTTCTTGTAACGTCTTTGTACTTCCTCATTCTACAATGCTACATGTAATGTAAATGTAGGCTCATCTGGTCTGCGTGCAGTAAATTGTTTTGTCTGATTTAGTGAGGAATCCAACCTGGGGGCAGGCATTTAAAATAACTATATAGAAATAGCCTATCTTCTCGCTGATGGTCTTGTTTGCTTATGTAGGTCATATACTGTCGGTCAGTATTAAATTGAGACTGTTTCACAACCAGTTAAAAACCCCTTATAGTTGCTTCAATGAAAAGTTAACATCAAAGAGGACATGATTAGGTAAATCATTCATTTCTCCTTGTTTTTTCTTTTTAGGACCAGTAGACAGCGTCTGTGCTCTATTTGCTACATGTGCAATTCAAAAAAACAAAAAACTTCAATGTCTGATGTTATTATGACCATGGACTAGGGGTTAGTTCTTGGAGTTTAGTTTTTTTTTTTACTAAAACATTTCAAATCATATTTACTTGACTGTATTCACAGCACACATGCAGCTATAATTTCCTATCACGCAGGCTTTATGTTTCAGAGACTTGGAATTGTTAGCCTTCTGCATGTGGTGTATTGGGAGTAGAAAAGCTGACTACAAGACTGTGACAGACTGTGGAAGGACTGATATGCATTAGTGTTCTCCGCCTGTAAGCAGAAGGCTGCAAGTAAAATGTGTGTTTGGGAGGAATCCAGGACCCTTTGAGTACAGTACAGCACAGCCACCAGCCAAGTTTGCTGAAGACCAGAGGAGAAAGCAAGAAGTACAATGTTATGATGTAAGCCATCAAACCTTCAAAATAACAGTGCCAGTTGTGATTTCCTGAGATTTCCCAGAATTTTTTTTTTCAAGCTGCTGGTAGTAAACGGCACTGCATCGTCAGGAAAACTTTGTTTTCCCCCTTTTTGGGCTGTTAGCTGTTGTGAGTGGAAAAAGGGTCCCTGCTCCAAGTGGTCAAATAACTCCAGCTTTTTCAGCTTCTGTGTACAGCCCGCCTGCTGAGATGTAAGCAAGGGCCCAGACAAAACCAAACAAAACAACAGTAAGCAGGCTCAACGGACTGGATTGCCTGTGTAGAAACCAAGTAAGCACAATGACAGTTTCTCTGAAGCATTATGCGTATATATATAAAAGAGAAATATTTTTGCCAAATGCCTTCATTGCTTCAAAAATCCTTAAACAATTCAAAAGTAACCAGAGGGCCCTCTGTTTCAGTTTAACCCGAGAGACGGTAATCTGAGAAATATCTTTCCCTAATATTTATAGAATATTTTCTGGTTTCTGGAGGTAAAGAGGTGATGATTATGAATTTGTGATGACATCATAATATATGTACTGTACTATAATCCCCCCTGTTTTTCAGATAGCCATTTTCCCCTGAAGAATGTGCCAGGATTAATCCTGTGTGACCACCACAAAAAGGATTTTCACCCCTGAGATGTCATGGGGAAAGCGAAGAGAACAGCTATCTGTTACCTTTTACAAAGGGAACTAGAGTTCCTCCTAACTGAACAAATGGACCTGTCTTGTGCGAGAGGAGGACAAAGGCATTCTCACTACACCCACGCCACTGCAGCCCCAGCCTCTACTGCTGCCTAAAGACCAGTAAAACTGTTCAAATGTTTCCTCCGCCCCAGAGTCCAGGCTAGTTCCCCTTAATCTCGCACTAGTTGAGACCTCAAGAGTCTGTCACCTTTCCTGTCACGCTCGGCTGCCTGCAGCCCATTGGCCAGCAGCAGATTTATTTCTCCCTGTCAGGGCCAATAGCGTGGCGATGTGGCTCAGCCCACTGTTTAGTTACAGTGACAAACATGCTGATTAGAGAGGCCCCGATGATGGATGGCTCCTCGCCGGAGAGCGGCCCGAGTTTTTAGCGGGTCATAATGGGCCTGACACTGTGCAGCCCCTCTCTCTCTTTCTCCCTTTCTTTCTGTCCTCTCCTGGCGGATAGACCCCTCCCCCACAGGTCACACTCAAAAGGTCAGGAGTTAACGGGCCAGCCTTTGCGTACTCCCGCCAAATCAAAATGACCCTGTTTGGAGTCATATTTGTAGACACTCCATCATCATCATGGCCACTGCGACACCTCTATTCCCTTCTTCCCTGTGGCCTTTTCTCCTGTGACCACAAGCTCCCACATGGGTAAATAGGAAGGTACACAACCCTGCTGGCTTATTTAAACTGCTGAGCCTTCTTACTCACTTTTGTGCCTCAGAGACACTCATGTGCACAATACACACACAGACACACAAACACCCGCTCCTTCCTTTAATGCAGGCTTTCTTATAGTGTTGTATTGAATTTATTTCTACCAATTGGATTGAGCATGTAGCTTGCAGAGTGTGTCGGGGAGCGTTTGGTATTGAGTCATGCTTGAGAGACTGTTCTATCTGGAAATATAGGTCTAATCCACTGTGAGGTCTGCAGTACTCAGACCTCTGCTGGAAGCCTGTGCCACTAAAACCTCTGGGATGATTTCACCAAAGAATATTTCAGCTGACCTTGACATTGAGGCCAAGTTTCTTTCACTTTCTGCTACGCAGCTCTCACTCAGTACAAATAATGGTATATGTAATGGCAAAGTCTTAAACTTAGTCGATTTAGCATTTGGTGTTAAAGAGTCAATACAGAGCAGACCCTTTGTTCTTAAGCTGCAACTTCAGTAAGAGGTAATGCGAGCCAGCAAGTTAGTTCGTAACAGAATTGCTGCATAGCTTTGAATTTGAGGGGCCAGATGTTTAACCTGACTGGTGATTTTAAATATGCGGGCCAGCCAAATCCAAAGAGATGGGTCTGGCTTAACACTGTGGAGTCCAGGTCCTTGGGGCCACTTTTTTCCTGAACATCAGGATGTTGTGCCCAGAGGCACAATGAGTGTGTGTGTGTGTGTGAGAAGCTGGGAAAGTGCATAGCAGGACAGCACCTCATTTGTATTCTTTTTGAAACAGATGCTCGGCTGCATTAATGACTTCTAACTAAAACATTCATAAAGTGTTATTGGATTTTTAGCAGTGGGGTTAAGAAGTGTGACCTTGGAGGTCTGAAGGTTGCCATCTCCTCTCTCTTGTTCCCTCCCTCCCGGCCTCCTCCCCTTCCGTCTTTCTCTCTGTTTGGACGCTCCGGTGACATCACAGCAGCTCTGCTTCAAATTGGATGCAGAGAGTGAGAAGTTCAGCAGTAGCCCAGGGCAGTGAATATTTTTCCATTTATTTAGGGGGGGGATGGAGGAGAGGAGTGGGGGTGGGGGGGTAGCAGGACATGCAGACAAAAAAGGGGCAGAATACATTACAGGTTAAGTAATAAGTAATCAAAATAATTCCTTCTGTGTGTATGCATACTCCACTCAATCTCATGGTTAAGTGAGCCATAGCTTTGCTTGGGTAGAATCCCCCTTGGACACCTGGTGGTTTTTATGAATAAATCGACAGAGAGGCAGAGAGAATGTGAGAGGGGCAGACAAAGTCAAAGGGGAGCTGTGTTTGGTATCTTGCTTGTTTTATCAAATGTAGGTGTTACATTTGCTGATGCAGTTTGTAACTGTTGCACAGCCTGGCATGACTATTAATAATATCTCCTCTCCAATAATCTTTTTTTTACCTTTTTGAAATATCTTTCTTAGCAATCAATAGTGCTAAATTAAAAATAAACACATGCACACTGCACTTGTTTTTTGCTGTTAAGATTAAAAATACATAAAATTGAAAATACATTGAGTGAAAAAACACAGAAGACAACAGAACATTGTGTAGAAATTTAATTTTGTGTCTCATTGGCATCTTAACAAAGATGAGTATAGGTGTGAAGTGCAGTTATACAATAGCAGCAGTGAAGAATTTTATGTCCAGAGTCTCTAAATTAGTTTGAAGCAAGATGTAATTGTTGTTATGGCAGTTTATGAAATGCATGAGCTGAGATACTGTTGTTCAGTCTGTACAATAAAAAAAAAATCCCTGCTCATCAGAACAGACATTGCACATGATTAGTTATTTGATCTATGTAAGATGTACAGTATTTGCTGGAAAATGTTTTTACTAAGCTGAGTTGAATGTTAATGCTACAGTTTCTTCAATTTTCTCTCTTTCCCCCTAATTTCACTTCTCTTTCTTGTTTTACTACTTATATTTGTTTTCCTCTTTGTTACTAAATATGCAACTTCTGTCTCCAGAGAAGAGATTTGTTTGAACTGGAGAGCTAAACTGAATAAAAAAACACACACACACTGTAACACATTGCAATATCACAGTGACACAAATAGAAAGCATCCATTGACCTCTGACTCAGTAGTAATATCATCAAACTGTGGCCAAAATGTCAGCCAGACCTAATTCTTCTGGCATTTCAAAGGATAACTCATCAATGTAAAGGAATTATACTGGACTTAAGGGGGAGATTCTCCTCTGTCCTCCTGTAGCATAATGAGAGAAATAGTTTTTTTTTCATAAAAATGAAAACAAATGTTTGCTGGCCTCTCAGTAGACACAGATAGGGAGCTGGTCACTGCCATGCCCTCAGGTATGTTCTTTAACATGTTAGTGATGCTCTCATTTTGAAATCCTTATAACCTCCACTATTGGTTTGTGGTCAGTGGGAAGCTGAACTGAGGCATTTCTCCCACTACGGTTAATAGAGCAGTATGAGTCACCTCATTCCTTGGCCTGTCCCTCCGCTGATTGAATCTCTGTATGTGCGCACGTGTGGTTTGTGTGTGTGTGAGGGCGATCATGAATGTGTATATATGGTGGAGAAAGAGGCCCGCAGAGAAATCCAGGAAATCCTAGGCTCTGGTCCCATTTCTTGAAAGGATATGTGTTTTCTGTGTGTCTAGTGTGTACTGGTGCACTTTATGTGTTAGTGGGTTTCAGGAGGAAAGGCCATGTAGAGAGAAGCACACACTCCAACAGTCATTTGCACAACATATATCACATTACACAGCCTGCGCTCTCTGAGTCAGGCTCACACTCATGTAGCAGCTATGGTTCTAATCAACAGATCATTCTTGATATTAACGCCACACCTTCAAAATGAATTGCAGTTGCCTCGAATAAAGAAACTTGGGGATTGACTTGGACTGTGGCATCTATGATCAGTTCTTATTTGCTCCCCTTTCACAAGCTCTCCGCAACGATATCTGGCAAAATGGATTGGTCATTGGATTGGTAAATCAGTCTGAAGGGCTGGACCCTCGTAACACAGCAAGTGTAATCTAGTGAGAGAGAAAGTGCTAAGCCACCATGAAATAGAGGTTGGGGTTTGATGCCAGGCCCAGTTTGTCTTGTCACCCTGCCAAACCATCTGTATAGACCAGAGGGAAACTCAGAACAGTATTTGCTCTACTCCCATCCATCTTTAACTAAACCGACCAACCAGCAGGAGCAACACACCAGTCGGACCCCATAGCCTGAACTGAGTGTTGAAATTCTTAACAGCGAAAAAGCCACTTTCAATGAATATTCACAGCATATATGAATGCTGAGGGGGTTACCATGGAGACAAAATATTTTTGACATTACACAGTTGTTGTGCAGTATTTGCCTGGTGGATTCTGACTGGAATGGATCTCTATTATATTCCTGAAGAGACGTAGCCCGAAGACTGCTCATTAAACTGGCCACCCATGCAATAAACACATTAAATAAACCACAGATTAGAAAAGGCTGTCTTTTTGTTTTACTCGGCTCTCAGCAAAGAAATTGTTCTGCCCAGTTCGAGATGGATTTGATGGCTCTTAATAGTGTCTGCCTCTTTTTAATAATGCCTGGTCTACAACGCTAGACTATGCTTTATTGGCCTGTTTGAGTCCGAGCACAGAGCCATTAGCAGGGGCCAAAATGGCCCATAAAAGTTGGGCCAAGTCTAATTATGTGCCAGTCTTATAATATTAAGTATTTCGGAATGCGTCAACATTTCTCTGCAGTTGATATCAAGCCTGCGTCTTCATGGTAATTATTGCATAAAACAGTCAATAACTGGTCAGTCACTCTTGCATTTCCTTATTCAAAGACCTACACTGATGACTGGCCATACCCTAAATTTAACTTCTTAATGGTTTAGGCTTCAACATAGGGGGGCATTCTTCACTGGGCTTTCCTACTCAAGGTGGTGAACTTTATTTCACTTTAGAATTACGTGCTTGGATGTGGAATGATTAGCATAATTGTCCCATGTTCACATATGGCTCGTATTGACAGTGGAGCAGAACTGCATATCAAAGAGGACTCCATTATCACCATAATTACGATTGAGGATGCAATTACTGATATTATTGCCTTATTAGTGTTGATTGTGTTTTGCACACTTACCAAAGCTTGACAAAAAAAAAAAAGAGAGAAAAGGAAGAGGTTGTGCTGTACGTGAGCAGTATTATACTTCTTTAACTGCTCGTCCCGCTGGTGTTAATTCTTAACCTCACTGACACAGCTTCCTCGGCCTCTTCCTCAAGGTTAATATCTTTAATAAAAGTTAATATGTGGAAAAGCTAACACTCTCCCGGTCTGTCCCACCAGACTAAATTAGACTTCTAACCGGACCAGGCCTCTCTTTATCATTTTTTTGGGTGACGTGTGAGGAGCAGTAAATTGCTTTCTTATGCTGAATGTTCGTTCTGCAGACGGGCCTGGTGTTGTTTGTCTGACCTGCTCTGATTTAAAAATTTCATAGCTGTGGGCTGAGGTTTGGTAGAAATGACAGTCAGATAATGTGTGCGCAAAACCCTCTCATCACCTTACCGTACCCATCACCTCCTTTGCCTTTCTTCTTGTCAGCCTCTCACTGACGTCTTTGAGGACTGTTTTATTTCGTTTAAATGCCTTTTCATTAGAGCTCGTTTTGGCACTTCAGCAGAGAGTCGGAGGTTTGAGGTTTCTCAGACCTGTTATACTGTGTGAATGTTTCATGGAAATAGCAAATGTGTTTCTCTTGACACAAATCTACTGTTATTCTCCTTCATTTCAAAAGTTTGAGGTGGGACGGTACAGTGCCATTTTTCGCACCTCATTTCATCTCATTTACTGAGATGCTTTGAGAAGGACGATTCTGAGTTTTATATGTAATATGTATGTAATATGTAATGTGTTCTTCGTGTGTATGGTAAAGAGACACACGTTTGTATGTATGGGTATACAGAGCTTATTAAATTTTCGGCGTATCAGTGCGTGTGAGAGTGTGTGTGTGTGCAGACAGATGTGCATGGAAGCGTAAAGGCAGCATACCTTGCGCGCAGCCACAGTCGAGGCCTCGGGCCATGTTTGCACTGGGTGACAATAACCCCTTTTATTCTGCTTCTGCCTTCACCAATGTTTTGATTTCTACTTAAAGTTTTATGTCAGTGCCCTCCCTCAAGGGTGCCATTACCTTGTATGCTAATAGAGCTATGCATATTCTATTACTGCTGTCAGGGCAAGATAAGGGACACATTCAGCAAAGGAGCACTTAGGGGCCAATGAACCCAGCGAGGGGTCCTGCTGCTCCTGCATTATCAGTCATCTTCACATCTGAATGGAGCTGGCTTATGGGCCTTCTCTTCTCTCTCCCTCTCTCTCTTTCTCTCTCCGCAGTAATGACTAAGGACTCTCTTCCGTAATAATCAGTCACTGGGAAAACGCCCGATCCCTATCTTACACACACCCAGACACAGACCTCCACATGCGCGCACACATATACACACACACACACACTGAAACCACGCACAGCTGCAGGCTCAATCTAAACCGACCACAAAGAATGCAAGAGCAGGGCAATAACACTAACACTGTCACACGGAGACAAACATGTCTCATTTGGGGTCAGTTTGGATGGGGCTAAGTAGGTCTTTATTTTCAGACTGACTGAAGTCTTCTCTCCCGCATAATGGTAATGAAGCCATATGGTATGTGGAATTGGATTACTAACAAATGTTCCATACCACCGTCTTTTCCCTGGCTTTCTTTTTTTCTTCACGCCCCCCCCTCCTCTCTCACTATATCTCCCTCTCTCTCTCTCTCTCTCTCTCTCGCTTTCCCCCCTCTCTCTCTCTCTCTCTCTCTCTCTCTCTCTCTCTCTCTCTCTCTCTCTCTCTCTCCCCTGTGTCGCTGTCCCCCAATAAAGCAGCCATTTCAAATTGGAACAGCATGTTGTCTCGGAGTGCGCACCTCATTTATAAGATTAAATTAAAAGCCAGCCATGCTCGGATGGCATTTTGTGATGATGAGGAAAAGGAGGGAGGTTATGGGAGGAGGGAGCCATTTCAGCTGCACACAATCATCTTCCTGTCATGTGATTTGCTGGTTCCTGGTGGTGACACCTTCTTCCTGTCACCTGCTATGATGTGTCAAATGCCACACCTAAGACCCTAAAGCTAATGTATCCAGGGTTATGAGCTCTTGCTTTTTTTTTCTTTTTCTTTTTTTTTTTTTTTTAGAGTTTAACCATACTTTTGAAATGTTATGGAAGCCTTTTTAACACGTGTTATAAAGTAGCTAAACATGGTTACAGGTTTGTGCCTTGTCACAGACACAATGAAATGATATATCACACTCCGAGCTGAAAGGGCCTTGCAAATTATGCTCTATAAATGGAAGAAAATCTCATTCTGTTCTCTACCTAAAAACAGATGAACTTTTATTGAAAACGTGGAAGCGATTAGTTTAAGGGGCGTCTTTTAGTGTAATTCCCAAATGAAACGAGCAGACCCTGTATTTATGAAGCCCGTAGCACAAAGAAGGGAGCTCTTAATGAGGCAATTAAGTTGAGGGGTCGAGAGACTTTGATCTAGAGCGCAGTGATTTTTACAAAAACATCGCACAGTGATAGATACTCATAACTCAGGGGCCTTAATTGTGCTTAATTTGTTTGGAATAGGAATATGCTTTCAATTAGAGTGTGGATTTGGGCCCGTGTGTTTAAAGGAGGCTGTCAGGGAAAATTAAGAAGCAGTTTGGTTCCCCTCCTGTGTTACTGTTTTTTATCACGGCCGGAGAGAAAGAGTCAGCAGATAGACAGATGAAGAGACCAAACAGAAGGTAGAGAGAGGTAATTAGGCAACAAAAACAGACCCCTCAACTGAAGCCACGGATGGATGGATGGTTGAACAGGGGCAGATGAGGGAACTATTGCATGTCTCCCCTCTTTATCTTGGTGAGCTCAGTAATAAAGAAGCATTTGTTTATTGGTCATTAGGACGGTCTGGATGTCAATGCTTCAGCCAAATTCATATTGTTATATTAACATCAGGCAATAATTGTTGTACCACTGATTGTAATTTTGAGCACATGCTAACTTGCCACCTTTTATGATTTAATCACATATTCCATCACTACGCAGCATCATAAGAACGTACAAATACATAGCAGTACAACAGTATTTGGCACTTGATACATGTTTTCATGGTATTTAGTCAAGTGAAAATTTTAGCAGCTGATGTATAAATGTCATATATTCCATTTCTTTGAGTTACAGTCAGGACAAAAATCTACTCTTAACTAAAGTACGAGGTTAATATGATTTCCTTATAATAACGCACATCAGTTGTAAGACATTTATTTCAGCCACCTAGCACCAGCATTTTTAGACTTTATTCTTCAAATAAATAAATAAATCACAATTTTTATTTCTGTTTGATTTTTTTTTACAGTTTTGCCTGAATTTAACTGAACGTCAGTATATTGATACAGAAGTTTACCACAAAACTGAGAAGTATAGTGTCTCCTCCTTCCCCCATCACAACATATAGACCATGATGTGACACTAGAACTCTCTACTAAAATGTAGATGCTGCTAATAATTACTGCAGTACAGGTGATTATATAAGATAATGTTTTGAGTAACTACAAAGGCAACAAGTTTAGGGTTGTCCTGTGGAATTCTGGGAAATGTAGGAAGTCACTAAAAGATGTACAAGTAACAAACTGATACACTAGGACTTCTTACAAACAGCCAATGTAATGTTCAAATAAATAAATACTTATAGTCAGTTAATGGCAGTGACCACATGGTACTAAAGGACCAATATATATTGATACACTAACAAGCTGACATTATTACTCAAACCCTACAATGTTAAACATGAACTGAGTGAAGCTAAACTCTCCTGTCTGATGGTAAAACACAACTACCTTTCTGTGGTGTTGCCTTCACCTGGTAGTGCTTGTGTCTGATTTGAGCTTGAGTTTTAAAATTGTGGCAGGTGGATGAATAATACCGGAGTTAGTAACGTGTATATACGGGGCTGCTTCTACTTTTATTTTGTGTGTGTGTGTGAGAGAGAGAGAGAGAGTACAGATTATGAATGAATAACTCGATTCTGTCTCAGTGTGGTGAGAGGCCCTCATGCTCCGTGCCTGCCTGCAACTCCTGGTCTTGGTCAACAATTGCAGCTCAAAATCACTGTGACATGCTCTTCAATCAGTTTGTGTATGTGTGTGTGTGTGTCCGTTTTGTGTTATTTTTGATATAGGAAAAAATCTTCCAAAGCGTAGACATTGTGCCAGAAGTCATTAATGAAATCAGCGGTTTGTTACATGTATCACCACAGTAATGTTGGGTTCAGATTGGGTCGGGATATAAAACCACTCACTTGAGGTCCTCACAAATGAAGTAATATAAATACTGTACGTCTGTGCTTGTGTGGGTATGTCTTTTGTCACATGACCTTTCCTTAAGCCAATACTCACCCAAAAATGTAATATTCATAAGTATTTTTTCATTGGTGTATTATTTAGCATAGAAAAGATTCTTAAAAATATGCTGTCAAAATTTTCAATCTGCTGCTCAAAGTGATCACGCCCTTTTTGTGATGTCAGAGTTACTCTTTGACATGAGTCATGACCAAAGACGAACCATAACCTTCTCTGAATCATTGAATCATTAACATTTACCCCTTGTCACGTATTTGTTTGCAATGATTAGATATCTATTTACAGCATATACACTGACAAAAAGTCTGAATTGACAGATAACTAGTCAGATCAGATTCTAACATGATATTTTTGGTAATAATGCGAGGACAATTACAGTAGCTTTGCCTTGACTCTTATCTCTCTTCTATTATTCATCTTTCTTTATGCTTAACTACTGTTCAGGTGTTGCAATTTAGTGACTGGCAGTGTATTTCCAACAAGTGTCAGACAGTTAAAAAGATAAATGGGGCTTCTCCCGTTAATTTATCTCCCTTGACCTGAGTGGTGTGTTTGCACTTTACTGTGTGTGTGTGTGTCTGAATGACTGACTGAATGAGACAGTAAAAGATGAGGAGAGAGAAGACGAGAGGCTGGGCTGACAGGCAGATGGTCTCTCTCGCTGTCTCCTGAGGTCTTCCACTTCACACCCCATTACACCCGCCTCTTCCCATCAGCCTGTTGTCTGTCATTCACTGCGCTCTAACATCCACTCCCTCTCTCTTTGCTGCTCTCTTTCTCCTGCTCTCACCAGCGCTCTTTCTCATCCCTCCATGCTTGTCTGCTTTGTTGGCTGCATGTCAAGTGTCAGGTGCAATCTCAACTGACTGATCCACTGTGGCGTGTGCGTGGGTGTAAAACCAGTAAAGTGATGTCCCCCACTCCCTCCCTTTCTCCTTCTTCCCTCCCTCTGTCCCCGGGGCTTCTGCATCAGTAAGCTCTGGCTTGTCGAGAGGCCAGCAGGCCCTCAGTGGTCTCCAAGGAGCTGTTAGGGTGAAATCCCCCCAGCAAAGATACTTGTCAGCCACAAGGGACAGAACCTCTTCTTCCTCACTGTTGTACCACCACTGTTGGTGAGTAGCGGGCTGTGTCTTGCAGGCCATTGATGGGTTACAGTCTCTTTGACTAGAGTGACAGACTGAGTCTATGGCAGTGGTGCTGAAGTGACTGAAGACCTTGTGGTCACTCATTAAAGGTGTCCTGTGGAGATTTCTTGTAACAAACAAAAGTAACATTTACATTGAGTGTTACTCACTAAAACACATTGTGTGTATCCTTGAGGTCTAATAAAAGTGTAGAATGCATTTCCTTCCTCAAAAAACATATGCAAAGCTGATTTTTAAAAAAAATTATATTAATTCCTGTATTGTTAAAATGCGTTTTCTAGCTTGCAGTCTTCTTCTCCTCTGCCTTGCTGGCACATTGCTGTGTTTCTTGCCGCATTACAACCACCTGTAGATCATTGGAATAGTATGAAACGATCTCTCATCACCTGCATGCTTACATGTGCATCCTCATGCACAAGACAAACAAAACGGGGACCCACTCATAAAGAAACTGCTCCATACTAGAGATCTGAAACTCCATAGGGTACCTTTAAATGTCAGATAGATTACCTTCAATACCTAATATGCTACATGATACTGATAACGAAGGATGTTCTGTGATGAGAAGGTAACTCTACATTATTATTATATCAATATAAATGATGAAAAAAGCTAGGCTCTATACATTAAAAATATGACAGAAAACACACTTTTTTATGTTAGTTACAATTTTACTTCAATATAAGATGGAAATGTTCCAAGTGAAGCTCAGTAAAAGCTTAGTCAGGAATACTACATCCAAAACTCTTCTCACTGTTCATTTATTATTTCACTCTCAGTTGCTGTCAATTCATACTCCTGGATCACACCATCTAATCAGGCCCAAAACCTAAGCTTTAAAATAGGGACTCCTTTACTCTTCACCACAGATAAGCTTGTTACTCATTATTGTTCTCTTTATTAACTTGATTAGTTGCACCTGTAGCATGTTGCCTCTGGCTCCTAATAATGATGGCAGCAGTTAGTGCTAGTGCTAGAATTTTGAGGTTGACATTTGAGAGTTAAAAATGTTCCTTCCTTTAATTTTTCTTTACATTAACATATAACACAACCACACCTTTTTGATAAGGTACCATTGAATATGAATCCACCATCGAAACTTTGGCTTTTCTATACTGCAGTTTACTTCTTGGTTACATCTCTGCCGTCATCTGCGTTAAATTGATGCTAAATTTGATGGCTGGTCATTGGTCGGACTCCAGTGAAAATACCTTTTTATGTAGATTTCCTTGGATGTTTGTTTGGTGTTGTCTTTCTTTGCAATACATTCATGAGCTGTGCTATTCAATTATATGAATTTACATTCTATAGACTGTAACCTGAACGCTGTCGCTATCTACAAACACTATCAACCATATATTGTTTACTGTAATAGACTTAAATCTCTAAGCCCTTTATCATTGTGTTCGTATTCAGCAGTGCTCTTAACACTGTTGCTTGTAATCTGCTACTTCCTAATGTTTTGTTTAGTTAAAACCCACCAGCAGAGGAAGCGATGTGTTACAGTTGACCACCTAACCTTTGGTGAACTGTGGGTAAGAAAATCTCACTGCTCTGAGTATCTTGTATGAGTTTAGATTGAATGAAATATCAGTCCTTTGTAGCAGGCCTTTAAAAGTGCTCGTCATTTATTCGATTTCAACTGTACTACAGACAAGCTTCTCCAAATTGTTCAAATTGTCCCCCCACCCCCAGGATCAACGTATGCTAAAGATTTGCCAGCTAAGTGAAATCGCCTGAGCTGTTTCCTGCTTCTTTCTCTGCTGGCTTTGTTGTAGAGGTAAACCTGGCCTCCCAGAAAAAAAGCCTTTAATTAGCTTGAATAATAGCCGTGCATGTGTGGACTTAATCCCTTTGGCCAGCGCTACTCCGTTAATCGTTTCCTTGTCACTCACCGGGCACTGCATAAAAGCACGCTCTGCTTTTCACTCCCAACACCTTTCTTTCTTTCTTGCACCGTCCCTCCTCCCCGCACCCGCCACTCCCAGACCCAAGCATCCTTCCTCCTGCTGACCACCACAGACTTCTTCTTTTATTCCCTCCCTCTATCCCTTGTCTTTTGATTGAGCCCCTGAATGATGATGAATCTGCCCCTCGTCTGCTTCAGGAGGCTCTCCCACTCCTCCCTAACAACAGAACAAATTACTCACTTTCTACATTTTTGCTATAATACTTACTGTTTTTGTTCTTCCCATGCTGCCACCAAACACTGGACTTGCCAAGGACCTGTTTTCTATCTGTATCTATCTGTCTGCTTTGTCAAATGGTGATGTATTGCTTGTGATGAACAGGTTTTGTTACAGCTGCTTCAGTTGCACATTTAATTCAGCTGGCATTTAATAAGCACTCATGCTTCTTCCTTAATCTTTAGATGAAATTTGTCAAATGCCAATGGGTTGGTCACAGTCTATATTTTGGTCCACTGACAGCAGAGGTGAGAGCTGAAGCCCTAGAAAAGCACTTCACATCCAAAGAGTCTAAAGATGTAAATCAATAAGAGATGGAGCAAGGCAATACGTTTTCATTGTCGAGGTTCTGTCTGGACTGCCAGTGCATGACCTGCTTCAGAGGGAGACGAAGAATAGCTCACCAACATCTAACCAGGAGCAATATTGAGCCAGATTATTTTTTCTGTTTCGGTCTGTCTCAGTGTGTGTGTGTGTGTGTGTGTGTGCCGGTCTTTCAGTGTATTTTTCTTCTTTCTCTGAATGCCAAGAGGCAAACAGGCACAGGTTTAACATTAAAAGACAATAAATAGCCGTGGATGTCTACCTTTTTATAGGTGAAAGTCATTCTCCCCTGCAGTTCTAAGGCACCAAGTATAAATCTTTTAAATTATAAATCAATAAATAGTTAATACAATAATAGGAATCTTTATAAATATTTGAGTAAGAGGATAGAGACAGAGTGGAGGTGGGGGGGGAAAAAGTCAGATAAGCTATGTGTGCTACTGAGTGCACAAAGTAAGACTGGTGCGTATGCACACTCGTGCAGATTAACAGTGAAAACACACAAGAAGGCAGAAGGACCACATTTTGTATAGTCTGCTTTAAGCCATTAACTTGTGAATGTGACATTCAGTAAGAGGACGTCTGTGCGTATGTGCACATCTAGGCTAATCCGTAATATGTGTGCACATGTGCGGGTCTAAAAAAGACAGTGTATGGCCAACTTTAAGTGAAACTGAAGTGTGTTTTAGCATTTGCACATAGTGTATATCTCAAATCACAGGCAATCAGCGTTGGAGCTACACCGCTTTTTATAAACACAGCGTGCCCGGCTTTGGCATTCATACTGATAGAATATAAACACTGCAGGGTGCTAACATGAACCAAATGCATCCACTGACAAAATGTGTTTTAACACAATAAGTGAGCAAAAGAAAACAGGGCAGATACCCTGGCACGCATTTTCTCTCCTCCCCCCTGCCTGTTTATCCTCCCATCCTTCTATCTCTCTGACAGCCCTAACATCGTTCCCCACTCTCCGTCGGGAGTTAATTTGCCGGAACATTCCCGCTGCACACTGTGATCACCTAGTGAATACCCCCATAATTCTCTCTGCCTCTGCCTCTCATCCAGCCATGGAAATGACACCGTGGGGTTGACAGTTCAATTTACCCGTAACGGATGGCGGCTATCACGCCAGCACCCGTGCGCCAGCCCTTTCCTGTTGACTTTTATTTTTACTTGCCAAGAGAGAGATGCTGCTGGAGCGCGTCCCGGCGTTCACCCCTCTAGACTCCAGCGGCGCCTCCTCTCCTCAGCATCACTGCTGGTCCTCTGGGGAGAGATGCTGCCACTTGTTTATGTGGCCCTGTCAGTACCCCCATACACATACAAGCTCTTCTCCCCTGTGTACTTATCAAGCAAATTATTCCCCCATTGCCACCCCCGCCCCCTTCTCATCTCCCTGTTCTTCATATCATAATAGAGGAGTTATTGATCTATATCTTTGGTCATGATGCCTCTCAGCTTGTTGTCGTTACCCCCTCAGCATGCCATTGATATACTCCCCCCCTCCTCTTCTCTTCTTCCAAATGATTTTCTCCTTCCTCTCGCCTCTTTCCCATTATCCAGCTCCGCTTTACATAAATCCACATGGTCATTAGATCCATCAGAAGCTAATGATAATCATTTTTTTCCCTCCATTCCTGTCTCTTTTTTTCAGTTTCTCCCTATGGCTCACTTTCTTTTGCCTTTACATACACACTCATTCTTATACACATGTGCAGCATGCACGTGCACACAGGCATGCACGCATGAATGCACACACACACACACACACACACACACACAATGCATGCGCTGTTATTAGCATGTTTGTGAGAAGACAATAGATAGCTGAAATGCACAACTAAACTTAACCCTAACTGTTCTGAGACATGCAAATTACTGACAGTTGGATCATTTTATGACACAACTGCTTTGCAATTATAGTTTCATGGCATACAGTCATTGAGATATAATTGAAGACTCACAAGTATAGTAACACCCACCAGACACGTGCACACACACACACACACACACACACTCCTCCTCTCTCCATCTCTGCCCCAAGGAGACGCACCTTCATCCAGGAGTAGCTGTCAGTCGTGGAGGACGTCTATTTGTGTCATTCATTACCCATCTGTCTCCTTTGCTCGTAATGAGCCGCACTTATAATAAAACAATTATAGACCCCTTCCCCCCTTGCTATCTTTCTTTCCATCCTCTCTGATGGACATTAATATTTCTTGTCTGTAAAGTCAGTTAAGTTGGCCTTGTGCTCAAGCTGTGTCAAAGCTAGAGCTAACATCCTGAGAGTGTGCTTGTCAGATAAATGATGAGACAGAGATACATGCTGCTCATTTGCAATGTTAACCAGGTGGCTGCCTGGTCCCTTAGTGCCTGTAAAATGAGTTTGTCTGTCCCTTTGATGATGCATGTATGTCATAAAGGGGAATCTGCGGGCACTACTTTGTCATTGAGCAATGGTAGAGACCTACAGAAAGAGTAAGAGGTAATTGTCTGATATTTTCTGTGTCTAGTTGGTGTGGCTGCATCGTATCCCTCCATATTGTGCTCTGTTGCCAGCTGGGATTAAATTGGTGGCGAGCCAGCAGGAAGCGAGTTCTGACACCTACAGCCTGAGCTCCTCTATTCATGACTAGCAGATACAAAATCCCGTATATTTCAGTATCCTATAGATGTAAATGTATAATCAAAGAGAAGGCTTCCCTGCTTTCAAAAATCCAATTTAACTGCTGGCACTGAGGCGATACAAAGATGGACACACAGGGGTACACAGGTTTCTCTCTGCAATTTGATCTAATCAGGGTCTGATTCTGATTCAGTCAGGACACCATGTGAGAAACGCTGCGAGGTGCTTGCCAATCAGCGGACTAGCAGCACGAGGGGACATCCAGAGCTTCTGGAGGAGACCCATGGCTTCTATAATCAGTGAGGCAGAATGGGAACTTTTGGGATAATAAGGCTCTTTTCTTCCACCTGCAGGGTGGCTTGACTAAGATAGACCTTCATTCAGGAAATAACATTGTTTTACAGTGCATGGGATATTTTTGGCAAATAAAAATCTGAATTTGGTGACTCCATAAGGTGTTATAAGCCAAAAAATATTCTGAAATCACTCTTTACTATCTTTGCTCGTACTGTGTCAATAGTATTTTCTGAAACCATTTGCAAACCAGGTAGAATATGAATTCAATTATGGTTATGGATTTTTAAAAAGTGCTGGAATTTTCCTCCCTTTGATATAATGTCCTTTGATGGAAATTACTTTCCATCAAGCTATTTCCAAATATTTTGCTAAACTAAATTAAGGGATGTTTAATAATTGAATGTGCCCCAATTAGGTTGTTAAGATTGTGAGTTTTAATACATTTCACTGTGAAACTTGAGAATGCACCTAAGAAACACGTCTTTAGCTTAAATTATGGAAAATGTATTTTCTAGTAGTCAGTAACAAGCCAACACAATCAAAATGGTTTTTTGTCTCCCCATTACTAAAAGCAGTGATATCAAAACTACTCATTTTTATATAATTTCATACACGAACACATAAAATGTTACGAATATTCCTACAGCTGTTTTTAAAGCATTCAAGGTGCTCATTTTATATTATAGACCAGTAAACATACAGTATGTGCTGTGTGTGTGTGTGTGTGTGTGTGTGTGTGTGTGTGTGTGTGTGTGTTATGCAAGGTTATTATCAGGCTTGAGTGGGGGGAAGAAGTCCCCACTCAGCACCTAGCGATCCTTAAACTGCAGTCATAGCACTGTAATATAATGGGAGGGAGAGAAAGAGGCCTGAAAAAAGTGAATTTTCAGCAGATTTTAGGCAAAACATTCCTTCCTCTGCTTCCTCTGTCAGCTCTGTTTAAACATAACGGCCTGCCTATCCTGACCAGCAGGCCATTTGAATCTTTAAGCAGAAGAAGAAGATGAAATGCATCCCTAACACAGCCATGGTTAATGTTTAAAGAGAAAATAATGGAAATACAATGTCGGGATCACACCAGAGAGAACCAACAATGTGTTTTATTACTGGGGAATATGACTAAATAATATATTAGATGTGCATGTTTTACATCATTGTGAATATTGAAACACCACCGAAAGGCTGGAATGTATACGAGGTGGTGACAACCCGTGGGCTTCTACAGACACAAGTAAACAAACAAGCAAACAAGATGTTTTAATGGATGGCGTTGAATGTTTGATAATGGATGCGAGACATGCACATGGTTTTCCAGACAAAAGGACTGTGACAGTTTTGCTTGCTTGTATATTTTTTTAGTGATCTTTCGCTAATCTTAATGTGTTTTTTGAAGCCAGCTTTTCAGCGTAGGCCAGCTCATCTGTGAACGTTGCATGAGATATTCATGCGTTTCCTGCGTTTCAAGGCAGGAGTTGCGCACACAAATGATGCTCGAGCACACATTTTCGCATGACAACCACTTGAAAGAAAAATCTTTGGAGCCACTTATATTTCAAGTTTAACTCCATTCAACTTATGGTGACCTTTAGTCTTATTTTCCAGCATTGTGTTGTGTCCATTCCTACCCAGGCAGAACCGAACATTAAAAAACATGCCCGCAAAGTATTCACCGGCACTGTCTGTGAAGTGTGTTCAGGAAGGTCAGAGCACTCTGGCTGCCCTGAGGACAGCACTAAAGTCATTCAAGCCTGTTTTAGTGTCTGGACACCCTGATACTCACACACAGCTTAAATATGACCTGTGGCAGTGAAACTGAGTACCAGCCTGTGGTCTCTGATCTCTCACATAGCGTCCTTGGCTTGATGTTTGGCCAAAGTATCGCTGTATTTAAAAACTTTTGGCACCGTAAAGTCATGGCTTAAAGTACTTAAGTTCAAATTTAGGAGGCAGGAAGGCCTGCCAAATGACCAAATCAAAAAAAAAAAAAGTGGGGTGCTGTGCCGTAAATCTTAATATTAATCTATATAATAATAAATGTTTGAAAATCAGGCTTGTGACAAAAAGGCAAGAAGTGCAGGAACAGCAACACTGATATAAAACTCCTCTGCGTGAAGTTAAAGCCCCTGGCACTAGGGGGAGTAAGTCTATTAGAAGAGGACTGCTGCATCAGAGTTGTGTCGGGAGAGGATGGAGGACACTGCGGTGAGTTTGTGGTGGTTACTGTGGTGAATTCATTACAGAATAATTCATCATCCGTTTCCAATTTAACATCAGTTCACTATCAAAACACTCGGTTGATTATTTTTCTGAAATGTGAGAAACACTGCCACAGCAGACATACAGGTATTACTAGGTTTCAGTCGAAGGAGCTGCCCACGGTGTCTTAAAACTCAAAGTAAAACTCTGCAGGATGTTAAATGCTGACCCAGGGAGAAAACAGACGTTAGCTTTGGCTGTGAGCGTTTAACTCTCACCAGTCAG
The DNA here is from genome assembly GCA_038419695.1 of Scomberomorus guttatus. Lineage (NCBI taxonomy): Eukaryota > Metazoa > Chordata > Actinopteri > Scombriformes > Scombridae > Scomberomorus > Scomberomorus guttatus. The sequence continues at coordinate 14,699,519 of CM076449.1, read as the reverse complement.
GGCTAAAAATAATCAGCTCTGTCCAAGAACATGGAAAGAAAAGGAGGTGCAAGAAAACCAAGGGAACTACAAAATGGTGTCATTAGTTTTTATAGTTTGCTAAGGAAACACTAATAAGCCGTAGCTGGTAAACCATACCTGTAATTAGATGAGAGTTGAGGGAGGGCATGCTATTTATTTGTCAGCTATGTAATGCCAGGTTGTGGCTTGGGTTCCCACACCATCGCTGGGACAGTTAAGGTTGCTTTTGGTGAGGCTTTTTTATGCCGGAGCCAAGAGATACTTTTCTGCCTTTTAGTGGTTTTAACCTGCCCAGGACACCACAAAGTTAGTTCCCACACAATCACAGCTTAAAAATAATTCCCAAATATGAATTCTTCATCATTTATAAAATATGTATACAGTGAGTAACTTCAGGACATACTTTTTTTTTTTTCATACAATGGGGAGTGAGATGAAAGAGGAATAATGTGTATTGCCTCTCATCAGCATGTGGTAGTGATTAGACGAGGAAGTGAAGGTGAGCTTCAGGTGGACTTTCGCTTTTTCTCGCCCAATTGTTTCCCCCCCCCTACAAGCCCTCGCACATCCCCCTGAGGAAAATTACATAGAATTAGCCCCATATTATGAAGTCGAAAGTGACAGAGCGTGCACACGCTGTAGAGCTTCACCCGCTGTAGAGCTTGATCATACTTGGCTAATCGATGAGCATCCAAAATAAGGATGTGGTGCGGGGCCAAACATATTTTCATCAGATGCACTGGCACTGGGTCTCTGTTTTCTCTCTCTTTCATTCCCCTATTTGGAACATTAGCACTATATCCAGAAGGTCAAGACCTTTTGTGAACTTACATGGCATGTCTCACCATGCAATTACTTTATGGCTGCTTCCCCCCAGGTCTCTTTATCTGCCCCTCTTTGTCCCTCACTTTGGTTGTACATTTATTTGCTGAGTGACTGATCAAGTTCAGTGGAGCATCCAAAGGACGTGTCAGGAGCTTGAACAGAAGCCAATATCAGCGGCACTTCAAAACCACAAGCCACCTATACCCCCTGAGGTGACAGTAGCTTCAGGGGAGCTGTGTTACTGGCTTCAGTAATTCTACCATCATCCAGTCTGTGGTTTTTCAGTTCAAACTCTCCCTTAGATCTTTCACTGATCAAGGAGATAAGACTGCAGCAAGAACTGGTTGGGAGCCAGTGTCTTGCACACATGGGTGATTTCTGTTCTGCACTTCCTGCCTATAATTCTCTGTTTGCTGTTGTTTGATTGCCAAGATATGGTAATGAAGTTGCACATCTTTGTCTTTGATAGTGTTCCAGATGACCGGTTGAAAAGCGGTTCCTGCATGAGAACAGTCATGGTTCTGAGGAATTCTTTTAAGTGAAGAATCACCCACCCAGATTAGTCACTCATCTTTTTTGATTAAAGATACACAGCACCTCATTTAAGGGAGGAAAAATCCCCCCACAGAATTCTGTCAGGGGAAACTGCAGGCTCCAGTCCAAACGAACGCCGACAGATGACATATCTCCCCCCAAGTTAGGTTTGTGTTAATGGGAGACCCTCGCAGGTGGAGGTCTCCTCTTACACAAACACCAGCCGGTGATTGCCTCCACTTAGGACCAGTAAAAGTAATAAATGATGACCGATCAGGTCACACTGTAAATTCTGTCCAGCCAGTCTGATGGATGGCCAGGTCTAGGTGTGGTCTGAGCCAGAGCTGGTGGGTTTAACGAGTGCTTGGTTTCCTCCCATGAGCTTGTGTCTGTCTGAAAATCATTCCAATGGGAAGTCACAGTGGAACAATTTTTTTCCCGTGGAGAAGAATCACATTTTTTACGATACATCGTACATTTTCCCTGACTCAATCTTCCTCATCCGGTACGCTCTATCATAATGTGAATACGTTTTGCTGAGCTGTGGTCTTGGATTTTCCCAGATGGGATAGCTGAGCTAAATCAACAAGACTATTAGTTGAGCTACAGATTATGCTTAACGTGCTAAAATTTCACACATCAGCTACTTCTCAATGAAATAGGACAATAAACCCCTTAAATAATATAAGTTGGTGTTTTCCTGGAGCTGGTAGATTCACAACTTCTGAATACATCATTTCAGTTTTCAACTCCAGAACAAGTCAAAAACTCAAAAAGTGGTCTAAATCTGTTTATTCCCTAATAAATAAATACAGCTTAAGATGTCTGATATTATGTCTTTTAGCTGGGCTTATTGAGGATTTTAATGCTTGTCACTTCTAATTAACACACAATGCAAACACATTAAAAAAAAAAACACCATCTAGGGCACAGAGAGGACTTTGGTGCCAGTACTCACACATACAGTATTAAATTCACATGTTGAAGTCTTTCAGAAAGTCAGAGCTCTTCAGTTTGATACTTCTTTACTGTTCAGTTAGAGAAAACACAAGCAGTGCCTTAAAAAAAAAAAAAAAAAAACCTCTCTTAAAGTCATGCATTTCACTGATAGCTTTGGGCAGCAGAGCAGGCCTTGTTTGCTTTGATGGTTCATGATTTTTTTTGAGGATTTTTTTTTGGTTTATTCATTTTACAGCATTGTAAGAAGTGGGATAATTGATTACTAAGTGTCCATACAACAAAGACACAATGATCAGTACTTGAGATCAGATGGTGATAAAGTAGTTAATAAAGTAGTTTCTTAAGACTCTCTATCTGTATTCTGTTTGAGTCCCACTGTTGCATACTTGTTACAGAACTGTGGTAAAATGGAGAACAGGCAGACCCAGAAAATTACAGACTGAATCTTGTTTAAAAATCATGGTCACATCTCCACTTGATGCCCTTCTGCTACATTTTATGGTTCTGTACGGCTCAGTGTGAGTAGAGCGTGGAAGATCTAAAAATGTATGCATTCATAACTCTATAAGGCACTTCGGATTAAAGTATCTACCGCGCATTACACGACATACTGTATATTCAAAGTCCGAAAAAAAAAAACAAAAGCAGAAATAACATTCTTTCATATCCATCTGTAATTTGTTGTGTGCATCTCTATATCTGTGTGGCCAGTATCCAGAACATATTAGTAAATATCTGTGCTCTTGTTTGACTTGGCCGCTACACATCCTGTGGGGATTGTGCTGAATCCCTCTCCCTGTGGCTGTGTGGTAATCTTGGTTTTACATTCAAAATCTCTAACACATTGCAGAGTTCTCTGTGTTTTCATAGAAGTCCACGCAGGATGGACTTACCACTTGAGAGAGCAAGAGCTTAGCCTAAAATGATACAGCTCAGGCGTGAATATTGCTTTGTGATGTATGAAAAGGGGGATGGCTTTGATTAATATGGTCAAATTTCATCTATTTTTCTGGAGAAAAAAAAATCAGATGTGAAGTAAACTACATTGTCTTACACTTTCCACAACTTTTTATGCAAGAGTTGGAATTAAAATGGGCTATCAGGGCTGTTATTGAATTGCAGTTTTACTCAACACAAAGTAAATCATTTTTGTGGCCACAATTAAAAAAAAAAGTCCCCCTTCTGCTGTAAAACCCTGGCAATATTATGTTCGTTTCTGCAGGGTTGTGACATAAATCCATGCTGTCTGCCGCGATTCACTACGCCACATTAAATTCTTTTAGATCAATTAAACTTCCCAGCTCACTTTACAAGCCACCAGTCTTAATGTTGGCTCCCCCCTTACCCTTTGAGCAGGGGAATACTCTGACGGGGTAGGCGGCACAGGGTGCTCTGCAGAATTTATTGAGCCATTGCCAAATGAACTGTTGGGGTTAAGGGAATGCATGAATTAATCACATTCAACATTTTATGCATAGGAAGTGAGGAAGTTGCATGGGATTGACCCTCATGTTTTTTTTTTGTTTTTTTTCCCTCAAGTCTCACACAATGTAGCGGGCAACATTTTGGGTGCTGCTGACTAAAAAGTGGACAAAAAGTATCCAATATATTGGTAGGTGTCATTGCTGGCTTGCTTTCTGTTATTCCAAACATAATCAAAGTATTATTCTGGCACTTGCACAGTCATGGAAGCACATTATGTATGTGTGTCCCTTGGTTGCTGTTTACGACTGAGACTTGTCTGGATTCCTCACTTTGTATTTTTAGTGGAGGGATGATCTGAGAGCGAACAGGTGGACTCGGGCTCTGTCACCAGTAAGCAGACAGATTCGCAGCTACGTTGTCTGCGAATGTTTAAAATGCCGTTAGTCTTAAATAAAGTTATGTAACTCGTGGATATGATATCTTATATTTTTACCGTAACACTTAAACTTTACAGTCTGCTGCATATTCCAGTCTCATATCCTCTTCCTGTTCTACTCTGTGTCTAATTTGTGTTTGTGTGTTTACACGTTACACTTCTACTGTGCTATTTGTGTGTACTGTAAAGGTCATTCTCACTCTTTTAGTTTTCACCCACAGTTATTATTCACATTCACAGACCATTAAACCTTTAACAAGCTACAAGCCAGGCCTGAATATCAATTATTCTTTAATATGCAATATACCGTAATGGCGAGCTATTGTTGATAAGGGGAACAGGACCAGGTGTGCACCCTGAAAGCGTCAACATATATTGCCACATATATGGCAGTCATTTTAAGAATTAATTGCTGTAATTTTGTCCACCATCCCCACCCCCAACCGCCCCCTACAGAGACTTAAAGAGTTAAGGTGCGTGCTGAAGTCGAGCTAAGTAAATTCACTTTATGACACTGCTGTGACATGTGCATCTGTGATTTCACACGCTTAATGTAAAATTTACAGTTGCAGTATTGAATGTCACACGGGCAGTGGGGAGAGCTGGGGGTAACCGGAGCCCCCAGAGAACAAAGCTGGCGTTTTGGCCCCGGTCCCCCCTTGCGCATGCCTCCCCGGCTGCCACCCCTCCCCGTTGCTCTTTACAGCTGTGGAGGTGTGATCCGAGCACGACGGTTGGCCTTATAACCGTTAAGCAAGCACCACGGCGCTTCTAATGGCCAGAGGCCCTAATGACCAAAACACCTGGAACTGTGGGACTGCAGGGAGAGTTTGATTTTCTCAGGGCGCTGGTAGATGGTGAATGGGCGGGTTTTGAACAGAGGCTGGTCCAGTCCCCATCTCCCACACGAGCGCTGACTCTTGTACATGATCATCTGAGTGACCATATCTTCCAGCCAGCTTTGGAGGGGTCTGTTGGAATGGAGTGGTCATGTTAAGAGGGGAGAGGCCCACGCTCACTTAAAGTTCAAACATGGATTAGGCACGCTCGTCCCTTGGTGTCATGTTCAATGGCAAACCTCCCCCTCAGGGAATTGATCCCCCACACTACTCTCCTGTATTGATTTAGTTCTATATAGATTATCAACCTCAATCATGCCATTAAGCTACAAGTCCCACATTGTATAGATATAAAAAGGCTTTTAACAGGTATTGTTTTCCAAGTCACTCCAAGTTATTTGAGAAATATTGCCATTAGAGATTAATATGATTACTTACTGTATGAGCAGTGAAAGTCATTCTTGAGCAATACACAGGGCCTGACACAGGGTCCATTTTCACATGTCTGAGTCAACTTAGAAACTGTCTGTCTGGCATTTTCCATTATTGTGGTTGATGTTAATTACACTTCCATGCACCAAAGTACACCATCATCATCAGAAAGCTCATGAGATGAACATTCACAGGATGAAAATACCATTTACTTCAGTGTCAGTAGTGGCGCCTTTTCTAGTCTAAAATCTAGTTTTAGGAAAACAGAAACTCATCAATAATCATGTTACGGTAAGAGTGAAATTATCATTATTAGTAACAGTATGACTACCACTACAGTTTAAAAAAGTTGCAAAAAGTTACATTTTGTGACATAAGTGGCACCATGGGTCCATTCATGAGACTCTTGTAGGCATAATAGTTGGGAGCTGATAGAATAGGCAGATCTAGCCAGGAAGTTCAATGCTTTTAAGTGACTTTTCTTCCCTGACATAGCGTGGCAGGTAGTTCTTTGGCTGCTTAAAGCAGCTCTCCATTAATGAAATGGTTAGTGGGTATTATAGTAGGTTAGAGATAATGACTTTAGGCAAGTTTAAATAGTTTGCTGTGGTTGTACTTGGCGGAGCTTGTTGGCTACAGGTTGGGACTAAGAACTACCTGAGCAGCTTTCTTCTGGTTTATAAAAGGTTGGCTGGTTTGTTGAGGCAGAGGTTTTTTTTTATTTGAACATAACCCTTCCATCAAAATTGCTTTTGTTGTCGTCATTACAACATTATCTTTGAATATACTGTTTTGGACATTTTAAATTTGCATTTGCAACAAGTTTGTATCATTGTCTTTACTAATGATGGACTGATTTACCTTGAGACTTTTGGCTACCTGGTGTTCTGTTAAGCCTCCTACACCTGGTCCTAATAGGTACTCACACACATGCTCCGCTTCACTCTCTTTTCCCATCTTCTACCTTAGGAAACAAGCTGCTGTTATTCCACCAGTGAGTTGTAAACCTGCAATAAAACTGTGGCATGGCCCCTATGTGCAGTATGGGTAATGCTCCATATACTTTAATGGTACACTGGACCAGGTCATATATTTCTCTTCTTATGTGAGATTCATAAGCTAAGGGAGGGGATCACGTTTGTGGTCCAGCCAGTGAGTTTAATGCAGAGTATGTATGTTAATAAGTACCATCTTTAAGTAATGGAGGAAAAAAGAAGAAATGTTCTGTCTCTAATCTTTGTATGGATTTATATGCTAAGATTGCATCATTGATGAATGATGTTTTTCGTTGTAAAATGACACTGCCATATTTTCAGAAAACTGTCCTGAAGCATGCAGTCGCACTTTTACAGATGTGACACTGAGTGGGTTTGTAAAATGAATTTAAGGGAGTTGAATTGTTTAACCAAACCAAATGTGTTTTTGGATTTTTTGGAAGGAATTTCTACTAATGGAATCCCTAGAAATCTCTGTCATGTTTTTTTTTCAGGGCTCAGTGTGTGTTTAACATACCAGTATTATGTCACAGAACAATTTACAACTTCAGTGTAAAATATGTGATGATAACAAATTACATGTATCCCTGTCAGATCTACTTACATCCTTTTATCATTCAGAGCACACATGACTAATTCTGTAACACTGCACCGCATGTATGCTCTGATGCTAACCATCTCTTACAAATTTCATAACAACGAGAGAGGATAGGTCTTTCTCCACCGCAACCGCTAAACACTCCTTAGAATTAGATCCAAATGTGGTAATAGACAACATGTATTTGGGAGTGCGGATGTAACTCTAGACTACAGCCACATGATACTGACGATCAGTGCTAAGTTGTGGTTGAAACAGATGTCTAAACACACAACAGTGTTGACAGGCTCAGGCCCGATGTTTACAGTTGCCTGAGGGAAGGATGCTGCTTTTTGGATGTGAGGAAAAGATGATTGGATACACAAATACAACAACACCCTCTACAGATAGACTCGGAGGAAATCAATTATTGACTCACCGAGCAGACACATTCTCCACTGAGTGGTGACTTTACCTCCTCTGTTAGTGTTCAGTTAATTAGTGATCTTCCTCAAGATCAACAGGGGTCTGATTGCAGATCAATCAGGGAATGTGCATCCAATTTTACTCTCTTGACTTTGTTAAAATCACTGTGAAATTGGACTAATTATAGTTGTTGTTAAGTCTTTATATCATAAGCTAAAAAACAGTAATTAAAAAAAGACAATTTCGGAACAATTATTATTTCATGTTTTTCTATTAAAGTACTATGACTTTACTTCCTGGAATTCTCCACCCACTCCACCCCTTTCTTATTATTAATCATTTAAAAGTGATACTTGCAACATAATTTCTCAGCTGTAGATATTCCAATTCGTAAGAAATGCTTTTTTCTAGCCATTTAAAGTTTTTACAGATGAGGTAGGAATTTGTATTCCATCAACATCAAACATCTGTTGATCCAGCAGACTTTTTGTCTTTCTAGTTACAAGTCAGCCAAGTTTAAAGTCTGATCATTTTACCTGTGTAGCCTTGGCTACCCTTAGGAAGGACATTGCATGTGTAACACTTCTGTAACATATCTCAGTGTGCTCAAGGAATGATGTGTTGTCGTGTACTATCAAGGCCGTTTTTTTTTTTTTCCAATCCTGCTTTCTGCTTCTGGCACAATCCCTGTCTGACTATCTGCCCACTAGTTTCAACACTGTTTTACATCCACACATCAACATAGCAAACAGACACAGGATTTGTTCCATAGTCCATAACGAGGTATGCATAGCGTGTTTGCTTGGTTGTTCATTATTGTTGTGGGGTGTTTCCCCTGCATCCCACGTGAATCCTTGTGTCCTTGTGTTGCTCCCCACCCCTCTCTTGGATTACACAAACACAGAAAGCTTTGGAGGCAACAATCCTCGGCCTACATACTAACGGCAGCAGCGCTCTACCTGAAAGCTAGAAATTATATAATAAAATAATCCATTAAAGCGCTATTTGACATCTTGGTCAGAATTTGCATCTGCAGTGGGTTTCTGCTGTCACATTGCTGTCACATTTATGATATGAAATATATTTCAAGTTCCCTCTTTGGATCATGCAATCTCAAAAAATGTGATCTTGTTTTCTTTATTACACGCAAAGCTGCAGAAGAACTTGATTGACTTAACATCAGTTTCCACCAGGGCTCCACTGTGTAAAACACAGTATAACTGGGGAGATAAAACAAACTAACAAAAAGTTAATATTTTACTATAAAATTGATCAGATATAGTCTTCAGCTTTACCTTCTTTCCGTCACGTGTGAATACAACTGAATTATACCATTTGATTTTGTAGCTGAATATGACAAACATTGGAAGTAAACATAACCTTGAATTGTTTTATTTAATAACTTTTTAAAAAAATGAGAAACACCGTAATCAAAGTGTTTACAATATTCACCTTCGGCAGTCTTTTCCAATACAGATTACATTTCAGAGCATGAATTCTGTAATCCTCAGTGGAATATGTATTGGAAGTAACTTTCACAACCCTGGTCACCTCCAACTGCACTCCAAAAAGGATTTGCCCATATTTTTTCACTCCGTCTGACTCCAGATCATGTTTAATGTATCAAAACAGCAGTCATTCAGCCCTAAATCTGGTGTCGAGGCTGTGGCTAGACAGGAAATTGATGTGGAGAGAAATGGCTCTGTGGCAGACCTTTACTATTAACTCAGCCATGTATGGTAGAGATAGGTGCAGTCAGCAAAAATTGGGCTCCACACAAGCAGTTTTAGGTTTTGCCAGGCTGTGCTCCCCTCAGCTGTGGCCTGTTCACACCTCGTTGTCTCCATCCACCTCCACTCACTGATAATCACAGTGCAGGTCTCCCCTTTTTACACTCCTTTTCCTTTTCTCCCACTACAGCTTTGGCCAGGAAGGAGCTTTCACAACTCAACTTGTGTGGCCACCCAAAAAGTGAGGCTGAGTCCAAAGTTTTGCAGGAACTCTGTACAGCTAGTCCTTGGGTTTCCACAAGCTTGAGGAAATGAGAAGGAGAAGAGGAAGAGAGAGATTGTGTGTAATACATAGAGAAACAGAGACAAGAGAGAGTGAGAGCTGTGTGGAACAGTGGAAGCACACCAGCGGAGAAAGAAACCTGATTTATTATCACCAAAAATCAGCTGCAGATGTCAGCTCACAGATTCTCCTTCTGCCGCCAATTATAGACACTCACGCAAAGATCTGCTCAGCCCCAGAGTCTGCCTCTTTACACACACACACACACACACAAATTTGCACTGAGCTATAGTATTCATACCTGTGCATGCATTCACACATATATGCATGTACACACACCCTTACATTTGCTAAACCTGCGACCCACTGTCGAAGCTCAAATGAAAGGTTTTCACCCACCTGGATTATTTCCCGTTGCTCTCTGAATGCCAGTGACGGATAATGAAGATGTCCATAAAAAGCATTAGCGGCGTGATGTCAGCAATAATACTCCCAGGAAAGATTTCTAGCCTCAAGCTTTTTTCCTCCTGCATGTTGTTCCACTGCATCAGTCATTATGTGCTATTTCAAGTCGTTACTGTAATCACCAAAGCATCCTTTGGATTTAGCGTAATCTGTCTATAGATTTTTGGATTTCATTGTTTAGAGGGAAGGAAGATGTGAAGTTGATAATGGCTCTCACATAAATCATGTATGGGAAACATGATTGAAATGCTATTTTAATCCGGCATTGTGCCATACGTGCACATAATCATAGAGTCAGAGAAAATTGTCTTGAATTTATTGTTCAGATTGTTCAGATCCTGGAACTCCTCAAGCAAACATCAACCCCAACTAAAGACCTTGTGGACTCAGGACAAGGGCGACAGAGACAAATGGACTGCAGCGAGGGTTAATTTGTGCCAGAACCCTCTAGATTAGGACCGGCCCCTAGTTTGTGGGATCTCCATTTCCTCTGTCACCATTAACATTTGATAATTAATCTTCTGATATACTTAATGCTATTTGTTTTAAGCATTCCTTCATCTCTCACTGATTTCACCTGTAAATTTGAGCCTTTTAGCCTGTCAGTAAGTTAGAAAGCCAGTCCAACCTGTTGGAGCAGCACCTGTATTCTGGCACAAAAATAGGCTCTAGACAGCGAGGTTAGCAGGCACACATGTCCGTCTGTAAAGTAAAATCCAGTTTACAGTGGTAATGCTTTACAAACATACAGTGGGCGTGATCACGTCTGGGCCGAGTTGGGGTCAATGCAGAATCTGGAAGCTAAGTCTGAGTAGTCACGGTTGGGGAGAAAAAAATGTATACAACATGCTCTGTATGTTTGTGTTGTTGGTGTTGCGTTGCTGCATCGTTGCACAGTGAACAGCTCTGCATTCACAAGCTCTGACATCAGAAATTAAACCTGAGGACAAACAGTAAAAGGATAAAGCCAATTTGGGAACTACCTGCAATCAAAGAGGTCGCTGTTAAGCAGCTCTTAAGTCTCAAATGTTTCTAAAAATAGAAACACAGTGTTACACTAAATGTAGTAAATGGTGTTAAATGCACAATTATGGTCCTTGAATGTTGTTTTTAAGATATGAAAGAGTGAAAAGGTGGAAACAATGACTTCACTGTCCCGTAGCCAAAGTGCTTTTCTTAAACACAAAGCAGACAGACAATGTGCTAATCAGTTTAGTCAGTTTTCCATCCAAATGAAGCACACGTTTTAACTGAATTTCCAGAAAACTGGCAAAAGAGAAAGCAGATTAATGCATTTTTCCATCCACTGCTGTTATGTGAGTATTAGGAGTTTGGCTCATCAAGATAAACAGTTGGTGGAGCTAATTCTTCAGTCTGGTGCCATAAAACAATTGCAGAGGGTACAACAAGACATAATTAAAAGAGCGCTGGTCAAACCTCAAATGATGGAAAACCATGTAGAAAACATGATGGAAATATGACATTTATGTTCACTTCATGTGTTAATTTGAGGAACATTAGTCTCCTCATTGGTCCTCACAGGTCAGATGTTTTCATCTGCTGCTATTTTTCATCTCTTCAGTGGAGCAAAAGCTTTACTGACCTATAAAACGTATAAAATATTAACTACAGACTGAATCACCTGCCGACTCAAAAAAAACCCCATTGTGTTTTATGGATCATAGTATTTATGTTATGGGAAACGTTCCCACATGTGATATAGACAAGACAATTGTTCAGCTTGTTGATGATGTATCCAGAAGGTGACATACTGTAGAGGCAGCCAACACAGCTTACTCCTACTGTATATAATAATAATTTCAAGATTTGAAGTTTCCTGTAGCTTAACGCCTTACAGTGGGCAGCTCCCCTCATATCATTGAAATGTCATTAGCCAGTTTACATTACTTACTGTCTCCTAAAATTCTGTGACTTTATTTACAGTGTTTTATATCTCGCTCAGTTTCACTGTTTGCAGTTAAAGTCTAAAACTATTAAAAATCTTTGTGTTATATTTGATCCAGACTTCTCCATTCACACAACATTTCATATGAGGGAAATGTTCCAAACAGCATAGTAGAATAATTCCCAACTCAGGCAGATTCTATGTTTCTTTTTATTTGTCTTACTTCAAAAATCTTTCCACACATAATATATCCAGCTGTATTCTTTGATTTGTTTCGAGGACGACATTCAAATAATGTAATGTTACAAATACACACAGTTTATTTTTAAGTTATACTTCTAGCTTTGAATGTGATAAATGATATTGCCTATAATACATTGCAGATGTAGTTGTTGCCTTTTATACCGATACAGTCGGCTCATAAGATTCAGGACTCCTTGTCATGCCTCCTGTTTTAAAGAAATCAGCTGGAGGTAGCTTACAGTACCTCCTAGTCTTTCCTGCTGCTTCAGTTCCCACTACTGTTTGCCGTCTGCTATTAATGGATCCTGTGCACTTGTACTGCCCCAAAGGTTACGTATGCTCTCAAATAATTAGCGCTATGCAGAAATACACATGTAAGTGAAATGCAAACGCACAATTTGTCCATGTTCCTGTTGCTCACTCTTTCACAATATATATAATACACACAAAGGCAACAGTTGTGACAGCAAAAATCAGACTTTCAGTACCTAGAAAATGTATAAAGTGACTTGAGTCCATTCAAAAGTTTTTAAATGTTTTTTTTTTTTCACATGAACACTACTGACAGACTTCAAAACTTTTTGTTTCAGCATTAAAGTATTAAATGTTGATGATCATATTTGGCAAAATGTTATAAATAACCTTTTGTTAGTCCTCTCCTTGCTGAAATACAGTGGATTCATGTAATACACATACTGTATACGCAGTTATAGCTTCATCTGAGGTTTGAAAAAAATGTGATTAACAAGTGGTTCATTACTGTGACAGGTGATAAATGTTGTGTTCAATGCTATGATAAATGTGACACGGTGATGACACAGTATTAGCACAGCCAACCTAATCAGAGGTTAATATGTTGGTTTACACTAACTTAATGATCTGTGGGCTAAATAACAATAAAGCACAGCCTAATTAGTATGTTTATAAGAACACTTTCATTTTGATAGACGACTGTGCTGCGTTCAGTGCCGCTAGCTAGCGTGGCTAGCCTAATGTAAACACCTCAGTGTCCAACGCTCTCAGTGACGGACCAAGTTGTAAAAACATTTACAGGATTAAGAGGATGGTAGGGGGTCAAGAATGAATTGGATGTGTGTGTATATGTGAGTGTTTGATGGGGGGTCAGCTGATATACTACCCTGGCAGTTTTTCTGCTGGTAGTTTTTTTTCACATTTTCTTTCCTTGTTGGAGGAAACTATTCTAAATACCAGCACTGTTTCTCTATCACTCCTGCAGGATGCCAGATTAATACTGTACACTGTATACACACACACACACACACACACACACACACACACACACACACACACAGCTGGTCCTCAGTAAAACGTCCCCGTAAAGTCTTGATTTTCCTGTGGGGTGTCATTGCAGAGATCCATGGGGAATAAATTATTGTCAAAGAAGAGTCAAAGTAAATAAAATTGAGATATGTGTGAAGTTGATTTTGTTTGATGACATCACCATTCTTACAGCTTTTGACGTCACTGCTGTTGCCTTGTTTCTTTCATCCAGTGACATATCAGTCCAGTTGAAGAACTGACCCATAGCTTTTTAAGATAACTCCAGTTTTTTTTTTAATACCTGACCTAAGAGCATTGCCATGTTTTAAAGGAATGTTTATCCATGTTTTAATAACGACAGACCCAAGTAAAACCAGTTGTTTGTGTTAAGAGTACTATATCTGTAAATGGAAACATTATTCTGGGCAGACCTTTCATGACCAAAAATAAATGATCTACTATAAGAATCCATAAAGGGGCCTGAACTCTGTTTAACCAGCTTTTTATAGACTTTATCCTTCATTTTAGTCTGGTGAATTATATAACATATACACACACTTTAAACCTGTACATCACAGAGACAGACAACTCTGAGTTTTTAATTATAGATGGTCATAAAGCAATACTTGGTGTTAATTTGCCTCCTCTTTGATGACCGGTGGTTATCACTGATTTAGATTTAAGAAACTAAATTCCCTGAAAATTAAATTCAAATTTCACTGTCTCCTCTTCAAACATTTCAATAGACTATTTTATATGTTTGTGTTTTTCACAAATAAGGTAAAATCATTCAGGAGTAAAACTAAATAAAATGTGCTTAAACATATCATATTATCCACAATCATTTGGCAGAACAGCTAATGCTCAAGACACGGGTGGCAGCTCGCCTTTATCAATGTAATTTCTTTATCTCTACAGGGAAATTACTGGCTAAAATTGTCCCTCTGAAGTGTTTCTTTAGATATGCCCACTTAACGTTCTGTGCAAAACACATTTATCCACACTACAGAAAACATTCTTCCAAGAAAGCCACATTCTTCCTCCTTTTCTAATGGCTAATAATTGTGTTTAGTCATAAGAGATAAATGCAAAGTGTGATAATATGTGCCATTATTAAGCATGGATGCTCCCGCTTTGCTCACAGTTAACCAGTGTTTAGTCACAAATGAGTGAACATGAGTGTTCAGCGTGGTATTTCAGCTCAAACCCCCCTAATTAGTTTAACATTAGCAACCACAATCAAACATATGCTGTTCTCGAGTACAGGAAGTCGTAAACCTGGGTATTTACTTTCTGCGCCCCTGTTTGCACCATTAAAACAGCTAATAGGTAATAATGCCTTTCCCCCAATTGATAACAAGTGCATTTAGTGCTTTGAGACTGTGTGTGGGTTGCGATTTGTTTGACTGCAAACTTTGAGAAAGTGAACTAATGGTGCCATTAGGGTTAATTTCAGGGCCAACTCTATTCTTTTTGGACAGAAGTGGCCGGCATATTTATGTTAAATGGGCTGTGCCGCTAATATTGTAAATAAAAGGCTCACACAGGAACTATAATGATCAAGTTAATAACTTCAGCTCACCTCAGCATGATCTTAGGTTTTCACCATGCTCAGCATATCTATCATTTCTGAGACGCAAGCCTACCTCCTAGCCTCGTCCAATCTTACACCCTGACACCTACTGAAATCTCATCCAGTATCACCAGCTAATAGCTCAAGAGTGACTTACCCCCTCGGCTGTTTTATGACTGGCATTTTTTATGAGACCACAGCGGGCCTTCCAGCCCTGAGAGGTCAGACGGCTCGACAGCAGCGGTCAGGATGAATGGCTCATTTCCTAGCCGTGGCATGATGGAGAGGATACAGTTGCTCTAGCCTTTCCTCCCGGCTGTCAGTGACGAGACAGACAGACAGAGTAAATCTCGAAGAGTGTGACAAACCACTGTCTGCGAGCTCTGCTTCATGTACTGACCACCGCGTGGGTCATTATGAGTCGTTTCAGCGTGACAAATCTCCACAGAAGACACAGTCACAGATCACTCAAAGGGATCTGTTCCTGCGTAACTGAAAATGGTAGCTAGTATTTAGCCACCCCCAGAAGATGTGGTTGAATTCATTTTATATGGAGTGAAACAATGAGTCAGGACGGGCTACTGCTGAGCTCTCAATGTAAAAGGCAGCTATCCCATCTGGAGGTGACTGAGTGGGATTTGTATCAGCCAGCGCTGGATATCCTTGCTGTCGTCTTTTATACGTTCATAAGGAGAAAGAGGCGAAGGAGGAGGAGTGCAGAGGGGGGGGGCGGTGTGGCTCTGAAAACTAAAGGAATTCTGGCTTTTGCCTTGATGCATTTTATGAGAACTCAGCGCGAGCGTCATTGGACAGCCCACTCGCAGATCAGGCCCCCACGGCTATAGGATATCTCTGGTTTCCATCACGAGGAAAGACACATACACGAACATGCACGTATAAAAGGATAATTCTACACACGTGTCAACAAATCCTCGCAAACACACAAACTTTCTTATTTGTATCAGCCTCAAAGACAAGTGAAAAAGGCTTCCACAGCACGTGTATCAATCTCATATCAAACACACGATCCTTTCTCTCTCTCTGCCTCCCGTCTCGTCCACACACACACTCGCTGCAGTCAGGGTCTGGGAGCAATCAAATAGCTGCACTACATAGCCCGTCTGAATCCTGTTTTCCTGTGCGTCTGCACCCATGTACCAGGGAGTCCACCCCGGTGCTCCAATAAAACCTCACTAATGATCCCCCTCACCCCCCTCGCCCACACTCTGGCTCTGGCACCCGGCCCGTAGATGCACAAACTAAGGGGCACTTTACGAGTCAAGCGGCCGTCCTCGACCGTGATGTCATCTTTAGCTCTCACTTAATCCTGCCAATCCCCCAAGAGCTGCCAGCCAGACACACCAGAAGAATACAGCTGCTATTTCTACCTCCCCTTTTTTCACCTCTCTCCATTTCTTCTTTTCTGTTTGTTTGTTTGTTTATTTTTCGGGCTGTAAATGTAAATGATGTCTGCCCTGCGCGCCACACACACTCTCTGAATCAGTGGGTGGATATTTTTATAAAGGGCTTTTCCCAAAATATACTGCTTGTCCAATTACTGACACATTAACTGCTTCTCATCTGACGCACCAAGCAGCGAGCGGACATTGACTCACTGTTTTCAGAATGACTCTATTCAAGCAGCATAGAGGGATTATAGGTTTCTTTCTGCCCTCGATGCAGCTACCGCTATCCAAATAGGAAGTAGTCTGACATGCACTCACACTCTGTAAATCTCCCACCTCATTTTTTTTCTTGGAAAAATAAAAAGGAATATATGATCTACCATAGGTGTTCATCTGCTTTTTTTCTAAAAAAAGTCAGCCATAGTATTTGTATTTAAAGTAACGTACAGAAATTGAATAAAGTTCCATCTCCGCAGAAAAGTAATGAACCTCAAACTCTTCTTAAGCAAAACTGTAATGTCATCCTGACTGCAGCTCCAGAGGAGAACACAGCTCTCAGCCACAAAGCATAATGTTTTCAGTGAATATTTCAGGCTTTTAACAGATCTTAAGTAATGATACAACAATTTGATACTAAGATGCAATATTTAAAATTTTAAAGAAGCAACAAAAAAAAAAGTTTGTTGCTTTAGTCCATGGTAACTGTGTAAATATTTGTTCCAGATTCAGCACCACAGAACACAGTGTGATGTATGACTGCTGTCGCCTAATCAGCTCTGGGAAATGAGCACACATTTAGACACACACATGCACACACACACAAACACACAAACCAGTAGTAGCAGTGCTGCAACAAATATGAGCAAAGTTTTTCAGCTAGTTTGATGAAATTTGTGGTCAGTAAACATTAACAAGGATGTTTTTTTGTCATACCTGAAAATGCAAACTCAACTCAGTTGAGTAACTGTCTGTATTTACTGCAAGAATTTTGCTGTTAGAGACAGTAAATTAATGATAATATTATTAAGAATGGCTTAACTGGCCTGTTTCATACACACATTCAATTTCATACAACCTTAACACCCCCTTCTTCCTCTCTTTCTCTCTCCCTCACACACACACACACACGCAGACTCGCACGCCACACAAAATCCAACATAGGTAGCTAATTATGGGGGAAATGGCCCTTTACTCATTTGAAAGGTATCCAGACAGGCTCTTACAACACCTACTCAATTAGCTGCCATTTGTCCCCTGAAATGAATGACTCTCTCTCTTCTCAGTCACCCAAAACATGAACACTTCAGTCTTTGATCTGCTATTGAGTTAGATCAGATCTTCCAGAAGTGAACTACTGGAACACTTAACGCTCAGGCGCTGGTGCACTGGGGAAAAAGTGTACATGCTATTTAAATGGCTTAGTGGTACAAAAGAGATTTTTAAAATCATATGCAAGTACAGTTTTATTTAAACCAGTTCAACTGTATAGATTTGAGTTCAAAGACCTGAACAGAACAGCAGATTTTTAATGGACTAGTTGTAATTTGCTGAAATACACTAGGTGAATTGCCTCATTACCGCGGCCCTACACCAGTGATTTATTCATTCAAAAGTATTGTCAGTGCACAGTGATGCTGTCACATTAGTAAGAGGTACTAAAGGTGTATTTAAATGGCAGTAGAAACAAAATCCCTGCTCCAGCTCAGCACCCTGGTAGATGAATGAGCTATAGCTGCGAACAAGATTATCATCTGGTGATATAAGGCAACAAAATTAAGTTCATGAAAGTTAATAATAAGCCTGCCTGTGAAGTAAAGTAAAAAATAAAATGGAAACAAGCAGGTTATTCTAAAACCTCACCGCTACCGAGGCAGATCTCCTAAATCTTGACTGTGGGACAATCAGCAGCTCCTGATCCAAAGACCTAACAGACTGGTAACAGATGTTTACTAAAACACATGTGTGCACGGCCCTATAGGTAAATAACTGTATATCAGTCAGTTCTGTAACTAATAGGTAATGAATGGAGAGATAAATGTACTGCAGTAAGTATGTATCCGGGAGATTTTCATTTTCAAGTCGTGTTAAGACAGTTTATTTAAAAACAACAAATATTGACCAAAGTGCTTTACAGAGAGATGACGGACATAATTATGAGTATTTTCATTATGTACTTGCAGAGTATCATTTTGTAGCCATAAGTTTTTTTTTATGTGGGCTGTACTATATAACTGCTGCTACCTGTCACTGTCTGACATTTACTTGGTTGCAAAAGTAGAACTGAGTATGTTGAAAAGGATGGTTCATAGCAGTGGTCTCCATGGTTCTTTCCTTTGTGATATCTGTTAACAGCTTCTGGTCTGAGAGGGCGTTCAGGCCAGAGAGGACAGGTGACCAGCCTTCACCTCCCTTCCTCCTACCTCTGAAAAGAAAACAAGTCATAAACCAAAAGGAAGAGAAAAAAAAAAAAACTTTCTCAGCTAAAGAATCCACCCGGTGAATGGAGAGAGGGAGGAGTAGATGGAGCGAGAGAGTCCATTAAAAAGAATGACGGCCACAAAAAAAAGAGAGGAAAAAATCCCCATGGCAGCACACAATGCCATAGCTGGGGTTAAGTGCTAGGATTTCAGTCGATGGGGGATTTGGGGGTCCCTGCGTTTTTAAGCCTCTGTCCCCAAACCTCGCCTTCATCCACCTCCCTCTCCAATACACTCTCTCTTTCTTTCTCTCTCTCTCTCGCTCACTCTCACACACACACATTTACGTCTCTTCCAGATCTACCATCTCCACCCCCCTCTCCTCCCCCAAGTCCCAGTCATCTGCCATAATCAGAACGATGATATACGGGCCCCATTAAAAGAGAGGGGCTGCTGACATGCAGGACAATAGCCCCTCACAGCGTGTCCAGGAAGCCTGCCCATCCAGGTGCACTCTCCCTTACAGCCAGAGGCCTGCCGCTCTCCCTCCTTCTCTCTCTCTCTCTCTCTGTCTCTCTTTCTAGCTCTCTCACCCTCTTTTTCTCCCCAACCCTCCGAACGCAGTGTGAGCCCATTGAGAGGGAAGGTAGGGGAGGAGGTAGAAACAGGAGAGGAGCAAATGGGGAGTGGAGGAGTTGTGTGGGGGTAAGGAGGGATTTGCAGGACTGAGATTTGAGAGAGAGAGAGAAAGAGGAGGGTGGTGGAGGGGTTGAGGAGTGTGAGGGAGAGCTCAGGTGTGTTGAAAAGATAGGACATTTGAGCAGTCAGCGATGAGGGGGGATCAGTGAGCTTGAAACAATGGTGATAATAAAAGTCTCCCCTTTCACCCCCGTGTGCCCCTCTGCTTCTCTCCCTTTCACTCTTTTTGCTCACCGTCCGTCTCTGCCCACCTGACCTACCGCAGCGCATCACGGGGCACAGAGGAAGGCTGAAACGAGAGGAGGAGGAGGAAGAGTAGAGAGGAATGGCTAATGGGACGGGATCGGAGGAGTGAGTCCCATCAGCACATCCTCAATGACAGCCGGCGGCCTGTCCGTCAGCAGGTAATTTAGACCAGACGGTGGTCTGTACCCACACACACACACACACACACACACACACACAGGTCTGAGTGAATGGGCACAGCAAACAGGTTTCATGTTTATCCATCACTACTCACATTAATTCCTCCAGTGTTGTAATGTTCATGATCTGAGAATGTGAGAATGTTCTCACTTTTATTTGTCCCGTCACATTGTTTCATTTGCACAAATAAAAAAGTGTAAATAGTAGATTATCCTCTAGAACACTACTACATGCAAAAATACAGCCGAGGCTGTTTGAAGAACAAGTCATCCATTGTCTCTTCTTCTAAACGAGAATTATCTTACATTTCATTTAAAGTCATTTAGACAGCACATACTGCCATAGCATGATACCAAAGTACATAATACTGAAGTACTGTGAAAAGATTATGTTATTAAAAAGTACTTTTTTAACATGGTGGATCAAAAGTCACATACATACAGGTATATGTCAATTTGAAGCAGGTCCTAGCTATACATCGGGATACAGTTTCTGTTGAATAAATAGCTATATGTCACAAAAAAACAACTTTTAAGCATCTTTCTGCAAATCATCCATACTTCAACTGGGTAATGAAGAAATGCAACCAATCACTTTTAGAAGCCACATTTCACAACACTGTGCTGTAAGTCTTCAGTGAACCGAGGAGGCACACGGACCCTCCCTTTCCCTTCAGCGGTTAGTGGCCCAGTCACCAATACTGAGGGCCACCACCAGACCCCCGAGAGCCTCCGAGGTCCACCGCACAAATCCCCTTCCACATCAGTCTGTCTGTTAATACACACTGACTATCTGCCCCGGCTCTCTGTGTGGTCCTCCTCTGCTGCTACTCTAACAAAGAGAAAGAGGAAACTGTAAAGAGAGCTGACATCTCCGTCTTAGATGCTCTGCTTTTTTCTGGCCATCACCTATCCCGTATCCATGGCAGAGAGTCAGAGGTGCAATTTAGATAAGAAACTAGCTTCTTTCCTGTCTGGTTCTTTCTAACTGCTGTGAATGGAGAGACTGAAAAAAAAAGCAGGATGTATCACACTCATCTGTGTCCATACAGTCTGTGTCTGTGTCTCACATGATCCCGGCTCCTACCAGTAGTCAAAACTTTGTTATGGAGAAGGTCATCAAACTCTTTTGGGATTTTTTTTTTTTTTAAACTTTGCTTGTTTTGGTGTTAAACATCAAATGTAGAGTTGGCAAGAGCATCCCTCATTAGGTCTCTACGTCCAATTGACTCACACGCTACTGATCTCAGGTCTGCATTGTTTCACTGTCTCAGTGTCTAGGGATGTTTTCCAGGACATCCCCTCCATGTCCAATTTAAGATTTGTCCCTCTTGTCTTTAGCCAAGCTGCACTCCCTCACCGTCGCTTGCATCCAAGTCCTGGGAGGGAAATGAAAGCTGGTTGGGGAGATGCAGTCAACAAGGTGGTAGGAATTTTAATGATCGGCTTTCTGCTGCCTTTTCCTCTCCCACCGTTTTGGCACTCAAATAATGATCCGGCAGGCTTTGCCGTTTGGCACCCACTGGCTTTCCTCACTGGAAAAGGGGCAAGTCCACCACATCCCCCTGCTCGCTCTCTGATAAAAGACAAAGTACATTTTAATTAAAGCCAAGGAAAAACGGCTTAAATAAATAGATGGACCTTATTTTCTGAAAGGTTTATTCTTTTGACTTTTTATACTTGCTTAGCTTTTGTTTCTTTGGTCTCTTGCTGTTACTTTTGTTCAGTCTAGAACAAATTACTCCTTACAGCAAACACTCATATCCATATATGCATGTGCATATTGACATGAAAAAAACAGTCCTAATATACATGCAGAAGTACACACACTCCCAGACTGACATGAAATAAAGGGGACAGGCGATCCTTGTGGCAGACATTACCCGGGTGAACAGACAGCACGACCAATCAGAAGCGCCAGTAGAGTTTGTTATTGAAGCTCTGATTTTGGACCAGGGGTGCTCGTACACTCAGCGGTAGGTAAGGCTCACAATGTCCTGGCTTGTGTGTGTGTGTCTCAGGGCAAGTGTGTGGCACACTCTGTTCCTATCAGAGCTCTCTCTCTTTCTCTTGAAGCAGAACAGATCCTCTGGATAAGCTCACCCAGTGGCAGAGAATCCCCTCCACCCCCACCCCACATACATACACACACATGCACATTTTACATTGCATGCCTCCCTTCCTTCCATCTCTCCTGTCTTGATCTAATGCTCAGTCCATAATGGAAGAAAAACAAGTGTGATTTTCCTCTTTTTCTCTGACCGTGCCTTAGTTTGTATACTGTAGATGAAGGTCCTGAGTTACCCAATGCAGGCAGGCAGGCAGCCAGGCAGGGCAGAGCAGAGCAGAGCTGAGCTGCTGGGAGCAGACAGCAGTCAATTGTTAATGTGAGGAAACAGATCAGTCTGCCCGGCTACAAAGCGCCACAGTATTTTGCTGTTTGAATGATGACTGATGATGCTACATTGACACATATCTGTCAGGATGTGCATGTGGGCCAAAAGTCTGAGACCGCTTTCCCAATGGGACCCTACTGTACATACCTGCACATGTATGTGCAACATGCAGTAAATGCATTTTCATTTCAAATTGCTTTCACTTGTCTGCATTTGATTCTACATTTTTCCATTTAACATTCCAAAATGAGAGTAAAAAAACTTGTCTGAGTCAGAGATGCTGAATGATAAATCTCAGGTAATCCCTCTCTCCAAAATGGATTTGGAGCATTCTGCAGACTCTTCCCTTCCTGTCTTTCATGGATACTGCCTCAAACACATTGCCTCAAACACTAAGTCCAGCTCCCAGTGGCAATCGGCATAACAAAATTGTTTTTTATTGTTATATTTTTCTCTGTGTGGCAACAATTGACGGGGTAGTTTGTTTTCCAAGATGCGATGTAATGAAAATAATGCATTATTATTGGGGTTTGATCGTAAAATCCGTATGCATCGTTAAAAGAACAGCCAGATTCTGGACAATCAGGAGTTGTTGGTCACTGCAGGCAACAAGAAACCAGAAATCCATTTATTTTTAAGTACCACAAAGACGTCAGCCAAGCGTTAACCATGGTCACTTCATTTCCTCCTCCGCTGGCCCTGGAAAGTTGACTGTAGCTGAACTGTTGGATGACATCACGCATCAGAACCAAGCTAACAACCAGCTATTGTAAATCAGTCATTGACATCACATCACAGTGATGTGGTGGCGGATGGTGCGAACACAGCGAACATCATATGGCAATAGATAAACCAGATGGTAACATTGACTTAAATTGTAAAATAAAACCATGTTATTGTTAAGAGACTCTGGACATTCAGTTTTGTTTAGTTACATCTTGGTAATTCCCTTTAGTTTAGTTTAGAGTTGCAGGAAACACACACACACACACACACACACACACACACACACACACACACACAGCAGAGCAGACTATCCCACAGGACTGGAAAAGTTGAGAGGTGCCACCATGACCCCAGGCCTACAGGTGTCTGTAAGCCCAGTCTTCCACACACTGAAGTCCCAGCAGCTGACAGGCTATAAGTGTCCCACAGTAGCCTTGTTCCAACTGACAACTTCAAAAGGTTACACTGCATGGGTCACAACAAAACATTATTTTCAGCATATGTGTGATGTGACGGTGGGGGGAAGAAAAAAAAATCCCCCCCAAATAGAGTGGCAAGTTGTCCAGTTTCACCACATGGCAAATGTCACTGTGTGACATATATGGGCTTATGAAAATGGCAAGCGAGGACAGGGTGGATCGCGAATCCAATCGTCTGTCACACTTTATTAGCACAACCAGAAAGACCGAATCTTTCCCATCTTACTATGTGACACATTTGGTCCACAGATGAGCACTGCTGTAAAACAAGCCATTGGATGTTAACAGAAACCACACTGCCGAATAAAATCCTTCCAATGATGAGCAATCAGCATGTGCGGGCTTACATTTGCACGCTGGCGTCCCACTGAGTAACTGTCACTGTGCGCTCCTCCCAGCCCTTCATCTGAACAAACATCACTTAAAATTCACCTCGGAAACTACACACGCTACACTTTGACATGCAGGTTTATTGTTTTTTTTCTTCTTTTTTTTTTTCAGAAATGAGAGTAGAAGGCCCAAGTGGTAACAATTTGAAGTCAATAAACTCTTCTCCTCTAAAATGCCCTGGCTTCAAAGGAGTAGTGTGGGTGTTCTGCACGGCGGTAATGGAATTGTTAAGCATGCTCAGGGATTTGGCAGACGGCTCCTTTCGGAAAAGGGCAAGAGTGGAGGATGACAACCTGTTAAAATCTAATGTTTGTTTCTCTTTTTCATGATAAGGTGGCGCAAGGGACTGACACAACGATGCACAAACAAATGAAGCAGGGTTAATGTGATGTAGGTGTTTTTAGGGCACATGAAGTAAATACAAAGAGTTTCTTCCCCGGCACACATGCAGGCCCTGTATAAATACAGATACTGTGCACAGATGAAGACAGAAAACTCGTCTTTACAACAGCGTTTCACATGTTTAACCTCAATATACATCCAGAACCAGTAACCTCACTGATGGTGTACTCTGTGTTCTGTCTGGCCTGCATCTCCCAGCACAGAAGCTATATCTTTTAAAGGAGGCAGTGTCAATAAGTAGGAAGAGAGAGAGAGAGAGAGAGAGAGACGGAGCACAAGCCTATTGTGCAACATGTGTTTGTGTGTCTGACACAGGAGGGCAGTCTTTCAACACTTCCCTCCATTTGTAGAGGGGACCAGCTTACCGTTAAGTTGCACTGTACTCTCAGGTCTGGGCCTCTGCAGTTGCAATTTATGAAATGAAAATCTTCTCTAATAATGATAAAGTGTTTGATTTGCGCACTGAGGTTTTATTCTTTCACCACAAAAATGCTCCTCTGCTTCTTCTCGGCGAAGAAGCCTCACCTTAGCTTGAATATGACCTCTCTTTTCATTTCTTCCTATTAGCTTCCCAACTGTTGCCTAGGTTCAGAAAAGTCACCTCCGTCCCTGTCCTCCTCCTTTCACCACCTGTCCCTCCGTCACCCCATTTAGGCCGAGAGTGCTTAAAACTCCAGCTTGAGCCGTCATAAGAGAAACGGGTCCAGAGTCAATATTTATCCAGGTTGTGCGTTAAGCTATCTGCCATTTCAGCACTTGCTGTGCCCCTTCGACAAACAACATAGAGCTCTGATGCACACTGAAATTCCTCTGCGTGTGTTTCTCTCTCTCTCTCCCACCCCACCCTCCTCCTTCTTCCCTCACTGTTCTTTCCGTAAGCAGACTAATTATGCTGTTCATCCAGCCTGCTTTTGTGGGTTTGTGTCTCAGAGAAATTCTTCATTAACTCTTCTCCGTGAACCCCCATCCAGGCAACCCAGGTTCATGCGCCGGGGTGAAGGGGATTTGGCCCTATAGAGGAAGTGGTAGCAAACCCCGGGAAGCGCTGTTGTTTTTGATGTGTTGTCGAAGAACCCACCCAGCCCCCCATTCCCACCTCCACCTCCACCCACCATCGCCATCAACCTACCCACCCACCCCTGGCTGGAGCTCCTATTAATCATCCTGTCAGTCCAGCAACACATACATTCGCTTTCTTGCCGCGGCCACACCACCACCACCACCACCACCACCACACTTATACGCGGTGCACAAAAAAACAAACAAATAAATAATGTAGCTGGTCACCGCCAGGCTACAGGAGTCTAAAAGAAGAATGAGAAAATAATCTCTATGGAAATGAAACGGTGCAGGAGAGCTGCTGGGTTTGTTTGCTACTCGCAGTGTTTATGCTTCAGTCGTTGAAACCTTTATTGGTCTTTGTTGGGTTGTAGAGTGTTTGGTGTTTTATGGTTTGTTTCCTATGTGATGTCAGGCTTATAGTTTAAGTGTGCAGCTTGGCGTAAGTTATTTTTTCCTCGTGCTGGGAAGTCATCCGCTCCTGTGGGGAAAAGAGGCTAACTTGAAAATGTTTGCCTCAGAGTACAATGCGCCACAACACTCAGTAGCACAGTGCTGGGTTGGTGAAAGTGTGTGCAGGAGTGTGTGTGTGTGTGTGTGTGTATGTGTATCAGGTTGAGTTTGAGTCATTTTTGTGATTTGCTGAAATCCCTTACAGTGCCCCTTGGACTGAGGGTCTGCATACCTTGGCAGTGGAGACATATTACTGAAAAGCAGATCCATTTAGCGTGAGAATGTCAACAGGACTTGTGGATTTGGGTAAGAGATGATAAGTCTGCTACAGTTAAGAGCTTCTTTACCTGAATACATTTCAGAGAATGTTTGTGTGATCTCAGGAAATGTCGCTGATGGTAAATATTTGTCACCAATTTAAATATCTGTTGAAGCAAACTGAATATATCACAAGCCAAGTGAAAGTGCATCGTTACGCACGACACGTCCAGTATGTCCACACTGCGCATGATATAGCATTGATTTTGCTTGAAGACTGGGCGGAGAAAATACTTCAACACTGAGCCTTTCCCATCCCCTCTGCTAAGCATTTTCACTGCTATGAGTATGCGTGTGTTGTGTTGTGGGGCCCCACTCGCCGGCTGCAGTGACGTCACTCCCCACATTCGGTATTATGATCAGGGCTGTTCCAATAGTGCTGTGGGATCTGGAGCTGTTTGGAAATCTAACTATTG
This sequence comes from Scomberomorus guttatus, assembly GCA_038419695.1. Classification (NCBI taxonomy): domain Eukaryota; kingdom Metazoa; phylum Chordata; class Actinopteri; order Scombriformes; family Scombridae; genus Scomberomorus; species Scomberomorus guttatus. Next base: position 14,672,982 of record CM076449.1, on the reverse strand, counting down.
AACAGAATATTTTTAGAAAACCTCTTTTTAAAAACCTATTAAGGAAACAAGTCTTGGATTTAAAGGTGTGAATTTTTTTTTTTTAGCCCTTTGACTTTGATTTGTACACATTTTGTGCTTGTTGGGTTTGTGTTATTTTTTTTTTACATGTGATTTTCAGTTAGTTTTACAGGTTGTGATTGGATAATGTAATGTAGTGACTATAACATCAATTAATGATTGATGCTGTGATATACTGTACAGTAGTTCACCTGCTCTACACCTGGCACTGCTTTTACAGTTATTATACATGAATGCATATAAATATTAATATAGCAACAGACACAGCAACCTCCATTTTGCCATTGCACCTTGTAACGACACATTACCCCTAAGCCTCGCTGTTTTATCAAAGCACAGTAGCAGTGAAAAGCGTTCACTGAAGCTGGTATGATGAGAACAAAATCCCAGATCGGATCTTTACAAGAGGTGAGAACACAAATCTCAGGTTGGACCTTCAAGGGGGTTCGTTTCAAAGATGAGAACCAGAAATCCCAGAAGCTGGTGCGCTTCAAAGGGCTCCTGAGGGGTGGCAGACGGCCCTCTGGAGTCCTAACCCGCTGCCGTGCCAGGCTGGTGTGAAATGGACACTTGTGGGCTTGGCTTGTTCTATCTGTCCACAGCTGTTAATGATAACATGCACCGGCCTCGGCACTCGATGCTGCCCACATGAGCCTCTTGTAGCCTGCCAAGTTGTGTGTATGTTCTTGGTGCTAATACTTCCTCACCTGTGTTTGGTACCTACTGGACTCATTCTGCATAATAGCTCTCACTGCATGGCTGCAGCAGCTTAGATTTCTGCCACAATCATAGACGTATCCAAATAACTGCTCGCTTTCTTATTTAATTGTTCAGTTAATCTCACCTTAAATTTAACAAGACCTGTGAAAGCTAATCTTCCTGGCTTGTCACATTAAATTTGACCACATTTTATTACTGACTAAAATGTATTTTAATTCGAAAATTAAAAAAAAAAAAGAAACTCAAATTTATTTTCCTACAATATGTATGGTTTGATTCATTTTTCTATTTTAATGAATTCAGAGTGAATTATAGTCTATCAGGAATTTGGCCAAACCTTTGAGAAAATTTGCCATGTTGGCAATATTTCTCAAAATAGTCAAACAATTTCCTTTTTAATTTGTGAATATGTTCTCTAAATTGTAGAATCAGTTTTATGATATCATTTTAGACTATTGATCTTCTAATATTAAGATAAATAACCGAATTAACTGTTGGTGTTTTCATTTCATTTCATGTCACATTCTCAAAAATACTGTAATAAAAACAGGCCTGAAGGCCTTTTGGCCTTTACCACAATTAGTTTTAATCTTCCTGTAAATACTCTGTATGAATGTGTTGTCTCCAAAACTGTAGAGCCTTAATTGTTGCAGTAGTCTTCCTCCGACACTGAACTTGCACAAACTGTGTGCTCTCTGGCTGAGTTGTAAAATATGACATGCTATTTTCCCCCCGCCGCTCCAAACTAAAAGATTAACATTGTGATTCCCAGTGTCCCAGCAGACAGCTTGATTGATTACATCATATTAAGGTCATTTCTACATCGGGGTAATTTTCACTCAAGCCTCCCGGCGATATTTTAATGTGCATTTGTTTGGCGGGGTTGTCGGCTCCTCGCTCCTGTGATCTGCGGGGAAATGGATGGCGACATTAACGAGCGATTAATTAAAAACAACAACATTAATGATGATGGGACGGGAGGCGGCCGGGATGCTGTGCCGTTTTTCGGAGGTAACCCCAATTCCCAGTCAGATTTAGTCAGAATATACATATTCCTTGGTTACATTTGGCAAATTGATCGTCAGTTGTGGTTTCATTTTTGCTTAGACCGAATAATATTTGATGAGTTAGAATTGTTTTCCTTTCGTCGACCTGACTGAATTCAACCACATGATGATGTTTGAAAATATATATTTGTTGGCATTTGCAACGAATCTCATATATATTTTTCATAATAAAGCATAAGCACAGTTCCCCTTTAATGTTCAGTCTTTTTATGCAAATTTAGTCAACATTAGTCAGTGAAAACAAATCAGGCAAAATGTTTAAAAGCGTCCAGGCATTTTTCCAAACTCAAAGGTAAAGACAAATATGATTAAATGCATTTATTGGATTGCGTTTGGCTTTGGCCTGAGTCAGCAGTATTCAGCCAACAGCTGAATGCATGTTTCAGACATTTCTGAGTTGACACACACACACACACACACAATGTAACAAACAAATAAGATCAGTTTAACTCGTTATATGTTGCAATTGCTTCGAGGTTCCCAATTTATAAAAAAGAAAATTAATTTACCTAAATATCTGAACCAGAAGATTTAGGTTTACCTTTGGCTGTATTTTACATTAAATGTTCGTTAACTGATTTTCTATCAATCACCATCACCCACTCACTCCAAGGCACCCTCACACATTTGAAACGTTTTAGCTTCTTTATAGCTCTCCAGGTGTGAACCCATTCCTATAGAAGCTGAGCTCCAGTGCAGGCCTCCTGCAGTGAGTCTGTATCTGTACAGTCGCTGCCCTCTAACCTCTTCATATTGCTGTTATCAGTAGCTGTGGCGCAGCCAGCGTCTATTTCTGACAGCATGTTAACAGCGCTGCACAAGGCCCCAAAGAAACGTCTTGGATTAGCGGTCAGATTTCCCATTTCCCATAGACGCACAAGGTCCTGAACCCAATTAATGGCTAATAATTACCAAAGCAACTTCACTATGACCGCTTCTGGGGACTTCATTAGAGGAAAGGAGGGAGCGGCCTGCTGTGGAGTGCCACTCCAAACTAATACTTTAGAAAGGAAAAGGGTTTTCTAATTGATTTGCTGCTGGGATCTTGGTGAATTTGTGCTCATCGATTTGTGAAAAAAGAAGCTGCATCGGTGGAGGTGACTGTTATTGTGTTTATCATTGTTTGTATCTGAGATGACAAATCTGTGTGTGGGTCATCGTTCCCTCCGCGCGCCGGCGATCAGTGCATCATACAGTGTGCAGAAGCGCGCGCGCGCACGCGTGTGTTTGTGTGCGTGCGCGCGCGTGCGCGTGCCTCGCAAGTCCCAGCACCCCGCCGCAGCTAGTTACCATGTTTACTCTCCCATTACATCGACTGTGGCAGAATTACAGTTAGCAAATTTACAATGCTCACAGCGCTCACAAAAGGCCCCGCTGCGGCTTTTTGATGTCCCCTGGTCCGCCTCATCCGCGGGCCGGACCGCGAGGTGCTCCATTTCACATATCTAATGTGCGCTGATGTTATCTGCGCGTAACGTCTAATCCAGAGACCCGGAGCCTTTTCCACCGTGGATAAAGCTTGGGTTTCAGCGGCCTATGTGTGTGTGTGGGTGTGTGTGAGTGGGTGGGGGGTGGGGGGGGTGATGGGGGGGTGTACAGTCACCGCAGTCTGACCACACCAATCCAGTGTTATAAACTTCTGTAACCCCCAACCCCGACCCCCACATCCTCCCCCTAACGTATATACGCACACACAGGCGCGCTGATGGTAATGATAGGCATAATCGTTGACGATGATGATGGTAGTGAGGAAGATTATTTTATTCGCACCATTGTTTACCTGCATTGGTGTTTTTTCAGGTCTGCGCATGTTTTTGCAAATTGTGCTTCGGTTGTATTTTAGGTATGAATTCCTTCACTGTATTAAGGAGACAAACCGGCTGTAATGTTTTGACACGGAACACGACGGCCTGTTACATTTTACTGAGGAACACATCAGCAGGTGACATCGCCTTCATAGTGTGAGTTTAAGGGAAATTAACCGGCTTGGCGCAAATTGTGTCCTTTACATTGTCTAGACCTCACTTCCAGATGATTATACACAGGCCTACGTAGCCTTCAGTGCGTGCGTAAGAGGCCTGTACTTACGATAGATGAGCTGTGGAGACTATCTTCACATACAAACAATCCAGAGGTGCATATACACGCATGCAATACCTGCCAGAGAGGTCGCACTGTGCCCTTATCTAGGCTCAGTTAAACTGCTTCCTGGTTAAAGAATAAAAAAAAAAAAAAATGTCATAAAGGCCTAATTGCATGTTTTAATTGGGTTGCGCTTTTGTCTGTGTTTGTTTGTTTGTTGTCAGTTTTAAGCTGATTATGAGTCTCATCTGCATCTCTTCAGGTCTAATTACGCATTAATAAAACAAAGAGAGGTCCTGTGCAGCTGATTGAACAGCACACCTCTCTTCCGGGGAACGGAGCCAGCGGTGCTGCCTTCCTGCGCTCCCTCCAGCCGCAGGACAAAAGAAGAAAAAGCCGCATTTGTGGAGAGCAAATACTCTCTCCCCCCTCAAAAAAAAACAAACCTCCAGCTTCTCCAGCGCAGCCGTTTCCACAAACCCGTGAAAGGTCGACGTTTAAATGACGCAGAAAAAAAAGTAGGCCTGTTCCCCAACGGGCCAGTGTAGGAGAGCAACACTTTCCTTTGCAGGCGTAATAACAGTTAATTGCCCCTTTTTAAAAAGGTGTTGCACCATGTGAAATCATTTGTCCAAACCGATGTGCAAGAAATATTCAGAGGCCTGACCTGAACTGTCTCGGGCTGATGGAAATCATTTCGACAAGAAAACTGGGGGACGTTCAGCTGAATGCCTTTCTTTCAGTATTTCTCTGACTGAAGCTGGATGAAGGATGAAGGATGATGGAGCTAATCGATTAAGACAATGGATCATTGATAGCTTGTCGCCACCTTCCCACGCTTTCTTCACACACCAGGGGATAAACAAAACCTTTGTACACCACCGTTATTCACATAATTTATTATTTGTTTATCGACCTGCTTCCCTCTTTTTTCCCCCCCGTCTTACCTCTGCGCTCCCTGCAAGTACGCAGAGCTTAAAAAGCCCGATTGGACTGTTGATTCAGTATTTGAGGTTCAAGTATTGTGTGCATATTATTATTTTTTTTTTTTCACACAGTTTTACAAAGAAAATGTTACAGGTCTGTAATATGGTGGTCACCTCCTAACATTTCAGGCTCCCTGGAAAGCATACTGCACACACTTCTACGCGGTCTGTAAAGCCAATAAAATAAACCTTCCCGCGTCATGATGCCAAGACAAACTCCCTAATATACACATAATGTATGCTAATTACTGCTGATTATTATTGATTAATGTTCACGCTATTCATTTCACCTCAACTCATGGGGAAAAAACATCCCACGGCAATTTCTGTCAAATAGGCTTGAGACGTGTTTGATGGACTCGTGCCTTTATTCAAATCAATTGTTGTTTCATGTGCGTTATAATGAGCAACAAGCTGCGGCTCAAACACCAGTCAGGCAGACCGCGACTCATTGCAGTTGTTTATAGGCCAATGTAATGTTATAAATGCAAAGGAAAAAAAGAGGCTAGAAATAAATAATAACACATGCATTATTATTGTTGTTGTTATTAATAAATATACTGATAATAATAACAATATGTAGCTGTGCATGTATTTGAAATTATCCCATAAAAGTGCGCTGTGATTAGTGTGCAGGGAATTGATCCCTACCGCTCTCCCAGCAGACTGCAGTTGCTCCATCACCACCGATCTTTAATAGGTTCCAACATAGAGCCGCCTTTATTCAGCCAAACTAGACGGAAACCATTCCCATATGACATGTAGGCTAAAGGCCCAGGCACCACATGGATATGAAGACCAGCCAACCATTACAGCCTCCTTTATCATTTCACACAATAATAATAAAATACAAATAGATTTTTTTTTAATCATCCACAGCTTCTCCTTTAGTTTATTTTTTTTAGAAGGTATTAGTTATTTAATATTTCGGTCAGTAACAACAAAAATATACAGCGTTAATTTAGCAATGTAATATTATGTAATGATAATAATTTTGGTAGCCATAATATATATATTACAAATTTTAAATCATGCAAAATAATTACAATACACTTCATAATAATTACACACAGTTGTCTAAATGGCAAATTCAATATTAACATGCAAATGTAAATAAAAAATAATGCTGCATGATTTGTCCGATAATTGTTTTTCTATATTTTTCCGTAAATCAAAAATCCAAACATTACCTTGTAGTCCTTCAGGCTACACCGAGGTGCTGGATGCACGGACTAAAGTAAAGGCGGTTTCCTCCTGCCTGCAGCAAACAAACAAACAGGTGCGAGGCAAAAGTCATACTTACAAAGTCTGCAGTCTATCCACCTTCTCTCATGGTTAACTGCACTTAACTTTATGCGGCACAGTGGCGCTGACAGTGAACACAAACACTTCTTTAAGGAATAACTTCTGCGAATACGATTGTTACGAATGTGAACATTTGGAGAGAGAGAGTTGGGGGGGTGGGTGGGGGGAGAGAAAAAAAAGAATCCTTGACTTCTCCCTGGTACGGACTCTGCTGGTGGAGGCTCCATGCGTGCGTCAAACAGCTGCTGGCCGCTGCTGCACAAACACACGCACACACACACACACGCACACACACACACACACACACAACCAAATCATAGCCTATGAAGTGCAACTCCAATGGAGCCAGGCGCTTATTTACGCCTACATGTGAATTAATGAAGTTAAAAATAACTACTGCAATTCGAGCACTTTCTGGCACAACACATGAGGTATCAGCTGCGTCAACATCCTAAAATACAGAGTTTCTCCTCCTGTGGAACAATCTGTAAATTCATAAAGAAACTTGTTATGTTAGCATTTCATGGCACAAATATAACTATTATGAGATGAGAAAAAAAAAACAAAATACACTGATCTAATAAGAGAATATTACTATTAATAATAATGATAATTCAGGCACATTTTCATGACTGTAATGCGACCCTGACCTCACTGTACCTCACTGTGTCCATCGCCGGTTGGAGAAAACCAAGTTGCCGCTGTTAAAGGGGTAAAAATCCAAGAAGGTGCTGGCAGGAGTTGAATGGGGGTGGGTGGGTGGGGGGTGTGTGGGGGGGGTGGATGTAGGGGTGAGGAGGGGGACGAGGGTAAGGGGATGGTAAAGGGGTGGGGGGGGTGGGGGGGGGTGAGATGGTGAGGAGAGAGCAGGAGGAGGAGGAAGAGGAGGAGGGGAAGAGATAAGTGATCTAAAGGGGAGACGATAGGACAAAAAAAAAAAAGTGATGATGATGAATACATTGGAAAGTTTTTTGGCCCCGGCGAGGGTGTCAGATTGAATGGCCTGTGCGCATGTGCGAAGGTGTCCAAACTGACAATGCTGGTGAGATGAAGATAGTGTTGTTGCTGCTTCTGGGCTCACGGAGGACGACGAGAGGAATCTACAAGCCGACAAGATGAGATCCAAGGCGAGGGCGAGAAAACTGGCCAAAAGTAGGTCTTCTTTATTCCCCTTCTTATCGCTTTCAGCCGCCGGCTCCAAACTCCCGGGTCTGTAGATGTCCAATGTGTCCTTGTCATTTGTCATAGCCTTAAGAGAGGAGGGGACGACTCTTTGTCCAGAGAGACAGGGATAACTTTTCTGCTAAAAATGTGTCCCGCTCCGGCTGCTCAGTCTCGTTTCTCTGCATGCTGCGCTCTTGGCTTTGTTGGTTCCCAGTGTCAGAAAGTTTCATGTGTGATGAGAAACGCCGCTGGTGCTTTAGTTGATTACACTCCTATAAAGGTAGACATAAACATTGCCGTCCAAATCTGAGCTCGATCTTGTAATTTGCTCTTTTCGCTTGTCGAAGGTTTTAGCGGAGGCGCGGATTCGTTTCCCGAAAGTTACCAAGAAAGTTGTCGAAATGCATAGTAACTTTTTTTTATAGAGCCGTTCCAAGTCTTGTGAAATAATATTCCCGGCTTTTGAAATAGTGGGCGCTGTGGCACTGCTCCTGCGTGCAAGCTGCTGCAGAGCACACACCGAGCTGAGCGCACTCCTTCCCCTCGCCTGCAAAACGGACACGCCAAGATGTGAATTTGGAAAGAAAGAGCAATGTTTTAATGCAGATTTTTTTTTTCTTAAAACGGTCCTGCTTCGGCCGCAGAAGATATCGCTCTCCGGCAACTTTGTGGGCCCTCGGACTGCTGCAAACTGGTTCCTCCTCCAGGGAATGCCAATCAATAATGCGTCTTGTGCAAGAAAGCGCCCATATACTTAGTGGACTGCTGCTCGCGTCACACGGAAAATTCATGTATTCAGTTTTGTGAACATGAGCACTTTGTTGTTGGAAATGGACCGTATTTATTGTTTGACATTTGTTTATTGTTGGTCGGTTGATTTATGAATCTCGCTTATTCACACCGTCTTTTTTTTATTCCTACATGAATGCACGTTTTCTGCGGGTAATTATGTGGGTCAATCTGCCTTTTATCCGCAATTCATTTGAAGGACGGTTTGTGCAGGCCTCCTGGCATTTGCTTTTGTTATGTCTTAATGCGTTTGTTACATTTTAAGGCATAGTGAGTTTCGATATTTAGTTTGGTGAAAATGCAGAGCAATTTTCATTTAGGCTTGTAGCTATTTATTTATTTTTAGGACACACTAATTAAAATAATAATTATTTAAAAATATAACCTACCTGTTATTGTTTTTTTTGTTGTTGTTGGGCATGCTTGATAACATGGCCTTGAAAAACTTCATAACTTTGCCAAAGCCTGACCTTCTTAATTCAACGTGAGCCTCAGTCTTTAGACACAATTCAGTCTTTTTAAAAAATACTCTTGATTTATACATTTCAAACCATAAATGAAATAAATGTGTGCAAAGCTTTTTTTTCCCCAAAAAATCTGTAACGTGTTAGCTTTAAATGAGTTTTCACTCCTTACATTTAAAAAAAAAAGATTATGAATTGTTATATCTGATATAATTTACATCATTATTATTATCATCATTCATTTGTAGCTACTGGTTTATTCACCTGCATTTATACCACTAATAATAATAATAATAATAATATAATAATAATAATAAAGAATAAACACTGTTCATTGCAGTCATGTTTTTGTTATTACCTTCTTACACTTGCATGCTTTCCATGATTCACATGGATCAAGTTTCCGTATAAGTTTAAGACAAAGAAGCAAAAGAAAAGGGGGGAAAAAAACGCTAATTGGGCTGCTTTCGTGAAAATACTTAAACATGTCGAGGGTCCTGCTTCTTGCCAGCAGTTGCACTTGGTCTTGAGCTCTAAACAGCCTTGATAGTCTGTTGATCCGGGTGCTAATGAACACAAATACCTGGCTTTGTAGCACTCTCACATCGGACCATTGGACCAAGTCAGAGGGGCCTCAGATCTGTTGTGTTGCAGCGGTAAGAAGAGGAAAACAGAGCAGACAGCAGGCATGGAAAGAGGAAAAAAAAAAGATCTTGTTCTTCTTAACATTCAAAACATGCAGGCCCACAACTTTTGAATACGACGCGTGGGAGTATATTCCTCCCCCTTTTCTTTTTCTGCCGCTTAGGTAAAATACTCTGGCTGCAGCCGAGTACAGTAGGTCACCATCAATATTCACCAGCTGCTTTATCATTTTATTTTTAACCCTCTTGTATATAGTTTCTTTCCTGGGTAGACTGCACACACAGGCTCGTCAGACGACACGCTGAAGGCCACGAGTGTGTAGAAACGCGTGACTCCACAGCTCCACATGTGGAATATGAATATGTGTGTGTGTGTTTTAATAGAAGCTCGCATTGATCGCTCTGGTTTGTTTACATAATGCTTTTTGGGTCAGGATTAAGTGAGTGTTAGTGTGTTTGGATTATAGTGGGATATCACCCTCACAGGTGGGCTTTTTGTGAAGAAGAAGAAGAAGAAATATAAATATCACGTCTTGGTCTGTTCTCCACAAGATTTACTTTATTATCTAATTTATAGTCATTTTTAAAATTTGAGATAAACGGCAACACGTCGTGTTGTTTTGTCTATATTTAATTTTATCTGCCCCGGTGCTCTTTGTCTTACAGTAGCTTATTGATAATTGTAAATTAAATTGTTTAATGCATTTTTAAAAAATAATCTCAGGCCCAACGTCACACGTCATATGTGTCAAAGAGAAAGACTTTCATATCTCTCGATATCTTAAACTAAAAAATGGGTGCAGGTAATCTAGCAGGGACAATAAAAGTTGCTCTCACACGGAGGTTATATAGTGAAAGAATTGACATGAGAATACAGGCCTACCTGTCTATAGACTGTGTGTGTCTGTGCGGCGCAGAGGGCTGTGTGTGTGTGTGTGTGTGTGTGTGTGTGTGGAAAGTTGAACACCTTGCGGCTGTTTCTCTTGTGGTATTCTGCTGGGCCCATACGCTTTGAAATGGATCAATTAAGCTGAGTGAGAGTAGATTTTTTTTTGCCGGTATTTTTCAATGTACAGGTGAGGCAAATAGACACACACACATACACATACACACACACGCGCGCGCTGCCCTCTCGCTCTCTCCTGCACGCTTACAACAACCGCGCAATTAGGTCTCCACAGACACCTAAAGAAATATAATTAAAACAAAAAAAAAACATGTAACAGCTTTTCCTCACATATGGAGACACAGGAAGGTGTTAAAGTCACACTGATTCTGACCGCGACTCAGCAACACACGTTATTGATTTTCAAAAACCTGCTTTAGTTACTGGGCCCGTCTGCATTATCAAGTCAATAAAATGAAAGGTAGCACACTCGTTTTTTTACGACCCCCCCCCCCCTTTTTTTTTGTTTCTTGCTGATTTTGCACAAAATCACCACCCCTCCCCTCTCTTCTCTTACTGAAGAAATGCACACAATTTCTGACAGTCTTACTCATACACCCCTCTCTGCCTCTGCCTCCCTTTCTGTATATACTAATGGCCAGATACGCTATTGATCTTTGTGTTAAAGGCCCCTTATTTGATGGACTCCCAGTTATGAACTTGGCCTGGCTCAACAGCATCTGATGTTTTGACAGAAGTAATAAAACCCAACCCATAACACGTTAAATCCAACAATGGTAGCTATGTTGAACTTCTGGCTAAACGTTCAGGGTCCCACGCAGGCTCCCATGTATTACTGCTTTGCAGCTGTAATGTGTGTCAGATAGCACTCCTCCCTGTTCACAGATTAGAGCCTGAACATAAAAATGATAGTATAATCAAATGAAAAGGAAATGTAGTGTCAGTGTGATATATCATACTGGCCGCAATTCACATTTTCTGTATCTCTATGAAACTGTAAATCTCTGAGTTTCCTTTATTGGGAAGTCGGAGCATCAGTGAGCCAGTGACCACAGCAGAGATGCTGCTGGTTGTTGATTCTTGCTTTGATAGTTTTAGAAGACCGCCTCATGGTGCAGTGTAATGTTGACAGTTTCTAATGCTAATATTGTATTTGATGAAGGCGAATGATTAGCCTTTAAACAGTGCATTCGTTTATGGATTTTATTATGAATTTCAGTAGTGCTGGACATAAAGCCAAATCAACATACCTGTGAGATCTTGATTTTATTGCTGTGGATGTATCAGGACGCAGTGGGAAACCGGAGCCTCTTGTGGTTCCGTAGAACCCATTTGTGTGATGATGTGAATGATCTTAGCAGCGCTCTGAAGCAGGCAACATCAGTTTTGTAGTTTTACATCTCTGTCTAAAAACGACTGACTGCGACTGCGGCGATAATCAGTCTCACCACTCTCTGCATCCAAAAAAAGTAAAGACGGCAGGGCCATTCAGATGATGTCTAATAGCCTGTGTTGGTCTTGTGCAGTTGCCTGTTTTGTTTTTTGTTTTTTTGAATTTACTGAAATACTGTTCCCCATCTAATGATGATCTTCTTTGCAGCAATTTTGTGAGATCAAGTTTTTGAGACAGGAACATTTACTTTTCCAAAATCACTTCATCAAGTCTTTTTTTTTTTTCGTGACATTGGGAGTTTTAACATGAGCATTTGGACTGATTTTGGGACCATTTGTGTCATTTTTTGAGGCACTGAAAAATTGTGTAGCCTAACTAATTGCATCAGTCCACATTTGGCACAGCCTCATATGCTACATAAGTACTTCATTATGGAAGTTTGCTGGATACGAGTTCCTCATCTTAATGTCTGCCTGCACATGTAGGATACAGTTTAGTGTGTGTTGTGGGGCTACTTTCCATATTTATTTCCAGGGCTGGTTCCTCATCTTTGTCTGCGTCTGGTCAGTGAAATACTCCTGTACTGTATATATACCACTACTGCCTTTCTCATATAGTGTATGATATCCATGCATTTGCCAATTTGTAATATATTAATTTGTCGTAGGGGAAGTTACTTTAGTTAAGGTTAGGGAAAGGTTTTGGTCATGGTTACGGTTAGTTCATTGTCAAGCCACTGTCTGGTTCCGTAACATATGGTCCACATTTGATTCACATAATATGATACAAATAAAGATGCATTGCTTTTTGTAACCATATCTTTAAAATTGCTGTGAGAGCAGACTCTTGAAAAATGTTCTTTCCAGTGAAGTATTCATATTACCCTGAAATGTGGAGGACAGTGTAGTCTGAAGTCTCATTTCTGCTTACTAGTCCTAAATCTTTGAAACAGTCAGCCAGTAAGGAAAGCTTTCGTGATCTCTTCCACCTGTGTGGGGAATATCCTGAAGAAATAATTAAAGTGTAAGGTACTGCTTGCTCTATGCATTACCTGATGTCTACAGCTTGATAGAGGAAAGAGTCATTTAGACGATGGTTCAATTAGATTTTTACAATTCTTTGTTTAGTCTGTTTTATGACTGGCATGTTCCAATCTTTTAATGTTTTCTATCACTATTGCTGACTCCCTCTCTTCCTTACTTCACACTGTGTGATACAGTCTTTTATCTCCAGGAAAATACTTTTATTGTAATTCAGTCAATAGCTGCTGTAAATGTGTTGCTGCTGTTTTGGCCAAGTACACGCCACGCCATAAAATATAAAAATAATTTTGAAATGTGGACGTTGGACTGACTTCAAATGAAAATGTAATGATTTGCATAATTAACAGTTTATTTGGTCTTATCGTCTTATTTTATTTGGTCTAATGTTTGCTTTAATAAATGGTCAAACCAATATTCTCCTCATCAAAACACTCACACACAAGCTAGAGATGAAGACAGAGCTTTGGTTTTGGTTTTTGGACAAAGCAGAAATGACTCCAGTTGCAGTTTTGAAGAATGCTGAAGTCACAGTGACTCTTTAGTGTCCACTGAGACTCACTGAGGGCCTCAAAACATTTGAGTGGCTTTTCTTAGCTCCGACATATGTGCGCACACACACAGAAAACTGTACATACACAGTCCATAAACACACAACCATACACACACAGTAACGCAGATGGATCCTGAATGGACACACACACACATGTACACACACACCTTACACACAGGTTTTTGGGCAACGGTAGGATTTAACCCCAATCAATCACAAACTAGAAAGGTTGAGTGTAAATGTCATCCGAACAGCAGGAGTTGGCAATGTCGACTGGCTAAGTGTGCACGTGTGTGTGAATGTGTGTGCGCACCATTTTATACAGTTGTTGGGGGTCCTGTCACTGTTCCGAGCTTTGACCTTGGCCGAGTCTGGCACAGTGATAGGTGGACACCTCTTACACCTGGACACACACATGCACACACACACACACACACATTTCAGCGCCATGCTTCCTGCCCGGTCTGATGCTGGCTAAGTCAAATTTTGAGTTGACATACAAATACCGTTAAACATTAAGCCCTTGCACATGGCTCTAAATCCCATTCATTCCATTGATAAGTTGACCTCACATTATCCAGTTGGCAAATATACCTCTTTCCCGCCTCGCACCATGACCTCATCCGCCATGTTTGTAAAAACACAGCAATCTCCCAATCATTTGGCAGTGGAGACGGTGGCATGCCTGAGAGAGTTTAAGATATATCCCTGATGTTTTCTTTTTTAGCAGACCCCTGTTTTTCGTCTCTCCTCATACCCTTCATTTTCAGCCTGAAGATGGGGGCAGGGTCTTGTTAAAAATAGCCAAGCAGCATTTGGAGTGCAGTATGTGTTGGCAAAGAGGGGGTTCAAAAAATGAAAAGCCATTACACTGCAGTTAAATGCATTTTGTCTTGACCTGTGGCTGCTTATCGAGTTACGTCCCACCTCTGCTGGGCCGTGTCAAGGAGATTCCATCCAGCTTCTTCGGGGCTAAGAATACACCAAGTGCTGGAGTCGACCCACAGAAAACACCTCATCTTTACTTCTCGAGTATGCTGATTAACACTAAATGGTTATCTCTCTGTGTGTCGGGTGTGATTTTGCACCACCCGCTGTTAAACGGTGTGTGTTGTTTGCCAAACACAGGGCAAATGTGTCGAGTCCCTAATTAGCGTGTTTTAGCAGCCCTCATGATTCCTTCTGCATTGTGATATCCCAGGGATTGCTCAGCATTGTGACTAGTCTTATCTGGGTCTAATCCCGATTTGTTTGGTATTAGCCTGCTCCCTTTTCTCGCTCTTTCCTTTTATTTCTTCATTTGTCCTTACTCTGTTCTTTTCCTTTTATCCGTTCCTGAACTTCCTGTCCTTTATGTTGCCCTCGCTTTCGTTTGCGCCACTGTTCTCTGTGCAGGAAGACAAAATGTGTGCGTGATATGTGAAAAGACGTAAATTAACAAGGACTGGGTAAAAATTAGAAACTTCATCTAAATCATAGTGTTTAGATTTTTGTGGTTGAAATAAATGATTCTGAGCTAGTTGTAATTTAGCATTTAGTTTGTTTTTTTTACACATATGCAGAGTTTGGTCTCATGTAATGCAGCACAGTGCGAGACAGTTCATTGCTTTGAACTTGTCCAGCCTTAAAATCAGGTGGTGGGCTTAAGCCGTCTCATCAATACATATATAACAGCAAAGTGACAATAAGCCAACCAGGGTGTATACAACAAGCAAGTGTAACTTTGCTAATCATAGTTCTCATGGCTGCAACTAACAGTTTTTTCCATTATCAGTTAATCTTCCAATTATTTTATTGTTTAATTGATTAATGGTTTTGGTCTATAAAACATCAGGAGTCTACGGTAATGTCATTGAATGTCTTATTTTGTCCGAACAACAGTCCAAAACCCAAAGATATTAAATTTCTCTGTAATGTAAGACAACCCCTCACCCTAACCCATCCAATTTTTCGTATTTACGCTTAAAAAATGACCTAAACAATTAATCAATTATCAAAATAGTTGCAGACTAATTTTCTGTCGATTGACTAATTGATGATTTGACTAATCTTTACAACTCTATTCTCATTGTTCTCAGCAAACAGCATTCAATAAAACTATTTCTTGTCGCCTCAAAAGAACTAAAAAACATGACGTCTGAGTATGATTCTTCTCTTGTTGAAATCTCATAAATTGTAACTCATCTCTCACCACACACACACACGCACACACACACACACACACACACACACACACACGCACACACACCCTTTAGTCCCAGTCCCAGTCGGGCACTGCTGATGATGGCTCATCCTGTCCAGATATGATAAGCAGACAAACTGCTCTGTCCCCTGGGCTGTTTGTCTGTCTCTGAAACACAGCATGGTGTGTAGAAGCAGCGTGGCTCTAAACTCCCTCTGCCTGCTTCCCTTTTCATCAGGCCGCCAGTTCAAAGCCTTGGCTCCATCTTCACTTCTATCTCTCCCCTCCCTCCTCCTCACCATCTTTCTCACTGTGTTTCGTCATTACCACAAAGATGGGCACGCAGTGTCTCATTAAAGCGGATTAGAGCCATCTCCACGTCTCACAGGGGCCGAGCGGGACATTTCTCTTCTTTAGTCATCCCCCCACCCTTTTTCTCTCAGAGATCAGGTTCTTTGATTTGGCCAGATAAAGACCTCTTTCATGTCGGTGGGGACGGTTAACGATTACACTGTCAGACCCATCGTTTTGGTGAGTTTGACAAATTTGCCGTGCCGGGTGGGGCGGGTGTGGGGATTGTACTGGGTGTGGGGGGGGTGGGGGTGGGGGGCGTACAAGGAGATTCACAGTAATTGAGCTGTCATTATCCAGTGACCCTGCCAGGCGCTAGTGTGTAGGCCTCACCAGTTCTCTATTTGTTTAATACTTGGCTAACTTTCTTTGTGAGTATGATGGATAGAAAGAGGAGGAGAAAGAGGGGGAGAGAGTAGAAGCGGGGTGCCGGTCCCCAGATGAATGCCTCTGCTTATTTGACCACCTCTCTTGAGCGCTGCTGTCCATGAAAATTGGCTCCACTACATCACTGCTGTAAGTTCCTTTTCTCACCCAGTTCCTCCCTAGTGCAACGCAATTAGGCCCATATCACCGGCTGCCATTTATTTTCATACAAAATGAAAACTGGTGGCATGTTGATTACTGAACTCCCCAGAGACAAAGGGCCAGTATTGGTGTGGTTTAATTTCATTAAGTAGAGTGTGGTGCACAGGATAAACATATTAAGCGCTCCCTCTCGTTGCTGGCCCTCAATTTACCAACAAATCCTTAGGTGTTACAGTTGTTGAATTTCAACAAATCTCCTTAAGTGGTTTGGTTAAAATAAGGCACATTTCCTTTATGTTCATACTTTTGTTCTTCAATGTTTCTTGTGTACAGTATCTTTTGTGAAACAAATAGTCAAGGGTGGTGTGTATTAGGCAGCAGGGGAAGGACCCAAATGCAGACTATAGAGGCAGGCAGGGACAATTGAGTGAGTTTATTGTCAAAAGAGAAGAAGATAGAAAAGCTCACAGGCAAGGGTGGCAAGTCCAAACACAGCAGTAGTATTAAATCCACAGAGTTGCAGGGATGAGACAGGGAAAAGTCCAGATAGGCAGGCTAGCAGATACAGATATGGTACAGGTCCAGGTAACAGGATACAGAAAACAGAAGCACGAAAGCACTGACAAAAAGCATCATGACAACCACAACAATCTGACAGGGGTAAGTGGCCTGGGAGCTGAAGAATGGAGCTGGGGATCTCAGGCGTACAGCCTGGGGACTGGACAGGGGTGGAGCAGGAAACTTCAGGTGGACAGCCTGGGGCTGGACCGATTGGTGTAACAGATCTGAAGGGTGACCAGGATTCAGGAACAAAAGGCAGAGCAGCTCTGCAGGGCAACCAGAAGGCAGGACTGATGGACGGAGCAGCTCTGGACGATGACCAGGAGGGCAGGGCTAAAGAGCGGAGCAGCTCTGGATGACAGCCTGGATGGTGACAATGTAGGCGGAACAGCTCTGGAGAATGGGCAGGAGGACGACCAGACAGCCGGAGCTGCTCTGGAGGATCACTTGGAGGTCGACAACGTAGACGGAACCTCTTTGGGGGCCGCCGACTGCAGGTCGGGCCGGGCGTTGGCAGGGGCCACCGACTGGAGGTCGGGCCGGGCGTTGGCAGGGGCAGCCGACTGGGGTTCTGACAGGGCATTGGCAGGTGTAGCTGACGGCTGGGGTCTGGCAGGGCATCAGCGGGTGTGGCTGACGGCTTGGGAACAGGGTGGACATTGGCAGGGGTGGCCAATAGCTTGGGAACAGGCTAGACGTCAGCAAGGGTGGCCGATGGCTCGGGAACAGGCTAGACGTCGGCAAGGGTGGCCGACGGCTCGGGAACAGGCTGATCCTCAGTAGTGGTGCTGGGCAGCAGAAACTTTGTGGTGCTTGGCAGTGGAGAGGCGCTGGGCAACGGAGACTCTGTGGCGCTGGGCAGTGGAAACTCTAGCGCTCTGTGGCTCTGGGCTGCTGACCCAGTGGTGTTGGGAGCCATGGGGACCATGTCTCCTCTTGGAAACTCCACGGTACCCTGTGAAAAGGGCAAGGTGAGTCCCTTCAAAAGGTGACTGCTGGACATCAGGGTGGCTCCTCAGTTGATCCATATAAGGCTCCTGGGGTTCAGGGAATGTAGGATCAGGACAGGTGGGTTACGGGCTAGCCAGCTAAGAACAGGCAAGTAGTGGGGTAGGTGGCTCAGGCCAGGCAGGCTGCAGGCCCACGAACCAGAGTCTAATTGAATAGAGTGCAGGCTGGTTGCGAGTAGTCTGGGGTGCAGGCAGAAGGCTAGCAGACAGGAGTGCAGGCTAAAGGCTAGCTGGCTGGAGTGCGGGCCGAGGTGCCAGCTGAAGGCTAGCATGCCGGTGACTAGCATGCTGCAGGTTAGCTGGCTGGGAAGCAGGCTGAAGGCTAGGAGGCTGGATGCTAGCAGACAAGGAGGCTAGAGCAGTCGTCTAGTCACCTGCTGTTCCAGCTAGTACTTTTGCTAGGCAAGGCCTGCAAGAAACCTCCCAGAGTGCCATTTTCAGAGCTACTCCCTTGTGCTCTATACTGGAGGTGTTGCTGCAATAGTTCGTGAGGCATGGAATGGTGTGAATCACCTCACCACGTTCGTCTGCTGGGTCCATGTTTAGTCAGATCGTTTTGTCACAAGTGGTGTGTATTAGGCAACAGGGGAAAGTTCCAAAATGTAGACTATAGAGGCAGGCAGGGACAGTTTAGTGAATTTATTGTCAAAAGAGAAGATACAAAAGCTCACAGGCATGGGTGACAAGTCCAAACAGCAGTAGTATTAAGTCCACAGAGTTGCAGGGATGAGACAGAGAAAAGTCCAGATAGGCAGGCTAGCAGATAAAGATATGGTATAGATCCAGATAGCAGAAAACAGAAGCATGAAAACACTGACAAAAAGCAACATGACAACAACATTGATCTGACAAGGGAACAAAGTATCTGGGTCGGTATATGAAGTAAGTGGCTGACGAGGGAATGAGGTGCAGGTGGGGAGATGGGCGGGGAAGCTCAGGTGAGGGGAATGAGGTGATTGCAGTGATTGCAGGTCAGATAGGAGAGGCAGGATCTGGAAAGCAAGTAGAAAAGTCTGAGGGCATCTGGTGGACTGGTGGAGAATGTCAAATAAGGGACCCGGGGAAGTGGGAATGCAGCTGGAGGAAGGGACATAGTGCCAGACTATGACATATATATTCTCAAAATGTGTTTTGAATGGATCAGCTAATGCTGAAGTTGCTGAACTTTGTCATGTTGTATTTACAGATACTTTTAAATTTTCGTTTTGACAGATATGTACTCTGCTCAAAACAAGAAGCTAGAAAAACCATCCTCATTTGGTTGTCTTGGGCTTCGTGTTTGAGATGTAGGCTTGAAAGATGCTGTCTGGTGAGTGAGCGAGAGGGAAGAAAGCCTCTGGCAGGACAGTGTGAGTGTATTAGCCCAGAGATTTTGATGAAGGAAATAAGAGCCCCCCTCATTAACCTGGAGTCAGATTGGTTGTGAAGTGATGAGCAGGGTGGAATGTGTGTGTGTGTAACCGTTAATGAGTGTACGCACTTGTTTGTGTGTGTGTGTGTGTGTAGGTGTCGGAGGGGTCTTGGCTAAAACATTTCAAGATGGCCCATTAGCCGGCGCAGGCCCGTCCCCTCCCGACACTAGGATTCCTCTGTGCTGACCCCCTCTCCTCCAACCCCTCCACCTCTCAGCCCCTCTGTCCCAGAGGCCCCCAGCCTCATCCTGCCAAGTGTACGGTTCCAAAGTAACGATGAAGCTGCCTGCGTGTGAAAATATTGAATTGCAAAAACATCCCTGGGTGAGAGGGTGTGTGAATGGAGCTTTCAACGCTGGGCCCGACCCAGGCCTGTGCTACTGACTGACGGACAACAAATGGCATTTTGTGTCCAGAGAGAGAGGGAGAGAGAGGGGACAGAGAGGGGAGAGAGAAAAGAAAGGAAGAGTAGAGACACAGAGAAGGGGGGGGTGGGGTCTTGAGGTTTTTCAGGCCTCTTCAGTCTGGGGCCCTAAATGTAGGTCTGAAATGCCTTATCACATGACCTGTCTGACCTTTGGCCCCCACTCAGCTAAGGTTGTCAGGCTGCTCTCCAACAGGGAGCACAAAGCCTTACAGCCTCAAAGGCCACCATTCACCCCCCCTGTGCAGCCGTACTCCAAAGGTAATAGGTAAAAGTAATGTCAGTGACCTCCACTTTCCCTTGCTCTACAGGAGGGCAAAACTCTTAAGATTCCCTGATAATGTCAAAGGTAGAAGGTGGTCCTTATCCACTGCCTCTACTTAACTCCTGTGATGAAGTGTAAAGCAAACTGAACGGCCTCTTTTGTAGAAAAACTATTCTTTGGGCTAAAGAGTCATTTCATATTTTCATACATCAAAAACTGACGGGGGAAGATGATGGAAATGTTAAAAAACAACTTGGTATTGTTTTCAGTTGCTATGCACTGGGAATAAAGTTGTGTAACTCAGCTCTGTGTGTTATCTAAGTGTGTGTGTGTGTGTGTGTGGGACATTAGTGAATTTCTGATGTCTCAGAGGACTGACTGGGTCACAGTATGACCGTAACCTCCTGTCTCGCTTTGCAACCCACACACTGGCATCTCTCTCTCTCTCTGTCTCTCTCCTGACCAGTACTAGGATTCTTTCTTTTCTTTTTCTCCTTTTCCCCTCCTTCTCTGGAACACTGGAGTTTCTCTCTCTCTCCGGTCTCCTTTGAAAAGATGCGGCGTCTTTGTCCGGCCTGATAAAGGATGCCATAGTTCCCCTTTTCCCCTTCTTTGTGGCCCGGGGCTGGCGGCTCCTGTAGAAGTGCAAATGGTATCCTCTCGGAGGGGCTATCCCCGCGGGCCCTGGAGGGCCCTCTCTCTCCTCCAGGCTTGGCTAATTACCACCCTGCCCCCCCCCCCTTTCCTCACAGCCCCCACCAGCTCCCTGGTCCCTGGAACCATGAACGGCACATTCCCACAACCAGCACCTGGCCTTCTTTTCTCCTGGCCTGCTTTGATGGCTGACACCCCAGCCTACCCCTCCCTCCTTCCTCATCCTCTTCTTCTCTCTGCCCCACTACCTCATCTCTCCTTCTCTCCCTCCCTTTAACTTCTCCCTCTCTCACTTCTCTCTCTCACTGACTCTCATTAATAGAGGTTTTAAATTGCTTTCTGACCCTGACAAACTGCTCTTGTTGAAAATGGAGATGTCGAAAAGGGGGGGCAGCGGATGTGAGCAAGGGACTAAAGAGATGTGTGGGGAGGGGGGCTGCTGAGAGTTGGTATAGTGTGTATGTGCTGAAGTCCATCTCATATTTTGTCAGATTGTAGCCTATGCTAAGTTGGCTTAAGTGTCCCCCAATCACTCACACACCGCAATTGCCTCCTCAGGACATTGAAAACATTATTTTGACAAGAAAAAGGAAAAAAAAAAGAAAAGAAAAAGACATCCTGTATACGCATCCAATTCTCACCCCACATTTACTTGTTTAACACGCTAAAACATAAAAAAGGGTGATTTCTCTTATCTTAAAAATGCCTTCATTTATAAGTCTATTACATTATTAGTTTTTGATAGGCTTTGCTCAAAAGGAGGGATTTAAAAGTGATGCTTTATGGTTTATAAAATTTGACCAGTAGTTGATGCAGATTAAGTTGATTTTACTGCAACAGTAATACACACACACACACACACACACACACACACACACACACACAAACACAAATATCTAATTAGTTGCATATTTGCGTTCTGCTGCCCGTAGGCCTAATCAATAGCCTGCCCCAGTGGATTTGACCAATTCATAGCTGGCCTTTGTGGAGTCTAGCAATCCCAGCGAGGGCATTTGGACAGCTTTCTGACGAAAACAAATAGCTCTATTACAAGGTTGCGTCTCTGTGATGCTCAGTGTCCCAAAGGCAAAGTGCTCGGCCTGTATTAATTGTATGTTCTCCACACAGGAAAAAG
Source organism: Scomberomorus guttatus (assembly GCA_038419695.1). Lineage (NCBI taxonomy): Eukaryota > Metazoa > Chordata > Actinopteri > Scombriformes > Scombridae > Scomberomorus > Scomberomorus guttatus. Next base: position 14,651,286 of record CM076449.1, on the reverse strand, counting down.
GGGAAGGTTTTCAGCATAACACGGGCTCACCTGGCAGAGCCCGTGAAGAAGAAGGTTGTGCAAACAGGCAAAACTTTCCTGAAAATCTGCAGTGAGGAAAAGTTAAACCAACAAATGTGCAAAACAAAACAACATGCTGCTTTGAGTTTATGAGGGGAGGTGTGATTCTAAGTGGGGTAATTATTAAAAGCTTAATGTCAGTGTACAAAACAGCTAATTACATGTCTGGATTGAGTTAAATAGGAGTATTCAAGTAACACGTAGCAGTTTTTGTTTGTGTATTTGCTTATATGAAGCTAACTTAACCAGCAGTAGACCATGAAGTTTCTTTCATTAGACATTTGATATTTAATACTCCATCCAGATGTGAAAATAATTATATTGTGTTTCATGTTTTGATTCAGTATTTGCAACGGAATAAATTGGCTGAATAAACTAGATCTGTACAGTAAGATAACATGATATGCATCACATTTTTGAGAGATGAAATTGTTGTATTGTTGATCTGCTGTGTCTGATTATTAGCTGTACTTTAGATTAAAAAAAAAAAAAAGCCATGCATGGTAGACAGAAGAAGTCATTTTTCAGTCGTTTTTATTTTTCTATATTTTCAGTAAAACATGCACACACAAACGTGGAAAAATCCCTGTTCAGCAAAGCAGTGGTTGCATGTCCTGTAATGACTCACACAAGACACACAGCAGAGGCAGAAGCAACTGGAAGCTGCACACACCCAGACCAGTTTCACTAGTGTAGCAGAGTTTGGCTTTGGCTAGTAAGACTGGGATTAACGTAGTTAGTTCGCAGACAACATTAATGCCACGAGGATTTTGAATTAGATAAGACAATTTCCCAGCAGGTTTGTGAAATGTTTCAACTGGCATTTAATGTTTTAACTGAGTCTGGATGTGAAAAATATAGCTGGAACTCTCGTCAGGAACTAAATCAGATTGGATTTAGGAGTTTGCGACCATCTCTGTGTCAAGCTAACTGCTATAATGGCTATTATTGTTAGTTTTATAAGGCACAAATGATTTAATCCTGCAGTCTTAAACATCGCCCGCCATCCAGTCTGGACATAAGCATCTCTCTGTGGCTGCCATTTCCCGGCCACAGCTGCCCTTCCCTGTACAGTTCACACATCATCACCTATAGGACTCGGATGATGTCATGAACTGGGCTGCTTCTTCCTTATCCAATTCAGCCATAACGAGCATCAACTGAATGTTACGTCTATGTTGGATCATCCAGGCATTAAAGTGAAATTCCACACTCCGATACTCTGACACTGCTAGATATCAATTTGTGATGTTTGATGCATTCCAGGAGATGCATTTTAATAGAGATTGCACATGAATTGGTTTCATAAAGCCATTGGTTTGATGTTTGGATATTTAATATTATAGCAGTAATGATAAACTGAAGTGACTCCTGACTGTCTCAGACTCTAAACATGTCTGTGGTATTGGAGATACTGTCAGTGGTGAAACTGATATCTTTGTCCATACTGTGTTGGATTTGTCCCTGTATTATTGATGAATCAGTATCGGTGGTGACTTTACAAAAGCATTTTGGGGCTGACACCTAAACGAGGCATTTACCATGCATGTGTTTTTCAAAGTTTAACCAGGCATCTTGATCAGCTGGACCTCGCTTTTCTTTTAAAGAGATGTTACATTTAGAATTTCTATAGTTTGGTTTAAGGAGAGGCTTCCCAAGTCTCATGTCTCCCTCACTCTCCACCTCTCTCCTCATCAAGTCTAGCCACATCCTCTCTTTCGAGTACAGAAAAGGAAAGAGGAAGATCCGGTTTCTGAATTGTGTTTTATGAGAGGTTGAAAACGGCCACTTCTGTGGTTTTCGTCTGTCCGCGCTGACCGTTCAACTCCGAGTTCCTGAGGTTTTTGAGACATGTCAATTAAACTGTTTTAATTGGGAATATGTTATTCCAAACAAATGTTTGCACTCTGGGACCTGCATGTTGGTCAAATTGGGGAGGGGTGGGGGGGGGGAGAAGCTGAAGACATGGAGCTTGGTGTTACTGTTATTTTTTTGTTTTAGCGCCATGTTGGCTTTGCAAATTAGTTTCTCTTCATTTTCCTGAATGCAGTAAAAGCTCACTTGGATGACCGCATGCACATGCACACACACACACACACACACACGCACACACACATGCACCGAGGCATCTTGTTTTTCAACCGCGCTGAAGAGCAGTAAGTGTTTAAGAATGGCACGGTGAAGCAATGACAAAGCAAACAAAAGAGGCAGGTGGGTGAGGCTGCTGCTGGCCTGTTGCCGGCCTTGGCTCCGTTTAGAAAACTTTTTTTTTTTAGTAGTTTTTCTAAGACTGGGTTGTCAAGTCAATTTTATTTGTATAGCCCAATATCACAAATAACAAATTTGCCTCAGGGGGCTTTACAATCTGTACAGCATTACAACATCCACTATTCTTAGACCTTCGAATAGGGAATGTCTACAGTTGGTGAAAAAACTGTTTGTATATTATGAAGATAAAATTACATGAAGATATTAATGTCAGTATTCAGATTCCCACGTTTACACTTTCCCTCTGACAACATTTTCTCTAATATAAGACACAGATTCATGCGTTCATCTGCCTCTTGTTCTGTTAGTTCATCGGCACCCCTCTCTCCTCTTTTAATTAAAACTAGGTGTGAGGTTTGCCGTCCTCTCTCTTGACACCTCGTTATTTATCTGCCGGACGCAAGCTCAGGGCAGGACCCACGGAAAAGAAGGGCAGATTTTTGTTTTTAGAAAACTGCAGGGAACTTTGATGCCAAGTTCTTCCGCAGCAAAAGGCAAGGCCCCGACCCAGCACATCTGAGAGTACTTTGGTGAAATAACAGCAAATGTTTGTCTTGTATTGTATGGCACGCTGCTGGAGGAGCGCTAAAGCCCCTTCTTCCAGCGCCTAAAGCACCTCTTAATAAAATAGTCAAGAATAACTCCTTCACCTTAATCTTCCCCTCAGATTACTGCACTCAGGGCGGGAAATTAGCGGCAGGCCCACGCGCTTTCCTCTCAGCCTGTCTTCTTTGACACTGTTACATCTTTATTTGCAAGGGCCTCACTTCTCTCTCTCCTGCTCTCTCTCCTGCTCTCTCTCTCTCTCTCTCTCTCTCTCTGTACGTCACCGCATCCTTCCTTTGCTTCCTAATTTTTTGTTTTCCTCTCCATCCCTCTCTCTGTGTGGTAGGCTAGATGAACTCTCCGTGGCAGGGGGGAATGGCATTTTATTGGGTCAGTATTAGAAGCAACATGTGGCTAATGGGTGGCTGAATTTTCCACGGTCTGGTCCTCATCAGTGGAGAGAAGGGGCCTAAACAACTAAACATGGCCGTTGACAATTGATACGAGGCCTTTTAAGTGGATCTGCTTGGTTGAAGAGGGGGTTGGGGGAGGGTGTGCGAGTCTGTGTGTGTCCATATACACGCGCATGTGTGTGTGTGTGTGTGTGCGCACATTTGCCTTTGCTTGTTAATTAGGAATCTAACAGACATGCGCGCACACACACCAGCACAATGTCCTTCGGGGAATATATATACAAGAATGTGTGTGTCCCTTGTGTCTAAGAGTGTAACCCACACCTTGAGTACGGTAGCGGCGGTAGCTTTGAGCGCAGTTCATCCCGCCGTCTGATCCTCGTAACCAGAACTCTCCTTTACTGCTTCCTGTTCGCTCGGCCCACCTTCCCCCTTGCCCGCCTGCCATCTGGGTCTGCCAAGAGACACACATACACACGCACACACACATGCGCACACACTGGTACACACACACACAACACAGTTAGGACAGCGGTCCTCATGGTCTAACCTGTGTGTTTCACTTACAACCGCACCTTTGAAACCAATATCACACAGAGGAGAAGTGATAAATGGACTCCACCATCCACGTTCTCAACTTCTCTCTCCCCTTTCTTTTTGTTCTGACATAAGAAATCAAAACTTGTTTCTTCTCTCAAAGCACTTTTTTTAACAGTTATATTGAAAGATTAGAGCAGAGTTCAACAGCTTACATCATGCTCTTGTATTGGAGAAGCCCCCCACAAAAAAAAAAAAAAGGCCTGAAGTTAAGGCTGCAAAATTGGTGAAAATGACTTCTTAAACTGCATATCTGCAACAACAGTATTTAATATCAGAAATTGCTCTTATATTCATAATTAGCAGTTATGAAGGAAGTAGTAGTGTTAGTAGGTGTAATAGTAATAGTATGACTAAAACCTTAATCCCCATTAAACCAACATCAAAGCCTATGCGGGTAACTAAATTACATACCTGTGTAGATAGCGTTTCTGAGTGGGGGGCACTGTGGGTTTTCAGTATCAGTGGTTCTGGTTGACACTTTGATCACTTCCTCTGCTCTTCATACCTTCATTGTGTATATCAGATCACACACACACACACACACACACACATGCAAACACACCACAGGTGGAAGGGGCAGTGTCAGGTGTAGCGGGGGACAATGCAGGGATGCGTAGCAGCGAGCCAACACGGTGTCTGTGACAGTGGCAGTGTGCTCCTCAAAGCTGCTCCTCTCCTCTTTCATCACCTGCTGTCACAGGAGTGTGTGAGGAACATTTCTGGCCCAAAAAAATCCTTAGTGCCTGAACAAAAGTGGCAGTTTTGACAATAGCTGATGTGAATATGTGTACTTTCCTGACTAGTGATATAATTCACTTGAGATAAATCATTTAATAAATGAATAAATTGCATTTTTTTGTTTATTAATGCTCAAACATTCAGATCAAGTTGGACTGTTGAAAGCTGCCATACATTGGGAATATAGTTTGAATGTAAATCAGAATTTAGTGATTTCAGGAAAAAAAATCCGGCTTAGTGTTTGCATGTGTTTGGATGCTGTAGTTCATGTGTAGGATGGAGGTCAGAAATGTCTCTGCAGTTTTTCCTGCAGGTTCTGCCATAAAGAGCAGAACCTGCAGGGAAAACTGATTTAGGTGGCTGCAGAGACTGAGGGAATACCTGATGAAATTGGATGAATAAAATTGTTTTCACAGGTTGCTCATGAGGCGATGAGGGTGTAAGCAGAGTGGAAACGAAAAAAAAAAAGACAACTTATTTATTTTCAGTGCCGCAGGTGCCTTCTCACAGCTTATTGGTTTTTTGGATGACTCTTTTGCTCTAAAGAGGGCAATTTATGTCCCTCTCTCGTCTCTCTCCAGATGCGAGGGCTGAAGTGGCTGGCTTATTTTAGTGGGGTCTCGTGGTCATGACTTGTGGTGACATATTAATTGAGCGGTTCCTCTAAAGAAAAGAAAGGCCAGTGTCACGATTGGTGCGACGGTGTTTGTAGAGCTTTGAAAATTGGTTTTGTTTGGCTGGAAAGCTCTTAGGTGTTTATTTACACATCAGAGTGTTTCAAATGGCAGCTGGCTCGTGCCTTCTTTCTGTATGTGTGTTTGTGTGTCTGTGAGTGCATGTCTGGACGCATGTATGTGTGTGTGTGTGTGTGTGTGTGTGTGTGTTTGCATGTGTTTGCTCATCTATGCACATGCCAGCTGTGTAGTACATGTTTGTTTGTGAGAGATAAAGACTGAAGCAGAGACAGACAGAAGAGAAGAGGTGAAGACACTTTCCCCCGGCTTGCCTGCCTCTTGAATTTCCACACAGCTAGTCGTCCTCGCTGTCCTCTTCATCCATTATTGACCACATTCATTCACACCAGGCTCTAGAACTCATTACAACTCAACTTCAGACACAGTCCCAGGGTCATGTGCCACTGAAAATGGCTTCCTGTCTTACCCTGGACTCAACTTAGGCTAATTTCTCCATAAATGTATATAAGGTAAATTTGTTTTTTAACAGTTACCTCTTTGGTATTTATTTGTTGGAGCCAGAGTTTGATTTTTGAGGGCACATCCCCTGAGAAAAAATGAGGAATGGTGACTTATCTGGCAACATTTGGTTTTGTGTAACTTGCATTTTGAATCATGCAGTTGGACAGTGAGGGAAAAAGAAGTTGCACTGGCCATCAACAGCAGGGACACAGTTAGTCTCTCAAATGTTCTAATGTCCAATGTTACTTTCTCTCTACTTCTAACACTCCATGTGTGGCTTTTTTATAGGGAAGAGCACATTTGTTTTCCCAACTTCTCTCCAAGGAGTGATTTAATCAGACCACCGGTGTGTGTGTGTGTGTGTGTGTGTGTGTGCGCGCGCTCGCTCATGGGTATGAGCTCATCGTTGTGGCAGAGGTGACCACTGCTGAGTATAAACTGTCATCGGGGTAATTTACAGATTTGTAAGTTGTTTCCATAGCACTGCTGTGAAGTTGAACACTAGGCCCTAAATTCAGACACTACATTAAACACACCCACCTAGAAATACATAGACTGTGAATTTGTAGTTCATTTCCTGACACTCAGGTGAAAGAGCTCAGCAGTTCAGCGCAGCCAATGAGTGAGGGAAAGTAAATGCTCAACTACCTACTGTATGTGAACATGGTTACTGAGACAACAATTGTTTTAGCTGGCATTCTTGTGAAGAGGAATATTAAAATAATAACATGAGGCCTTAACAAATTAGCCAGTTGGAAAGCTGGAAAATGACAAATTTGTTCTGTGTTTGTTCTGGAGAGAATATCTTGTTTTGAGAAAAGAAATCAAAGTTTGCTTTCCACCATCTTCTCTTCTAGGAATTTTTAAGAGGCATCATGGGAGATATAATAAGAAGGAAATTGTGGTGTATTTTACAACATTAGATGCATTGTGTTATTGGTTTGACTGTATGGACTAAAGACAATGTTAATCTGCAATTTGGACACTCACTGTCCTCCCAAGAAAGCGCGATGATCAGTCATTTATGCAAGTGCCCCACAACGATATATTTTTATGTTCAGGTGACAGAAGCCCTCTGTTGTTTTTTAACAGTGATTTGTAACAGTTCAGGAAGGTAAAGACAAATGATGTTGCTCTGCTGATAACTGCTGATAGGTAACCTGGCATTGCCAGACTAATTCACAAATGCGTATTAGTCTGGAACCTCACGGTTCATTTTTGATTTCCAAGGGGTGTTATCAATGGGCGCAGACCAAAATGCCTCTGGATGCAATTGGATATTCCTACAATCAATCAGAGCAACGAAATGTGTGACATAGCGCTGAGTGACAAATGCAAGTTTGGCAGTGCTTCGTCCATTTTCAAGAAGAAAAAAAATGGCAGCCTGGTCACAAACTTTCTCATATTACAGCTAAACAGTACACTAAAATATGTTTCTGAAAACATTTGAGGTGGGAAACAGGCAATGCAGTAACAGAATCTTGATTCATATTTGATAAGCACTGCCTAGTTTGACAGTTTTAATCTGAATTTCATGAGCCTGGTGTGTTGCATTGGACGGACCTCTGCAGACTGTAAAGCCATTTTCACATATGAACTCTGGATCGGAGTTGCTGTTTCACACATGTAGCACACAACGGGAGATTCTGTATCAGACGCGTTCTCACCTACTTGGTTTAGGCGAGGGGTGGAGCCTGGGTAGAGCGTGCATGAGGCAGGACATGACGCAAAAAGTGCGCTGCTGTTGTAATTTGGCATTTTTAAACTTTTCACCAGAAATAAAATGGCTTTTATTTTACGAGAAATCACAGGAAGTCCTTTCCCCCATTAGTGCTAGCTGCACAGCGGAACATTCAGGTCCAGTCAAATAAATGCAGCTTAGCACCAACTACATGATAGAAACGTCATCAACATGCCCACTTGCTTGCTGTGAATTCTCTGGAGAATTCACTTCTATATTTACACATGGGCTCAATCGGACATTACACGGACTTTGTACTAGGAAGCTGGCAGGATAAAGTCCATTTAATGTCCGGTCTGACTGATTCGGACACATACAGCTCCTGCAGGAAATGTCCGGATAACTTCAGAGTTGCAGAGCATATGTGAAAGGGGCTTCAGTCCTGGGTCCTGGACTAACCAATCGGGTGCTCCGATGGACTTTAGTGACGCCAACCAATCAAAGTGCGGTATCCCCACATGGGCACCCGCCTGTACATCCCCACGCATGTAGATAAATGGTTGTGATTGGCCGGGACGGGCCAGGACGGGTGGAAATATGTCTGAACGGGAGGGCGGCCAGACGTATCTGCCAGAGCAAATAAAACACGAGCTTGGCAGATTCGTCTGGTTCCCAGGCTAGCCGATAGGGGCGTCAAAACAGAAAACGTGTTGTTCCGGAGTGCGCGGACCAACTGCGTATTTTGCGGTTTAATTCAGAGGACTTGTGGGCAAAAATGCTGGGCACAGTATAGAAGAAATATGGGCTTGACTAAGATAAAAACACACATATAACAACAGAGAAAAACACACGCACACTCATCTCTGCCCCATCTATGCACTCTCTAAACTACAGCAGGCAACTAGATGATCCAGATATATTATCTGTCTTTTAATGAAGTGAGACTGATCTCTCTCTCTCTCTGTCTGTCTCTCTGCTCAACTGAAGTATCAATAATAAGATTTATCTGTCTTCCCCCGCAGCCTTGATTCAATTATCTCCATCTCTCTCTGTCTCTCTTCCTCTGGCTCCCTCCCCATTTGCCCCTCTACTGTGGATCCGTTTCCAATTGAAGGCAGGTCATGCTTTGTGTTTCTCTTTGTCATGACAGGGTTTCTTAACGAGTGGAGGCTCCCTTCCACTGCGGCTTAATCAGATCTGGAAAAGAGGGAGGGAGGGAGGAAGAAGTGAGGAGTGGAGAGGTGGGGGTCACCAGGTAAAAGTGGGGTCACAAGTAGTTTACTTCCAACTCCTCATTGTCTGCATTTCCCCTTTATAGGAAAATTAGATTTGTGTGGTCCCTCCTCCTCCCCGTCTTCATAACGTGTGTTTCGTGTCTAATATGAAGCCTTTGAAGTTTGAAGGGTCCCTTGCCCCTCCACACGCCCACCTCAGACAACCCCCCCAACGCCTATACCTCCATCTTATCTTGCCCCCCTCCACCTACTTCCAGACATTGCTCATTACCTGAGGCTGCATTGGAAGAAAAAGTGGCGGCTAATCAAATTGACTCTGCAGGTTTTCTACCATCAGAGGAAGTCCCGGCCATTTAGGGGTCACTGGTTCAACACTAGGCTTCGGAAAAATGTCATGAAGTGAAAAAAAAAAAAATTCTCTGAAACAATTTTCAATGGTAAAACCAACGTTAGTCTCTGCGAGTCCAGGCAGCATATCATGTTGTTAGGAAGATAAGCCTGCACTAGTCAACTTGTGCCAATAGGTTCGTTTCCAGCTGTTTTTATGTGCAGAAATGCCAGAAAACAGCCAAAATTATCGCAAAAAAAGTTTACACTTGGCTGAAGTGGAAAAGTTAGCATATCGAGAACACAAAGAAGTGATACAGGCTGAGGGAAACAGATTTTCGCATATACCTCGCCGTTGTGGTAGCTCTGCTTCTTGTATAGACAAAGCATTCTTTGATACCACTCACAATTACATGCCTGCACTCCATCAGAAATCCCAAGAAATACAGAATAAAAAATCTGGGCTGTTTGGGGTGTATGAAACCACAACATCCACAGTTCAAATCCAGGCAGCGCCCCTTTTTTCATGTCATCTCTCTTAGATCCTATCAGAAGCAGCATTTAAATGCTGGTGCATTGTTTATTATGTTATCTTGTCACATCCTCTGAAATATATTTGCATAGAGGTAGGTAATGAAAACGCACTGATTTACATTTAATTACGCTGAAATTTCAGAAATTCACTCTTAAACTCTCTGAAACTACTGATTCACTGCGCTAACTCTGAGGCATCCCATCAAAAAGGGAGCGTGAGTGAGGTAGAGAGTAAATTCAGAGAGACAGAGTTGAGGCTGTTTACAATCAGCAGGTCTGGAGTGTGAACATCTTGAGGTGAGCCTCTGGCTAACTTCACAGGAGCTGTGAATGAAGTCTTTCTTACGGCCCGTGCTATGCAAAAGGCAGTTACCCGTAAGTGCGCACATGCACCGAACTCCTCCTACCTCAGAAAAACACACTTGCATTTACACACACATCAGGCACATGAGGGACGGGGCGGCACAGCTGTTGAAGCAGCCAAAGGCATTAGCTGGTACAGTTCAGGAGCTTTGCATTGGCCCAGCATGCAGGTGTGAGGAGGAGGGGGGTGGGGGGTGGGGGTGGCCTTGTCTTTAGGGTTGCTAGCCATTTGCGGTGCTCTTGGATTTCCATGGGGACTACAGGGTATGTGATAGACACCAAGCATCTGTCCTATTGCTCAGTACTGGATGGGAATCACGTTGTTTTTAAGTTATTTAGAAGCAGTTTGGATGTGCATTTCTGCTGGGTATAGATTACACGCTGAGGAACAATCCCTGGCCTGAACTTTTGCTAGACATTGTAAAGAAAAAAATCAGTGTCAAATGACAAATGAGTTATGATGTGCAGCTCTCTCAGATGTTGTTTCACATGCATTTGACTGTTTAGCTGAAACTTTTATTCAGCGTGACCTACAGTGAACTGCTGACAATGAATCAGCGTGTTGAAGCTCAGCGCAACAGGAGACATGTATGATTATCAGCTTTGGTTCTTGCAGGAGTCAAAGGTGGCTTTTAAGTTATGGGATACTTTCCACAAGCACGAGATCACCCTGTTGCCACATATTAACTTTTTAAACATATAACATACAGTGATACCTGCTGTATGATGTCTCCATTCCACAATAACACAGCTTCTGTTAGAGACGAACATGATCCACATCAGTGTCCTGGGTGGAGTTTTTGTGTGACAGCTGTCAACAGCCTGATCTACTGTACAATGGCCGTGTCACATACACAGCTATTGGCATATTTATGATCTGTGTTGTGACGGCTGTAAATTCTTGAATTGTTCCCTTCCACAGCTCAGTCGTAAAGTTCGGCAGTTCGGAGAGTTCCAAAAGGCAACGTTCACAGGCCAGAGCGTAATAATTTTTACAGTGTATTGTTGAACCAGCCATTCACATCTCACAAATCACCAGTTTTGTCTGTTTTCTTTATCTTTTTTTTGCGATGGAAAAGAGGAAAACATCATTCAATTAACAATTTATTTGTCATAAAACAGGCTTTTTCAAAACAAGAATGTTTATTATGGATGTTTTTTCCTCCCTGCGGCTGTGATGATGGTGTGTGTGACAGATTGTTTGACCTTTCCACAATTGGTACGAACTGGCTTGCCCTTCTGTGGCTCTTCCCCTTAGGGTTGCAAACACACAGGAGAGAGACAAAATTGTGATGAAGGCCCTGAAGGGATGTGTGTGTGTGTGTGTGTGTGTAGGAGGGAGTGATAGACACATTCAACATGTTTTATATGTGTGTGCGTTGGCAAAGGGCAGCAGAAAGACATGTCATCTTCGGTGAGCTTCCTCTGGCTTTGGCTTCGTGTTGACCTCTCACCCAAATTAAACCTCCACAGTTCTCTCCCTCTCCTCTCCTCCCTCAACCTCTCTCCACTGCCCACTGCCAGGCACTTTTGTTTTCACATGGCCGACTTCTCAGGGAACACGCTCATATTTGTGGCTTTCGGGGTTGGCAGCAGAGTGTGCTGTGCCTGTCAAGTTTTTTCACTCCGACTTACCCCAGCACCCAAATTGAACTGTTCAGTCATTTCCTGTCATCCCCCCTCAACCACCTCCCCATCCCATATTTGCCAATAATGTCAAATTTCATTGTTGAGTCCGCCAGGGCAAAACATCGTGTCCTGTAGTGCGTCTTTTCCTTTGCATAGTAGTGGCTCACTCTGAATGTATAAAGTGACCCTCCAAAAACATGATCACCGAAAAAACATGATCACCTCTTAAATCCAGATAAGAAATTGATGGACGGCTCACGGAGCCTCCAGCAATTTTTGGCTCCTGGGGAATACATTTGTTTAAATGACCTACAAAGCAAAAGCAAACAGTTTGGTCTTTTTGAGTACCCACAAAACTGTTAGCATGAGTACATGGTTAGAGGAATCCTCCATGAATAGGCCGGGCTCATCCAAATCATATCCCCAAATGTGAGAGAGAGAAAGAGACATGCAGAAAAAACAAAACAAAAAAGAAAACAAAAAAAAAAACGGAGAGAGCAAGATGGTTATCTGAAGTGAGGTCAGAAATGAAACATGTCATAGCAAATTAGAGCCATGTTGTTTGAATTACTTCGGCCTGCTTCTTAAAGAACAGTCTGCCCATGGAAAAAAAAAATGGGCAGAGAGCGTGTATTGAGTAAAAAAAAAAACGAGGGACAGGCGGAGGGAAAAAGAAAGACACGAGATGCAATTTACAGTGGGGGCAAAAGAGATATAGACACAGGAAGATATGAAAAGTAAGAATAACAGCGCAAGTTAGCAAGAGAGAAAACAGAGGGAGGGAGAGAGGCTTGACAGAAAAAAATTGTTTTCTCTGGAACAAATAATGACTTGTGACTTGGGCTGAGTCATGGGCCTGCCGAGGAATGATGATGATGATGATGATGAGAAGAAACCTTGGACTCATTCCTGCTCCGAGCTAAGTTTGGGGCATCATTTACCAAACTACTGGAGAGGGGCCCCTGCGTATGTGTGTGTGTGTGTATGTGCAATAATAACCACATTCTCTAAGCATCTTCGGCCACCGGAGCCTGTTTTTATAGCTGGGAACAGGGATGGGCCAACACTCGTTAGGAAGACTATTTCAGAAGATGGGAGGAAAAAAAAAAACAAAAAAAAAAAAAAACGGAGGGCTTGAGGGGAGAAAGATGACCAGAAGCGGGTGTGCAAAGGGACAGAAAGCCAGCAGGCTCACAGACTGGCCCGTCCAAGAGTGGCGTCTTGCACGAGAGATGAGCCAGAGATCTGGCATTCTCTGGGAAAATGGCCTCCTGAGACTGAGGTCCATGCAGGCTTCTTGGACAGGATTTCACAACTCTGAAAGAGTGAGCAACACTGAGAAAGCATTTTGAACAGCGACAGAATTGGAAAGGCGAGATGGGTGGCTGAAAATCATCAGACAGAACACATCAAAGATGATTTATTCTATTATTTTTCTCCTTACGCAATGGCCAAGTAACTTCACACCACGTTTCTCTTTCTCTTTTCTTCTTTTATCTTTTGTTCAAAAACACTCGTGTGCAATCAGTTTCTTATTTTCATATGTCACATTTTTCATCTTTCACTGTCACGTCCAAGTTCACTGTACTGTTTCCTAGAGTGGAGATAGAGACATCACACAACCACAAATTATATATATATATGTGTGTGTGTGTGTGTGCGAGAGAGAGAGTTGGAGAGAGATATCTTGAATTCACCATATTGTGTTGCCACAAAGACAGGTAGTAATGGATGCGACACACACACACACACACACACACACACACACACACAAACACACATTTCCAAAGAAAGGGAAAGAGTGCAAAACAAGCAGGGATAAGCTGAGCTGGTAATCTTCCCCTCGACAAAGGAATGCATTTACGAGACTTGTGTGTTTGTCTGTTTGTGTGCCGCCTGTATGTGTGTGTGTGTGTAAATGTGTGTGGCTGTGATTGTGTGTTCGCACGCCCACAGTGTAACTATCTCATTTTGCGTTTGCATTGTGTAGCAGTCTGCCGCAGTGCAAGTCATGCCACCATAAACATGAGGTGGGACAAGCGTCTTTGAATAGCAGCAGTGTGTGTTGGAAGACATCAGGCGGTGAATCCATCACGTTACCACTGACAGGCCCAGCGATGGGAAATAAATATTTACTCTAAGCTTCCCCAAATCACATCCAGAGATTTCTCTCTGCGCTTGCTGTCTCTTCTTCTCTTACCTTCCCTTTCTCTCCTTTCTTTCCTCTTCTGCTTCCCCCCCCCCCCGAGTCTATCCTCCTCTTTTCTTCCTCTAATAACTTTATCTTTACCTATGCATTGTTTCATTGACTCTTTCTTATTTTTTTCCATCATGGTCCGCTACAAACACACAGCAGAACAGGGGCCCATGCAGACGTGGAACACTGGTCATGTTTCCACTCAAGCGCACACACACACACACACACACCAACTCACACAAAAGGGGGTACAAATATATACACAAACATGCCCACCACACACTCACACACACACAAACACATGCAGGATCAGCCTGAGATATCCATCTGGGGTTTGTCATGTCAGACATGGCCCATGTCTCTCTCTTCTGTAATTATGGCAGTATTTATTTTTTCAGATCGTCCCGCTGGGTTAGGAGCGTCCCGTGGTGTGGTTTGGACGTGGAAACACGCTCCGCTCGAGACATCCAGCTTAGCAGAAAAAAAGGCGCACAGTACATTGACTAGGAATTGGTAACCCGTAATTCAGAGATTTAATGTAATGTGAGTGTGTGCTGTATATTTTTTTTCTTTTTTTTTTTTTTTTGAGGAAGTGTGTGTTTGTGTACAGCTGTGAATGCAAGTATAGAAGAGAACGAGGCAGTAACTTTTCACAGCAGAGTAAACGCTCAAGAGAATGACCCTCGCCGATGCCAAGAGAATGAGATTTGATATTATAACGTCTCATTGCATTACGTAACACTTACAACACACCCATATTGCCTGAATGACTTTACAACAACTTCTGCATGTGTAGTGTGTATCGAGCCTTGTTGCCTTGCACAAAGTGTGAATCTGAAGGACGACAGTGTCTCAGGTTACTGAGATTGTAATTTAAAGTCCAGCTGTCAATTTCCAGTCATAGCTGGGAAAAGATATTATTGGTTAACTATGTGAATTTTAGGCAGAAGTCTAGAACACACACATTTCCTGTGTTGAAACTGTTACAAGCAATTTGTAGGCATCACCTGGGAAATTGTAATGGGCATTTTTCACAATTTTCTTACACATATAGACTGGATGAATAATTGACTAAAATAAATTGAAGAAATGATCGACAGGTTTAAAGGTTCTGACAATAATCTTCATTTACAAAATCACACATTTACATATTTTCGTTATCCTTTAAGATTTACAGTTCATCCAACTGTTGCCAACTGAGTCATAAGCAAAGAATATTGTGTTTTATGGCATTACAATTCTAATCACTCCAATCAGTCACTTTTGTTTCTGCTGGAGGTGTGATGACACTGTATGACAAGTCCACAGGCAATCAGACAGGTTTATAAAAGCCTGTCCCCTTATAATCTGGCAGCAGGTCCAAACACACACCTGCAGCTAACAATGCAAGTTTTGAGTAAGAGTTTTAAGTTCATCTTTGGTTTCGGTAATCTGGTAAAACAGAACTTTCAAACCTGCCTGATGTTCATGTTGCACTTGTATCTTAAAACAAGTGCATCTTGTGTCTAGTAATGAAGCTTAATCCCTGCGTCTTTAACCTACCTTACTGTAACTTACCTTATCCGAACCTCACCACACACCCAAATCCTGCCTGTCCTGAAGATGGCTGTCTGTTTTCTAACCCTTTCGTTCAGGGTGCACGACTCATAGTAGTGACTGTGCGTGTGTGTGTGTGTGTGTGTGTTTATGTGAGTGTCTCCTCAGCTGAGTGGAATCACCCTCTGTCCCGGGCACACTCAATGAACTTGGCACTCATGCCACCTTTTCCACCACTCCCGGCCTCCTTTTACTTTCTCTTCCCTGTCTGTCTGTCTCCTCTAACTCATTTCTCTTCAGCGCCTCACAAACCCTTCACCCTCTCACTGTCTTTTTATCACTTTCCTCCAAGCTCCCTTATTACTGTCTTGACAAAAACACAGATGAGCCCCCTTGAAAAAAAAAAAAAAAAAAAAAAAAAAAAAAACCCAACCCCAACAAGATAGAGATAATGGCTTATGTCCAATCGGCCCGTGGTGCTAATCAGCGCCTATCGTGGGAAAAGCGCAGGGGGACAAGGGTGGCGGTGGTGGTGGAGTTTGATGGTAGGAGGAAAACCAGGCCCATTGTCCCGGGGAGATTAAAGTCCCCGAAAAGGCGGCATTGTCCACCGACGGGGATAAATCTTCCTCCTCCCGTCACTCAGGGCCTGAATTCAATTCTCCTCAACCCCTCCTAAAAGAGAGGCTTATCTTCTACTCAATAGCTTGTTGCGCTACAAGCCAGGCAGGAATGCACCGAGTTGTATCCCTGACACCCGCTCACTGAGTTAAAAAGGAATTAGGGGGGAAAAAGAGAGAGTGAGAGAAAGTGAGCGCCTGAATTGCGACCTCTATTTTGCCAGAGGATGTGCGCTGGGAGGCAGATTGAGGTGCCGATAGAAGCTGACAGAAGGAGAGGGGACGGGAGAGCGGGATTGATTGACTGCTGCCGGGGGATTGAGGCCAGCGGAGAAGAATAGCGCCATGCTCAGCCTGCTTTCTCCGGGGCTACGAGCAGCATGGTAAACTGCTGCCCCATTGGAGGACAGACAGAGGAGCCGCAGCGGAAGAAACCACTTGGGAGCTGCTGGCATGCTGTCTGGATGCCACCTAACAAACTCACCCCATCTTTTCCTTTTCTTTCCTTTCCTTTGCTCCCTATTGCTTCAGCAGCATCTCTGCAGCTCCAGTCCAGGGGGCATCACCAGTTGCTAAGACCCGCCGCTTCACAACACACACCCCCTCCACACAGATTCAATTCAGACCCCCCTGGTCCCACGAAAAAGGGATAGACAGAGACAGAGAAAGGATGGTTGGCAAATAAAAAGAACTTGTGCAGACTCAGGCCCATAGTCCTGCTCTGTTTGGCCCGGGGAGAAAAACAAGCCCTGTGTCCCCATTTTTCACCCTTTTCTCCCCTTCTCTTTCACTCTACCCCCATTGGAGCTATCTCCAGGAAGAGACACAAAAAGAGAAAAGAGGGAAAGCGAGAGAAATTGATGGTGAGAGAGAGATATATCGATATAACATTCACTGAATGCCCCTTCACTTTACCACTCCTCTCCTTAGAATAAGTGAAAACAAGATTTTTTCCCCTCCTTTCCTCTTTTGGCTCTCCACACCCTCCTCCCGTTGCCCCTTGTATAAAAAAACAGGATTTTTCCGCTTTGCCACCAATTTCCCCATTTGTTGTTTATGCCCACTCTTTCCTCGCTTTCACAATGCACCCCTCCTTCCCTTCACCCCCCATTTACTGTGACTTGGCTCCACTTAATGACGGGGCTTACACCTGCTTACAGGATTAAATTAATTAGCACGAAACAGGGATCGGTGGAAGGGGGGGGGGGGCGGGGGGGTTGGGTGGCAAAGAGGAGGAAGAGGCAGGGGGTGGCAGAGGGAGGACAACAACAGGGGGTCAGGAGAAAAGTACAGCAGGAAGAGGGCACAATAAAGAACGGGCCGCTCGGTGGCTGGTGTTGGGCCTCATGTTCTGCCGGATGCTGGGGGTGGTAGCGGTTGTGGGAGGGGGTGAGGGCTTGTTTCCAGCAGAGGAAACAGGGTTGGCCAAAGGGACGGGGAGACTTAGGCGGTTGGTTGGTGTGTTGCAGGGATAAATGGTCTCCTGAACAATGTTTGGGTGTGCGGGGTCAGAGGTGACAGCCGCTATTGTGGGGATACGTCTGCACAACAGCAACTCTGCTGTTTGTTCCTGCTTTGCAGCTTCCACTTTTTCTCTTACTTTTGTGCCTTTAATCTTTACTTTTTCTTCTTGTGAAATACTGAATCGTTTTACCTCTTCAAGGCTCTGAAAAATTATTCACATGAAAAAATCTGAGAAGGCAAAATCACTCTTTAGTTGATCTACTTGCAACTCAGCATCAGAAGTAAGCATGGCTTAAGGCATTAAGGGATCACCAAACAATATGATTCACTACAGTAAAAATGCTGAATCATACAGTAAATTGGAAAAGACTAAACAAGATGGTGCATTTGAATAGACCAGAAGAGAAAGTACTTCACTATTGATTCAAGCATCAAATTACCATCAAAATTCACCACGATTTGCTATGTAAGTCCTCATGTAGTAGCTCACATCTGGCTAAATAATCATCCATCCACCAAATGTCCTTTACTCTGCAGTCTCTTATATGATTACACATTTTCACTTTTGATTGATAAAGATTCTTATAATATGTTCTTTCTTTAGAACGGGGTTTATGAAAATGAACAGGCCTCAGCTTTGCCCAGCCTCTCCTCCTTGGGCTGGGCTGTCGTCTGTCATCTGTCTCATTTCTCATGACCTCAGTCTACTCTCCATCCCTCTATCTCTGTCCCTCTCGAGCAGCTAGATGTGCGGTTAGAGGGCTGGATCCGTCACGATAAGCACTTACAGATGGGCCTCTACTAGCTCTGTCATGCTACTACACTTGACCCATTTCATTTCAGAAGTTTGGACACTCTTGTATTTCTGTAGGCAAAAAGATGAACTTAGCTCACCCGGGAAAGCTCCCACACATGGATACACACGCACATCTTGCATCATTCTTTATGTGTATTATTATTATGTGTATTATACTCATTCCTATCAATAGCCACATGTCTGGTCTCTGTCCTTGGGCAAGACACTTAACCTCTACCTGTTCACCCACTGTCATTCAGTTTGGATATGAGGGTCCGCTAAATGTCTGAGACGTAATGCAAATATCTCATTCACACACACACACACACACTCACACATACACACACACACACACACACACACACAGGGGACTTAGTTGGTGACAGATGTGTTGTGGTGCGGCCCATTGCGTGGCAGTGGTCACTTCAATCCCTTCCATATGACAGTGATTAGGCAGGACGCACATAATGCTTTTAGATCCCTGCTCTGCCATCTAACACACACACACACACACACACACGAGGGCCAAGACGCACAAATACACACGGACGCATGTACACGCACCCTTCCGACCCCCACACTCCCTGGCTTAGCACATTCCGTACCTGTATTAGCAAACAGCTAAGCTAATTGCTTTCCGTTATTAGCGTTCAGTACAGAACACGTCCTTTGTGATGTACTAGCACAGTGGGTGGATTGCAGCACAGTTGGACTGACTCTTTGGTGTGTGACTGACGGATGAGAACACTGGTTTGTTTAGCATACTATTCTCCGGTGCATTTAATGTATGCTCTATTTTGTAGTTCTAAATAAGTATTCTGACATGTAAATGCAACAAAATAAACATATTTCTTTTACTTTGATGTTCGGAGAATAAATAATGAGAGTGTACTTGTTGAGGAGGGTGGTTCAGATTGTGATGTGTTGGGGTCAGGGGTTTTGCTTGCATACAGGAGAGTGTGTGAGTCTGTTGGTGCGTGTGTGTGTGTGTGTGTGTGTGTGTGTGTGTGTGTGTGTGTGTGTGTGTGTGTGTGTGAGAGTTTACAGCTGTCACAGCCTGTGGCCTTGCCAAATCGGGCCTCATACTGATAACACATTGACAAGATACTGGCAGACGGTGCTGGTGGATTGTCACAACAGCTTATTCCATCAACAGGTGAAAGCCAAAGCCGGTAAAAAGCTGCAGAGGATCAAGGTGAAACACATTTATGGACTGAACACAGTGTCAGGGTGTGTAGATATAGTAGAGACGACTTCTGAAGAATCAGCAGCCACGTAATTTATAGTGACTGCAACAAGAGTCACATGTGAAGTCCTGTTTATTTGTGGAGCCCTTAATGACAGTCACAGTAGCTAAGGTCTACACAAGTCCCATACTGTAAGACAAAACATTGAACAACAAATAAAAAGTCTCATGACAATCTCAATAAGAAGGAACATTTTGAAGAGCCTTAGGGAGGGCTACACAAAACCGGCTCCTCATCAGGTTTGTCCACAGTAGCTGCAGTTGCAACTAATGGTGTTGAGGAGCTTTTGGTGAGAATCATTGATTGAAAAATTTCAGACAATCTGACAAGTGAAATGGTCTAGTTTATGCTTTAAATAATTGCATTGTGGTCAATGGAGGTATAGTTTCGATGATTTAATCAGTATTTGGCAGTAGATGACACTGTAGTGAGCTGGTCTTTATCCTTTCTTTTACATAAACTGTCGCTAAATCTGTCTCTCTGATGCCTTGTCTTCTCTCTTTTAACTGTTTTTTCTCCTCCCGCATCAGTAGGATCTCAGAGTAAAGCGTTTAGATGGTTCATTGGCTGCCCATTCCCTATCCCCTGCCGAATGCAATCAGCAGACACCGCTGGTAATAACTTTCACTCGTACGCTTTTTCCTTCTGTATCTCCTCTTTTTGCCTCCCTCACTCTTTCTCTTTCACATCCCCTACCTCTTTTTCCTCTGATTAGGTATCCTACCTACCTACCTACCTACCCCGTCAGACAAAGGTGGCTGAATGAACAGCTGCTTGTCCTGTCGTAATGAACCGCGTGCTGAAAATGAACTTTCATTGAGCAAACGGATTGTAAAAGGGGAGAAAATGGGAGTAGTAAGGGATATGAGGAGAAAGATGTCTCTGCTTCTCTGAGTCTTTCTGGAAGTGGTGATGACAAATGTAGAATACAGAGGGGACTTATTGGACAAAAATTATGATTCAGGTCCGACAGAGGTGCAACATATACAGAGAAGATTTAATGAGACACGAGATTGATTGTTCACCTGCACACTTTCGTCTGATTGCTTGTTGTCTCTCTTACATGACCCAACTGATATCATAAAACAACAAAAGTAAATCTGCCCTTTGCCCCAGTCACGAGATAAATAGCACACTTAAATTTAGGATCAACGCAGGGGGCAAAAAAGACAAAAGCCTCCAAGAACCCAATGGCATCAAAGCGATTACTGGCTGTGCAGGTACCCCCCCTCCTTCTACAATTCTGCCCCACCCTCGTCCTCTCTCCTCTTATCAGGCTAATTGAAGACAAGCTCTTTGAGACGGATGCACAATAGGGCCAACGGTAGAGTGGCATTTGAGACTCAACGGGTGGACCGGAGAAAGGGAGATGCCGGGGTATTCTATAAGCACCCCCACCCACCTCCTCGTCTAAATCCCTTTCTCTGTCTTTCTTTTATCCCATGGCGTCTCATTCAGCGCCCTACTTGACATAGCTCGACCTCTGAACCCAGAGTTTATGAACTGAAGCAGCAGCTATTTATTTGGTGTGGGACTAATGTGTGGCCGCACCATTGTGCAGAGATTTGGAGCAATGTTAGCATTGTGTTTGAGTTGCTGTGTGTGCTTGGATAAGCTGGTGGTCAGCAGACGTTGGTGCTAATACCATTTCAAGACCACTGACAGCTGGGGTTGACTGATTGAGAAAACCAATAAAGTTATGGCAAAAAGGACAAACCCAAAGCGTTTTTTTTACTGAATAGGGCTACCCTTCCTCATAGACATATTTGTTTTCAGTTTGAACCTAAAATCTGTATCTTCTTTCAACACAGTTCAAGAGCAGGTCTTCTATTTTTAGGTAAGCGTAGGTGAGGAAAACATGCACATAAGCACCTGCCTTTTTGAAAATAATGGAATGCTTTGCGCCGTTCTGTCACTTTGAGGAAATGCAAGCCTCCTCCCACTGAGTAAACAGCGGTAATCTTTATCAAAAGATAAGTCTTCATCATTCATAGTTCAAGGGTGAGATTGTCATATCCTCCGCTGCGACCATTTATCGAAATCTTCCCGTGCCCACAAAGTCAGATTTATTTTTCAATTGATCTAACAAATAATTAGACATTTTTTGCTTCCTGACCAATGTAAAAAAAGGTGTAGCATGCAATGCAAGTTTAACAAATGCTAACAAGAATCTGAGGCACATATCTTGAAAATTGTTGCCTAACACTGTATGAGCATATCCTGAGATGAAAAGATGGGATCAATAGGATGGATACCTTAAAATGTCAAAGTCGCAGATTAACAAGTCGTGGCTTGTCTTTGTGCTACCTGCTTGTGTTTATGTGTAGGTGTGTGTGTGTGTGAGTAAAAGAAACAGGTTAGGTTTAGAAGTGGTTGCGTTGTAGAAGTCTCTTTGGAGGACATGCAGCTCCAAGCAAACACAGATCTCTGCTTAAACAAACAAGGGAGGACAGGAGAGCAAGACTAATGATGGGATCCACACAGCTTCCATACACATGTATAGACACACACTCGTACACAGATGCACGTATACACTCATAAAGTCTCCAGAGCAAAGACGAGAGGAATTTGTCCCCGGAAGAGGAGTGTCGTAGACCGGTGATTTATACAAGAGGATGAAAAGAGGGAAAAGTTCCTGTCTCTATTTTTCAACACATCTCACCTTTCTTTATTCACTTCTGGATGTTTAAAATTCAAATCCGTATAATCATGCACTATTTTTGTTACAAATTTAAAATCTTTTTGGACGTTATCAGTACTGTGTTTTTGATGCTATGTGCTCAGTGTAGCCTGCTTTTCTGTGTGCGCACACACACACACACGTGTGTGTGTGTGTGTGTACACGTGCACGCGTTCACGCCTGCCTGAGCGCCCTGACGGCATTGTGCAGCAGAGTCCTTGACAGAAGTGAATTAATCAGACCCCTCTGGCCCATTTGTCTCTATTTGGGGGGCTAATTGGAAAAGAAGCAGGTGTTAATAGAGAAGGGAGAGAGCCACAGTAAGAGTGTGTGTTTCTTGTGTGTGTGTGCGTGTGTGTGTGTGTGTGTGTGCACGCGTGTAATAGAAGTCTCAGAGCTAAGTTAACCAGACTTAATTAGGCTTGTTCAGGCTCCAGCCAACCTTACATCTTTCTCTCTCCTTATCTGAGGTGAAGGCGATGCAGCGAGCGAGAGATGGAGGGATGTGGGGGAGGAATGGAGGACTCCAGTCAGGCCTCTTGTGTGTTGGCTGGCTGCACTCTTGAAAAAAACAAAACAAAAAACAAAACATAAAACATGCAAACTAAAGCATGAACATGTCCACACAGATGCCTGCAGTGAACCTACACAACCACACAAAAGTTGAATTTGTGATGCCGCCTGCTGTTTAGAGTGGGCACAGTGTGACGGACAGGGTTGCTTGTATAGAGGATGGGAAGGGCCGCTCTCCTCTCTGCAGATATTTACCTCCACTGCTTGTGTCTGGAATTGTTTGTTTGAGATGCTCAATTGCGAGTGTGTGGCAGGCCTGTGTCCTGTCCTGCGGGTAGCCGGCCATAAAGTTTGAACCTGTTTGGAAGCTCAATCAAAGGCCCCACTAGCTCGTTAGCTCCCTGCATATTTAGCTGTCTAAGTGATGTCAGCAAGTTTTAATGGACGGCAGCTTTTCTCAATTACGCAGGAGGGAGGCAAGCAAACTGTATCCAGTGTTATATGTGTATGTGTGTGTGTGTGAGTGTGTGTGAGAGCGTGTGTGTGTTTGATGTGGTGTTTACTCAGTTGAAAGCTGTCTCCTGTGTGGTCTCGCCACAGAGTTATCCCCCTCCAGATCACACACACGCTCACCTGAGGCAGTGTATGTATGTTTGTTGTGCGCAAGTGTGTGTGCATGTCTTCACGGAGACGAGTAGGTGTAGCTTCAACACGTGACGCATCTTTATGAATTTTCGGGGTGCACGGCTCTTCCCACTGATGTCCGGTATACACTTGTGTGCACAACACATCCACATATACAGAGATTCAAGACATAAACAAACAACAGAATCTTCCATAATATTTAGATATATCCCTACACACACACAACTCCAGACACGTGGAAACCCATGTATATACACACGAAGACACACATTGTTCTTGCTTCTTTCCGTCTGGCTTCATATCTGTTTTTGTTCCAGTCTCACACACACTGAAGAGTTCGAGTGTACAGCAGCTTTAGTGCTTCATCAGTCAGTTAGACAACCAATCTTCCATCCATCCATCCATCCATCCATCCATCCATCCATCCATCCATCCATCCATCCATCCATCCATCCATCCATCCATCCATCCATCCATCCATCCATCCATGGGGCTTTGTGATATTGAACCTCAATTTGATACCGACCAATATGTGTTAACAGTACCGAGCACTGAAAAGTATCTAACATTGGCATTGCCCTCTTCTTTACTTATGCTTTGTTCAGACAGTTTCTGTTTTAAATCACAATTCAAACAATTTTAGACTGAATTTTATTTAAGTTTTCTTGTGTTTAGACAACAGTTTACATTTGGAGAAATTTGGTTTATTTTGTTAGGTAAATACAATTAGGCTTTTGTAGAAAAATATGTTTATTTTCCTCAAAGTAAAATATAGGAAAAAGAAATATTTTGGTGTTTGTACCATAACTCTAGTGTTGTATTGGCAGCAGTATCAAAAATTTTTAAACAATACCAAGTCTTAACCATCCATTCATACATCCATCTATCTGCCAAACATCTGTTAGTTACAGCCGTTCAAATTCTCCCATATATCTCTTATTATGTCTCTGTGCTTCCTCTTGACTCCCTCACTCTCTTCATTCTTCCCTCCCTTCCACACTTCCATCTGCCAAAGTTGGTTGCAGCCAATTTCATCGACATCAGTTGACCACAGGTAGTACTTCATTGACTAAAGTAGAGCAAGCTGTGAAGGAGCAGTGTTATGTTTATTTATGTCTGTTATTACATATTTATTTATTTTGAGGAAAGGTTTGTCTAAAATGTTCAAAGCTCATATGTATGCTTATGTGTGTGTGTGTCAAAGGGTGCGTTAATGTGGTAAAATATGCATCTATGTGAACATTCTGCCCTCCTGAACCTGGGATGCCCCCTGACAAACACACACACACACACACACACACACACACACCAGTCAGAGGTGGGATGGCTGCAGGCGAGGAGGCAGGTCGGCAGCGATTAGAGGGGCTGTGTGTGTAATGGTTGCCATGTGCGGACCCATCTCATCCACCATTACACACACACACACGACGCCCACCTCCCGAATCCCTCCAAGATACCGTACACTTTTAAAAACATTAGCCACTAATGCTTTAATGCCCTCACGTCGACGTGGGGTTTGACTGGAGCTAAAATGGCAGACACAGAGGAATGCTGGCTTGTGTTTGCTCAGTGTATGAGGAAGGGCTCCGGCTTACTTTTGATTCAAAAATGATGGCGCTTTAGCCCAGCTGCATTCTCCTCAAAACATGTCATGGATGCATTAAACACAACAATACAGTCCATTTTTTTCTGCTTGGTGGTATAAACTTGTTTATCTTTACTTTTTATAGTTACTATTACATTCTTGTGTCATTTTTAATACTTTTACACTGCACATACTGGAGCAGAATTTTCTTTGGTTTAGATCATTAATCACAGGCTTCCATGCAAAATGCCGACCGGTGTAGATATTTACATGAGAATGGCGGGGCCATGCTGCCGAGCCAGTAATGACTAACGAACGCTGGGGCATGGCTAGTGGCCTGTCTCTGGAGCGTGCCAGGTGTTTGTTCCAGGCCAGCCTGCATGAAAAGCAGCGTCTGACCTTGGGACGGGTGGCTGAAACCTGAGTTGCCTCCACCACATCTAAAAGTTGGGCACCTGCAAAAGTCTGAAGCTCCTCCCCTCCGCTCCCTCCTGTTTGTTTGTTCTCTCCTCTGTACCTGTCGTACCGCCCTCCGTGATGTCGGGGGAAGAAAAAAAAAAAAAAAAAAAAAAGTGGAAAGTACCAGGACCCTCCTCCTGTGTCTCCTCCCCCTTCTCCTCCCACCTCCACTGTAAGCACATTCAGAACCTTTGGTCATTGGACGCTGAACAGCTTCCTTGTCTGTGAGCTGGGTGAATGTAAACACAACCAGAGAGGGCGCAAAAACAAAAGTGTTATTGCGAGGGATTCATTGTGTCAACATCTTAGCTGGTGAGCTCCGTAAGGGAAAAGGGGGCACAGTCTAGACTATTTACTGACAAAGGGAGCGGCGTACAAGGGAGTTATTTAATGTACAGTTCACCTTTACATGCACCCGGTTAACTAATCAGTAAAAGAAACATTTTTGTCACGGAAGGGTGCTGAGATTCTCCTCTTAGGTTTCTTACAGTGATGTCGCTGTGCAGATGTATCACATTCACAAGACGGGTATGAAAAAACACATTGTTCCCCCAAGAGTTTAGGAGGGCAGGAAATTGATGTAGAAGACAAGGTCTTAATGTTAGCTGCTGTGAATATTGGCATTGAGGGGTTGAAGCTGTTCAGGTATCACAGACTTCAGCTGGTACATTTGCTAAACATTGTTGGTCTCTGTTTGTCAGAAAATAGCATTCCTTGAAACATGAATGCTGTTCTTGAGCTTGTTCCCGAAAGGAAGGGCAGTGAGATAGACATCTGCATAGAGAGAAACTCCACCCGTCCTTCAACACACAGTAAGACGCATAAAAACACACCAGAATGAGTAAGGTGTGGGCAAGAACCACCAGCAGGACATGCTTTACTGGAGCTGTCATTGCTGTTAAACTGTTAGAAGTAATTGTTTCTTGGATCTTGATTAGTAATTTGGGGAAAAGGGTGATAATGAGACTGTCGGTAACTTGGCACTTGAGTGCAATTAGCAAAATCAGATGGAGGCTAATATAGACATAGAAAGGTGCTCGGCCAGTTAGTCAATAGAATAGACCGACTTCTCCTGTACCTTCTGTAGCTGAATACAATGGTGTGTTTACCTTTGAAGCCAATAATCCATCACACCTGGTTAATGGCAGATATATAAAAAGATAGAAGATAAAAAAGATTAGAAAAAAATAGTGAAATAATAGAGCTTAACTTTAAACTATTATTTACTGAACGATTGTAGTAAAAGCTGTGAAATAGAGAGCTGTGTTCTTTGCATTTCCTCTTTTCTCAGAGTTTATTGGCCTTATGTTCTCTGTAATGGATACCTTTAGGTTTCCGCAACATAACTTTTAATAGATTTAGTGAATGAACTTCTCACCTCTCCTCTGATCTCTCTCCAGTTTGCTCTAATCTATCACTGTGAAACCTTTGCCTTTAAACATTGACCAAGTAGGGATCAACTCGATCAATATGGAAAGAGCTCGCTCCTTCTCTCCTTCTTTGTTTGGCTCTGTTTCTCTCTCCGTCTCTCTCTCCTTCACACTTGACTTGTCCCCCGGGTGTAGCAGATTAATAATGCTAGTTCTTTTACCATTCAGTGGAATGCAGAAGGAGAATTGTATAGAGGTCCTTAATGAACTGGGTGGCCGGTGTTGGCCTCAACACCAATTAACACAGCTTTTAATTATGGCTCTAATCGGAGCAGCTGATGGCGAGAGCCCCTGCAACCCTGAATACAAGTGCCCTGCTGAGACATGCAGATGCACACAAGCACACGCACACACTTTGACTGCTGAAATACAAAAAAAAAAGAGCTTAATGAGAGGGGAAATGTGTTAATTCAAAGAGTCCCGCATTCCTTACCCAGCTCCCTCACTCATTTATTGTTTTATTGTTGACCCTAGGCCTGTCTGACCCTGCTAAAAAGGGCTGAAAACATATCTGGCCTCAAAATAGTCCAAACACTTTTTATTTAGAATCTCTAAGTCAGCGAGTCAAGGGTACACGCTGCCGCCATCCAAAAACATGAAGCAACAGGAAGAGAATGTCTACTGGAGTAGTTTGCCAACTTCCCAAGCTGAGGGAAAAATTGGTATTTTTATTATGAAGAGAGGACGATGACTGTTTGACTTAGAGCTCATAGAAAAGTTCATTTCTGTGAAAGGGGAAAGGCAGAAGAGACATGCGACAGACAGAGGTAACAAAGAGGTCAGTTATTAGCATGAGTCCCTGAACATAAAGCACTATTTTTGTCTTAAAGTCTAGTTTGCCTGATTTCAGTTTCAGTGTTTTTAGCAGCTGTCTGAGAAGGGGAACAGCTGCCAGCTACAGTGCTTGACTCTAGTAATAAGGATGGAAGTTAAGCTCTTGAGAGTGTAAGTGCTGCTCTGGAATCAGTTTGACTTTTGGATCAGACTCCCATCAGGGCCTGGAGAGGACTCTAGATCAGCAACCCTCCCACTTCTCTGAAATATTACAGAAGAAAATGTAATTTTTTGGCAAAGATGAGAAAACAAGTAGTAATCACAGCTCTCTCCCATATGCATTTGATTTAATACAGTTCTGCATGTATTGTAACACTTGGGCACACTGCGTGTTTAAGTGGTGAAGTATAAAAAGTTAAACAGCTCACTGATCATCATGTTAAAACCCAGTGCTCCATGGTAGAGAAGGTCAAACATCTGTCAGTCTTCCTGTTGAACTACAGAAAGTTTACCAAGAGCTGAAAGAGTTTGCCACAGAGTTGCTGTATTTTCCTATTGTAGGTATCTATACTACTGTTGGAAAAGCGGTATGTGCCAGGGTGTGATGCTGTAAGCACAAGTCATGTGGCACAATGGTTTCCTGTGTTGTGTGTGCATGTTTTTTTTCTTGCACATATGCAACATATGCTGACTTGTGTCTTTTCCTGTATACATGTGTTTGTATGTGTATGAGTCTGAGTTGTTTTGTGAAATGATGCCATATAAGGTCTCAGATCAAAAGCTGCAGTAGAGGAGCCAAAAGAGAGAGGTTGTCTCATTTTCATCTGGCTGAGATCTCTATTCCAGCCATTTTTTTTGTCTGTGATTCCTTTATTGTCTGTCCTCATTATTTTCATCTCCATCTCTTTCTTTCCTCTGTGTCTTTTTGCATATTCACTGGGAATTGTTAGCAAAGCTCACCTACTGTTTCCAATCAGCTGCCTTTGTAGAGCGCTGCTCAGTGCACCGATACCAGAACATGCCTCACACTGGCAACACACACACACACGTACACACAAAAAAGACTTCTTTACTTATAAGAATGCCTTTTCTCCATCCTTGCCTTTTCTTTCTCCCTCTGTCTCAACACTGGCACAGATATACATAGATACGCAGACAGACATGCAATCTTGTGCACATACAGACAGCAAGATAGCATAGCAGACAGAATGGCATTAAGAATGACAAATAGAGGGAGATAGATAGTAAAGTAGACAGACAGAGCCCAGAAAATGACCCTCTTTAAAGCCTGTTAGGAATCACAACCGTCAGCACACTTGGAACTGGCAAGGCAAGCTGTCGGAAAACAGCCCGTCTGTCCCTCAGTTCTCAAAAGCAGCCCTTCTTCTTCTCTTTCTCTTTCCGTCTCTCTCTTCCTTTCTGTGTCTCTTTGTCACTCTCCAGCTTGGTTTTACTTCCTGTAACCCTGGTAGCCTTTATTCCTTTAACTGAGAGAATTGGTCTGTAGCTGCACTGCAGCTCCCAGTGCATTGTCTGGCTTTAGTGTCTAGTGTCCATGGTCCTTTTTTTATGCTGTAGGCAGGGAAGGAGACTAAACTGGCTTTAGTGCAGCTCTCTCCCTCTTCTTCACCTTTAGTTAAAATTAGAGTCAAGCCAAGTCAATGTTATTCACACAATCTGTACAACGTGACAGTCTGTATCCTTAGATTCTCACACCACACAAGAACTTTTTAACAGGAAAAAAATGGAAGACACCTCAGAAAGAGCAACAGAGGAGGAATCCCTCGTCTTTAAACACACAACAAAAGATACTGTAAAAACTTGACAAAAGTAGCTGTTGTAGAATCACAATATGGAGAAAAAGAATAGAAAGAGTAGTATAATATTAAGAGCATGAAGTGTAAAACAGTATTTAGTAAATATTAAGTGTGATAAGTTAAAGAGCCTGAAGCAAGGTGTAAATAGACCCTAATAGAGAAGATATATTACAGTATATTATATTATATTCATTGTTTTTGTCTTAGAAATAGTTCATATTTGTTGAGTCTTTATACAAATTGAGTAAGTTGATTTCAAAGCGATCCTGATTTTTTCATCACCTGCTGTGTTTCATTATATCAGCTTGAATCTCTACAGGGCCCTGATGCTGACACAACACGCACCCCATCCACCCCCCCCCATACACACACACACATCTAACCTAATTAAAATGGCCTGGTTAAGCACCATGCGTCAGGGCCTAGCAGGGGTAGGTGTTAGGCATGTGGAGGAGGTGGGGGCGTTGCGGGGTGGGGGCGCCCAAATCTCAACTTAAACGCAAAGAGATTAGACAACTTTTGCAAGATATTAGCTGTTCAAAAATGAGAAAAATGTCCCTAAGCCTCTTGTACAAGCGCTGGACCTGGTCAGACAAGGCCTGCTTTTGTTTCACAGACAGAGGCATGGAGCACTGTGTGATTAGTGTGTGTGATTAGTGTGTGTGTGTGTGTGTGTGTGATGGTGGGGAGTCATCTGGCCTGTGGTGTGTAGGATGAGGGGACAAGACTGATCCAGGCTGGTGTGTGTGTGTGTGTGTGTGTGTGTGTGTGTGTGTGTGGTGGCTGCGCAACAATCAGACCAGGTATTAGCAGTCAGATTACGGGCTTCCCAACCTTCCACCCATGTGCTGCAAAACAGAGAAAGAGACAAAAACGGTTAATAGAGAAGAGACAAGGGAAGATAGACGGAGAGTAATACAGATGAGAGAGTTAGTTACAATAAAATACATTTTTACAGTTAGCCCCAATACGTGCAATTAAGCTGTTTACATGATGATGTGACATCTCTGTGAATAATCAAATAATCAGTTTAAACAGTGAGTATTGTATTTACATTCTTAAAAAGTATCATTACCAAATACACATGTACAACTTGACCAAATTCAGAGAAATGCAGTTAAGGTGAATACCTATTCTGATTATGTGTTTATAAATCACAATAAACGTGAAGTATGCTGCTTACTATGGCTAAGAATATACGTGTGCTAACGCAGTGAGAGTATGGTGTTAACACGAGGCAGGTGGTTATTTATTGGTCAGACTTGTAAGGCCTTCAGGACAGATGCTGAACATGATTCATGTCAGAGAATGAAACCTGGAGAACAGATGATGAGCAAACATGGATTTCCTAAACAGACAGTGACCTTCATTTAACAAATGCTGGTTATGATAGTTTGTTTGTAACCCCGGGCAACTAAATGTCTTCAAATGTTCAGCTACATTTTTCATAAACACCCCTATACATTATTAGTGCAAAAGGGACAAACAGAGCGGCCACCTGCGAGACCGACTGTCACTATCGCAAATGGAGGTGCACACGTCTAAATTATTGAGCCTAAAACACTAAGATGCCAAGCTGGTGTTTGGCTTGAAGTCTGGGACTGCAACGGACTATTTTCAGAATCGATTAATGTTCAGGTTTTTTTGTTTTTTACTGTTTAATCTAAAAAATGTCCAAAAGGCTGAAAAATGGTGGTCACAAGTTCCCACAGCTCTCTTCAAATCGCATTTTTTCCAAAGATATAAAATGTAGTGACGTAAAACAGCCAAAAGCAGCAATGTCTCTCATTTGAAAAGCTACAAACAGTAAATGTTCAAGATTTTTGCTAAATAAATCAAATTCATAAATCAAATCAAAATCTTAGTGGATTACTTTTTATTGATCGACTAGACAACCTATCGATTAATCATTTAATCATTTCAGCACTACTGGAGTGTGCATAAAAGAGAAGAAATCATTATCTCCGTCCATGTGCATCCGTGTGGCCATACTGAATGTATTTTGGACACACTGTGAGTGTATTTGTCCACAGCAGTTAGTGTGTTGTTTTTTGTGGAGCTACAGAGAGAAAAGAGGGAGGGAGAAGGAGCGAGGGAAAGAAGAGGGGTATTTAATGAAGCCCTCGCTGTGTGATAAGGAGAGCCACCAGAGTCCCTGGTGTGTGACATGGCCTGGCCTCTGTCATCACAGAGCTCCTGTTGTGGCTGAGAAATATCCACCCCTCCCTCACCCACACCTCCTTTCCCTCATCGCCAGCCCAGAGAGAGAGAGAGAGAGAGAGAGAGAGACAGACAGACAGACAGAGGGAGGTGGGGGTGGACAGTCAGACAGACAGAAAGAGAGAGTCCAGACAGACGCCATGTGAGTGTGTGTCATATGGAACAGATTTAGTGCTAATGACCACCCCCCCCCCCTCTCCCCCCCCTACTCTGTACCCACCCTCTGCCATCCATTCCTCAAACCCCCACCCAACATCACTCTGTGGCCGGTATCATCCCTTCACAAGGAATGCTGGTCTGTTCCAGCTCCAGTGTCCCATAGCTTTACCCATCCAAGCACCCATTTACCCCTCTCACCCTCCCTCACTCCCCCCCGGTCATGTCTTGCCAGAGTTGTGGACGTGAGACTTGCAATTGAGTCGACTCAAGTCATAAAAAATGGGGACGCAGTGACGTGAACTTGACCACTGTGAGAAAGCAAAAAACATTCATGTGACCAAGATATTGCCAGGCAGGCCTTGCATGGGCACACACTGAATATTTCATTAGTTGATTAATCAGTTGACACAGAAACGCGAAATTGTCAAACATTTGCTGATTACAACTTCTCAAAACAATTTGAAGATGACATGATTTGGACTTGACTTGTCTTGAATGACTTGAAATTTGCCCTAACGTCTTGACAGCTGCGCTCCGTTTACTCTAACAAACTCAAGACTTGACTCGGGGCCGTCTCAAATGCCCCAAAATTCTTAAAAACAGCCTCGTCTCCTGTCTCGTCACCAGGAAGAAACAAAGATCACCCCGAACAGGTGGGTGCAGCGTTGGTGGTGGAGGGAGAAGATATTTTGTCAGGTTAAGATGGGTGAAGAAAATGAGTGGTGGATCATTGACAGGGAAAGGAAGGATTACAAAGTAGGAATATCCAGAGGAGACAGTGTTGAAAAGACTTTAAAAAAAATGTGAAAAAGTGTTGACAGAAGGTGGATTTCACCTGGAAGTGCTGCTCTCGCTTTAGCTCACGACGGCTTTCACCTGACCTGAATAATCCTACTTCGCTTAAAGCCTTAGAAGTCACGTTTCCACCGTTTTAGCATTGAATAGTATCAAGACAAATGACAACGTTCAGGCTCTCAGCACCTTTCAAACGTATGGCGGTCGTTGGAGTGTCCGCCACTTTAGGACTTGACCTCAACATCGACCTTCACCCAGCCCATCGGCGCCCTGCACTTCCCCTATCTCTGTCACATTGACACTGGCATTCTTTCACGTTAGCGCATCGCAGCGCCGGAGATAGGCCTGCCAGACACCCCCTGTGCTCTCCTAGTATCTGTGTCACACTCACACACACACACACACACACACATGGTTAATTGGTAACTAGAGTTTATGGGTAGCCGCAAACTTATAGTTCGACCGCGCTGTAACGAGAAGACGCATGAGATAATATGTCGGCTTTTGGTGAGTTATGATCTCATGTGTGAGTGTTTGAGAAGTATGTTTGAAGTGTGGCGCTGTGTGAGATTAGGGCGATAGCTTGTGGCGTTTTTGAAGTTAAGGTGGTGTTGTGAGGGTGTAGTTTTTCGTCTGAAGGCGTTTTTTTTTTGTTGAGAGGGTCGACCATCCTTTGTTTAAATGTGGGCAACACTAAATATTTGCTTCTGTGGTAGTGTGTTTCTGAGTGTGAATGAATGTTAATTCACACGCGGGTCACTAGCTGTTTCTCCTGCAGCTAAATGCTAACATTTACAATTGCCACACATAACCAATAATCCTTCTTGTTTTTCCTTCACTGAACCTAATCCACATTTATTGCACAATAATTCAAGAAGGTTTTTTTTAGAGTGAGGTTATTTTGTCCCTTTTGACTCTTCAGTCAATATCAATAAAGTGGTCTAGTTATCTATTTTACCCTCCTTCAACAACTAGGAGATCAATACTCATCTGTCATGGTTTCACACACTGAATGTTATCGCTTGTGCCGGAGATTAGCTCGCTGTAGCATCTTATCCTGACATTTTCTGTTATCCTGAGTTATGTAGGTTAGAAGGAGAGGTCTATCTCAGAGCTTTCCAGGCTATACTTGCCCAATGGCCTCATACCGAATAAACCATGTTAAATACTTTTTGTCCATGTAGTGTCTCTCATTGTCTTTATATAACTTATAAAGGGATTTCTAAGTAATTTTAGGATGTTTGTCACAATCATTTTTCTTATCACATTCTCTATCTGCAACAAATCCCTAATTCTGAAACAATTTATCTCTACTTTTTTAAAAATTTCGTCTGTTTTGTGTTCTAACACACACACACACACGTGTTTTTGTTTGCTGTGAACACATACATCATATATAATATTAATACATTTTCTCCTTTCTGTCTCTGTGTTTTACTCTTGGTCCCGGCTCTGTAGAAATGTTATTCTGTGCTGTCTGTGCTGATGTTATTTTCCTCCTATTTCCTACTTTCCATGCTGTCTTATAAGGCAGCTGACCTAAACACCACTGAATTACAAAAAAAAAAAAAAAAAATCCCTTGTTAACGGGGGCCTTATTTGTGTCACACTGGTGTGGAGGGTCATCCATATCCCAGACTGTCACAGCACCCAAGCAGGTCTATCCTTCATCCCTTTCTCATCCTTCAAGTCCTGACCACTCTCCTCCATCTGTCTGTCAGGCCAGGACTTGACCTCTCACCTCTGCAGGCCCGCCCATCTTGTTACCCCTAACCCTCAGTTGATTGTCTCACTGACCAGCAATGGGTAATGTGTCTTTTTCCTTGTTTCTCCCTTGAAACGGAGAAATCTAGGGCCCATTGTTCACGGAAAATGTTTGAAAGCCACCTTCCATTGTGAAAACAAAATCAAGGTTCTTGCAATATTTAAAAACACAGGAAAGTGTCCTTTATGAATGTTAAGTAAATCACTTGCACTTGGTTGGATAGGGCAGTGGCAGCAGAACATAGGATCAGCTCAGATAACAGTGTTATCCCACTTTTCCCCTTTTGAACACAGCAGCAGGGTCTCAGCTACAATGTGGTCCGAAGACGACTGATATACTGTTATTTTGTATGTGTGGAGGCCACATATGCCAGACAGTCCCGCTCACCACATCTCAAGCAAGTTTCAGCCAAGAGTAAAAAACCCTGAGAGCCAGCTTTTCATTATCATTCATAGGCCCATCGTTCTCCTGGGGGCAATGACACCATTACAGAGGCGTATAAAAGTAAAACAGTGTACAGTACATTCAAATTTCTTCCACCCCCACCCCTCCACCCCCATCCTTTTCTTTTTCTCTCTATCTCTCCATTCCTCTCCCCGTCCTTGTACCTTGATTCCTGCTTAATGCCTAGACTGATGAGCCCAATTTGGACTGGTTCTACAGCCGGCCCAGTTTGATTAATGGCTCTAGGTGAGGTAGCATCAGCACTGCCTCGTCCTTGTTTCATCACACACACAGACACATACACACACACACACACACACAGACACACACACACACACACACACACACACACACACACACATAGCCACTCAATGCCACTAGACCAGCCTTGTAATTGATGACAGAGTGCTAACCATTTGCAAGCCAAATGTGGAAGAAGGAGACAGAGCAAACTGTGCCCTAACACCTTTCTACCTCCCACCTCCCTCTTTTTCTTTATTTCTCTCTTTCTCTCTTTCTCTCTTTCTCTCTTTCTCTCTTTCTCTCTTTCTCTCTTTCTTTCTTTCTTTTTTCGTTCTTTTTTCGTTCTTTCGTTCTTTGTCTCCCTTTCT
The DNA here is from genome assembly GCA_038419695.1 of Scomberomorus guttatus. Taxonomy (NCBI): domain Eukaryota; kingdom Metazoa; phylum Chordata; class Actinopteri; order Scombriformes; family Scombridae; genus Scomberomorus; species Scomberomorus guttatus. Next base: position 14,615,939 of record CM076449.1, on the reverse strand, counting down.
ATGTGTCTATCTCTCCACCTCCTCTCACTGTCTGTACACCCGCTCTTTCATTAGGCATTTGTCACATTGATATGAAGGGCCAGGGCAGCATTGTGACATGCTCAGAAGGCAGTATAAATATTTGATTAGCCCTAATGGAAATCATCACAGCGCGCTAATTGCGCCACACATTATCTGAGGTGCGGTATCAGCAGCGGACATCCCCTTTGATCCTCCCTCCATCTCCCCCTCTCCTCTTCCTTTAGCCCATCTCAGCCTCTCTTTCTTTTGTTTATCCAGTTTATTTTGGGTCATATGTCATTATCTACCCCCCCTCCACCCCCCACCCCTCCGCCTTCCTGCCTTTTCTTGTCAGTAGCCTCTCTCGTTGTTGTTATCTCTCTCTCAATGCATACTGACGTCTCTATGTGCCCAGCCTCTCGTCACTGTACTGTATGTGTGTGTCTTCTATGATGTCCTCTGGTGCCCTGTTTGCCGATGTGTCCCTCTATGAAGTAGATGAGGCTAAATAGCTGCAAGGGACACACACACACACATAAATAGACTCACACACAGGGGACCAGAGGACAATACTCAGAAGGGAAACCACATGCACACTTGTTTTGTTCACCCTCATCTGTAGCTCATGATGTAGGACTATTACATGTGATATAGACATTAAATGATACCATTAAGTCAGCAAACATATGTCTTAAATAAGACTGTAAAAGAAAATCTGTGAAAAATTGCCACACACACACAAAAAAAACGATTATTTTAATTACATTTTTGAAAAACTTCATAGTAAGCATTCAGTTGTTATTGCTCCAGTCAACACTCAGCTCAGTAACTGTGCACTTACATCCTGACTACTAAACTCCTCGCCTTTATTTTGCTTGCTTACTTTCAGTAATGCTTTGAATTTAAATAATTTCTTCTTTCTTTTTTTTTTAATGTGTATCCTTTAACTGATAATGGTCCTTTTTTTCTTAACATGTCCTTCCTTAACCCCCATCCTGTTTGTATTTACTTGTTGTTATTTACGGCGCGTCTCCTGCAAAGATCTGTGACATTGTTCGGTGTCGCTCCTCTTTTCTCTCTCTCACCCTCCCTCGGACGTTTCCATTTAGCCAAAGACAAAACAAGTTAATTAGATCGGAAGTGCGGGCCTATCAATGGGGAATCAGTATTCAAATCAAGACCTTGTCTGGACACAAACAGCAGGAAGCCAAACAAGACCCCGGCACTGCTGAATGGGAGGACGGGGAAAAAGAGAGAGAGAGAGAGAAACAAGAAAGAGAGTGAGAGAGCCTGTAGTGTGGGGAGCTCACATTGGCTAACATACATACTCGCATGCATGCACGCGCACATACACACACACACCCTTTAGGTGGTGGATCAATTGTATTCCTGTGCTCCCTTTCATGTCTGTGTATATTTGCATGTGTGCATAGATAAAATATTTTGTCCTTTAGAAACTCTAAACAGTATTTTCAGTGTTTCCTTGTATGAATATCAGTTCAAACTTGATGCTGTGATAACATTGAAGCATTTTAATAATTCCCAGTTTGGTTTTGTGTGAAGTTACCTTAATATATTCCTTCTTCTTTATTCTCTACTAGTTTATCATTTTATTGTATATCAGCATCGTTGTAAAAATCAACATATTCTCTGCAATTTAAATAAAGGTAAAGTAAAACTTGAGGGTCCATAAAGTGAAGTACCTTCACTCCATTATTAGGCAGTACTGCACTCCATGCTACCATTTCTTAGGCAAGAGAAATAAGGATCCTGAGTAGACAGAGAAGACAGCAGCCTTTACCAGACAGAATTTTACAATTCATGTCCCTGGTTTGGATTTCATTGGAAAGCTGCTGGATTGCTTTGTGGCACAAACAGATATTGCTTTAGGATACAAAAGAGGAGGGAGCTTCTAGCAAAGGCCAGAGAATGTGTAAGTAACACCAGGAAGCAAATGGGTTTGTTTAAGGGAAACATGATCATAATTTTGAGAACCACTTGAGTAGAAATGTTACTCGAGTGGGATGGATGACAGCAGTCATCGGCTCCTGCAGGTACAATACAGAAACAACACTTGTTTAACTGTGGAATGTGTGTTTTTAAAAGTGATCGGTTATGTGTCTGAAGGTACATGTAAACTCAGAGAATTATCATTTTTTTGAGTTACTGCCCTTTTTTGCACCCAGTGATCCTCTAGCTTTCAAAATATTTACATCTACTAGTATAGCAGGGGGTCAGTATACTTGTTGCAGGATGTGTGTAATGTGACGCTGCTGGTCCAAATAATAGAAAAAAAGTGTGTCTTTGTACTACTGTTAGGTATTTGGACACTGTCAGTAATGTGTCAACATGGCTTTGTTTTTTAGCCACACTAGCGGTTAGCTCTAGGGATGGCAATGTCAATCGGTTGGTTGGTCCACCACTCACTTTGGTCCAAACTGAAATATTTCAACTACTGTTTGTGAATTGCCACATTCATGTTCTCCAGAGGATGAATCCCATTTACATTGGTGATCCCCTGACTTTTCCTCTAACGCCACCATTTAGTCAAAGTTTTCACTTATCCAGTGAAATATCTCAACATCGACTTGCTGATTTGGCAGCGAATTTAGTACAGACATTAATGGTCCCCAGAGGATGAATCCTGCTGACTTTGGAGATCCCCTGACCTTTCATCTAGCACCACTGTGAGGCTGACATTTGTGTTTTTTAGTGAAATGTCTCGACAACTATTGGATGCATTGCGATGAAATTTTGTACAGACGTTCATGTCCCCTTCAGGATGAATTGTAGTAATTTTAGTAATCCCTTAACCTTTATCTGATGCATCATCATCATGTCAAATTGTCCAATACTTTGGTTTATGACCAAATACCAAAGCTAATGACATTCTCATTGGCCTCAGCTGTACTTTAGGTTTAGCACCAATTAGCAAATGTTAGCATGCTAACATGGCAAACAAAGATGGTCTACATGGTAAACATTATATCTACTAAACACCAGCACGTTAACATTGTCATTGTGGGCATGTTAGCACGCTGACATTAGCATTTAGCTCAAAGCACTGCCGCTGTGCCTAAGTACAGCCTTACAGAGCCGCGAGCATGGCTCTTTACTTAGTCTTGTTTCACATACAATAGCAGATATGGAAGTCGAAGAAAAGGTAAGGGAGGGGAGAGGAGAGGAGGAGAGGGAAGTGGAGAGGAGAAGGGGGGGGTGTGGGAGGTAAAGGTCCCATTATCTCATGTGGAGGGCCACCTGAGCTAAAGACAGCCATTTGTTCCCAAATTGACCTGTCGACCCCCGCCTAATTACCAGCCAATTATTTCCAAATGGACGGCGTTCACCCCACACCCTGCACACTTAAAGAGGAGAGGAACAAAATTGCCTCTTTCTCTCTCTCTCTCTCTCTCTCTCTCTCTCTATCTATCTCTATCTCTCTCTCTCTCTCTCTCTCTGTCTGTCTGCCTGTCCAACTCATTCGTTCTTCCAGTTACACTATCTGTCTGTCTTTCTTTTTCTCTCTCCTTCTCTTGTTCCAGCATTTTTTTTATCAAGTAAGAATACTTTTGCACGTATTGTTGCAGCCTTTGCAGTCAGTCGCCCAGCCCACCACCCACTCAACCACACACACACACACACACACACACACACACACACACATGCACAGCGACACACACTTCATATTTATTCCCAGTTCATTATGTGGTGGTGTTAATTAAGTGGCCTAATTATGGGAGGAATTGACACTGAACCTGTGTGTGTGTGTGTGTGTGTGTATTTGTTGATAAGAAAGAGTCTGATTGTTGGCATTTTCACACTCACACACGCACATACACACAGAAATACACATTATGATACAGCTCTCGTATACTGTAGCTGCTTCATTTCTCTCTCTCTTTCTCACTCTCTCTCTCTCTCTGGCACCGTTCAGTCTCAGCAGGCCGATGTGTATCGATGGGTCCGGCATGCAGGAGCCGCCCGAAGGAGAAGAAGGCTGTGCCCCCGTTCCCAGAATTCTTTGTGGTTGGCCTCCATTGTTCACCACCACTTGTATACAGTATTGTCAGACTGATTGTGAGCCTCCGCTCTCTCTCGCTCTGCGGACGGCAGTAGAGCGAGTGGAGCAGTGGAGGGAGAAGGAGGGAGAGAGGATGAGGAGGAGGAGGAGGGGAGTAGTAAGCATTGTGTCCCTCGCTCGCCATTCTCCTGCCTTCCCATCTGTTTCCCTCTCTTCCTTCCTGTTTCTGTGGGATAGTGAACAGATTAGTAATAGCACCGCCATGACTCCTAATAGGGGAAGTCATGGTCGGGAAATACGATGGATCGGTCTGAGATATCATCTGGCTGAGTGGTGCAATAGTTTTGAACTCTGACACCTTGCTGCTGGCTGGCTGACTTTGATCACATTGGTGCAGAGCGTGTGAGTGTGTGTGTGTGTGTATGTGCAAATTGGAATAGACAGTACCGTACTGTATAGTTGTCTAGTTGTGAGAGCTGTCATTTGAATATGTTTATATGAACTCAACTGGCATTCTTATTTAGATAGGGGGGGAAATTACACCTGTAACTATAATGCTATCAAATGCAGTAAAGCCGAAGTTCACATCTTTAAATTGCTTGTTTTGTATGACCAACGGTCTGACAAATCAAGAACTTCTCAGTTTACAACACTATAAAACTCACATTTGGAAAGCATTTTTGCTTGATAAATGACTTAAGTGATTAATTGTTCAGAAAAACAGTTTTCTGTCATTTGACTAATCATTACTGCGCTGTTTGATTGCATTAAAATCATCCTCAGAATTATCATAGAGTGGAATCGACTCATTTCTGATACAGTCTTAACAAAACCTGAACATTAAAAGTTTCACAAAGCCAGCCGTTACTAAAGGGCCATTGTATTGACTTGCAGTATATTTACAGGTGTTCGTGTTAATGTGTCCACCCCCTGTGTAGCCTATTCTTCTCATATAATATATGTTCTACTGAACACCAGCTTAATATCCCCACAGGGATCATTTAAGCTTCATCTGATCTAATCTAATATACATATTCTTAAAAGTTCAGTGTTCACATCGCTTAATGTGTCTACTTCAGGTGTGTGTGTGTGTGTGTTTGTGTGTGTGTGTGTGTGTGTGTGTGTGTGTGTGTGTGTGTGTGTGTGTGTGTGTGTTCTGCTCATTGCGGACCGAGACAGTGCTGCCTACTGGCCTCCTGGCTGAGTTTGAAGCTAAGTGGATTAGCATATCTCCCATGTCAGCTCCATTCACTGTGACAGCCTGATGACATGGGACTGTGTGACGGACGCGACCCACCTGACGTCCTGGGCTCAGGCCTCCCAGCAGGTGGTCTCGCTCCGGTAGGGAGAAAGGGAGAGCGAGGGTGAGAGACCGAGCGAGAGGTGGGGGGCTTATGGGAGCCGAAGTCATGTTCTGGGCAGTTATAAGAGTTTAGGCAGACAGCAAACACACCTTTCTGTGCCTCTTTTTGTCTCTGAGCTTAGCACTACAATTAAGTGTAGTTGATTGATCATTGTCAGCTGGTCTATGAGAAAAATCATTAGAATCATAAATGTCATAAAATGTGTATTTAATATATGAGCATACAATATTTATCTAGTTTGTCTTATGTGATCCTTTTCAGATTTTATACTGTATATTAAATGCTTTGACGCTTTGGCTTATATGTAGACTGTGTTTTGCATGTTGCATGTACTATATGACCTGGAATCAGTATGATAAGAGCAATAATCATGTAAAACACACACCACAAAACCACAAACAATGGCTGTTAACATAAAAAGTACATGCTGTGTTTTTTTACAACATGTAGTATAAGACTGTTCTCGACTGGAAGTAATTTCATTCAATTTTTTACACCGAACTAAAAATAAGTGTAATTGTATGCTGAGTGGTATGCTCAAAAATAGCTTGCTGTATAATTTTACACATGGTTGCTAACAGCTCTGCCCAGTGAACTCCACAACACCACTGCTGGTCAACCGGTTTATTACTATTGTTCGCTGATAGCCTCTCACCTTGAGTACGGTTTGCTTTCCGTAACTATTTGAGAGCACAAGTCCAAAATTAAACACATTCATGCATTCACAGACATATTCCCTGTTTCAGTACTCTCTTTATCTCATCTCATTTGTTGTTCTCACACCTCATCCTCTCCTTTGCTACCTTTCCATCTTCTCTCACTTCTCCTCTCCTACCACAGACTCTGTGGACTCTCAGACTCTCGAGTCTTCCTTGACCCTTCCAGTTGCCTCACTCTCTCTCTCTCTCTCCCACACCCTCTTCCCCCACCCTTCCTCCTCCTCCTCCTCCTCCTCCTCCTCCTCCTCCTCCTCCTCAGTCTCGTGCCGGCCTAGCCAGGCAATGCTAACACTTTTGTCAGGGTGATTAATAGCATGCTGGATTGTCGTTAATTCACTGGCTAATGACTGGAGGGAGCAGGCGAGAAGAAGAGAAGAGCAGAGCGGAGTGAGACTGGAGAGTAATAGACTGATGTATGAGTATAGGCTGTGGCAGAGGTGAATATCATCACCCCCAAACCACCCCCCCCCCACCCACACCAACACTAACAACCACCCTACACACTAATACGTCCTTAGACATACAGCTACTGTATAGAAACACAGTACAGAAAAAGCTACAGTGTTGCACACACATATATCTTTATTAAAAAGCCAATGCATACACTTAGCTGAGTTTTTGGCACTTAACACACATGCATATCAGTGATCATGATTTGTGTGTATGTCTAAAACATGAAAAAAGTAGAAATTGGTTATTTTATTTAATAAAATGATTAAAAATTTCCTCCAGGATCAGGATTTTTTTGTGATCATTGCGGCACAAGGTGACTGAATTTGTAGCAGCTTTGGTAAATGTTGCAATACTTTAAAATATTTTTAAAATGTGATAATCATATATTTTATTTTTTCCATCAAATTTAAGTTTAAGAATCTCTTGTTTGACTTTGACTTGTAGAAGTAGTATCTTTATGGGGGAAATTGGCAAACATTTAAAAAAAAATGCAACGATTTAGGGACAAATATTGGAGGAATAGGCTGAATTTGTATTAATTCTTATGAGTGTAAGACTGCAGATTCCTGTACAGGGAATGCTAATTGTTTAAAATGCTACACAGTGTTTGGTCTTTGTGTAGTGCTCACATTTGACTGGCGACATTGTTGAAAACTTAACTATTCCTACTGATTTTAGGACGGATAAGAGAGAATATCTACAGTACATAACTGAGATGGAGGAAGATAAGATGTCATCAGATATATTTTTATTTATTAGAGTCAAACATAACACAGCAAAATGTTCCTACTATTACACTTTTTGGACCCAAACACTAAAACAAAAGGTGCTGCCAACATGATCTCTTCCTTACACATATGCACACATACGCACACACCAATAGACACACAAGCTAACCACTCTCTTCTCCCCTGTTTAATAAGAATGGATGGGTTTGTTCTGCACGCTGTCTGCCTTGGTGCTCCCCTAGCTGGCTGTCAGGCCTCCCGAGTGGCTTGCTAAATGAAGCTGCACCAGAAGTGGGTGGAGGGACACACACACACTAAAACACACATGCACGAGAGATGCTGAGGAGTAGTGCAATAGTTTGTTGCTGCATTGTGTGAGGTGTTCTCTGTTCACCCTCACTTCTGTCATGTTATCTGGGACAACGGCATCGGTTCACTTTAAATAGAATTAATGTTTTAACTAGAGTTTGTAGGAAGGACATATTTCTTTAATATTTCATTTATTGTAAATATACTCCCTGCCTTTGACTTCACTTTGTTGAAAAATGGTCTTAAAATTAAATGAAAGCCAAAAGCTTGAATTTATTTCTGTGTTTGGACACTGACATTCAGTCCTCCCTATTCCTTCCCCTGATCCCTGATCCCTGTTCCTTTCAAACTCCAAAAACTTACTCTGCCGAAAGAAGAGCGAAACTATAAGATTTATTTATGAATTGTTTTACATGCTAGATGAGATTTGACTATGGTGGTGGACATTCAAACTTGGCTGCACCACCTTATTTGTGTGAATGTGCTGTGAGTGTTTTTAAAGGTTGATGATGTCACTGATCTGGTGTCACCGTGCCACAAATGTTTCCTATGTTTGGGAGCTTTGCAGAAAGGGATAATGTAGTTGTGCTCATCTGGAACAGTGGGTGGTATTACTCTCTGTAGCTGCTCTGGCATCTTTTAATTCACTCTGGTATCTAGTTGAGATAAGTTTTGTTCTATGTGGACAGGTTTGTCACGGTAAACATGACTGACCCTCATATAAATGGTTGATTGATGTAGTGACTGTAAAGATATGAAACTGAGCTCCTGCTGTGAAGGTGTTAGTCTTTATCATCATCTTTTTCATCTAGTTAAATCGTGTCTCTTTTTATTTCACTCTCTTGCCTTATTTTCACGTGATCCCTCCTTTTCATTTTCTCAACTAATTTGTCATTTTCACCTTCCAGTCCCTTCTTTTTCCCCTCTGTCCCTGTTTTATCCTGCTCCTTTCTCTTTCCATCCTCTTGCCCCCTCCTCCCTCCTCTCTCCTCTCTCCTCTCTCCTTCTCTCCCCCTGGGTGATGTTTGCAACTCAATTTGGCAAATGTAACTCGATATTGATTATTATTAATATTTATCATGTTTGTGAACATGTTTTCCTCTAGTGCTATTAATCTGCCCTGTTAATAAATGTCTGCTGCAGCCTGGGCCCCGGGGCCCCTTGGGATCATAGGGCCACCATACACACACACACACACACACACACACACACACACACACACACACACACACACACACACACACACCTGCTCTCAGCTGTAGGAGGTTGCATGCTGTCTTCTATTTGCCTGGAGGCTTGATCGGGTCTCAGCGCACACACACACACACACACACACACGCGTACGCTATTGGGAGGACGCAATGCCTCTAGGCTGCTCAGCACAAATAACACATCAATACATCAGCCGTGTTGTATCGGTGCTACACACAAACACGTACACAAATACAAAAGTGCGCGCTTGCGTATAAAAACACAGAAAAAAAAGCCCCATTCTGTTCCCTATCGAGCTGCATTGACCAAATGCAGTCCAGGTGTCTGTTGTAGATGTTAAAATGAAGTGCTGTGATTACATGTTTTTTTTTTTACTGTTCACCACTGTAAGAGACAGGAAGTAAGGGAGAACGATGACGAGGACAGTTCCACCTAGCAGGTTCAATAGACAGTCAAAGATAGTAAGAGAAGAGCACACATTTAGGCACACATAAGCTATGTTTGTGCACAGTATGTACGGAGTTCAACCTTTGTACAAGCACATACACTGTTGATGATGCAGTGTACAGTTACAGAGTGTAAAGTAACATGAAAATTGCTAATATATACTTTCAGTACAGTAAGTAGTGCAAACTGTGACTCACAATAGCATAAACTTTAATGTAGCAGTTACTACTGTGTAGTTAAATCATGTTATGATTACTGTTTAATTATCATGTAGAACATAATACAAGTGCAGCCGTGTGGGGAAAGCCGTGAATTAAAACAGCAGATATGAATGTTGATGTACATTCAGATGATCTCATTCATGTTGTCCTTTGTTTCTTTCCTCATTTCTCTTGTTCTTTTCTTGCACTGTGATCTTTCTTTACCCGCTCTGAACAAGCCGTGTTGTAGCTTTAAGTGTTGCTTGGAAAAGTTCCCTGGTGCTTTTACAAGGGGAAACAGTGTGGCGTTTTCGCTCTGAGAGGCTTGCTGGTATTGTAGCTGACCGTGCCCCCATTGCTCACTCACTACTTCCAACCGCACACACACACACACACACACACACACACCAAACACACACCTTCTTCCATGAACACCCTCCTTTGGCTGGCTCGTCACATGCTTCCATTTATACGTCATTTTGAATATATGGTACTCCCGTGCCACCGTGGAAAAATACACCATTGTACAATTTTTCACCTTTCACTCTCGCTCGCTTTACCTTTAATTTGCACTCGTTTGATTTTTACAGCTGCCTCTCTCCACTGCCCGCCCGCTTTTAAAGCAGGGGGTGTTTAGGTTCTTTTGTGTGGAGACAGAATCATCAAAGGCCTGCTTACTACAGAGGAACAGGTACCAATATCACTCTGTGGCCCAATAATGCAACTAAGTGGGACCATATTGACACAGTATAGCGGTACAAACAGCAGATTAGGCCCGGGTTTGAATGCCGACACTCACACACTTACACACACACACACACATATATGTGCACATGTACGCGCAGTGCTCCCACATCAAAATGTTTGGTCAGTTATTGCTCAACCAGCTGCCCATTTTTCATATCTGTCATGGTCCACACATTCTCCCTCTCCCTTCAATTTTTTTCTTCCATGAGATTTTTCTCCATGAGTCTTTTCTCCCCATATTTGGAGCCGGTGCAGAATTTTGCATAGTTTTGCCTTTTCCCTGGATACTGTCTTTTCATCAGTGGCTGGCTTTCCTTTTGAATTGAACCAGATCAATTTACGAGCAGACAAAGATACAGTCTCTGTGTGCGTTGGAGAGGGAAGGCAGTGAGGGAAATGGGACGTGTGTGCTTTATGATGGCCATCATTGGCACACACGTCCTATTTCCAGCTCTCTTTCATTGTTATCATAGCCACGGCCATGGCTCCACTGTGCTGCTTGTTCTCTAGCAAACCATACACCTGGCTCTTAATACTCAGGCTATTGTTGGCATCCATTCTAGCCTGTGGTCTGCAGTACTTTATAATGTGGCATCTCCGTACACAAATAAAAATGTATAATTACAATTTTACAAAGATCCATGATTTTTCTCAATGAAAGCGTGGATGCTTATGCTGTGAGAAGGGAGTTGGTCCTTATTTGATGCAGTATTTATAGATTCCTTACCAGAATTCCTGCATGCAGTCAATGTTGTTTTTTTTTTCTACCCAGACTCGGTCGACAATACAGCTCAGTCTATACGCCACAAGGCACATGTGTTTGTGTGCGTCCAGGCAGACGGCAGAAAATGACTCCAGATCTCTATCTTTCTGCATTTAAGTCTAGAGTGCTCTGATTAAACACAACCACAGAACAATTTAGCCGTTGTAAGGCCCTCCGATCAAACCACTGATTTTCAGCACTGTGTCAAGTTATTTTGCCATGGCAACGCTGATTACAATGTTATCAGCGTGTCATATTTTTTCAGTATTTTAATTTTTAAAATCTTGACTCTTGAAAGTAAACTCTAATTTGTCCTTAATGGCTTGTGCTGTTGTCATCTGCTTGTCTTTTGAATTATTTGACATTGTGAAATGTATAATTTAGAGGTTAGTGTCTATAAATGCCGTATCTATGTCATATCTTGTAATTTCACTGTGACATGCAGTAATTATGAGATATCATCTTTACCTACAACACCATCTGATCTCTTGCACATGTGTTTAGAGAACAGTAACAGCTCCTGCAGTTGCAAACAGATGTGTGTTTGTGTGATAGCCGGCATCTGTGTTCATACGTGCCTTAAAATCTTTGTTATTGCAAGCCATGCTACAAAGCAAAGGGCTCTGTTTATGGCACGCATTTACAATTTATCAAATAAATGGGATGCCTTCATGTGGCCTGGGCCTGGCTCTCAGGCAGAGCAGCGTAGTTTTCCACTGGAATAACAGCCGCTGAACAAGCAGCCCATTGTAGCCACAGCCAGCACCGGGACCCCCAAGGTGCGAATTAATGATTGACCCCTGATGTAATCAGGATAAATAGCTCCCCGTAAAAGAGAAAGAGATGGCGAGAGGAACAGAGAGAGAAAGAACAACATAAGGAGCCAGGGAGAGGAAAGCGCTATCTGGCCCGGGTGTTTTTTAAGAAGCCCTCCGGGAGACGAACCTAACATCTCTTTCTGGGTCTTTTGAGACCCAGAGCTAACATACAGATGTTTAAAAGCAGCTCAGTCGTCAGTTTTTAGACTCTTCGTCTGCTCCTCTTTGTCCTCCTCCTGGCCCCTTTCATTATTTTCCTGCTTACTTTTCTCATCTACAACTTTTTTCAGCACCGGTCGAACATGGTCAACTTGTCTTACAGAGGGGAGGGGAGACAGAGCCTGTCTCTGGTGGCATGTAATCTAAAAATTCCCCAGTTTTCTCTCCAGGCAACTTTTTTATGAATTAACAAAGTTACGACTGAGAGTTGAACTTGTTTAATATCACACTGCGTTTTGCCATTTCTGCCTCACTTTACTGCTTCAAGTGTCTCACAAAAGATGTTTTGTTCATTACAATTAAGGAGGGCTGTTTTTTTTCTCTTTCTCCTTGTTACTCAATTATTTGACGTAGCGATCTGTGCATTTTTTTGTGCGCAGAGGCTCTTAAAGCCAAATAGTATTTAATAGATTTTCCGAGGCTGTCTCTCTGCTCGTCAAAATTGCTCTCAATGGGTCAAGTGCCAGTGAGAGTGGGGGAGTGAAGAGAGAGAGTGAATGTTTAAAAAAAAAAGTGTTTAACAGCCTGAAAACGCTCTTGATTGTGTGGAGGGAGCAGCAGATAGGGCTGAGTTATAAAACTTTAATTGATCTGTGAAAAGTGGAAGCTACTGCTGGCTCACTTGTTCCATGCTTAATTGCACGCCTGGTCTGAGCCCCTATGAAACAGTGATCATTAAAAAATGGGTTCTTTTCCAGTCAAAATCACTGGATGACGCAAAATCAGTCATAAAAGGCTGGATTTTACTGCTGCAGCTTTATATGATAAGTTTCCCGGAGCTGCGTGGACAGGCTGCAGGTTTGCCAGGCGCTGAAAAGCCCCTGTCGCATGCTTTCATAGTTTCACATTTCACATTTAAAACGTACATGTCAGTTAATTTAACAACTTTCACAGTGCACATCTGTCACTGGGCAGGAACCCAAATATTTATCAAAGAACAGAAACTGATGCTCTGCACTGTGAATGTTCTTCTAATTCTAGTGATGACTTTTTCTTCTTTGGTTTCTTGATTAGTTCTTTCAATCTTTCTCCAATTTACAAGCCTCGTTGTTGCCTGCCCTACCTTATTAGGCATATACAGAAAAATGTTTTAGAAATTAGTGTACTCTTAATACTGAAATATAACATACAAAGTGTTCTTTGAATTACACTTATTAACAATGTTTATCTCTTACATCAAACTATTAAAATTCAACAAACACAGTGAATTCATCATGACTAATCTTTAAATGTCATGGTGCAGCTCCAGCTTAAATCTGGGAAGTGGTGGCAGGCTTGGCAGTGAGCTAGATTCAGGCTAACAGAGGGAGAGAACTTGATTGGAACCACCCCTGCTGTAATTTTGGGCCTAGTTAGCCCGCTGATTGCCAGTCCCTGTGTTTAGATAGTAAAACTGCAGTGGTGCTTTGACTAAAGACACCAGGATCTGTCCTGAGAGGCAGAGGAGACACATATAGATGTGCATGTACAGAAACACAGGACTATGGCTGGGTATTTAACACTTTTGGTACTGAGCAAAATGTGTTGGTTGCACTGAAAACTGTCAAGTATCAAAATCATTGAATGTTTGGTCATATTTGTTATGTTGATGTTTGATCAGATAGTTCCTGATTTGAATACAAATTTTGGCAATTTTGTACTATTTTATCAAGGCAAAGTTTTTGTATAGCTGCTTGTGTTTAGACAACATTCGAGAACTTGCTCTTTTGTTAAATAAAAAAAAAACTTTTGTAGAAAACCATGTTTATATTTCTCAAAATAAGGTGTTGGGAAAAAAGTAATCTGTTTGTATCAGTACCAAAACCAAGGTATTGTTTCAGTAGTAGGTTTTTTATGGACTCATATAAAGAGTAGTCCACCTATCAGCTCCCTTTCTCTCTCCTTTGTCAGCTGGCTGATGTTCAGAGAGGTATATGGTGAAGGGAACACAAATAATGTGCTGTTAAAAATCCCACATACCCCACAAAGACTCCACATGTCACTCACGGAGATGCTTTCGAACATGCACATTTACAAACCTTCACTGCCCACAAAACAATTCCCTAATAACATAATAATAAACACTTGCAGAAATGGGATGAAGCTTCAAGCCAAATGTTACGTGCATCCACACACACTTGCATTGCTCATCATCTTTTTCACTCATGCTAGAATAGTGGGATCCTGGAGCACAAGCACAATCATGTTGTCAATCTCTGGACGTGACGATAATAATAGGTGACGAGGCTAACCAGGTCAGTGATAGACATAGCCATTATTTGTAAGATGAGTCCTGGCAGACAACAGTGACTGTGATGGAGTTGAGAACTTTTCCCATCAAGGACTTGGCTAACCTAAAGCTTCTTCTCTTCGTCTGTCTCGCGCTTCTCAGATAGCCTCGGGAAAATCTGTGAACTAAGCATTTTGTAGATGAAGCCCAGCAGATGAATGGGTATTCTTTTCTGTGGACCCCCAATTTCTCTCATTGCACAGTGTGGTTTTCTAACAGTTTAGAGGTTTGGAGATTGCAATGGGCTGTTGTTTTAGGGTCAAGAAGTCACTGGATGCGTAATGTCCTACTAAAGTTGGACATATGACTTACAGTATTTCAGTCTCTGTATTTCAATCTCTGAGGTTATCCATTACCTCTGTGGTGTAACTCCTAAGACAATGGGCCTCATGCAAGAATCACTCATACGGACAGATTCATAGCAGGAATAAAATCCAGACTTGTCATATGAGTCTTTTACAGACAGTCTGCCTTTCTCCACAGGGGGAAAAACACAAAAAGCTTTTGGCTTTTTAATGTCTTAATGTAAATGAATATAGACACTTAATTATACCGAAATCACCTAAAACGAAAATAGATAATAAAGATAAAAGTAACATAAAATTCTGTTCACCATATCATGCATCATTATGGCATTTTACTTCTTTCACTCCACCAGGTGAATAGCCTCAGTTGTAACACCTGACAGTGAAACCTCACCCACTGTATGATAATCTCTCCTCCATCTTTATGTCCACCTCCATTCTACAGTACTGTAAGTCCAACCCGCTTTACTGTAGCAGGACTTTTTCTAGCGTCTAAATTCATGTCTAACTATTCTCCCTTGATTTATGTCACGGTACACCGCTGCTCTGACGACATGTCTTTGGCAGCTGTATGAATATTTTCTAAACGTTTCGAGTCCCCTAATACTACAAGAGAGACTGCTAATTCTGTTATGTTTTCTTCTACTGATTTCTGACATGTAGGTGTGAAGTTCTTTTTACTCACTTTTGTGAATGAGTAAAAAGAACAAACAGAGCCTTTGTATAGCAATTTGGGGGGGCGCTGATTAGGCAGATGATCAAGTCTTACAGTCATGAACGGGTGGCATTCAACAGGTTGAAAAGAGAAATTTATGACAAGTTTGTGCAGTTAAGAGAGCTTGTTGAATGGGACTTGGAACACTCGTAAAAGCAAACAAAGTATGGTTTAGGATAAAAATATGAAAATGTTCTCGCTTGAGTTTATGTCACAGTATCCTCGTCTACCCGCCTATTAACAATCATCTCTGTCTTTGTGTTTTGTCAGATGACAGTGAGCCAGTGGACAGCATGTACGACACAGAGGCCGACCTCCCGGGTTTAGCGTCCGGCGGAGGTGGTGCTGACAGCCCAGAAGACGACGCAGAAGACGGCGTCATCAACATGTCCCCCCTGCCCTCACCGACTCCTTCCCATCCAAACAACAACCACCACCACCTGCTGCTCCCCCACATCTACGCCACCCCCCACCACCACCACCTCCACAACAACAGCAACAGCAGCAGCAATGACCAGGACTTCACCACGCCCAAGGAAGGCTCGCCCTACGAGGCACCCGTCTACATTCCTGACGACATTCCGATTCCCAGTGAACTGGAGCTGCGGGAGTCCTCTGTGCCCGGTGCAGGCCTGGGCGTATGGGCCAAGACCCGCATTGGTGCTGGCGAGAGGTTCGGTCTGCACAACACACTTCATCACGGGGTCACAGGCAAAGACAGCTCCTTTGGATGGGAGGTAGGAACCAGCCCGGCTTCTTTGTGCTTTGTTTTGAGTTGTTTACTTGTTTTTTCCCCCTTCTTTCATTCTACTGCAACTGTCTATCACTTTGTTTGTGGCTCAGACACATACAATAAGATATGAAATGAAATAGTGATAGAGGCAGTGAAGCAACACTGAAGAAGGTAAGTGAATGAATGAGCCTCTCTTCATTCACACATTCGCATTTCCAGCAATCACTCCTCATTCACAGGCATCTATCTCATCATCAATATAGATGTCCTTTCCATTTGCATCCCCTGTATGATTGGACCTCATCTTTGATCCTGCACACACACACACACACACACACACACACACACACACACACACACTAAACACACTGGTCCAGAAATCCAGCAGCACAGCAATGTCAGATGGAAAAATCTGGCTGATTAGTGGAGGTATCAGCTTTTCTGGGCGTCGGTCTGAGCGAGCACACTCATTTGGTCACGCCACCTGATATGGAAATGGAAGAAGCGTGGCCCAGTGCAATGGCGGCATATTGAACTATTAATTTTCATTTCAACATGACATTAGAGGATATTGAAGTTGCTTCAGTAAGCTCATTAGGAAAAAAAAGGAACTGATCTCTGTGTGTGTGTCTCTCTTTCTCTCTTTCTCATATGTCCAATCAGAGATGAAATATACTGGCCTGCTTTTCATTTCACTGACTCCTTGACTCTTCATTTTTAGGGGGGGCGGTCATTCACATAGTCTCATATTACATTCATATGTAATAAGCAATAGAGACTTGGACAAGTTAATCATTGGAACACTATGGTGGAAAGTGCATGATGTGCTTGAGTTAGACACCACCAGGCACCAGCTGATGTCACAGTTTTTAAATTTTAGATGTGCATCAACAGGCCATGCAATCATTTTGAAGAATGTACAGTAGTTTCTGGTAACTATGCATTGAGAAGACCACAAAAATTGGCACATTGTAACAAATATTTCATATCAAATGTTGGCACAATTTACCCCAAAATAATAAAATTTACTTGCAGAGCACTGAGAATGCTCTACAAACACAGAATAAAATGGATGTTTACTAACTTAATAATTTCTAAGAATCTATTAGACTTTCATATTTTGCACTATAGACAGATAAGGAATGACAATCACTGTATATGGTTTTCAAAACACTACTACTGTAGGAGCTATAGGAGCAAGAATAATTATTCCATAAGATGGTACTTTTAACCCTGCACTTGTCAATAGGTTAAATAGGCAGCGTAAACTATAAACTAATTTGAAGTTTGAAGATAATGGAGAGTACAATTCAAATTAGTAGATATATTTTTACAATATTTTCACAGTTTAAAATATTAAAAAAATATTGAATAATTCCCTTAATAGGTTAAATCAGAAGAACTCCTTGTGGTTTCCATCAAATCCTTAATTTCTCTTTTCACTCTGTTTTATTTGTAACAGTTGTAGGAGCATGCGGGCGATTAGAGCACACCGGCATACGCTATGTGGCAGTGTGCCAGGCTGAACATTTTCCTTCTTAAAGTTCATATTATGGCTAGCCATTCAGGGTGCAAAGGGCACCTCTCCAAAAACTACACTCTCTCCGTAGCTCTCGTGTTTTCTCTCAGTTTTCCTCCTCCTTCCTCTTTTCTCCCCAGACACCCGACTAATGCATATTCATCAGCCAAGCTTTAGCTCTTTGGCCTGTTGGAAAAAAGGCCAACTTCAATTCTGAAGAGATACATTCACACATATGCTCACAGAAATGTCCTGGCTTACAGACAAACACACACACAGACCTTCTTGAAAAGAAAGGGACTTAGCATATTGTTGCACTTTAATGTGTCCAGTTATTTTGGTCAATTCATGATGTAGGGACAGACATTTCAGCACTTTTGAAGGAATATATTTATTACAAATATCTTTTTCTCTTAGTTTATCTTTTTAATTGAATAAGCCTGTCCAGAATTTACCTTGGACTTTGTCACATCTTTTAAGTTTTGTTTGTGAGCAATGCAATTATTTCTGATCAGAATGCATGAGGCTGTACGCCTGAGGTCAATTTTGTTTCCCTTCAAGGTAAAACCTTTGGTCTTTGCTTCCCAACCTGTCAAAAAGGAACAATTGATCTGTCTTCTCTCCATTCCTCCTCCTGAATGGTTGTTGGAGGCTCAGGCTGTATTATTTTTTTAAGATATCCTGTCTGGTTTGGGGCTGGAAGCCTTCAGGGGCTCTCCTCTCCCAGACTCTTATCACAGATAGTCATAACAGTCAGCCTGTTGATAGTCATCAACAGACTCCCCTAGGAGTCCCATACACCCCCTTTCTCCCTCCTTTCACCATCTACCCTTCTACTCATCTACCGCCTCTGGTCTTAGACAAATAGACAGACGAGGCAGCGAGAGAAGTATGGCTGTGTATGTGAAGAAAGATGTTAAAAGAAATGAGACAGAAACAAGGATTAATGGCCATGGCTAGAGTAAGAAAAGAAGATGCAATAAAACATATTTATCACAGCATCAGTAATGCAGGAGTCTAATACTGTTCATGGAAATTCCATGAATGTGTGTTTTACGAGAGTCCGCTGCCAAAACAGGGGGATGTGTTATGAGAGATATAAGTGATGTCATCTGAGATCTCTGTGGTGTAAATGTGATCGTATCTAACCTACTTGATTACTGCTCAGTCATTCTTGGTAGGAAGACGAAATTGGATTAAGTGCTAAATTTAGTTATCAGAGTGATCAGTGTAACTGCATTTCCGTTTTATAATAAATTACAGTATATTTATGATGTTGGGTTAAAAACCTTTTCTTCCCAGAACAACCTTGTTTTTATCTTGATGACCACTTCATTTTAAGTTGATTGAATTATCTTAAAATCAAAGGTTGTAGACCGTGCATGTAGCCCTGTAATCCTTAAAAAACATAAAATCACCAAAATTGCAGTTACAAGATTGTTACCCATCAACAATTATATATGCCATCTGCAGTAGTACGCTCAAATCCAAAACAATTTAACTACATTGACTGCATTTTTGTGGATTTTTTACTAAGACTGGCAATAACTCATTATGTTGGGTTTTGCGAGCACCGCGGTCTACCAACATGGCCAAACAACTCAACAATCACATGTAAAAACTGTAGTGCTTTTGGATAGCTGAGTGGAAGTGTAGATTGGTGGAGAGAAGCAGAGAGAGGACTGGAGAGAGTGAAAGAGTAGTGAGCGAGAGAGAAAGAGAGAGAGAAGAGAGAGGAGGGCAGAGAGGAAGCCTACTATTGTCTGTCCTGGGGCATCAGGGACTGGAAGAGGTGTTAACTCAGACTCATTTCAGCGAGACGGACAGCTCAATCTAAGAGCTGCTTCGCTGCAGGCCATGGCCATTCTCTTCTGTCGCAGACTCCCTCTTTGGGCCAGCACCGAGTCATCCATTTAAAAACCATTACGCTCCCCCTTTAGCACAACATGATAGAACGCCAGGGCCCCAGGTCTACTGTATGTGTGCGTGTGTGTGTGTGTGTGTGTGTGTGTGTGAGTGTGAGTGTGTCGGGTTGCCAACCCCTCAGGATAGGAAGGCCTGAGCAAGCAGAGCGAGGCGAGGCCCTCAGAGAGCCCAGTGTGGGGATCTACTGTCAGAGTGACTGCTGCTATTATCTGGCTGGTAGATTGGCCTGACTTGCCTATTGATAGAGACATGTCACCATACAATGGCTGGAGGTATTGTGCTCTTCACTGACTGGCATTGAATAGACTCACTGATCAAATTCTTTTGGGTGTTCAGATGGCAGGAGAGAGGACAACACATCTCTGGATATGTTCGGCCGAAGCAGTGCATGGTACAATACCTGCAAAATTTACAGTTAGGAACTATGACTAAAGTTAAATCCTTCCTAGAGGAGTTAAGCTTGCGTAAAAAGAACAGCAACGACTTTGACTTTGATCTTTAGATGAAAGATAAAGGAAAATCAAATCTCTTATGCCTGTATTTAGGACCTTCGTTAAGCAAACAAACAGCATGACCAAGCCCTCTCGAAGCAATATTAATGGTGTTTACTCTCACTTCTCCTTACCCGGTGACCACTGGGTGTGTCCTTGCACCTCTGAATCATGGCTTTTGAAACTCCTCCAGTACCTATCAGCTTTGTCTTTTCTCGCTATCTTTTGTTTCTCCAGCTCAAGTGTTTGCTTGAAGGTTAACGCACATCAGGTGTTGCAACAACATTTCACAGACTGTGAGAAGATGGAGTCACTTGTCAGTTTTGGACGATTCACTGGCTGTTTCCTGAACTTGTAATTACTAATCTTGGTGTCCTGCCGTTGTCAGTTCATAGAATGTAAACGGTACACAGCACAATACCTTCGGGGTGTCATATATTCTGAGGCTTGATAAGGGGGATATAACAAGGACACATTGTGCATTTGATTTTAGGGATGTGCATTGATGTAGACCCTTTGGACAAGGTCAGCACGAATACATTCACACACAGAAACATGTATCATACAGTTCCATGTCACCCCTAGAGCCATATTTGTCTGTTTGCAGCAGTGGACCTTGGGATGACTTTGTTGCCAGGCAAACTTCTTTCTCTCTGTCCCTCATTCTTTTTCTGTTTACTTTTTGTGGGGTGATTTTCCATATCAGTATCATTCATCCAGTGATGTGTGGAAAGAGGCAAAAGTATGCTAGCTCTTCTATTTACCCTGTTATTGACTTAGTGATAGGCTAAGACGTCTGGCGGGCACTCTCATGTCGCCAAGGTCCTACGTGACATATACCCATCCGTCCATGGCATCATGCATCTCCCTCACCCTCTGACAGGCACTAAATCTCAGACTTGAAAGCTTGCTTTTCACGCTGACGCTGTGCTCCTTTTGTTCTCAACCTAATCACTGAGCTAAGCTAACGTCCTTGTCTCCAAACATTAGGGAGAAGAAGTCCTGGCACACCCTGACACTTATCTGTCCTGAGTCTGACCCACCTCTCGCCTCCCAAAGTGTTTGCTCGCCTTTTGTGTTATGCCTGAGGAGGGCGGATGGCCAAGTTCTTATTCAAGATATCCCTATAGGGCATTCAAGGTGCAACTTGCAACTTGTCTGATCTGTTTGCCTTCCACAGAAAGGTGTTCTTTATCTTGATTATTTGGCCCTTAAGGTGACTGGTACCGAACTGATAGGGCAGAAACTCCCTGGGACTGCCAGAAGACAGTAGTCACACCGAGTGAGTGGATAGTATGAGACAGAGAGAGAAAGAGAGGGAGTGAGATAATCAGACATAGAGCCGTTTCCTGCTTGATTTGACTAATGTGCTTTCTGACGTTCTCACAGTGATAGTCATGTTCTGCTGCTTGTCACCAATTATGAGTGTTGGAAAGTAAGCATTCACCAACCACAACACAGGAAACCTTACTCCTGCATGAATCTATTTGTTCATCATTTTTAGACACTCAGTCCTAACATTACTCCAAGTTAACTTGAACCCCCTACTGTGTAGACTATTGTATAGAATGAGTGAAGCTCTTTACATAAATGGGGTCATTATCATGTCTTTTAGTAATCAAATCAGGACCATGCTCTGATGAACACGGCCTTGAGCTGAGAGTACTTCTCCTTAAAGCCACTTAACAGGAAAAACAGCAGGCCATCTTGGTTTTGCCTACTCAGATCTAGTTTCATTGGAAACTGGAAGATAATTTTATATTAAAGGGTCAGTTCAACTAAATCACGCACACACATGAAAAAACAAATTTTCCCACTTGGTCCTACTACTGTTTAGCCATGGAGTTAATTTTCTTTGATATCCACCACTGATACTTCTTCTGCCACTTCTATACAACAGAGGTAGATAGTGACTAGAATTCTGTTTATGGTGCAAAAAACATTGTGAAGTCTTGAGAAGACTAAAATTATCAAAATGTGGGCTCCTAAAACTGAAACTATCTGCATGTGTATCTACCACTAATCCCTAGTTGTAGATGCACATTTCTATGATTTATTTTAATGTTTAACTGACAAGATCCATAATATTTAATGCTGTGTTGGGGTTCCGAAAAATCATTTAAAAAATCTTTCAACAAAAGGAATCTCTTAAAACTTAAATTTTGAGACTGTGAAAATTATGAATACATATGTATTTATACCTAACTGCATATTTTTCAAGATTGGTTCTATGAAATTCTGCGTTAATGTAGGGAGTTACTTTGGCACATGTGCCTGTAGTTCCACATTGTAATGAAAGGGATATCAAACCTGTGGTTTCTAATAACAGTATTGACCAACAGTGTGCGGTTTTCTGTCATCATTATTTGACTTTGACAGAAACCCCAAGTTTACACATGGAGCAAAAACACCAGAGAGGGAGCGTAACACCACAAGTCCCGGGCCTGGGTGCTATAATATCTTCCATTCACGTTCATTTTATGTAGGTTTTAAACATGCCATTAGCCAATTTAATCCAATTTTCCCAGCTTTCGGAGCACTCCAGTGGAACAGATTCCATCTAATATTAAACATATGGTCGCCGTTGCCCCTAGAAACACCACAGCAGCGCTGGGCTTTTTTAAGAAGCTGTTAAAGACATGCCTCCTGTGTCCCAGTGCAAAGCGTTGTCAATTATCTTCAATGAACATGGTAATTGATAACGAGGAAGCAGGGCAGCAAATTAAATGTCAGGTTTGATTAGAAGCCTGATGCCTTATCATTTGTTCATAACTCGTTACCAACATCTGTTAATTAGTTAATAAATTAATCTGCAGGGCTCAGATGAAAGGTGCGCGGGCTCCCGAGGAAGTACAGTCATCCATCTTTGAAGAGAGTGGAACTCGACAAATATTGTCCCTGGGATTTGGGCTGTTATTACTTGGTCATTGGTTTCAGACCTCAGACACTCCAGCCAAGCATTCTCAATGGAACCTCTTGTTTGCCTGAATAACCCCCCCACAGTCTCCTCACGCATCTCCCCCACAATGCCATCCTTTATTGCACGAGGTTTCTCTTTGCAGACGTGTTTTAAACATTAATTTAAAAACCCTCACATTGGTCCATCATTCATCTGTGGCAAAGCACAGGTAACTCCTGTCCTACCCCCTCTCCCCTTCTCGTTCACTATGTATCTAGTTAAACCCCATCGTTCATCATTGCCCTGAGAATAGTCCCATCAGTTAGGGCCTCAGGGCAGGAGCAGACAATGACACTGCTTTTGCCGGAGTGGAAGATGATGACATTTGTCAAATGCTGTTTATGTTGGTGATTATGCTATTTATGCTATCATGTAAAAATACAGAATTGGAGGCTGTATGTTACCCTTTTCTGCCCTCCCAACTCTAGACTGATATTTATAAATTAGTCATGAAAGCAGGCTCATCTTGACTCAGCTTGTCATACTACGTCAAATATCTGTGTGAGTATTACATTTGTGTGTCTATAAACGAATAGGAGTGAGCTGTCCAACGCAAGACCTTTGTTAGTCATAGATCACTTACTCTTTTTTTAATATTCACTTACTTTTCCTCTCTCCCTTACTTTAAATCTCAATTTCTTGTGCAGCTTAACATTTCTATGACTCAAGCAGGAGGTGGTGACCTATTAATCAGGTTCCCGTGGCTGTTGTGATTGCCATTTTCCATAATCAGATACACAACACGGCCCAAAAGCCTTGGCTGTGGAAATACTTCTTTTCGTTAACTCCTTAGACCTCTTGTGCTACACTGTAGACCTCAGTCCATGGGTAGTTGAGCCCAGGATCAACCTGGAGCACACAGCTGTGTCTTTTAATGAATTTTTTTTAGGTGTAAGGACTAACGTTTTGGCACAGTGTGTGTCTTCGTCCAAGTCAAACAGTCACGGTACAAGCAGAGTAGAAAGAACGGTCATATGATCAAGCATATGATTGGTTCTTAAGGGGGAGTGACGACTCTCACCAACCAATCGTCATATAATAAGCAGAAAAGTTCAGGTAAGGAGAAGTAACCTTCCGGTCCTCTGATTATTTCAAGTTTATATTTATTTTGCAAAGCTCCAGTTATACAGTATATTATACTGTATATATGCACTACATGTTTGAGTATGCTTGCTGTATTGTGGTACAGCTACGCACGAACATGTACAGGCATATACATTACCACACGCACATAACGTCCACACAAACATAAAGAGACACAGGCGGGCAGGAAAAAGACATTCTCCCATGTTATTCTTTCCTTAACTCGGTCATTTAGAATAACAGTGTAGAGTGAGAAGCTAAGCACGATGACGACATTAGATCTAAAAACAGTGTTGAATTGTTGAAGTGTCAAACACGCCGGGACGTCTTTACTTTGGAAAGTCTCCGGAATCGCTCGAGTGATTTTCGCTCATTTTCTCCACCACTGTCATTCGGTGCAAGACCTGGAGTCTTGTCTGCATGAGACAACAAGGAGGTTTTGACAGAGTCAAGATTTGTAGAGGCATGTGTAGAGTGCCTGTGTGTATATCTGTGTGCACACAGACACACATGTCCACATTTCTGTCTATTAATCATCTTGGGCACTGGTCCACCCTCCACATAATCCTAAATCTGTCAGATTTCCCCAACTAAAACAGGATCTCACTAGGAGTTTGTTGTAATATCCTAATTTAGTACGAGTGCTTGTGTCAAGATGACAAATAACAGTTTAAACAGATGTTTCCCAGACATTTCATTTATGAGATATCATTGCCTCATTCAATTTTGTTTGCATCATTCTGCATACTAGTCGCTATGACTGTGAATTTTTATTTCTAATGGCTGCTGTAAAGCATTAGTGCAGTGGTATGTAGTGGATTTTTTAAAATTATTCTCATCATCAGAGGTATAGTAACACAGTTAACATTAGAACTGCTTTAAAATATTTTTACTGGTATATTTAAAAGATGGCTAAGATAGAAGTGTAAAGTTTCTCTGAAACAAAATGACAGCATGATAGTCTTTAGAAAATAGAAAGACCCCAGACACCTTGTTAAACAATTATTTAATCATATCTCAAGAATTACATATTAAGGAAGTGATGACAGCCTGTGGATGTCCTGACTCCACACTGCATGTTCTACCTTGCCAGTACAGCTGTCACCAACACTTTTACTTACATGTAGTTGTGAAAGAGAATCTGTGGTTGACGAAAAGAATTCACAGCCAGAAATGTTTATGTGTAAAAAATCACTGTTTACTAGTCTAGTAAAATGGCTGTTTACTAGACTACTGCTTCATCTCTGCTGAACCCTTAAGAGAACTTGATATGCAGTCACTGTGAACTAATACAAGACAGACAGCTGTAGGGGCGATTCTAGGATTAGACCTTTAGGGGGGCTCAGCCCCTAATGAGAATGTGACATACATACAGTGCCTTGCAAAAGTGTTCAACCCCCCTGCTAAATCACTCATTTCACTGAATAACAATTAATACATTCATATTTTTCTATATATAATGATTTAATTTACAACAATAATACTTAATACTTAATGAATTACTAGTAAGTAACATGAGTTTTACACCAGAAAATATTTTTTAAGAAAATGAAAAATAGAATATGCTGTTTGCAAAAGTATTCAACTCCCTCACTTTAGCAAACCTCAATTCAATTAGGTACACAATGTTACCTTTAGAAGCAACCTAATTAGTTGGGTGGTCTTTTGTAGTGTATAATAATAATGGTTCAGAATGAACAATCACAGATTTCAATATAATACACCAGTTTTAGAGAGGACACTCAGTCAGTTGTAAGTAAAAGATCAAGTTATAGCAAAGCATATATGAGAAGAAGTGTACAAAGTGTTGTTTCAGTCTCTGAACCACATGGGGACAATCCACCATATCACCAAGCAATGATAGAAGCTTCATACATTACTCCTCATACAATGTCATACATTAAAAAGTAACTTGTTACGTTACAGCATTGCCTACTGAGAAAAGTAACTTAGAGTAGAGTTAGAGTACTTTTGTGTCAAGAATGAAAACCCCTTTGCGATTCTTGTGCATGTTGGTTATATCGTCCAGATGGCCTACTGAATGCCTATCTTTGAATGTATTGACTCTACCGTGATTGCATAGCTTACAGTAGTCTACGGCCCATAATCTGTAACTCTGTAGGCTAATTACAGGAATGACAGATGCAATATCCCATTTACAGCACTTTATTAACGATTATGTTTCATTATAAGTAAACATAAAATCAAGAGGGTACTGGGGCTCAATCCATATAGCCTGACAAGTTCATACAACATTTTTGCAATTCAACTGCAATGAAAAAAGTTGAAATATTTGAAGTACATGAAAGTAAATAGAAAACCTCGAGGGTAACTGCAACCTTTTAGCTGCTAATGATCTGACAGCGAACTGGGCAGAGGCATAGGCACAGCCTACGCTAGCCTCTATGAAAACAATAAATCACGGGCTCGTATAGCCCTACAGTACATCATGTTTCAACATGCAATTAAAGAACCAGTTAACTAGGTCAATGTTTATGCTTACATACAAACTATAAAAGTGCATAGGCTTTTCAAAACACATGCCTACATACAAACTATAAACGTGCATGAGTTTTTCAAAACACCTATACTCACCCACCCAATGGTTAGCCTATCTCTAGTTTACTCTTTTACTCCAAAGTAGTGATTATAATGCAGGAGAAGAAGTTTTTGTTGGAGTGTTGGATAGTCGGTTCCTCTTGGGGGTAAGGACGAGACTTCCAAGGATAAAAAGCCTCTCCACAGGTGCACTGGATGGTGTTAGAGTATTGACTTGAAGAAAGATTTTCTTGATCGTGGGGAATTTGATCAACACATCCATCTCGAGACCTGACTTTAGATACTTGAACATTTTGCGGTGGCACTCCTATATACCACTTCAGTATCACTGTTTGATGACAGCTATTTCTTTATTTCTGTGGTGGATATGAGATTGAGTGTGTGCAATGCACATCTGTGTTGTGGAGGGAGAGCAAACTTATTGCTATCATTGTCATCACCAGTGGAAAGCACTTTGCGTAGATCTGCAAAGGTAACTTCTTCGCTCCCTTCGTCCTCCTCTGCTTCAGAGTCGGAAACCAGTTTTCTGATACACCTGGACCCAGTAGGTGATTTGTTAATTTTTAACAGGGTGGGTGGCCCAATGGGAGGGTTAGGGTAACCCTAACCTAGGTCTGCAGGATTATCGTATAGGCCTAGCCTAATTCTTGATTATAATTTTGATTTAACAGAACTGCTATTTGGCTAAATACATACATTAAGCATTTTAATAATGCTTATTTTTCAAAACACACCATATTTTTGACTTTACCTTTTTTACTGAAATTATGTAACTGTAGCAGCTGAGCGCAATGCGGTCAGTGCAGGTTAATTTCCTCAGTCACATTACCTGCTCCATTCCCAGGTTACACCAAACATCTATAGTAAAAACTATATCTGTAGTCATGTCTCCCCTAAAATATTTTGTTACAGAGGTGGCTTGGTCTGGGGGTGTATTTTCAGCAACACAGGCACTACTGAATGACCATAGAAATATTATAGGAATATTATAGGAATTCTACAGGCAGCAGTGTGTCTCTATGATTCTCTCTCTACTACTTGTCACTTTGATCAAAATTTTACAAATCCGTCTGCTACTTCAGCACCACGGACAGCACCATGGATTTATCAATACTCAGCACAGTTAGGCTACTGATATTTCAGGAGCCATGGTCGGGCCATAGATTCTAACTTGCACAAACCGCAGTCATATAAAGGATCAGTGAGTCAGGCAGACTAGATTAACATATTCAACTAAATAACCCCTCTGCCCCTGCACTCTCTCTGCTACTAGGGGATGGAGGCGATATGATGTGTGTGTATTTGCTCAGTCTCACTGGCAATAGTGTTGTACGTGTGCCTCTATGACCCATACAAACAATGTCAACAAACTTTAACAGTACCCACACAAATTACATTCACGCACTGCCATGTTTAAAATCTGAATTAAGCTAATTTATACGCAAGCTAGCTCAGAGATGTTCTAATGTTAGCCGTTAGCTAGCTAGCTAGCTTGTGAGGTCACTAATAAAGTTAATGTCTGAAACCACCGGCAGCTAACATTATGGCTCGTTCTGAAACAACGTCAGTGTCTGATAACTTTTTCACTACCAAGCCTTACTTAATAATAATAATAATTATTATTATTTATTTTATTTTATTGTTTTAGGGGTGCTGAGATGAAATTTAGGTGTGCTTGAGCACCCCTAAAAAGAGTCTAAAATCACCAATGGACAGCTGTATGAAATATGAAGGTCTTCTATAATGACTTTTACTATGCTTAAAAATGAAACTAAGTCAAATTGAAACTATGTTTTGTCAAAATACAACAAAGTACAAATGCTCTGTCAGGAATGTCACTGACAGAAGGACAAATGAAGAAATAAACAAATGAACAAGCAAGTGGACAAATGAACAAGCAAACAAACACAAATCTATCTTCTCTTCATTTTATTTCCATCATGGGAAACTATAACTTGACTAACTTTAATGTCCACAAAGAAATAGAAAGTGACCGAGGCTAACCTCATTTCTGTAAATCTTCTTAATGGTCAGTGGGCACTACAAGCCTCTTGGTCATTCTGTCCTCTATAAATGCCATATGATTCTACTCTGTGTCAGTCTTTCTGGAGTGGAGGTGAGCTGATGTCGGTGCAGCTGGTACGCAGCGGTACCCAGCATGCCACCCAGCACCAAAGGAGTGTGGAAAAAAATATGCTACTTTTCTGAGACTCTTAGGCCTGAGCCATGTGATGCAGAAGCTATGCCAAACAACAGAACAAAAGCATTTTCTTACTGTGTGAGAGTGTGACTGTATGTGCATATATGCTGGGAGAAATGGCCCCCACCCTTACCTGCAAATAATATAAGTGTTACAGTTGTATTTGTTGGATCACACGATGATCAGCATTTCAAGACAATCTTACTATTAACTGTCAAATCCATGTATGTCATGTATGTCATCTTTTTTCTTATTACTTCTGTAAGTTATGTGCCATGACTGGGCATTATTTACCAGTAGATATCAAATACTATATATATTAAATATCATGAAACTCTTCATATGTTGCTTTGTTTGCTGTTATTTTATTGAGCCAGACTGTTTCTGGTGACAATGCCTGCTCCCCTCTGCTGGCCAAGAGCTCACAATGCCACTTTGTGAACAAGTGCTAAGTGCTTTTAATGTTGTGTGGCCGACATTGTTTCTTCAGGGAGGGAGAAAGAGACAGACACTCTAGTCTAACTGTATAAGAACAAAAGTGTACAGTCACGCACACCAGCAAACACACAGGGCTCGACCACAGTCTCTCACACACACTTGAAGCACGGTGCCTACCAAACTACTCAAGCAGAAAAAGTGAGCTTTTGTCCAACCCTCCTATTTCTTCCTCTCCTTGGGAGTGGGGGGTACATGACACACATGAGTCACCATCACCTTCTGTCTGTACACCTCCTTCCATTTCCTATTTTACTCTTTTTATCCCTTTGCCCCTGTTCTTGTACACTTGAACGTGTTCACACACAGAGCACAGTGCTCTCTCTACAATTGGATCATCACATGGCCTTCTGAGCATCCCTCACTGAGTCTTGGTTCACATATGCGCAAACATGTTTATGTCCTGGTACAAACTTATAGCAACCTGTGGCCTCTTTTTTCCACACCAAAGTGCTGTCAAATGCTGACCTCTGTGAAATAGACATCATGTGCTTTCATGACAAAATACAGGACATGTGCTTTAATTATACCTAGATCACAGACTCAGATCTTTTCTTTTGTGATTCATTGATTTTTCAACCCCTTTTCTCAACCTTATGTGGCCTCCCTCTCTATTCCTCCTTTCCTTCCTTTCTTTTTGCTCCCTCCTCCTCTTTTCCTGGCCTCCGGGGTCCTGGTGCTTCTAATTCGGCCTTATCAGTGAAGTAATTTAGCTGCCACAGCTTGGGTTTCTGTCGCGCGGCGAGCGGCCCCATTGTCCTGCCCTGCTGTTGCCGAGATAAACCCTCAGATTGAACAAAGTCCGCGCTGACCTTTACAAACTCCCAAATCTCGCTCTGTACACCCCTCCAGCAGAGATTCTCTCTGCCTCAAGCTCTTTTCTTAGGGTGGGGGGGGGCTTGGGGCACATCAAGTGGGAGGGAGAAGGCGAATGAGTGTGTGTGCATGTGTATGTATGTGAAAGAGTGAGAGTGTGTGGGGTCAGGATGGATTGAGTGAGCGTGAGATGGACAGGGGAGAGGGATTAAGATGGCTGACTGAGCCTGTCTATATTTCCAATGGCACTTCGCTCTAAGAGGGAGGCCGAGGAAGAAAAAGTGCACTGCAAGCAAAGCATTCAAGTGTGCATTTTCCTGTCTCCTTCAGACTGCTAGGGAAGGCTTTTGTGAGCCACATTGTCTGACCTTCCTGCCTTCCAGCCTTCAATCAGAAATACTGTATGATTTCTTTGACATAAGTTTGTGTCTTAGGTCCTCGTACTTGCTGTTGATGTCCCTGAAACGGCTCATTGAGAGAATCCTGACAAAAGCACCGTTGAACCCCTCGTCTTACCTCCATTGTTATCTATCATGTCCTTCATTCCTTGGCATAGGGCCCAAGAGGAGTCTGTCGGGATTGTTGCTTTGACACACAGTGAAACGGCTAGAGGGGAACGGTTGAAGCCAAGTGGCATGGGGGTGGATGCTGTGTCGGGGAGGTTTGGGGCACAATGCAACAGGAGTACCCTCTCCATTGTGAACAACTGTCATCCTTCAGAAGCCACTCAACTAGCTCTCCATGCCGCAAATCCTCTCTGCTCTCTATTCCAGCCGTCTGTTGGTCAGGCAGGGAACCTCATCAAAAGGTCTTGGAGTTGAGGATTGAGACAGAGCGGGTGGAGGGTGGCAGGATGGTGGATGAGAGAAGTAGGGTTGTTACTGTAGTTGGGGTGGTGGTGGGTGAGTGTGTGGGGGTGATTGGTGATGAGGGATGGGGGCATAACAGGGCCCTAAATTGAGACGTGAGGTTCAGAGTTAGGGATGAAGGACTAGAGAGAATCTGCACCACTCTATCGCTTCATCAGGGTGGCCCTGTGTTCATCCCTCCATCCATCCCTCTTCCTTTCCACCTCCCCCCGCCCACCACCACCTGCCTGCAAGCCACCACCAGTGTTCCCAGGGAGATGAGCGCTACGGAGAAGAAGGCCCACAAGGGATTAACTTTTCACATGGCTGGGAGTCCTCATCTCAAAAGACCTGACAACCCCAGACGGCTTGATTAAAAAAGAAAAGAAGAGAAGAGGGAGGGAGGGCACAGGAGGAGGAGAAGAGGGGGAATTCTTCACATGATGGCCCTGAGAGAGGGATTTTGGATATTGGGTGTCTTTTTTTCCCCTTGTCCAAAGCCCCCATGTCTTGGTTGAGAATGAGCAAATTGTTCCTCCTGTTCTCTCGGCAGTCCCTGTGTTGCCCGGCCTAAAGATGTGGGTGGGCACCAGCACACATTGTTGACTCCTCACAGGAAACCTAGAGATGTCCTCTTGTTTTAAAAAAAAGGGGGGAAATCATGGTGGAACTGGTGGCTTTTGATCCCAATTTTCATCTCTTTTTTTTCTTCGGATGCCAGATACATCAAAGAACCAGAATATTCATTCATCAATTCCAATTTTGTACAATGACATGATTATATCACGATGTATTATTTATTTATCTGTCATTAATGTATTATCAAAAGCCCCCTTTTGTTCTGTGTATGTCAGCATTGCATTACAGTCAAGGAAGACATTGGCAGAGAAAGTCGGCGAACCGTTGCCGGCTTAAAGTTCTAGTGTTCAAGTGGCAAGGCGCCCTATTTCCCCTCACTCTATCCCAGATAAATTGGGCCTCTCAGGTTTGTCTGTGAGAAAGAGAGGACAAAAATCAAAACAAACGCTCCCACTGAAGTGAAGATGGGAGTAGGGGTTGGCTTTCCTCTCTGGCTAGCGGATCAGCAACTCAACCTAGCGGGACAGCGGGCCACTTAATACCTCCCATCTTGTCCAGGTAACAGAGCGGCCCGACAGGGGGGTCAAGGAAGGTAGCAGGGTATCGTCTTACAGATCACCACTCACCCTCTGGCTTCCTCCACATGGCTCACTTACCCTCTTCTCATCTCCGCTGCTGGGATACACTCACCCTCTCTTCCCACACCCCTCATCTAGGATACAAGCATCTATTGAGAAAGTTTTCGTGGATATTTACACCCAATTTCTTCCTAAATGTGCGCTGAGATTAACCAAAATCCATATAAATGCTAGTCAAGGACATACGCAAAATTCCTGAGTTTTGTTGCAATTGCCAGGCGTATTTGGAATAGCTTTATGAATTTCCATGGTGATATTTGCTTTACAGGCATAACAATGCATTTATGTTAGAATTAGTCAATAGAAATAAAACACAAAAAGAAATATGGGCAGTGAAAAGAAGAAAAAGGGAACAAGAGATTCTTAGATCTGTACAGGCACAAGGAAAGTGTATTTGAAAAAAATCCTGTTTGGTTGACTGCTACAAGTGAAAAAGGAAATGCAACCACTTTCATATATACGTATAGTGTAATTTCTAAATAGTGTTAAGTCTATTTAGTAACTTCTGCTGTCAACACTAGTAGTGCAAAGGACAAGAAACTCCATATCCAGGGGGTGACTAACACAGTCAATTAACCCTAATATCAGCCCAGATTTCTCATTAATCATGCTGCTTACTAGCCATATGGCCCCAGACTCCAAGGAGGCTCTGAACCTATTTGCTGTGCACTTGACCTTGCTGATGGACTCAGGGGAATGCAGGAGTTGAGTTCTGTCCTCCAGGATGTTGTAGGCCTTTTTCCCAGTCTGCCGGATAAATAGATGAACTCATAGATAGATGAACGGAGCTCCAGTAATCTCACAGTGACCCACAGGTGGTTTGTGTTTTTCACTTAAAGAAACACAAACTAACATACAGTATGAATAAGAAACACAATACACAGTAGACATCCAGTGAAGGAAATTCTGATAATGAATTAATCGTTCTGCTCTGGGAAGTTGTGACGCAAACATTTTGTAGACTAAACAGTGACTCAACACCTTGAAAAAAGAAAATCACCAATTAATTAATAATAAAAAGCAATTGTTAGTTGCAGCTCTAGTGTGAAGACAAAAAGGGAAGAGATAAAGCAAACACGCACAGTACCAGTCAAAAGTTTGGTCACACTTTCTCATTCAAGGGAACTGTATTACAAACCTGCGGCAGTGCAGAGGGTATCTGCAGATAGGTACATTAGCATTCATCATTGTTGTATAAGAAGTTAGTCTCTGCAGAGTTATGTATTTTTTGTGACAGATAACTTAATTGATACCTTTGGTTTCATTGATAAAGCCAGGCAGTGGAAGTTGGTGGTCAAAATTTAAAAGTATATCTAGTTTTACAGCATGGACAGTAGGCTGCACAGTGTGTTAATGTGACAGAAAGTATGTAAAGTATATGATCTCTAATAATATCCACTCAAAGCTTGGACCCCTGCTACTCCTGAAGTGACAAAAGTGACAGAATTGATATGATACACTGACTCATATTCTTTTGACCCTTGCACTAAATCAGTATCCAATCAGTATTTCTTTGTCTGAGCACTCCTTCCTTGCAGCACGGCTATCATTAAGTGACTCATTTAGGCCATCACAGGTAGGCCCACATCATAGCCTGCTGGTGGCTTTTAATGGGGAACGGAGTTCTTTCTACTGTAATGCGTGCTGAAGTAGCTGGGGCTAATGTGACCCCTATAGTTTGGCACTGCATTAGTGCCAGAAGACCCAGCAGTGAGCCTTTAACCTGGGGACGACAGGGCCATGATTATGTTCACCGCAGGGTAGGCTTGGCCAGAGGACGCTCAGCTATACACACAAAGGGACACAATGACATATGTGGACACTGGGGCAATTATTGGCTTATATTTTCCACAAGTTAAGATTTCAGTCATTTTCTGAGTACTTTCAGTTACTTGGTGGACACAAATTGTAGCTGTTGCTTGATTCATTTTTTGTTGTCATGCTTTTATGTAGGCTGTGTTCCAGTCAGGTATCATTTGATGCTTCTTGTTTTTTCTCCAACCGTGGACAGAGAATGTTGGGTTGATTTAAGCACCTTTGTTAGTTAGAGGTTTAGATTCAATTCTTTGTTCCTTTAAATGAGTGGCTTACCCAAATTATAAAAAAATCAAACAATAAACACTGCAGGTAAAATGAATTTTCATTGCTGAGACATAACACTTTGGATAATCCGCACAACATGCTGTTATGGACTGTTTCTTCAATAGAGAGTAGCACCAATGTAAACCGTTGGTTTGCTGGTTTGAAGATTTATTAGGACATTGTTTCTGGACAGAGAT
This sequence comes from Scomberomorus guttatus, assembly GCA_038419695.1. Taxonomy (NCBI): domain Eukaryota; kingdom Metazoa; phylum Chordata; class Actinopteri; order Scombriformes; family Scombridae; genus Scomberomorus; species Scomberomorus guttatus. The sequence goes on along the minus strand of CM076449.1, from coordinate 14,581,525 downwards.
GTTGCTGTTTAATTTTTTTAATGTAATTTTTTAATGCAATTACATTCTCTTCTATTGTATTGGGGAGGAGGCATTAATCTCAAATCTCAGAACCAAGCAAAAAACCTCAAAACTATCTGCAGTGTTTTTTTTAAATTTTCATTTACTCAACCAGTGTCAGTAACATTAATTTAATTTTTTGGACACTAACACATACCTACATATACACACAAACATGTCAGGTTCAAACAAAATAGGCACACTTACAATTCTCTTCCTGTCCCTGCCTTCCCCCCCCCCCCATCACTTTATCAGCTCTACAGTTACCATGTTTACCATCTCTATTCACTTACTGACTCTTTCTCTCACTGTCTCTTTTTGCTCACACACACACATACACACACACACACACACACACACACACAGAGCATCCAATCTTATTTCAAGATAATTCTCTCTCCTCTTGCTCCTCTTGTCTCAGTATCCTGAGCCACTAGACACTGAATGGACCACAGGGAAAGCTGATCTTGCAGACACATATTCACACACACGTGTACACGCACGCACACGCACACGCACGCACACACACACACACACACACACACACACACACACACACACACACACACACACACACACACACACACACACACACACACTCACAAAACTGCGTGTGGTCCCACCATTTCAGTCCTCACGGTGTTTTTTAATGCTTCATCAGGTCCCAAGGTCAGGGTCTTGGACTTAAGACTAATCTTTTAAATTCCTCCCTGTTTTGTCTCATCAGAAGTTGCTTGCCCACCTTTATTGCTTTCTCTTCCACTGTTTCTTTTGTTTGAAAGACTTTAACTCTGTGTGACTACAAAAGCTTTGGTTGTTTTCTTTCCCATCTTTGTCTCTGTGTCTCTCCTCTCTCTATTTTCTTCCTTCTTCTCCTATTCCCCCTTTGCATAATTCAAATCAGAATCCCCATGTGAGCACCTTGCTCTTGACCTAGCTTAGAAAGCTCCTGATTGCTTTAATAGCAGTCCTTGGACCTGGAAGGTGGGCGTCTTTAAGGAACTCTGGTGAGAATGGTGTGTGTATGCGTGTGTGTGCAGTGTGTACAGCCGAAGGGTGGTTGATTAGAACTGACCTCAAGAGTGTCAAGAGAAAAAAGTTACAAATATGCAAAGTGGACGTGTGCACTTGCATAATTGGGGCACAGAGGAGTGCAGCGAGGTCAAGTAGAACAAATGGTCAGCAGAGTGAACTCATAGTCTATAAAAAAACACACAAACACTCACCACACATATATGTATGTTTAAGGGGCACTGGCCACTTTGAGGTTAGAGGAGCGAGCGGCTGTGATGGAAAAAGTTGCCAATTCCACAGTCAGGGATGGCCAACAGTAGAGGCCTGTGATTTGTAGTGGGAAGCTCCCAGATGGAAATGAGGGTAAGTGTGTAAAGCACGGCTTCATTCACTGAAAAGGAGCCTCTATGCTTTGTCGGCTTACCTTTTGGCAAATAAGATTTAAAATATCAGTTGGCATACACAAAAGTATAAAAGCAAGCCGACGTGTTTTGCAGAAGAGGCACAAACGTGCACAAGGCTAAGCCCTTCAGCAGTTGGATAGCCCCAGCATTAGCCAAAGTCAGGAGCCCCTAAGTAAGGCCAGCTAGGGTTGGGGTGAGGCCTGGCAAACCCAAAGATTGAGTCTGAATCAGGTCCACCATTCAAAGCTGCTGAAAGAAGTTTCTGAGCCTCCTATTCTCTACCAGCAAATTGGGAGGAAATCTGTCTATTGTGCACAGTTTTGAAGAGGCTGGTGGTGGGGAGGGGGCTGCACACTGTGCTTACCTATAGATGAGAGTCGAGACAAAGGGTCCTGGGACATTCAGGAGAGGCTTTGAAATCCCTCTTGGCTGGAGACGGAGGTGGCCTGGAGTAGCTCCTGGTGTAGAAAAGGTCAACAGTACTCGGTCAGCATAGACACTGAATGGAAGGGGATTTAACTTGAGAGTGTAAGGATGAAAAAATAATCATTTAAATAAAAGTGTCTGAAACGCATCAGAGTTACTGCAAATATGGTACTTTCAACATGTATTATATCAGTCTTTTAATAACAGCATTTTATTTGTATTAAACATTCAGTGTTGAAATGTGTCCTGTAGGCTTATTCGCTTATTTTAAATTGTGTCTAAAATCTAGGTGTAAGAGTTATATGATAGAATTGTAGAAATATAACTTTAAAGCCATAATGCAATACATTACTTTACAACTAACATGCTCACGCAGGATTAAAATGATTCACAATTGATTTTCATTTTCTTACAATTTTACTTTCTGCTTCTCAACATTTACATTTTCTGCATCTACCTGATTATGCAATCCATAGAAAGTATTGTATTCACAACATGTTCAGGTATGTGTCTATTATATAAAAAGTGATGACAAACTAATCAAAACACAACTTTAGCAACAAGGCCCGTGCGCTGTTTTCCCTTAACATGGAGCAGCTGAGCTTCTTAAGAGTGTGTGACAAACTGACAACAAAGCAACTCCTAATGATGATGATGGTGATGATGATGATGGCAGCAGCCTTTTAGGAGCACTTTGATGGATGAGGATTGATGTGACCCACGTTGAATTGTGTGTGCCTACATGCGTTTTTTGTGTATGAGAGAAGACAGACAATCCCTCCGGCTAGCACCAGACACACATACACAAACACACACTTTCGATTGGGTGGTATTACACTGCAGCTACCCTCTTCCTGATCAGTAGTGCAGCCCGAGGCGCTTCCGGAGTCTCTCACCCCTATGAGAGTCCAGCCCCCCCACCCCCGTCTAGCCTACTATACCAGTGCCACCCCTCTCCTCTTATTTTCTCTCTTCTCTCTCTCTGTCTCTCTCTCTGTCTCATTAATCAATGTCAAGCCGTCCAACAACAAGGCCGGCATTCTTTCCCTGCCTGCCTCCTCGGTTCCTCGTATATGTCATTGTGCCCTGACCCTCCCCCTCCACCAACTCAGCGGCCACCATCATCCTTTCACATGGCCGCAGAGCCGAAACCCAGGCCCACACTGCCGACATGAAAGGTTGTTCAGAAGCAGCGTTAGGAAGAGGAAAAAAAAAAAGCGAGGAGGAGGCATTTCTCTCACTTCTGTCTTTTCTTCCTCCCTTTTCCTGCCTTCCTCTGGCCGGGGGAAGAAAGGGATGCCATAGTCGTTTACATAATTCATGGGAGACGCAGGAGAAAACAGGCCATTGAGTAGTAAAAAAAGTTTGGATGGAGCAGTCATGGGGGGTGGAGGGATATGTATGCCAGTCTTTGTGCCCCCGGACCCATCTTCCCCGCTTCTCTCCATTCATCACCACTCCCCACACACACAGTCATTGTCCCATGTTCGTCATTAACCTCTGGCTGCCTCTCTTGCTATCAAGACATGTCTCCATGGGACAGAAATCATTTCATCATGTCTTGGCAAATCAGGGAAATAGATGTTTCTTTTTGCTGATGTGAAAATTTTGATGGACACCGCAGAGGCAAAAGTCATTAACCTGAATGTACTGTAGCTATCAAGGCAGAGAAAGGGAGAGGCAGGGCTTTGCTTGGATGAAATTAAACTTGATTATTGTGAGGTGATGCTGACGTTAGCCATAAGGACACGTTCTCGAGCGTGTTCACATAATATTCACACATGTAAGACACTCACACACACACCTTAAAATCAGCACCTCCAGCATTTCTATCCCACTGCCACTTGTCAGTTTCTCATTACTCATGGGTGTCCATTTCATTGTCACATGCCGCATTTGCTCTTTTTTTTCCCATATTGCATTTCCACCATTAACCTGCAAATAAGTAAAGTAAATCACAGACCGTCCTATCACTAATACCCCGTTTAAACACTTAACTGTCCACGTTTACATTGAATAATGAGACCACTTCTCGCATGAGCTCCTCGGCATGCTGTTTGTTTACCAAGAAACAGATTGTCTCCAAATCAGCAGTTATTTGTGGGGGGGGGGGTAGGGGGGTCATGTGCTTAGAAATCCTCTCTTTCCCAGTCCTCCTTCCCCGAGCATCTGTATGTATTTGTTGTACTAATGAACGGAACAAAAGTTTCCGGGGGCCCAGTGGAAGGGGGGAACAGTTTGCGAGGGAGAACAGCCATGGCGAGGCAAAAGTGGACTCCACTGAGTGGTCAGTCGCCATGAGGTTGACAGTGAGAGAACAGAAGACAGCGAGAGTGATGGAGACTTGACCAACCTCTTTCCTCCTTTCTTTTGCCTTTTCCTCCAACCTCTCCTCAACCTTTCTCTCTTGATGATAGATGACCCTCTCTCGCATTCATGTCAAAAGCTCTTGCCCCCCAGACCACCAAAGCCACATGCTTGTTGTCTACACATGTGCACATACACGCATAGACACACACTTTTGCAGCCGTCTAGTCAATCTCCTCATCAACCCAAAGACAATCAGTCTTTTTCATCTGTGCCAGTAGTTACCAAGACTCCAACCTCTCAACCTTAGATGCAGACCTGCAGACCTTGTCATAGGCACACATATACAGACACACACACACACACTCAACATCACTCCCACTGAGACCTTTACCTCCAGGCAGCAGGTATAGATTTGTAAAGAGGTGGAAATGAATGAATGGATGGATAGATGGATCAGGAGAAGGGCAGAGAGAGAGGTAGAGAACGAGGTGTGCAGAACGGACACTGGGCAGTAAATTACTTTGCCAATCAATCTTACCCCTGGGTACCCTTGATGAAAGCTGTCCAAACTTTCCCCCACTACTTTAAGCAACCCTCCTACAGTTTGTCAGTGGAAGGCTGAGAAATAGGGTGGACAAACAAGTCGCAAGATTAAATGTTGCTGGGAGGAGAGAGGAAAGGAGAGTAAAAGACAGAAAGGACTGCAAGAAGTAGGGGGAGAAGTTCAAGAGAGTGAGTGTGTGTGTGTGTGTGTGTGTGTGTGTGAGAGAGAGTGTGTGTGTGTGTGTGTGTGTGTAAAGGGAATGGGGGCTCGGGTTTGGATTAAAGATCAGGGAGGGATGTGCTGTGGGGATGGAAAGGGGCACTCATATAACAAATGGAGAGCTGTTAAGGAAGGTTTGCACCGAGGAATGTGTCCTATTTCTTCTCACTTTAGGTTCAGTAGCCTCTGACACACATACACACAGCTAGACTCGTGGGTCTTCATGGGTGGCACGACAGAGTAATATGCTGTGACTTAAAACATGTGACACCTCCCAATTACAGTACAGCACAGGTCGAAGGCAGAGTTCAGATCGGAATCAGCCCTTCGTTAAAACAAAGCAAGGGGCTGCGTTGGTGGGGGGTGTGTTGCTTCAGGTAGCGTTGAGACATGAAATACAATCCAGGAAGTCCAGTTTGAGTAACAGATCTGCGAATTTGAAGGCTTCTCAGACGCCAAGACACTGCACTGCGGTTTTACAATACTATTGGACGTGATTCTACAGCTCTGAAAATGTATCATGGGGGCGATTCTTGGCATCTTTCATTGCGATGATTTGCGAGGTCAATGCAACCCTCTGCGTTGGCATCCCTGCTGCACCTCTGGACTAAAGGCCACACGGATCTGCAGCTGCCTGAGACACACAAACACACATATATACACACACAGAAACCCACGTTTTTTACACCCTCCTTTTTTTTTTTTTTTTTTTTTAGCAACAGAGGCAACAAGTGGAGATCTCCCTGACCACACACGCATGCAGAACATGCAAAATACACACAAACACACTCAAAGCCACATGCACCTCTTCTACACTTGTTTTCTGCCAAGTTTGAGAGCGTCTCTGCCCAGAACTGTGAAGAGAGAGTGAGGGCTGTTGGGAATGTTAATTTGGTAATTTGTTGTTTTATATAAGCAGGGGAGGGATGATGGTGATGGTCCAGGGAGGGCAGCACACACAGTCTGTGTGTTTGGGTCTGTTGGGGGGAGGTTGTGGTGGAGGGAGAGGGTAATGCTGGGTGACAAAGTCCAGCTCAGTGATGCAGATGACTCCCAACCAAGTTATTTTTCTACGAGAGAATCGGGCAAAAATACCATGACGGTCGGAGAGCAAGAAGCGCCCCATGCCCATAGAAGGTATTAAGATGTCTCTTATACATAGCTGCCCTCTCCCTCCTCCTCCTCTTCCCCATGTCTCTTACTCTCAGTCACTTTCTCTCACTCCTAAATCTGGGATGGTGGCCAAGTGCCACCAAGGACACTAAGGCTAATAAATCATCCTCGTTTCAACATCTGCCCAGTCCCAAAGGGCTGCCCACCGCCGCCACCCCACCCCTTGTGAAGATGGGTCCTTGCCTTTATTCCTCTTTCAGCATCCCTCCATACTCCCCCACGACACCCCCTTCCTGACTGACAAAACGTCTATTGTCCCATGCCCAAGTGAAGAAGAGACCCTCTTTTCCCCTCTTTGACAAAAGCCGTCTGAAGCCAAGATGGGGACTGCCAGCCGAGATGCCTGGGACCCGGCAGGGGTGCCCCCTCTCCCCCTTCTACTTTTCTCCCGCCTTCTGGTTCATCCATCCCTCGCTCTCGCTCTCTTTTTTACTTTTAATACTCCCCTCCTGTGGGGGTCACTCACTCAGCTCGCCCCCCAACCTTTTCATAGTGGTGAACTCTCAGCCTTGCATAAAGACATCAAGTGACAGCAGCGAGAGAAAACAGCCAGATTTGGCAGAAAGAGATATTCGACATGGCTGTCAGTGGCCATTCTGCATGCCTTTTGTTCTCTTGGGTGTAGTTGAAATAGATAAATAAACAGTCATAGGCTGAAAAGCTGGGATCAGAAACTTGTCGCATTTATTCATATTGAACGGAGAAGAAAAAGAGGCAAAAACGTGCCGGTGCCAATTAAGAAGGAGACAAAACTCAATTCACAGTGTTTAGATTTGTTTTCATGGCTGAGGCTAAAACTAAGCTATTCAGTGGCTTTCTGTGGTTTGCTCTAAAGATGGCAGTAGGTCTTTAGCATTGTGGGTGTCTCCATGTGGCAGAGAAGATCTGGGAAGTTGTCTCTGGACTCATCAGTTAAGAAGCACTCTCCACGGTTACTCACAAGGCTTCATTTACTGTGAATGCACAACGCTTTTTCCCAGCACCTCCAACTCGCCCCCAACAACGGGGAGTACCGCCCATAACTGTGCACAGGCCAGCCTCCGGCCACATTCACAGAACTGTCTGCTTATAATGAACAAAGTCACACCGCTTTGACTTGTCAAGAGACTTTGAAGATGATGATTGCCAGGACATTTAGCAATTCAAAGAAAGTTTAAAGCGTTTCAGGAAATTTCAAAGCTAAAAACTTTTGCTTTGCAATTTTTGGACAGAACAGACACAAGAAATGAAACTTTTATCATCTATTTATATGTTTAGATGTGCTCCTCTTTGTATTCCACATACAGTTGCTTATTTTATTTTAAAAAGGTATCTTTTTTTTTTTTTTTAGCCTAACAAAACTCATCACCAAAGGGTTAAGAAAGTGGTATTCATAATTATAGAAATGCTACATTGTTTAACAATAAATTGTCTCATTTTTTAGGCAGGCCTCAAACCTTAACTTTATGCAAATGTTTTCATTTTTCCAAAACTGCTCAAGCAAGAAAGAACATTTACCAACAAGGTCCTGTGATGAATTAGTCAATTAGTGTTAGTGGCGTTTTTTGTTTCATATTTTATTCTGAATTATGTAGATCGAGGCACTTTAATTAATGTTTTTTTTTCTTTTTTGTGGTTGGGTCATTATGCATGGAAATGTATTTGCCTCTAATTCAGAGCTTCGAGTGTTTGCTCATTAAAAGTGGCAGGGGTTTCAGGATGGGAATACATCTCCACAAAAGGGTTCTTGATAAACAGTGTTTACTGCATTCCAGTGTTAATTTTCACAAAATATGTTTTGTTCTTTGCAATTTCCCTCAACTTAGTGATGATCAGAGTAAATTCAGATCAAATATCATTAAATAAAAATATTGGGAAAAAAAAATCTGTAATCTGATTTTCCGCTCCCAGGCAGACAGCATTCCTTTGCAGCTCTTCTCTCCCCATGCAAAACATTTAGATTTCCAATTAGCCCCTGAGAAGAATGGCTAATTTACCACAGCGAGCAGGCGCCTGATGTCTCAATCTGCCGGGTGTCAGCACAGTGAAAAGGACTACTCTCATGTAGGCACACACACACTTATAGAGACACACAAGCCCACGAAGAAAGAACGCTGTACTGAGTGTAACGGGTGAGGACAGATCCAATCCAGCATGGGGAGTAGTCGAAAAAGTTAAGACTTTAAAAAAAAAAAAAAAAATTAATTCAAGACAAATAAGGGAAGCACACTTTAAAAAAAAATATATGTGAAGAGGGGTCTTATTGAGGCACTAGAGCGGCAGTACAGGCAGCAGTTCAGCAATGGCCCCAGATTGACTCGTCTGTGAGTGGACAGCCAGCCAGCTCCTCCACACAACACCCACATTGTCCACTGTGCCAACGAGCCAGAGCAGCTCTCCACTCCTCAGGGGGCTGCCTGAGACGAACACATTATAGATACATGTTAGCCTTGGCTCGACCTTCTGTATACTGTGTGGAGCACTCAGCGGAAAGGAGACAGAGGAAGGAGGGGAGGAGATGAGAAATGAAACGCACATGGAAGTTATTGAAAGCTACAGAAAGGATAAGCCTGCCCGACAGCTTAACAGCCTCAAAAAATGTCTTAAAAAGTCTTATGAGGAGAGCAGTCCTATCACTCTTGCATCTACTGAATTGAAAATGCCGCGAAGTAAGATATACTGCATCTAGACAGGGGGTGAGAAGGAGAGAGAGATAAAGGAAGAGAGATGCTATTTTGTGAGACAAGATGTTTGCATGAATCCGTTGGTTTCATAAGTTAGTGGTTTTGGCTTTGGATATCTGTCAGAATCAGCTCACTAGATCTTCCATCTTTTTCTTTGTGCCTTATGAGGCCCCCTGCTTGTCCCGATGGGAAACCTCAAAGCTGCAGCGCTATCATGCTGTGTAATGGTCACTTGCAAGCGGCCAAGCTACCTCCTTTGGCCCTGATATGAAGAGAGAAAGAGAGATTCCTGTCTGGCTCCCAAAACCCAAACAACATTAGCAGCACTGTCCTATTTCTCCCGTGCTCCCTTTCCCAGCCTGCTGTTAAACACACCCAGTTCCCCACAAAATGTTGTTGTTTCAGCTTCTATCTCTCCACTGTCATTAACCAGAGGCAGGCTGACTGACATTCCCCTCTCTGTCTATGTGTCTGCAGCCAGCCCCTCGTTCACTTAAGGCCCATCAGCGGCCACAGTCTTTATCTTGCCCAGGGCAGCCCTGTGATAACACTGTTAACAACACTAATGTGTTGCGTTAGGGAGCCACTGGAGCTGCCACTGTCGGGGTGAGTAAGTAAGGTCAAGGGCTTTTAACATCTGGTGACATTGCACCGAATCCTCTCCAGCTCCACTTCATGATTCTTATACTCCCAATGCAATGTGTGCTGTCTCCTCATTCCTCTCTCTTCAAACTCTTGTCCATCTTTTTTAGTTTTCTAACCCCTTCCCCCATTCTCTGCTTTCCAATGTTAACAGTGTGGGGAAAAAAGGAAAAAAAAAAACCTCGACTGAACTCGGCAGGACTGAACGGGGCCTTCTCTCCCCACGTGCCTTAGGGAAAACACTGGTGTTATTTTAGAAATCACACTGTTAAAGATTAATGTGGGCCTGGAGGAGTGTGTCATCGTTCCTTAACGACAGGGCCGAGACGCTGAATAAAGCCGGCACTGTGTTCTGTCCCACAGCCCAAGGACAGATAAGTTTTCTCTCACCAAGCTCGCCACTCGCCCTCCCTTCCCCTTTGTCCAATAACTCTCTCCTAAGTCATCCATTACAACCGCAAGGACCAAAATGAGAAAAATTGTGAACTGTTCCAAAATCAGTTTATTCCCTGCTCTTAGTTTGTTTGGTCTTTTTTTTTTCTTTCTTTTTTTTTGTTTTTGAAATTGACTGAGGCGTGGGTGAAGAATAGTGTACGTCCTGGCTTTGCAGATATAAAAACAACAAAAAAAGGGTCAAGAGGGTGTTCGCAAACATTTTCCATGCTGATTGCTCTAGTTAGATGACTAATGGAAAGTCCCGGCTCCAAGTTGTGACCATGCAACTCCCCCAATAAAGTCATCTGTCATCATCCCATGGACTGGCCAGACAGACAGCTATAAACCAGGGTTCAGAGACCACACCAGCGCATCCTATCTGTACATATCATACCTTTGTTATTCTAACAGCCAGGATGATGATGATAGCTCTACATTAAAAAATAAAAGTGCTATCAGTGACACCAGTAAAGACCTGGGAGGTTTGATGAGTCTCGAGTCTGATGTTTGCAAACTTAGTATCCCTTGCTGAAGGTTTTTTGCTGATAACGGAAGCACTTGATAAGCCAGGGAACATCAATCTTAGTGACAGAGATAGTCTCTGCTTCACACTAATAGGGTTGTAAAGGGCCTTCACCTTATATGGCCCAGCTAATAAACTCATTTGTGATGAGCCCGAAGGTCAACTGAATGGATATTCACATTTACCTGAATATTAGGGGGAGGTGGGGGGGTGTCCTTTTGTCTTTTACAATGAATAGAGTATGTGGCAGTCTGGCACACCCGTGATGGGGCGCTCAAAATGGTGAGCTCTGGTATTAATATAACAGTTCTTGCTTTATATGTCATAAGATAGATTGAACTTTGGAATGACATGAGGTATCTGTCTGATATTAAAATTCTCTGGACTACTTGGCAATGTCTTGCACCACAAAGTCCACTGTTATCCACAGTTTTTCCACTCAGTTCTTTCCCTAGGATAGCCAGTAAGCATCATATCATCGCTTTTGCAACATCATTACCACACAGTCTTTTGAAGTCTGAGACCATCCCTGAAATTATCAGTCAGTGGCACTTCAACTCATCTTGGGTTCTGATGGCAAAAACATCAGACAATGGCCTTTGTACAAGGGAGTGGGACTGTTACATTATCTCCGCTCAATTATATCTTCTTCGAAAAGTCCTCAAGGCCAAACCATAAAGACCGATCACAGAGGCTCCAAAGATGTAACTGTATCATTGTCAAAGCTGTGGTTGACAAGATGTCTCACAACCTGTTTTAACACCCAGTGCCGGTTTCATCCCAGAAACACAGACACTGATCAAGTAAACAAGACAGTGGTGAATCATGTGATTACAATGTTCTGGGACATTGTAGCCATCTAATCAATTTCATTAGCTGCATAAATCATGACAGCTTGACATTTATTGTGGAGGTGATGGGTTGATCCTGTGGACTTGGAGACAGCTCTCATGGTGATAAATGTTGCTATCTCTTGCGAGCTAGGATAAATAGAGTGTGTGTACAGAAAGACAGAGGGAGGGTTGGGAAGAACAAAAAAAAAAAAAAAAAAAAAATCCTGGTCACAGAGCATGAGAGTCCCAGAGAGGTTGCTGTGCAGCAACAAATGTTAGACTGAGTGAATCAATGAGTGCAGAATGGTGGGTGCAGATGATAACCTTAATGTTTTGAAATGTTTGTGCACTTTGAATTTGTGTATTTTTTAGTACTTCAGAGTGTATATTTGTTTGTCTCATGTGGAGTATTATGTAGCCATTTACAAAATTCTTTGATGGATAAAACTTGTAAGACATTGTTCATCATTCAGCTGTTATAGTCTGAAACTCTGCACGTTTTTGTGCCATTATTCTGAATATATCAATTGTTCATGTACTTAATGATTAGTTGAAGAACAGGATATCAATAATCTTGCTTAATCTTTATGCAAAATGTGTTCCTCACTGGCCACCATAGTGAAAGAAACCATTTGTAGCCAGTATCTCCAGACAGTATCTTTTGGCAGTAGCAGCTGGCTTAACTGCTCTGGTCTTGATATGTTTCCACCGTGCAAATAATCTGATTGGCCACCAAAAGAAATCACAAGGATAAACAGTGCACTAGTTACAGTCCATTTGCTATACACAAACGCTTTTTGTGTTTTATCTCCACATCATACTCAAAATAATACACATTCTAATAGCAGCCATTAGAACTATTAAGCTGCTGTTATTATTGTTGGTATTTTTATCGTGTACGTGCTTCAGTCAGTTGTAATTGTACTTAAATTAAACCTTTTTTTTATTCAAGTTTTTGACTTTACTTGCTGGTGGCATTATGCAGTGCTCAATCAATCATATAATGTAGGCTCTTTATTCCTATGATGAATCTGTTTCAGTAAAAGGAACAGATGCAGTGTTCAGTATTTCTCAGTCATTTTAGTGACGTGTTGGTTGTGGTTAATGAAACATATGAAAAAGAGTGTGTGTTCAAGTGTATTGGTGCAATAAGAGCAACTTAAAATCACAGACTACCTATCTAACAAAGAGTGTCTTATGAACACTAGGAGCTGTTTACTCTCTCCTCAGCACACGCCACACCATTCACCTCTGTCCTGATGACCTAACATCTAAGCTCCACGTCTTCCCTGTAAACACAGAGGCCATACGAGTACAAAAAGGCCATTGAGAGAGTGAAGAAAGGCTAAAGAACTAGGTGGATACTTGGAGTGTACAGAAGTCAGAGGACCTGTGGGATGTGTTGAATAATTGATCGGCATAACTGTTACTACTGTAATCATGTAATGGTTCTAGTATGTGTATAACTTGTCTCTGTTTGGTGCATTAGATCAAACTCATATATCCAAAAACTACCCTGCCGCACACATTAAAAACACACTCATACCCCTGAGCAGGAAATCCACGGTCAGGCGTTGTTTATTTATCTACTGGAGAAATTTCATCAGCGAGTCACTTGGCATGGCTTTGGCCTTCTCAAGCATCATCATCATCATCATCATCATCATCATCATTGTGTGTAGGGCTTGACCTCTGTATAAACTCTCTGAGTTGTGAAGAAAGCCCCTGTTTGTCCCAGGCACCGACCCATATATACATGCACTTAGCCTCCAACTCACTAGAGACTTTTCACTTCTATGTTTGGGCCTGTGCCCAAGCTCCTTGTATATGTGTGTTAGTGTATGTGTGTGTGTGTGTGTGTGATCCAAAAATGCAGAAAAGCCACAGGCTGGATTTGCATGGGGATGCCTGACCGACTAACACACACAAGCACAGATACAAAGAAATGCTCTCTCTCAAGCAAAAGCTAGATGTACAACCTTCCCAAAATGTCTTTCTTCTCTTGTCATTCTTCGTTCTTCTTATTTCTCAGCTCTCTTCTTGCACTCTGTCTCCCTTCTGTCCATGTCCAGTCTCCTTGTTAGAGCCAGCTTGTCCTTCCTGTACTGTACATATATTGGATTTGAAGAAAGAAAGAGAGAGGAGAAATGAAAAGCTACCAAAATCCCTCTGTTTATGTTGAAATATGCAAACGGTGTAAATATTTAGCTGGACCTCGATAAACGATATGCAATTTACTCGCCAGTTATCCATCGTCACGTGACAATATCTCAGTGGCTGCTGTCCAGAAAAGCCCCTGATGCGATGAGAGATCCCCCTCTCTGTGTTTCTGTGTCTTTTTCTACCTACTAAAAGGGATTCCTGGTTTGAATTAGGGACTCATATTGGCACTAGACAGAGGGACAGACAGTGTGGTCTGGTGTATGTTTCTAAATACACAAATTCAGTTTGCAAGGGGAAATGGAGATATGAAACATATGAGACTGCTGAGCTGAAAAGCCAGTATCAGATTTATGTAGTGCATAAATGTAAACATTCATATATGCAAAGGCTGCGTAGGCATCCCGCTCAGCTGAGGTATGTGAAATGAAAAGTATCCGTGGCATGACCTTTGATTCGATCTATATGCCCTCAAGTCAAGACCCTAAATCTTACTCCCATAACCCCCTGCTTGCTGAGAGGCAATATGTGTCATGGGAAGAATAGGAGATCATTAGAAATAAAGCAATATTATTTTTCTTCCTGCTGCCAGGTATCGATAAACTGCAACCTTTATCAAAATGAAGAGGGAGGATATGGTATATCATTATCTGAAAGGCACGCCGCAGCAGCTACTGAGGCTGTGTAGGCAATCCTCTTAGGCCAAAAGGTAGGGTTATTTATTGGGCCTTAACCCTGCGGCTGTCACAACATCTGCTAGCAGAAGATGTATCGGCACACCCTTATTCACTTATGATTATTACTGATCATCTGCCCAAATGACTTATCAATAAAGCGGAGGCCAAGCAGATAATTTATCTGTATGGTTCTGTCGATATCAAGTTCAGAGTCAACGGCCTTAAAAGGATAAGGGGCCTTGGACGTCAGGTGATGGATGGTTGTACAAGGTCCCCATGAAAATATGACCCTTTTAATAAATTTGCAGAATCTTACTCTCTCCCACCTCCCTTTGCATTCCTCTTACTCTCTTTTGCATGAAAATGGACTTCATTCCCAAGGTTTGTTTGATGAGTAAGTGCAAACCTTACCTTGTAACATCATTTTCTCCCGGGGAAATTACTTCAAACGCCACAACTGTCAGACGTTTGAATACAAACGTTTGATACACTCATTTGTACTAAGTGTTTAATGTTTGACACAGAGACCGCACTGGTCTATTCAAGACCTGTGAATCATACAGGACATTGAAATGATGAGACAAGCCTGTCCGGGGTCAATGTAAGCCCTGCCAGGACATTTCACTATGGCATTTTCTTCATAAATCACACAAAGACTCTTAGGACATGCAGGGTCAATGCTCGTTCTGTAAATATCAGCCGTTTGTATTTGACAAGTGGCCGTGACTTTCCAGAGTCGCACAATAGTTTGGAGTGTTTACCTTCCAAATCTAACCTTTGTGCGCTAAGCTCTATCTCACCAACAGTTCTCTGTTCCGTCACAGGCCGCACCCTGCATAGACCCATCTGGATGTAGGGTTGGGTAACTGTGTTAGCTTTAGCGCGGTGTGATAAGTGTCAAGTTAATCTGATCCCTCCTCTTTCTCTCTGACAATGGCATCTTATGCACTCCTTTGGAATCCATTTCTTTTGCTTTCACCAAAGAACTGTATGATTTTCTCACATTCAGCTTCACAGCAAAGTGGAGATGGCGATAAGGAATCAAACAGTGATTATATTCATAATTACGTTCTCTATCAACTAAGACAGAGAAAGAGAGAGAAAGTTTCCTATCAGCACTCTCCTTGATGTTTGCCTTGGCCAGCCAAATCACCTCAAGTCTTCCGCTTATTAAAGTCATCATACATTTATTCTATCTGATGGACGCCCAGCTTCCTGGTATTTAGCGGCGAGAATTTCTGCCCTGTTTCCTCCTCTGCTGCCTCAGTCTTCCCACCTCCCTACTTAAGCTCTGTGAGCAACCTCATTGTTGAGGCATGTTTTTAAGAAGTCATAGCTCTGGTCTTGTTTTGGGTCAGCTGTCAAGGCCCCTATCTCTGGGAAGTCCCGAAATAGCCCCATTTTACACTCTTTTAAAGGACAAGCCAGAGAAAGGACTTGGAACTACAACAGGCACCATTTGACTTGATGCTAAAAAGCAGACAGAATCAGACGTGTATCCTTAGTCAAACAATCTCTAACACATTCTGGCAGGAAAGTGTAAAAGGTTTGTTATCAGGTAGTTCAAATGATAGCAAGAGACCTCAGAGAAAAACACTAGAGATTTGATATCCTCCACTTCTTTTTCTTCCTTTTTAGGGGCTGTTGCGTCGTTTCATTGATTGTAAAGTGTTCCAATCAAATTTCCCAGTATCTGGGAGTCAGAGGAGTCAGATCCATTTGTTGAGATCATGTTTGACATGATGGTTAGCTCCTATTTTAAAGGCTCCAGCAATGAGAAACAGAGCCTCCCCTTTCATATTTTCTCTCATTTTTTTCTTTCTTGCGCTCTGACACAAATACACTTTCCCTGCAGTTTATTATTCAACACGACCCACAGTGAAGGACCGCTTCCTCTCCCATCTATACGTCAAAAAGATCAATAACCCGTCCAGGCCATTGCCACCACAATGAAATCATGTCAACGTGCCAAGAAGCTGCAAAAGTTCCCAATAAATGCGTAGCAAAACTTTCAATTTGTGGCTTTCTTGGTGTGGCTGTTGCAGCCAATGGGTTGTCAGTCAGGGCCCTGGTTCAAAAAGCCCTGAGGTTTGTTTGCTGCTGGTTCTTTTTGGAAACTTGTGGCTTTGTGACATCCACAGCCATCCATTGGGCCGTGTTGCTGTATTGCCTCATATTATCCAGAGTTGAGGAGAATTGTTTTTGGCAACAGAATGCTAACATTTTCCTACGGCACAAACCTCCAAGTGGGGCCCTCTTCTTCTCCTCGCGCCTGAGGATGATGATGAGCAAGCTTTGTAAGGTCCTCCTCTGGTTTCTATGGCAACTTACTCAGCCTTCTCATTTGTGAGTTGCTATGGCTACTTCCTCAGCCTTCTCATTTGTGAGTTGCATGAATGGAAGATTACAGTGTGTAGGTCATTCTATCAACTACTTGAGCTGTACATTCAAGCCACCACATATGCTTTATGGGCACCATACAGAAAACCCCCTTGGGGCATTTCTGCTGGTTTTTCACCTTAAATGAGTTCTGGAAATAAACTGAGTGGGATTTTGCTCCATCATGAGTTTCAGACTATGACAGGTCTTGTAAAAACAAAGAGGCAGTCCACTCACTGAGTGTCTCTCCCCACGTCGTGTTTTCTTTTGTATGCTTGGTCATCATGGCATGTCAATACGAATGGTGCTAAAGTGGTGTTGAAAAACTCCTGACTCTGTCCAATAACAAAAGCTGTGCTATGAAACACTAATAATGGCGGGGTTTTCCCTCCTGCCTAGTGTGAAAGCACACACCACAGACATGGTGAGATACACACACACACACACACACACATACACTCTCACATACACAAACACACATTTATGCATCCCCCTAATGAGGGTCTGGACAGCTCTTGGTGGAAGGATTCTGCAGGTGGCTGCGCTTTCATCAAGCCACGGCTAGATTTGTTTATGTTTGAGGTCATATGGGCCAGAGAGAGAAGTTTGTGTGCCCAGACACACACACTTTCTAATTACCCTCGCTTCAGTGTTTTCTCTTTTCCATAAGACATATTGACATGTCAGCATTCAGCAGGCTAGATACAGAACAAATGGACAATTTTACCTCTCTCTGTGTAGTGGAAAATCTATCCCTCTCAACATAGGCCAGTCTCTATTTGGACGTGTCTCACCGACCTAGAGTAAAAGTCACTTTGAGATGACGGTGACACGTGCAATAAATCATAGAGCCACCAGTCAGTGGCCAATCACATTTTCCTTCCCTAATTAATAGCTTATTTATTTGCTTGGCGGGGTCCGGCTGCAAGGCTCGGCTATTCTGTGTGCGTTTGTCTGGTATGTGTGTCAGTGTGTATATGTGAGTATGCGTGTGCCCTACATACAGTATGTCAGTGTTGAAAGAGCATCTCCACCTGCCTTTTTGTTCTAATTATTGTCATTATTGCAAAAGCCCCACTGAAAACCCTGTCAACCACCAATCATTAAATTTTTACTTTAAACCCCCCAAAAAATCCAGCCTAACTGGGTCACTTTTCAACATAGAAACAATTTGGTTTAGAATTGCACAGAATTCAACGCAGGGAAGCTTTATAATTAGCATTTTCCTGACAGTCAGCTCAGTGCTTCTGGGCCCAAAACTGAGGTTTGGACGATAGAAGGCCCACACAGTCCCGACCCCCCACCTGAATTTGAAAGACATTAAGGCATCAGTAAAACCACTCATGTCTGCTTGCATGTCTTCTACAGTTTTAGGTTACTCTTGCACAATTTGATACACACACATATTTACACTTGGCATGTAGCTGAACAGAGCAGGGGGAAAGTCCAGAAATTATCCTATAGTTGTTGAACGCCTGGTAGCATTTTAGACAACCCAGCCAAGCTGTTGGTTTTGTAAACTGTTGCAGCTGGTCTTGTGCATTACAAGAAAGGGGAAGTCCTCTCTCTCTCTCTGTCTCTCTTTTAGTCTCTCTCTCTATTTCACCATCTACTCCATCACCATGTTTAACGTTCACAAGCACATTTTTACTCTCAGAGCAGACAAATTAACCTAATTTCTTTCCTACTAAATAGTCATCTTCAAACCCCATCTGCTTTATCTGACACTGTTTTTCCACTGAAGAACTATACCATGTACCCCACAAAATAAATACATAAAGAGTGAGAGAGAAATTCCGTAAATCTGAAAAAAATATTTATTTATTCATTAGCACATTGGCCAATTTGTAATGTGTCAGTTTTGTGTGTTCAACTTGGCACATCAGCATCTGTGGCTGTAAGAGCATAAACGTTGGCCTTTGGCCATCAAAGTCTGTGATATACAACTCACACACACCCTCAGATGACACTGCATACAGGCTAGAGTGCTTCTCTATCGATAAATTAAACTCCATACAGTGACTATACGGCAATTTTAAACATAATATGCAAAGAAGTCGGAGAATCCTGCACGCTGTCGATACACTTGTACTCACTTTATTAACAGTCAGGGGTTTGTCATCACACGCACCTGTCAATAAGCCTTTATGTTGTGCTTTGTTGTAAACATAAAATGCGCTAGTTGTTAATTTAGAATCCTGAGCGCACACCGTGATGTACTGCACATTTCCAAAGAGTGTCACACACTCTAAAAAAGTTATCGCTTTGTTTGTTCATTTATAAAATTAATATGTAGTAGACAATAACACGGCCACCTGTTGATCAGATTGTGATCAACGTGTGCTCTGCACTTTAGCACTTCACTCTGTTTGCACACTTTAAAAAAAAACAATGTGACGAATCCGATTGGCCACGAGGGGGACTGAAACTGATTTTCAGGAACAGGATGCTTCTGCAAAGATTTAAATGATGTGTAAGTAGGCTGAGAACACTGTTATAAGTATCTGTGGTGTAATTGCTGCCATTTGGTGAGGCTGAGAAACAGATCCCTTGACAGCTTAATGTATGGAACCGCAGCGTACGTACATTGGTGCACATATGGCCCATCTGGTTCACTGTCTGTGCGAGGGGAGGGAAAGAAGAATTGAGTGTAAACTTCTGCGAGCTGCTATGTTTTCAGATAACTGTTTTCCTACTTCACTGAGGAATAAATAGTCTTAAGGGCAGATCTTTAGGGCCACATGTAACTGAACTTCCACAAGCTCATACACAATTCATAATCACTTCCTGTGAATTGAGGCCGTTTATGTGAAAAGGTGCGTAAAAGAAGTTGCTGTATGCCAGAATTCAAAGAATTACCTCACAGTTTCCATGGCAGATTCCACAGCAGATAAATGTCTCTTTGCCAATCATGGTGGGCCACATTGGTTTAGGAAATATAAACGTTAATATGTCAGTTGTAATATAAGGGCAGCCAGTCCTGTCACAACAGCCAAACAACATACCTACTGTTAAAGGGCAGATGGGGAGGATAGGGCGCAGGAAAAGGGAGGCTAAGATATGCCATGTGTCTGCGCTTGAGGAAGTTTTATAGGCCTAATTTCACTTAAACTCAGTAAAGTACTGCACCGTTCCCTCACCCCACCTAAAACTGCTCTGAAAACAGTCTGCATCTCTTCTTTGATCCTCGGTTGCCATCAATGGGCTTCAGAGAGGGAGAGAAAGAGACAGACAGACGGAGAGAGACTCTGGGTTGCCATTATATGTGAAATGCCCCCTCATTGCAGCAGAGCAGCCCCATCTCTTCATCATTCCCCCACTTCCTTCATTTCCTTTGGCAGACACTGGGAGCATTCTACCACCCATCTGCCCCCAGTAAATATTGCTTGAAGGCTTAATTATACACACACACACACACACACACACACACACACACACACTCACAGACACAGTCTCAGCGAAATTTCCTGCAACGCTGAAGCGGAGAATTAACGTCAAATCTGTGGGGTATTCATTCATCAGGGTGGGTGTGTGTAGTGTTATGTTTGCTTCTGTGTGTGTTTGTGTGTATTTTTCTGACCTCTCAGTCCATTATTATATTCCTCTGGTCACATTTGTTGCCCAGAGGGTCTGTGTGATGAACTGTGAACACCCTGTGCCCATGTCATCAAGCAGCCACAGTCACAACCCGTGGCCAAGGCCCTGTGAAGCGCAGGAATCAATATTTTGTTTTTATGCTTAAATAAACAGATTTTCTTCTCAATCAAATCAAATGTTGTGCTTCTTGCTGTCTTGCTGCTCATTTGCATTATTTTTTGAAGAACGTATGATTGCTGGCTTTACAATTATGTCTTTTTGTTTTTTTTTCTCAGCAGATGATGAACGACCATGAAGAGGCCTCCCCTGACAGCTGCATCAAAAAGGTAGGAAAATGTATCTGTTTATACTAGTTTACAAAGCCCATCTGCATTGCTTTGTGACACCACTGTAAGTAATAAAGGTCATAGTTTAAAAGCTTGATGTAATTCTTTTTTTTAATTTTTTTTTTTACACTGGAGTGTTACAGCTTATATGTCATGCTTATCAAAAAAAGACACACATCTGCAATATAGGGAACCTTCTCTCCACTCCGATAAAAACACTGAAACTCGCACACAGACCGATACGTCCCATTGACCAGTCACTGACCACTTTATGAGGTGATAAATTTATTGAAGAGGCTGGGCAGTTTGTTTTTATTGCCAGTGTCGCCGGGTCAACACAGGACAGCGCGAGAGTTCATGTCCATCTAATGGTCCATGAAAGAACAATGGCCGCAGCAGAGTGGACACTCTTTCTGAGAATTACTGTAGCCGTGGAGGCATGGCCTCAGTTCAAGTCAATGGCAGGGTGGGTGAAGCCTAAATCAATGGTTAAAAATGGGAGAACGGTAAATTATGTGGGGTTTTAGCTTTATTAATTATATTATTTATCTTTATCAGATTTGAGCTTATGAGAATAGCAATCCATATTTGCACTAGTATGGCACTAGTATTTTAAATACGCCATAACAGCATATTGGCTTTGATTATATCAAGTGAGCGGCGTGCTGTGGAGGCTGTCGACTTGTTTTCATATGTTATGGATTTAGTTATCAGAAAAATTACAACTGAGATGTGGACTTTGTTTCCAAAAATTGAATGTGCCGTTTGTCTTATGTTACATGACAGGATGGTCAAAACATCCGGAGCAGAACTAATGCTGGACTTTTCCATACAAAGTACATCTTCCTTTAATAAAAGCAGCGTGTGACAGACGAGTAGAACATGTTTTCGGAGACGCCTCGTGAGCAAACTTACCAAGAAGTAATTCATTTAAAATCTCTCATGGTGTAATTTCTCCATCACTAAAACAACGTCACATAATTTCTTCATTTGCATTTGGGGTCAAAGGTCTTGTTGCTGTACCCTTTTATACACAGGCAGGCATGCAAATCACTGACTGCTTGGTTGATTTGAAATCCTACATTAGTCAATGAGCTTATTTTAAGAGTTGACCGCAGATGGTTTGGGCTGTTCCCTGTTCCCCACATGTTCGTACAATGTGGAAAAACCTAGACGGTTTTATAAACTACCTAACCACCTTCCAATGTGAGCCTGTGCACTCCTCTCCACTCTGCACACACACACACACACAGACACACACACACTTTTACACACTGACAGATACATAGACACGCGTACACACATACATGCACTGATAAGAGCTTAAATTTGTAATACACTCACACAGATGACTGAACACAGACATACAGTACACTTACCTACAGTACGTAAAATCCAAACACACACACACACTAGCCACGTCTCATTATGCAGAGTGCGAGTTGCGGTGGGCCCTCATCGGGCGGTGGCAGACCGCATGCCTGTTATGAATATGAATGAAATTATGCATGAGCCATTCCTTATGACATGACTCATTCATCCACATCGTGCAGTCACACACACACACACGCACACAAACACACATAAACATTGACTTCTCCTGCCTTCACCATGTCATTGCCATCGCTATGCTTGATTAAGAAGGAATGTTAATTGAGTTATAGCTTGTGAATAAAGTAGTTCACTGCTGAAAGGTGTGTGTTATTAGTTTGTATTTGTTGCTGAGTTTTACAGTAAAACTGACCTGTTGTTGTATATACTTTACAGAGAGATACTGTATAATACATGCATCCACATGTACATGTTTTTCAACCCATGTAAAACATCATTAGAAAATTATATTTTAGCCATTACGGTCACAGGTTAATTTATAGGAATGCTTCCAGATCCTGCAGGAACACAGACAGACTACATGAATGGATGAGATGCACCTGAACACATGCTGTGAACAGGACTCACTTTTGGCTTTTCTCTTTATTTAATTTAAAGCATGTGGCGCAGACGTACATATTTCATAAGTAATGGTGCATTTAGTTTATCTAAACTTCATAACTTACTGTATACGACATTCACACACAAACTCCATGTCTGACATGGAATACATGTAGCTGTAAGTGGCTCACTTCATACTAAACTGTTCTCAGAAGTGAATCCCCCGACATTCACAAGACCCAGGTCTCTACTGTAATTCCTTGCACCTCATTGCTAAACCATCAGAATTATACTATATATATATATATATACATAATACAATATAACTCTAAACTCTAGACTCATGCTGAAGTATTTGATTGGCAGTGCCAGAAGCCACTATCAGTATGTACTATAAGGTTATAGTAATCTATATAGTGATAAGATTACTATAAGGTTACTATACTGTGTAGTGATACAGTTTTTTTCCTTCTTTCCACACATTGACACATTCACATTGACCACAAAAAGTAGTTTATTCCACATTACTGAGTTAGTGTTAAAGCAACCTTCACTTACTTTTTTTCTTTCCTCAACCCTTTCTCTCCCTCTCTGTCTGTGTGGGGGGTACTGGTAGAGTCAGGGTTAAGGCGGGGGATAAAACAGAAGCAAAGATGTTATTGTAGCTTCTCCAGCCCACTTACTGAAAGCTGCCCTGAGCTTATGGCTGTACGTGTGTGTGTGTGTGTGTGTGTGTGTGTGTGTGTGTGTGTGTGTGTGTGTGTGTGTGTGTGTTTGTGTGTGTGTGTGTGTGTGTGTGTGTGTGTGAGGTTTAAGGCCTTGGAGTCATATCCTGAGCTTGCTTAGACATGGATCGAGCCATATTGGCTTACACACATGCACACATACACAATGTGTACATCCTCGCACCCCACACACACAGACAGAAAATAAAAAGATCTGTTATCTGAATCCCCTCTCTGCTTACTTCATCCATCCTCTTCTACTCATTTCATCCTTCTCTCTCTCTCAGCAGACAGGATGGTGTTGTTCGAGCTATAGATTGCTATCAGTGGCTATTGGTGATAGGATCAGGGATTGTTTGGTTTGGTCTGGTCCGGTCATACAAAACAGGACTATCTGTCTGTTTAGCTGTCTAGGCTCTGCTTACATATATTCACATTCACACACTGCACATACACTTAAGTCTCTGTGTGTGTGGACGTTAATAAGGTATTGGAGGACTTGTGTTTTTTTTGGATTCCTTGGATTTAAAAGTGGTAGCAAGATAGGGAACAGGGGGAAAGAAGACAGTCTATGCTGTGTGTGTGTGTGTGTGTGTGTGTGTGTGTGTGTGTGTGTGTGTGTGTGTGTGTGTCTGTGTCTCTGTGTGTTAATCCTCATCTTCAGAAGAGCGCCGCTGTCCATCCTGACGTGTGTAAACACTCCAGCAGATCAGATGGCAGATAATGACTTCCAGATAGATACCCTCCATTCAACCAGCAGAGAAAATCAATGAGCACTGATTGCTTTTTTCCCAAGACGATCATCTCCCCCCGAAGGCTACTATCTTTCTCTCACTCTCTCTCTTTCTCTGTCTCGCTTTCTCTCTCAATTTCTCTGTCTCTCTTTCCAAGCCCCATTCATTCACCTCTCAATACCACTGAGATTGAATCAATTCACGCTGCTTTTCACAGGGGCTTTACTGTGAAATATCAGCGGAATATCTCTTTAAGACGATCAAGTCTCTCTTCCTTTCTTGGACATGCTCGCCTAACATATTTCTCTTAAGTTCTTTCATGCTCTTTTAGTCAAACTCTAGCACTCATTATTGTTATAAGTACGCACTAAATGTGTGTTTTCGATGTGGCATTGGTTGCAAATGGGAAAATGACAGGGGTTGATATGAACTCTGACCTATAAGTAGATTTTTCCCACTCCGTGTTGAAAGACTGGGGAGCCAAATGGGGGTCAGCTGCAGTTGTGATTCTGTGGGTGTGTATGTGCATGCACTTGTGTGTGAATATCGTTTTTTCTCCATATCAAGCTGGGGAATTGAGTTTCTAAATATGCTAGCTAAATGACCCTAAATGTATGAGGGCTATTATGTGGACAGAGGGAGGCTCATGGGTCACAGAAGTGATCCAGCGCTCCAGGCTATAGTTTACCCCCTGCCAACAGCACCACACTCCCCCATCCCTCCCCCTGCTTAAATAGGTTCATGATTGATTGATAATTATGATAATTTGTTTGAAATGATTATCTGGATATTATAATCACTGCCACCCCAGTGTGCCACGGGAGCAAGTCATTTTTCATAATGCTGAACGTCACAAATGCCCCCTGGTTACAGGGATGGCTCTGTGCGCGTGTGTGTGGGGCGTGAATGCCCAGGGCTTGGCAGTGGGATGCCCAGGGCCATGATTTGACTGTGGAGTGACAGTTCAAAGAGCAGGAAATGGCATAAACACACATACACACACACACACACACAAATAATGCAGGCACAGAAAGTTTTGTATATATACATATATATATACACACATTTGTATATAAATATCTATAAACAGTATATGCAGGGATGTATGGATGTAGTGCTGGAAAAGTTATCAACCAAACATTTGCTGGTTTCAGCTTCTCAAACATAAAAATTTGCTCCATTTATGTGATTTATATATTGTAAATTGACTAGAATGAATGAATAGAACATTTGGCAAAATTATTTGAAATGAAGATGAAAAAATAATGAAGGCATCAGTAACTGTCAGCAGATAGGTAGGTAGATAGGCGGATACACAAAATTAAAAAAAAAAAATTTAATCTTAATGTCTGCAGTTGAAAACATACATGATCAGCATGATCAGGAAGTTCCCAAACATCCCCTTGTCATTCTCAGGCAGTGAGCAAACACCCTGTAGCCCCAATCATCCCGTCTTCTCTGTCATCTAAAGGGAAAGAAGGGGAGGAGTGTGTGAACGTGTATTGGCTGTGTGTGTGTGGGGTGGGGGGTTGGGGGGGTAGAAATAATATTTGCGGTTTTTGCTTCGCCCTGAGATGACTTAATGATGATATGGGTCTCCTTCTTCTGCTGGGCAGGGTTACGTTTTAATGGGCCCTGAGTGACATGTTTTCATTTGGCTCCATAACCTGCCCCCCCACCCCCCCCCTCCCCTCCACCCAGCACCACCACCGTCACTACCTTCATCTCCACCCCCTCCCACCCCCGACCCTCCCTTCAAAATATACACCACCAAATCCTGCACTATGTCAGGTCCGACGAGGGAAAAAAAAGTTCCACGCACTGTTTGTGTGGAAGGTTACGGAGGGATGGGGAGTGGTCCCATGCAGACAGACAGACAAATATGCAGAGACTGAGCTCACATGGTCAAAATCATGTATGTTGGGGAATGTTTGGATCCTAAGGCAGGATAATCTTTCAAAGCATACCTTTTGCCTCCTGACATCATCTTGTGCATTAAGATAGAAGGTTAACTCAGCTCAAGGAACACTCCTCCAAAAAAATCTGTCTTTTATTTGTCATATCCTCACTTCACATGTGGGTTTGAAAGGTGGCTCTGAAAAGTTTGTTGCTTGTTTATTTGCAGAGGATGGATGGATTTAAGTGACGACCCAGAGAAAAAAAGTGTGTAAAAATGTGTCAAACATTCATTAAACTTATCCAACCACTCCTGCAGAATAATCTACTTCTCTTGCTGTTGATCTGAATGTTCACAATGTTCCAAACACTCAAAATCTGTGTACACCACGGCTAAATATACTCCTTTTGTGTCCCCATAGTATTATATAGTTATTGATTGATTATTGATTTTGTATTGGTTATGCTGCAGGAGTGGTTGGAGCAGTTTCTATTGACATTTTGCACAAAGCTTTTAAATTTTCGGAAAGTAGTTGACACTCAAAAGATCAATTTTTAGTGGAGTATTCCTTTATTGTGTCTTTAAGCACTGGTTACATTAGAAGATTCATACGTCTCGATTTTGTTAGCCAATAGTGTTGATTTGTGGAGGGTCACATGGTCTGGACAAAGTCAGGGTTGTTGGAGAGGAGGTGGGGAGTAGGAGGAGAGGTGAAGACAGAAAGAAATGGTCTTTCTCTCTCTCTGTCTGTGTTGTCTGTGGGAACTGTCCCAGCTATGGTTACTGCAGAATGCTGTCATTATGCCTTGTGAGGAGCGTTCACTCAAAGGCCACTGCTGTGCGTCCCTGTGTTCATGTATGTATGCATGTGTGTGTGTGTGTGTATGTGCTCGCTGTGAGTGTCTGAGTGCCACTTTTAACTTGCAATGGCACTTTTAACTTGTGTGTGTGTGTGTGTGTGGGCCCGGACTGACGCATCTCTGTTGTTATCGCCGATCAAAACCCGACGTCACATTGGAGTGAAGCGCTGGGAGAGGAATTCAAGTGGGAACGAAAGAAAGAAAGAGTGGAACAGATAGAGAGAGACAGAACAAGGGGGCGGAGGAGAAGCACGAGGTGATCGGAGGCACTTTCACATCAGCTGGCTCCCTGACCCCCTCACTCTCCCTCTCTCTCTCTCTCCGTCTCTTTCTTTTCTTCTGCCTTTCACTCTTTCTGTCGTTCTCTCATTCCTTCTCTTGCAGTCTTTGTCTCTCCATAATCTCTCTCCCAGTGGCCATTCCCACCACATTCTCTGGGGTCACCCAACAAAAGGAGGAGGGCGACAGTCTGACAGTTGCGGAGGCTGTCATATGAGTTTCCTCACACTCACGCACTCAATTGCACACATTTCTTTTACTATATAAAAGATTTTGAAATATTCTCCTCTATATGTCTAAAGACAGAAAAATCCTGTCTGACACACTTGAATCTCTGAGGTCATTTTTTTTTTTTTGTATGTGATGTTTTTCCAATGGATAACCTGTCAAACATAGGCCTAGATGAAGCGTCTACACACTGGAACATTTTGCAACGTACCATTTTATGATTACGCTCAGTAAACAAATCTGTTACAGAAGAGGCACAAACAGTAGCCTCAATAGAACAAAATACAATGCAGTCCCAGACTGTACCTTTACAGACCTGTAATCAGCTTGTGGGTGTATAATTCAATGATCTCTGTTGTAACTTGAGCTTGAATATGTACTGCAAACAGCGCAGAAATTACTTCATCCTTCCTGGAACACACTGAACATCACAAACTGATGTGAAGAATATCAGAATGTGGAGTTTTTAACTCTTATGCTATTTTGAACTTAATCCCAATGCTGATCTTTACACTAAAAGTAAGGACATCGAATTGTTAAATGAGGTGGATAAATATTCTTTGAACTTTGTGTGACAAAAAGAAAAGGACCTGTTAAGAAATTTGAAACAGCTGTCACTTAACATCATTTGGCCTTTCTACTCATTGGTAAAATGTCCTCACAATGGGGGATAATCTACATCTTTCTGCGCCTTAAAGGACATTTGCTGCTCATACGTTTCTAAGTACGCACACACACACACACACACACACACACACACACTCTGTCTTGTCTGTCAAGAAGGCAGTGAGTCCATTAAGGCAGACAGAGTGAATGCAGAAGGCCGGCTGGTCAAGCATTGGTAATAATAACATGACGACCCGCGTGGCGTTGCCACGGAGACCTAGAAGCCAGGGGGAGGTGGAGAACAGAGAGTTGTGTGGTCCTGCTCGTCAAAAATATTTTCATGTCAGACAAGGGAGATAAAGGTTCATCTGCGCGTGAGAAAGGCTGCGTGCATTTGAAACTCCATATCGCAAGGGGGAGTATTTCTTTTGTGTGTGAGAAGTCCTCTGTAACACTGTACTACAGACGCGGAATATCTTGCACAAAATCGTAATATCTCCCAAAATATCTTATTTGATGCTTTTAGAATAGCTATGCATGTAATAAATAATAGCATGGAGGAATGGGGGAGGATGACTCACCACGCCTGAGCCTCTTTTAGGTCAAAAAGCTCCATAGAGTTGCAGACTTGATGAAAGACAAAAACTTTCAGAGAAACAGAGACTTTGTGAGAGATGGCGAGGTGTTGACACGACACAATATCTATAGATAGACAGGCAAAAGAAGAAGTTCAAGCAAGAGAGTGAGTGAGAGATGGAAACCCTCAGAGGGCAAGAGACAGCCGGAGGCAGGGGGTTGGGGGGCATGACGGGGAGGAATGCCAGAATGCCCAAGAGAGGCAAGAACTGGCAGCCCAGTTACAGACACAGCCCGTCTGGGTAAGAGAGACAGAGAGTGGGGGAGAGAGGCTGGCCCCGCCAACACAAGGTCATGTGAAAAAAGATCCCCTTCTCCATCCACCCACCTACCCATCCATCCATCCGTCTCTTTGTCCGCACATCATTCTGACCCCTAGAATATTTTAGGTAAACAAAACATTTGAAAAAAGAGAATAGAGGGTTAGTGAAAGAAGTCGGGGTGACGGAGAGAGATAGAAGTGAAGGATGAGGAGATGGCGGGAGACAGTGGAAGTGTGTCTGCGCATAACAGGTCTTAGGGGAGCTTTTAGCCACGGAGTGGTAAGTGAAGCGTGCCGTATGTCGAGGCTGCTCTGGTTAACTGTCTTCATACTTTGAGCGAGAGCCTCAGACACACTTACACACACATGGCCACAGAAATAAAATGCCAGAAAATATGTTGTTTTATTTATCAGCTAGCAACTGAAAAGTTCATCAACAACTTTCACTAAAATCACAGTTAACCAGATTTTTAGAACTAGAAAGAGATAGAAAAAAAAAACTGTGCTAAGTCATCGTCATTTAGAAGTTTAAGAGCCAGATGTTTTTCTCAGGAGTTTCTGGAGACCAAACCAGAGCTAAAAGGCCAGTGAATACTGACGATAATCTCCTGCATTTGTAGGTAGGTATTGTTTGCCAAATATTTAGCCATTAGTGGTAAGATGTTAGGTCTGTATCAGTGAGCCTTGATGTGAGTGGTTTGGCTGACACTAGGTTGTAAAAGCTGTGTTGGTCATTTCTTCTTTATACATACATATTTTTTTACATAAATACATCTGGATACAAATGATTTTTATGATCCCAGTCAGAGGAAAGGGGGCATGGAAATGTCCTTTAAAACAGGGTTAAAATTAATTTACCAAAATCTTTTCCTAATGGATTTTTTTGTTGTTCCTAGTTTGCTCTTTGTGGCTGCTTGAATGCTGAATAGTGATTTTTTTATAGCCGTTTTTGTTTCACTCAAATTTCTCTATAAAGGTTTGTGGCTGCAATAATGGTTTAAGAGGCGAACACTCTTAATAGCTTGTAATGCAATCAGCGCATTATTGAGCAAAATATCTTTTTGTTCCCAGCTGGTCCAGAAATCTTGATTTAGAAAGTACCAGAAAGGCAAAAATGTGGATTTATGTAGTTCTTCACAGAATTATTCACAGCATTTCATGTATTTATTTTTCAGCATCTGTATCTGTGGCTGCAAATTAGTAAAATCTACCTCAAACACTTTCTTCAAACCAGCGTTTCTGTCCTTTACCTCTGCTTTATGCTTTATCCTCACTTCCTTCCCCTCTCCCCCTCCTTCCATCCCTCCCTCCTTCCCTCCGTTCTCGGCCGAACAGTATGGTCTTTGACTGAGTCTTAATCTTCATTACAGGGCATTAGTCCACTGGGGAGGCCCTGTCTCGTCTCCCCACAGCGCAGCCTGGCACTGTCCCGCAAGGGACGTCCCGCCACGGCACAGCACAGACACCCTGCCAATCCCCTCACCCCCCCCCCACCGTCTTCACCTTGGTCGCCCCTTCGCTCAAATGAACTGTTAAATAAGCGGCAGGCCTTAATCCACATGAAGGAGCGGGAGTGGAGGTGGTGGAGTAGGTGGCAAGGCTGGTCAGGAGAAACAATAGAGCCGGCCCTGGACGCCTCCATTTAAAGCAACCATCAATCATGCTCACCATGAGATTTCACTTTCTTTCTTTTTTTGACATAGATTTTATCATTAATGACTAAATCTCAGGGAATCAGACCGACAGTAATCTGAGGCATGTGGCTCAGCACTCATATGCAGCCCGTGAGCATGGCTTAGTGTCTGATGATGCATATGTGTGTGTGTGTGTGTGTGTGTGTGTTTTCTCTTAAAAGGAAAGTGACATACAGACTATTTTACATGGCTGTAGTTTCCCTTTTCTGCAGCTATATCAGCGAATCCCTTCATCACTGAGCTCGCTAACAAGGACAGTTGACTTGCTGTGAATTAGATAATTAAAGAGGATGGCTAATTGAGTAAACAAGCATCGGGGCCGTCACCCCTAATTAAGTGATTACAAGGAAGAGCACACTCAGCCGGCACAGTGCTAATTAACACGTACACAAACACACGCACAGACACGTGTGAGGACATGGAGAATTATCTGTTAGAGAAACAATGATTAGGCCGAGTGGGGGATCCCAGGAGAGGCCGGCAATGAGAGGGGATCCCACACACACACACACACACACACACACACAGAGAGCATCATCCCCGAGAGAGGGGTTTTCTGTGTCTTAGTACGAATTCATAGTGGGTAATCCTTTTATTCAGCTAGTAACATTGTAACTGATGGCAACAGTTCACTGCAGTCACAGAGAGTGACCTGCGCTCTGCTGTTAAAGACCCTCACAGACAGACAACAATACGGAGATGTTAGACAACGGCTCAATTTAAATGCAATTACGCCTCCTTTCTTTTTCAGTGGTGATTATTGACTTAAGCAATAGACTGTCACAGAAATACCCAAATGTAATAATCCAATCAAATTTTTGTATATATTTACATATTTTGTTGTGCTTCTTCACTTCGCTACATTAATGCCGAAACCCATTTTGTTTTTCCACACTCTGTGGGAATACACTATATACTGGAAGTCAACCCGCTCTAATCTCAGCTGTGACATTTCAGATCGAGATGCTCATATGAGAATATTATCATAGAGAGTGTTTCCCTGGGGAGAATTATCCAGAACATTAACCAGGGAGTCAAAGTGATTATTTTGCCTCACTTCTCCTTGGGGAATATAACAGCATGTATATGACATGATTTATTCTAATACAAACTATATCTAGTCAAATATTTATTTGGATATTAATGGCTTTGCTCAATGAAAAGGGACTCTGCCATGAAAATGCCAAAAGGTCGGTCCGCAATTGAAACTGTAACAAATCCAAAATCAGTTCTTTGGGTCCAAATGCGCCAGATTTAATTTCACACAAAAAGAGATTATTACATCTTTGTATAACTCATTTTCAATCAGCTGTTTTTTCCTTAATGCACCAGGTCAGATGTAATATTTTTCCTGAGTGTACAGGATTTTCACAGCAGAGCACAAAAGCAGATCAGCTTGGCTTAAAATCCACCAACAATGAAAAAAAAAATGCATTAATTAAGAATCGCTCCGGGGATGAAGTCTAATTATTTTTGGAGTAGAAAAGATTTTCCATGTTGGTCAGGATAACTCTATGTGGTGTTATCTGCTAACAACAAGGCCGGCCTTTCTACTCCCCTACTGGCACCATTGTGAGGCTGATTTAAGATCCCCAGCTAATGGGCATACCTGCCTGACAAACATGACTTCTTAGCAGGTGACTCCTGTCAAGTATGTCTGAAATAACAGGTAAATGAATTAGCAATAAAATGGACTTAGGGGTAACAGGCAGGGGTGCCCATTATTACCGCTCCTAATCACTAAAGAGATGCCATTCACTTGCCTTAAGAAGGCAGCATTTTTCACCGCTTGCTGGCCACCGGCCCCCTCAGAGCCACAACACATTTCTAATGGAAGGCTCTCTGCTTGAGCTCCAACCTCCCGAAAGCCCCCAACCATTTCTTTCTTTCGCTCTCTTTTCTCTCCTCCACCCACACCGTACTCCCCACACTCCCCCCCCCTTTCTCTCCTGTAAGATTATCAGTTTTGATTACCGCCGGCAACAGGCTCTTACCAGCGGTCGGAAGCGGCGTCTCACAGACCTGAAAGGCCCTCAGCAGGTTGCAAGAAGCTTTTGAAATTATGGGGCTGGGCGCAAAGGGAAAGTGCTCTGCGCGCCGCTTCGCGGCCATTTAATCAACTCCTGACTTTTGATAGTCAAATAATGGCTAATTACAGTAGCACCTGCCCACAGGGTTAAAGGGTGGAACAGATTTAATGAGAGAAAGGGAGGAAAGAGATCAGAGAGAAAGAGACAAGAAAATGAAAGAGATTGAGGAGTAGAGAAAGATGGCGACTGTGTATTATTATCTTTATTTCTTGCTGATTGGGTGCAATGAATCATTAAACCCAGGGATGCTCTTATGTGCCACCACCGCTTCCTTACAATTAGGAGTTGTTTTTCTCACATACGGCACATGATTGACAAGGGTGGTGTGGTACAAGGCGAGAAGAGTGTGAGGCTGAAAGGAGTAAGATTGACTTTGATTAATGGTTTTGTTTGTATAAATACGGAAAAGCAAAAAAAAATTTTAAAGGACACTTATCTGAGCCTCGTTTCTCTTTTTATGAACGACGTAATGTGTGCTGTGTTTGGGCTCAGCTAACGTGATCTTGATGTGTCTTTTAAGAAGAGAAATATTCTCTGGAAATGGAAACACAATATTAGCCTTCATAGCCCAGTTGACAAAATAATCATTTTATATGCGTAGAAATTGTTCATAAACGAACAGAATTAATTTCCAATTCATAACTATATAAGATAGCTCCGCTGTCACTCTTCGTCTTTATATTGTCAGTCCATCTCTGTCTCCTTCTCCACATCTCCAGGGAGGCAGTTAGAGAGATAATGAGTGAAGAAGAATGGGGCTATTAAAAGGACAATTTGATAGTTCACACACCGTGTCCAGCGTCCTAAAACAAGATGTGCTTGATAGAGCACACCCAAACACCCCCTTAAACACACACACAGCCCATCTGGGGTGACAGATCAAAGCATATTAAAAATGACCTATATGTCAGTGCATTGATCTAAGACCAGGTGGCACCCATACATGCAGGCTGAGCTGCTTGTTTGCTTTTATACCCCCTCCCTCTCTTTCTCTCTTTCTCGCTCGCTCTCTCTCTCCTTCCTTTCTTGTGACCAACGACAACTTAGTCCCGGCACTCTATTGTTCAGGCACAAAGGCACGTCAGTGATTACAAAGCTGCAATGGCACAGCTCAATTACTCAAACGTTGCTGTGTACCGCATTGGGATACATGTGTTTGTAGGTGAGTGTGTGTATGCGTGTGTGTGTGTGTGTGTGTGTGTGTGTGTGTTTGCGCGTGTGAGCGAGCAGAAGTCTGTGTACTCACCGTGAGTGTGTAGCCCCTGTGAGATATTAACAGGGTTGTGGCTGTGTCAGCAGCGCTGCACTGTGTTTTTAGTCTTTCATGTTCCATTTATTTGACCCCTGACCCTCAAACACACAGCAGCTTCACTTCAGCCCCCTTCACACACACATCGCACCTCTGCACCTTCACACACACACACACACACACACACTTCTTCATCTTCACATACAACAGAGTAATTCTCTCTCTGACCCTCTCCCTCTTTGCGCTATCACAAACCATATTTGCCCCATCCAATCAGTTTGATTAATCATGCGCCAGACCACAAGTTTGCAATCAGATGACCAGAGCATTGCACCTCTCTCCACACATAAACACATCCACCCGAAGACACAAACACACACGCTAGCGCTTGTGGGGAAGTATTTCCCCATAGACATCCTCAGTGTGACAGCACCATAAACTGGCCATTTATCAAAGTGTCCCCCCAGTGCACGCACATACAAAGGCACTACTCAAACACACACACACACACACACACACACGCACACACACACACACACACACACACACACACAGATTAAAAGGAATAGTCCCGAAGCATTGTCTCAGTGGTGGTAAAAGCTATTTGTAAGTAGAAAATGTTCATTTGTTCATAAGATAATGCATATCTACTCTAACTTTGCGTCTTTCCAAATTTCTCCACCAGTTGACCGTGAAGCCGAGACGAGTTGTTGCTTATTCGTATTAACATTTAGCATCTTTCAGAGGAATTGTATCCCAACAATTTGAAAATATTGCGTTGTTTCATGTCTGAATTAATGTTTGTTAGCAAATTATAACCAGAAACTAAGAAAATGAATTATTTTCTTGTTTCGCATGTGTCTGTACTCTTATTAATATTGTGATATGGATTTCAAGCATATGGTCCAGCCCTAGTGCTATTGTACTTAGAACTGATGAGGAGAATGTGGGGAGCCTGGCTCACATTTCTGGTAAAATGATTATTACTCTTTTGAATTGTCATAATTGAATAATGCAAATGAAAAGTTTATTTTAGCTGTGAGGGGAATCTGGTATTAGATCTTTCCAAGAGGTGCATACGCCCTGAATTTGAATGGGCACAATAAATGTGAATGTGGCAGCGCTTGTTTGTTTGTGTGTCCATGAGCCCGTTGCCCTTTAGTAGTAGCCGCATAATTCTGAGGCTTGAGTAATGCAGAGCCCCTGCCGTTCTTTATGGCGCATGGGTCAATAGTAATAATAAAAGAGATATTCATAGACATGTGGGGGGGCCCTCACTCTGCCATATCAGCTAAAGATTTAAAAGCCCTGTTTTTTCCTCTCTCTCTCTCTCTTGCTAAGTCTCTCTTATTCTTTGTATCGCTTTACGCTCTCTTTCTATGTGTCTCTGTCTCTGTTTCTCTCTTTTCTCCCCATCAATCTTTCAGCCTGTTTAGACAAAGTGAGGCAGTGGGGGAAACAAAGAGGTCTCCGATGTCCTTGCCACAAAACCATTGTGACTATTCTTTCTATGGCTCAACATCCTTTTGATGTCACTTTTTAACTGTAGGTGTATTTTCTATAGGTGACTCTTTTTATAAGTCGGTCTTCTCTCAGTAGCTAAGCACGTAGCATCGTACACACGTAACGAAAACACCACACAGCATCACATTCACTCCACACTAGTTATATCTCTCTCTTCATGGTTACAGCTTCTATCCCAAGCAGCCATATTAGCCATGCAGGCAGGTTTGCAGCAGCTCATTGAAGCCTTTTTTTTTTATTGCTGGCCTTTGTTCCAGAGGGCACTCTGTGTCAGTAATCAGGATATGGGGGTTATCCTGGCTGACCTATGTATTGAGCCTGCTAGTGCAGCCATTTCCAGTGCTAACACAAGTTAAAAGCACTGACTCTCATTGAGAAGGAGAGAGAACCACTGGACTGTTGGCTTTACACACCATGGCAGGCCAGGAATGAGCTGGCAACCTGCCTAACCTGGCATCAAATGTTTGAGCAAATGTTGTTAGAAATTTTAAAGAGGCACAGTCGCCATAATAACCGTACAGAGTTTACAAAATTTACAAACATCACAGCAAAGGTAGAGAGTGTTAATTAAGTTGTGTCTTTAAAGGGTGAGTTCGCACAAATTACAAAAAAATATTTTTAACTTTTTACAGAATTGGATGATCCATAGAACACAGCGTCAAGAAAGAGGGATCATCATAAATTAAAAGTTTGTGGCAGAAATCTCTCTTAAAACCCACAAGCAAATAAAACATAACTATCTGCAAACTAACTGGATGCCATTATGTAAGTTAGAAAATATACATATTTTTTCTTTTGGTGAAAACACCCTTCAACATGTTACATTGAATATTTCTGCCAGTAATCTACCCCTTGACCTTGGTGCCACTTTTCCAAAATGTCCATCAACTTTATCAAAGGAAAAAAAAGTCAAGACCGCTGCGGAGGGAGAGAACAAGATGGCAGTTGATTGTTTTCCAAAGGAATTAGCTTGGCCTGACCCTCTTGAGCCGAGCCATCTTTTGAATAGCTGACACTTTATTTGTTTTGTCCCTATAACAACAGAATCTCTCGAGCACCGTAGCACCCGTGCACCCTGGTATTGTCACAAACAACTAGACTCACTTTTCCTCTCCTTGTCT
This sequence comes from Scomberomorus guttatus, assembly GCA_038419695.1. NCBI lineage: Eukaryota > Metazoa > Chordata > Actinopteri > Scombriformes > Scombridae > Scomberomorus > Scomberomorus guttatus. The sequence goes on along the minus strand of CM076449.1, from coordinate 14,545,324 downwards.
CTGTGTCGTGGAAAAAAAGCACCAGGGTTTTTACACAATCACAGGAGGCAATGCTGAGGTATGTGTGTGCTGTGATAAGACAGAGCGATGGGAGACAGATATGGGAAGGGCAGCGGTGGTCACGCACACATACACATAGAAACACACACAGAGAGCAGAGCCAGGAAACATTATGTTGAAGTTATTAGTGCTGAAAAAGATTACTCAACCAGGATATTTACTATTAATGTTTGAATATATATTTGATCTAAGATAATGAATGACAGGGTAGACAAAGGGTTCATATACACAACTTTCTCTTGTGACACTGTGTGTGTGTGTTCTGTGTGTGTGTGTGTGTGGATGCAGTGACATTACTTGAATGTCCAGCTGTGTGCAGGCGCCCCCTATTGCTTATTACCTTTCACTTTTTTCCCTTGCAGAAAGCAAACATGGGAAAAGTTACACATGTGAACACACATACACACGTAGCAGAAGTCATGAGCCGTATCTCAGATCATACATTGATCAAATCTGCCACAGTGGATCATCTTTATCAAAACAATGTCAGACTTATACTTGAAACAAATGTGCTTAGCTTGTGTGATCTCGTAATAGCTCCCCACATCACTTCCGCTTCTGCGACACGCACTCCCTCTCTCTCACACACACACACACACACACACACGCGCGCTCATAATTCTCACCCATCAATCCCGGCGTGACCCCGTTTCAAATTCATTAACAAGGCTTCAAAACTTGCAGACACAGCAATCACCCCAAGCAAAATAAATTCCTCGCACCGGAGGAAAGAGAGAGCCTGTGTGTTTGTGTGTGTAAATTATAGCAGTGCCGTGTCGTCCACTGCGGAGTGGAGCGATGAATCTGTTTGGACAACTGCTGAATGTTTTGGTTCCCCCACAGCGCCTTGGAAAGCCATGCAGCCGCTGTATCTTTTACAAATTAGCCTGCGTCGTCTACCAAGCACTTTCTCTTATCCCCGGTAAGCCCCGTCTGCCCACTGCAGGACAACCCTGGGTGTGTTTAGGGGGTGTGGGTGGGTGGAAGAACGTGGACATGAAGATGTTTGATAGTTTTGATGTATTAAATGCTTTATGAGCATGATAACTGCAGGTAAAATACTGATAATGCCAGTGATTCAATCAAACATTTAAGTAAGTTGTTAATAATGATGATTGCATTTTCTGAATTGGTGGTTTCAGAAAGACATCTGTAAGATCTTTGAAATGATTATAGCTTGACATGGATTGTTTTAATCAGGGACTATTACAAAAGCGTCACCACAGACGAAGTTACAGCATAGAGGCTTGGCGCTGTACAGTGTGTGAAGTTCTTTCCATCTGCTGTCAGTTGTAAATGTCCATCTGTGTCTGGTTAGCAGCGCTGCTAAAGGCTACAGTAGGCCGAGGTGGGAGATATTTGATGGAGAAGGTCAAAGCTAGTCATGTGACGAGTGGAGCTGCTACACACAGAGATGTTTTTACTACTGATTTATGATGTAAAAGCATTTCAACTGGGAAAGCGATAGAAGAGAACCCGTGTGAGTCAAACAGTCGATTTGACGATGATGTGTGCAGAGAAGGTAAGGGGGTGTGTGTAGTGAGAAATGTGATTGTCTGTCTGCCTGATATGTCTACAAAATCACACACACTTTCTCTCCTAGCAACTGCTACAGATCTCCACGTTTTGTTGAGGGGAATAAAAAAAAAAAATCTGGGATTTTGGTTGTGAATGACCATCAACAAAAGTGGCAAAGTTCTCATTTTGTGAGCCCAGATAAAACAACTTAGAATGTATCTCACTTTCTCCTTTCCTGTTTTTTTTTTTCTCTCGTTATGCGTGTCTCCTCTCCTCCTGATGTAGCGTGTCATATAGTATTAGGTGGTCCAAGGTTGAGGAGGAAATCCTCTGGGCCGAGTTGAGTCCCTGCTCAACAGTTTGGCCATTGTTCACTGTCTCAGACACCAACACCCCCTTTCAAAAAAAAAAAGAAAAAAAGAAAAAGTGAACCCATCAGGCAGCCACTCTCAAAACTCAGCATGCCACAGAGGGAGAATGGGCTGTAGAAAGGTGTGTGTGTGTGTGTGAGGTAGAGAGACAAGCAACAAAGATGCCGGCCCGTATTTCAACCGAGGATGTTACTATCTTACTATTATGTAATCTTGATAGAAGATTGCACTTTTTTTTTCCTGATTCAGTTCTGATAAAACTCACTACATCTGCATGTCACACTGAGATACAGTAGTTTTAAATTGTCAAAAGTGATATACACTTTGGTAGACAGGAGACGCTCTGCTGAGGGAGAGAACATGTTTGAGACTTGTATTTTCCTCAAGAAAATTTTTGGGATGGACTCCCCCTCACCCATGAGAATGTCTAAGTAGGTGAAAGAACATTTATAGATTAGATATATTCCAAATGTATGATATTCAGCTCAGTAGTTTTTATATGCAAAGTTTGATGTGTACCAAAAATTGAAGCCATGTGAAGATTCTGCGTTCTGTTGCAATTCTGTCTGTATTCAAGCAAGACTACTTACAAATGCAACTAGTTTTGCTGTTTAGCGTGGATCATATTCTACTAACAAATCGGATGCACACAGGTTGGAAAGCTTAGCTATTAGATCATAACTCAGCTAACAAGCATTTGTATTTTGTATAGCATGTGATCCAATGCTTCAAATTATAGACAAGAAGATGAGCAGACAGCACCTCTGTCTTCATGCCTACAAAGATAAATTGTGCAACAGGCAGTTCAGTCCATCCCAGCCCATACGTCGCTGACCTTCGCTCTTTATCAGTATGACATTTATTAAAATGAAAATGTCACATAGTATGAAGAGGAGGGGCCATGATGAAAAATCCAATTATACAGCAGGAGTTTCTCTCTCACTAAATGATAATGTCAGCAGCTTTCATGTAAATGTATGTGTTACGCGATCACAGCAAAGATGAAAATAAGCAATTTTTTTTCATACATTTAGGTGATGGATCACTATGAAATACGACAGCTCATAATGTAACATATTCTTGTTCTGTGGTGGCTGCGCTAATTATCCGACGTCATCTTTGGTCGGAAAGAACACTTTCATAAACCCCTCCCTTCACAGAGTTGCCCCTAAATAATTTAAATAATGGACGAATTGCAAACAAATTCAAAATCTGTGATTGTTGACAACTGTTACATACCAGAGTATGAGATGGCTCCCGTTGCAATGATTGTAGTCATAGATGAGCCCTCGTAACTAACTCAAGCTTTTGGGTAATTGTAACCAGCAGTTACATGAAAATAACACAAACCAGAAGGAGAATTCTGTCTGGTCTGTATTCATCCACTTTATTTTAAAGGGTCCTGATGAGTGGTTGTCAGCTATCCTCTTTGCCAGCACACAGGCCATGTGCTGCTGGCTGTTATCATGGGCACTGAGTGAATATTTGTGGTAACCACTGGTGGCCTTAAAACCTTGTGCCAGTTTTAACTGGTATTAAATGCTGAGAAGTGGTATTCTTTTTTTTAACCCAATGAAATCTAGCTTCCATAAACATAGTAAAAGTCTTTTCTCGATTAATTCCAATAACTAAATGCACAAATATTCCCCACGGAAGAACCACTCTGGACTGATCAGAAAAAGGAAAAGAGAGGAAATGTAACAGGCTTATTACTAGGTGAGAAATAATGGGAAAACCTTTTCAGGGGCCTTTGTGGGTCACTAAGTGACCAGCCAACATGTCAGTGACCCCGGGTTGTCAGCTATTGCACATACACCCACACACACTCTGAGTCTGATACAAAGCCAGTCTTTGCAGCACAAACACATGCATACACATGCACACATACACAGAGTCAGACATCTGAGGGGGAATGTTCTCTCGCGGTGGTGCTAGTAATTGAATCAAGCCAAAACCGAACGCTGCCTACCCCCCTCTTTCGTTTCCCCCCGCCCGCCCTCGCCTCTGCCTTAAAAAGGTAAGCCTTGTGGCTAATGGGAAGCAGATGTGGACTGAGTCCTGCATGGTAAAGGTGCATAGTCAGAGCCCCACATCCACCCCTGGCCAGGAATATATCTTCATTGAGGAGAATAAGGGTGTCCACTTACATCTGCTAGAGCACATCAAATCACACTCATCTGCGTGTGTGTGTGTGTGTGTGTGTGGACCCCTGGGATGTGACTGACACCCATCCCTATCAGTAGACCCTGGCAGCTCCACACGTCTGGCTCCAATATCCCCCCACTGTTTCTACGGAAACACCATCCCATATAACCATCCGTCGCATAATGATACTTGTTAGCGTGTGTATATGTACGTGTGTGTCTCTATCCACGTGTGTGTGCGTGTGTTTGTTACTGCCTCAGCTCCAGCTGTAAGATTGAGTTGCAAAAAATGAATCTAAAGCTTTACAACAGAAACAGGAAGTTGAGAGTTGAAGACGTGGTTGATAAATCTGTATTCATTATTGAAATATGAAGATAATACCTGAGCTGGATTGTTAATCTTACTGAAAACCATAAAAAAAGCTTTTCGAACTGAGATATGACTCTCAAGCTCCAACAGTACTTTTCATGCTGTGCAGGGCTTAATTCACATAATAAGAAATTGTGATAAATAATACCTAAATAATGAATTAACATTTACTTTCATTTTCAAATATTCATATGAGTGAATTTATAAATTACCCCATATCCACCACCAATAAAAAAAAATCTCTGCTTTGCACCACAAGCTCCAATTCAGGCTATGATACCAGAAGCAGCACTTCATCCTAATTATGCTTTTTACCAGGCATTTTCTATTTCGGTCCATTATACTATAAATATGTAATTATGGTTTAAAATACTATATGTTAGGCCTAAATCTGGCTTGTCTCTTGAAAACCTCTGGATCGCTTTCAAGACCTTAAATAGCAGTAATGCTGTCCAGCTGTTGCATAAAACATATGGAGACAGGAGGAGTTGGGGATAGATGGCATTTGAAGCCAATTTTACTGTATCTGTGCCCACACAAATATGATCAAAATACTATTACTGAAGTTTTTTTTTTTTGTGTTTTTGACTTTGCGTTGTACAGCTTGTTGCGCTCAAGTGTTGTCTCATTAAATTAAAAAAGAATACCGTTTGATACAAATACCCAAAATACTGTACTTTATCCAATTTGGATATCCTCAACTTCATTTTCTAGTGTAATTTTTCTTCATTTTCCGTTTCAAATAGTGGCTATTTCTTTCGCATGGACATGGAACTTGGCATGATTTAACCTTCATGAAATATCCCTCTGTCTCGTTTTTGCGCTCCGTCTAGCCAGTCTTTGTCTCTCCCAATCTACGCTCTTATTGGATCCAGCAGACACAACACAAACTCTAGGATTTCCTTCTCTTCCCTCCCTCCACTTCTACCTCAGAGGATTTGGCAGTTGCCGTAAGCCAAAGGAGGAGAGGAGTGCAAAACACACACCGCTGCCTGTCAATCTCATCAGTTTTTAGAGAGGGAGAGAAAAAGAGATGTTGGGAGGAGAAAGGAAGGAAAAGAGGTATTTGTTTTCACTGAAATGTTGTAAAGCCCTGGTTAGATCACAAAGGAATTCTCGCTCCTGTCACAGAAACGACTTTTAATACGTATTTTACGTGTTTTTATTTGAGTTGACAGTTCATGGGTGCCGTAGATGAAGCTGTGAATCTTATTCAAAACCAACGAAGTCCATTTTATCCTTCAGTCTGACACTGAGTTCATGTTAGCCATTTTCCGTCGAGGAGGAGGGCTTATTTTTCCCCGACCAATCCGCGGTGACTAACATATTCATCTCGTTGATGCCATTTTCATTTGAAACTGAAGCTGCGGTTGCTAGGAGATGTTAACATTTGTCATGTCGATCAAAAAAATAGGCTCATTAAAGAGTTTTTATGAGCTGCGCGTGAATTTTTCTATCACCATTTTTCCACCTCCGAATCCTATTATTCTAAGTTCCTAAAAAAAGCTGTCAAATGATACATGTATTCACAGCAGGAAAGCATCCTTAATTAGTCAAGAAAAGCAGCATGTGAACAGAGAGACATAAAACTGAGATGCAAAGATGACAGGAAAAGACAACCGTGAGAGAAAATGCAGGGGTAGCAACATGTGAAGAGTGGAGATGTAGGACGGACAAGAGAGAGACAGGGAGGGAAAACACAGGCCGAGCCAAATAGAGAGAAAGAGCGCGAGCCAAAAACAAGGAAGGAAGGAGACGAGGAGATGCAGAGGCAGTGCAAGAAGAGACGTCCCGAGAGAGAGATGGGTAGGGTGAGTTAGCGAATGAGTAGCCCAATGACAGACAGATTGAACCGGAGATGAGTGGGGAAATCCCTTCTGTGCACACATTCAGTAAAATCACCCAGCTGTACTCTGTGTGTATGTGCGTGTGTGTGTGTGTCAGTGTGTGTGTGTGCGCACACTGTAATTGAGACAGTCAGCGGGGTGTATTCAGTTTATACTGTGTATTCTACCCTGAGGACTCCCTGTCTATATTATGTCATCCAAAAGCACTTATACAGACCTTCTGCTGGAACACACACACACACACATTGGCTCTAATATATTCAGAGTCATATAGGCCTCCCACTCTGTCAGATGGCCGGGGGCAGTTCTGTTAGTTTGGATGTGTTTTGGCTGGGGCTTCCTGCCTGATTTTGTCTTAATGCTGTTCCACACTGTATCTGATGGCCTTAACACACATGTTTTTTTTATGTCTCACACACACAAAAACACGCTCGCAACCTTACACGCACACACACACCTACCCTCATAGGATTGCACTGCAGCTGTCTGATGTAATATTCTTATAAACACAGCGGAGTAATTTATATCCGTGCATTTGTACATGACTTTATACTGGACACCAAAACACATTCAGAGTTTCTCTTTTTGTTTTCCTCTGTTGATAATCTTCTGGTAGGAAATTGTTGAAGGGGTTTTCCTGTACCTGTGCCAAGAACATTGATTGTACAAAAGTATGGAGCTAGCATCTGTGAAATCGCTGATAGGTCTCTGAAGGGACATTTTGTCTTTGATTTAGGTTCACTACTCACTCCATTTTGTCAGTTACAGCGGCAAGAAATGCCAAATCTGGGCGGCTGGAACGTGCGCCTGAAGTGGAGCTGAGGTGGGATGTGCAAGTGGCTCATCTGAACTCATGGCTGAGAATGATAAGCTCAGATACCTGTCAGTCAAGCAGACACAACCCCACTTATGCCCCTCTTTAAGCCTTAGTATCATCTTAATACCCCAACTTGGAATGTGGAAAGAAAAAGTTTCAATGTTTCTAGACGTTTCTAGGTTTCTTACATTTTTTCCTTAGATGCTGAGGTTTTTTTGAGGAGACTGTAAAAGTCATTGAAACACGTATGTGATATTGGGCCATAAAAATGAAGTTGACATGACCGTAAGTGTCATCTGTGACTTTTAATCAGTAGATGCATTAAAGTTAAGTACGAGAAGTTAAGTGAAGGACAAACTTGAAACAATAAGAGTCTGTGAAAGAGGAAAACCTTCAAGTCAGGGGAACATGTGAGCAGGAAAGACAGTAGACCTGGAGGAAGAGAGAGGAGAAGAGAGATTAAATATCCACGGCTTATTGTGTCAGCCTCCCACAGCGCAGCAAAGGACTAAATATGACACCTCTTCACCCTGACCCTGTCTTACAAGAGAAGAGTAAGAGAGAGAGAGAGAGAAAGGGAGAAAGAGAGAGAATGCTTGGTAGTGACCCGCCTCGACCCTGCCAGCTCTTCCTGACCTCCCCTGTAGCCTCATGCCGCTTAATTCTCCCTAATTACATTCCTCACTGACAGAAAGTTGGCCCCCGACCACCCTCGCAAAAAAAGGCCCAGGTAGCAAAACTCACCATAGCACGGCTGGAACACAAGGAGGATCCATCCACTGTAGAGGTGAAGGCAGGGGGGGGGGGATAACCGGTGATGACAAATTAATTAATGCAAGTGGAAGAGAAAACACACACACACATTTTGGTGTGTGTAGCTACTGTGCATGTGGTCTGACTTCCATTGGCTGGTGTATCCAGTGAGCTCTGTAGCATGTTGATATGACAGGCAGTGATGGATGGTGTTTAGCAGTGGACTCAGCAGTAAGTGGGGAAGTGGGGGCAAACCTGTTGCACATTTTTAGACGCTGCCGCATGTGTGAATCTCCGTGTGAAAGCCTGGGGAAAGAAAGTGAACATGCTAACATTACGGGATATTGGAAGCACCGTAAATAAGTGGAATTTAAACGTCCTTGAGTAAGTGAAAATGCAAACAGCCGTTAAGCATTTACAGAGCTTTTGGTATAGCAAAAGGAACGCTGGAGAGTCCGTATGCTGAGACATTATGTTATGTGGCGCACACAAAGTACTGCTCTCTGGCTCATTGTTTTTATCAGGCAGTGCAGTCTCAGGCCAGGGTTTGCTTCAGCTGCATGGGATAGGGTTACAGGAGTTTGCCTGCATTTGTCTTTACAATGTAATTAAGGGATTTTTAGGGCCTACGGCCTCTGAATGACAAAGTCCTCTTGCTTGATAGGAAATCTATTAGCAAATCAATTTGAGAAAGTTAATACATTTTGTAGCCACCTTGCAGGTTGATGCTTTGAAAGAACCGAGATTCACAGTATGTGAAGTATGTGTTTATCAACGGGGGAATTGGTGTTGCCATCAAGTTGTTTACTGCTGATACATTTAACTGTAACATTAGTAAGCTATTGGACTTGCCGCTTAGTGGGCCACACAAATTTATCTCAGACTATCAACCAAAGTTCAAATGCCATCTCTGAAAGAGTGGATTGTGGCCGAAAACCTGTGCATCCCCCTGGTAATTACCAAGCTTCGACTCAATACAACACAGTGTAGGCCTACATTTGATATTCCATAAACATAATGGTTTCATGTGACTGTGTGTAGATAAATATCATGAACCTAGCCTGAGGGAGAGAAAAGGGGGGACGTTCCATTTTTTTATATCACATAATACAGCTCTTGTGTTCCCACAGAATACAAGGGGGCCTTCTCTTGGCCCCCTCTGCTAAATCCCTCAGCTATCTTTCAAACAGTGATAGTTACGGAAATTAGCGGTGCAGAAATCCATAAGCGTCCATCATCGGGGGGCTTATTAGCGTCTTTGTGAGGTTATGAGGGGAGGACAGAAGGCCCGGAGCACCGCAGGGGCTCGGCCGAGACGCTACCTTCACATAACACACACACACACACACATGGACAAGGACACGTGCATTCAAACTGACACACGCGGTCATATACACACACGTATAAGCAACCACATTCACGCACGCGTATGTACAGATGGAGCTGAAAATATCTCACTTTTTTACTTGGACCTGCTGTTTCTGTCAGACTCATTTCTGCTCCAAAGCGACCTCAGAATGTCAGATTTTTCTGCCACCAGGAGGTGCAGTGATTTATCTGTTAACGTGGCAGAAAAGAGTCTGACTGTGCAAATGGATTAAGATCTGAGGCACCACTATGTGTCGAAATTAGATATAGTGCGTCACTTTCCTGCCCACAGTCCCGGTAAAGAACACCTCTGCTGAATATATTTGCATGAAATAGTTGCTGTTTCATGGTTTTCATATGAGATGCATATAAAACAATGCTTTAGCAGAATAATAAGTATGATAAGTACTGTTGAAATGACAAAATTGGCATTGCAAAATTGTACTCACAGAGAAAAATTTAATCGTCTATTTTCACCAGAAAACATTTTATGTGTATGTAGTCAAATTTATAATACCCTTATTATCAGTGAAGATGTCATCTCATCTATTGTGGACAGTATTTGTATCATAAAACTGCATGTTAATTCAATAAATTTGGTTTTCATTAGTTCTGCTCATTAACATGTGTTCCTTTGGGCTTGTTACGATGATCTCATGTTATAAGAAACAAAACAAAAGTAAATTATGGACTACACATTCAGAGCAAATTAGGGTGGGAGAAAGAAACAGGCGCCATGAGACAAATAACATTACTTATTTTTTTTAAATCTGCAAACCGTTGCTTATCTTGGGGCAAAAGTATACTCTAAAACACACACACACATACACACACTTAGAGATTCACAAGCCCAGCAGAATTTCCATGCTATAGGACTTCCCAATATCCCCCCTTCATCTCATTTCAGTTTATGCTGTGTGTGTACGTGTGTGTGTGTGTGTGGTTGTTTGTTGAGGTGGTGGGGGGATAATAAATGGCGGCAGACATGGACATCGATTTCGGTAATAACACAGAGAGCAGAGCAGAGGCAGTGGCAGACGTCAGCCCGAGGTCCATCCATCTATGAAACAGGACATGCCAGTAATAGGAAAACACCACACACCGTTATGGCCAGGGGCAAAGCACACAGGCAACTTATCACAGCACTGAACTTTGATGCTTCGCCGCGCGCAGGGGAGAAAATATATATAATTCCATTATTTCTTCACAGATGATGAGACACAGCCTGTGTGTCTGTGTGTGTCGGTGTGTGTGTGTGTGTGTGTTTGGTGTTGGGGGGATGTTGTACCTTTGTGAACTAAAAGGAATCTTGCACACACACACACACACACACACAAAAGAATAGACCGTTTTTGCTGACTTGGGAAATACAGTTGTTTATTTATTGAATTATTATAATTTCTTTTTTTCCCAAGAAAGGTGTGCTCTCTGGGGGCACGGCCAATTGACTGGTATGTGAGTGTTTGAGCATCTGTGAGCTGAAATATACCATATACCTCTTTGTAATAGCACCTTAATGCACATGTCATGTAGCTAGATTGTACATTTACTATTTGGCTTGTTGAATAAATCAGAACAAAATCCCTCTATCCAAAGATGAGAACACAAAGCTTTGAACACACCGGGCATACTGCCGGATACCAAGCAGACCATGTAGAAATTCAAGTCAAAGCGTGTCTTACTGCTCCATAAAACAGGACTTGGTTGAACTTCAAACACAGGAGCTTCAATGATGTGCTTGCGGATCAAGCTTGAGTTGGAAGCTCCTGTGTCCACTCTACAGTCCTGCTACTGAACTTTATCAAAGCCTGAATCTTTTAGTGCTCGAACTGCATAAAAGACCCATCTTTCTACAGTAAAGTGTGGTTTTGAAAAAAAAAAAGGGTAAACATTCATTCACAAAAAATCCGCAGCCTGGACGACACAAGGTATAGATTCTGTTTGCATGATGTCGTATCAATCACCACAGACATATTACTGATATGATGAGAGAAAACATCCATTGCAAAATTAGAATTGGCCAGAAAAATGAGGGCTCTCTGGTGCGTGTTAAAATGATTGTAGAAATACATTAATAAAAGACAAGTAGGATTATTTATAGCCTGTCAAGTACCTTGAAGAATCAGTGGAAGATAAAAAGATTCATATACCAAGCAGTACTCAATTTGTTTAAACAGTCAAATGTTTTCATCCTGACTTAGCTATATATAGTTAAAACTGAGTTGGATTTACTGAGCAGACGTTGTTCTTGAAATAGACTAAATTTCCACTGATTTTCATCTTGTGATATGCATATATGCTGTTCTATCATAGAGGCAATAAAATCCAAACAAGCACACTGTCCATTCATTATAAAACAAGAAGTTGGGTTACTTTTGGTTGGCAGCTTTTATCCTTAAAAAGCTAATACTTTAAAGGGTTGTTAAAAGAAACTGTGCATTTGGCACAGTATGGCAGTGTGTTGACCTCACTTTTATGCCAGGAAAGTAAAATAACATCATTACAATCCTTGTCTTTTCCCAGCTCGGGGCTCTCCCAATGGTGACACAACGTCTGAAAACTTTTCACTGAATTGAAGCTGATATTGGCAGTGATACTTTGATCATACACATTCACATAGGTGCAGTATGTGTAGAAAAAGTGTTTTACACTCAACATAATTTTTTTTTCACACCTATGCACTTACCATTCAATTATTAATGTGCACATTTGTAAATCTTTTGCGAGAAAAATGTCACAAATGACACATGTTCACACACTTATGGAAGGTAACATGAAAGAGAGTTCATCTAATGTTCTCCCTGATGGCCTTCCCTCCAGCCATACCACACCCACCCACACACACATACACACTTCCTATGTAAAAAAGCAGATCAGTGCTGAAACAATACCTGTTCTGTTACAGACTGTCGCTCACTCTCTTTACCTCTCTCATTCTTTCACCCCCGCTGCCCACTTTCTCACCTGATAGCCTCTTCCTCTGTTTTCCTCTTTTGTGGCACAGCTTTACTTAATGTCACTGTTTTTGTATGTCTGTGTGTGTATAAACAATCAGATAGTAGAATAAACAGACTATGTCTTAAATGAAATTCTGTTTCCCATAACTAAATTCTCCTCAATGTGTCTCCTGTAACATTTGTGTTTCAACCTAAAAAGAGCTAAATCACTTCCTCCTTTACTCATTCACTCTCCCGCCCCCATACGGCCCTTCCTAAACCGATAAAAAGTGCTGATTCCAGCCAAAAGCTGCAGACGAGATGGGGGAGAGAGAGAGAGAGAAACAGAGAGAGAGAGAGAGAGAGTGAGAGTGAGGGGGATGACGGGTGGTGGGGTAAGGGGATCTGTGAATGGTGTGAAAAGTATTAAGTGCCAGTAATAATTGGAAGTGGGCCTAGAGAATCCAAATATAATCTTACAGCGGGAACACTTGTAATACATTTGTTCTGGAGATGGGCCCAGAACGCACGCACACACACACACGCACGCATACACACACACACACACACACACACACACACACACACACACACACATACACACATACACAAAGGCCCACGGTGGTTTCTCCTGGCCTCCTAAAACAAGGAAAGATGTTATGCCAGACGCTGACAGTGCTTGCAGATGCGCCGGCCATTACCCCCCGTTAAAACTCCAAATCCCCCTCATTAGCCTTCATTTGGCCAAAAGAAACATGGCTGATATTTTACCTGGCACGCTCCGCAAATCTTCCCTTGCTTCATTCTCCCTGTCAATAGCTATACGCTGTATCAGAAGGAAAAGTGACAGCTCTGAAAAAATCTGACATCTGACTAATGTTAAATAATATTTCTGAGGTGGAAATTAGGAGCACAAATTATACCTTTGATTATCTGCATGGAATGTCTTCTATGTGTTAGACTGCAACTAACAATTAATTTTATTATTGATTAACCTGCTGATTATTTTTAGTATTTAAAATGTCAGAAAATAGTGAAAAAAAAACAAAAAAAAAACAAATCAATTTCCCAGAGCCCAAGATAATGTCTTTTTTTGTTCAACCAACAGTCCAGCAGAGGCTGCATTTTTGCTTGATAAATAAATAATTGATTATCAAAATTGTTGCAGATGCATTTTTCTTATGATCGACAAATCAACTAATTGTTTTAGCACTACTGTATACTCCATCTACAGAAAATACGGGGTGTGAAATGGAAACCACAAAGTGCAGTCTGTAAATATTTTTGGTTCTGTACTCCGGCACATTTAGGGGGAAAAAAAACGATGTCTATGAGGTCAAAATACTGACTCTCAGCTTTAATTTGAAGTGGATCATATCCACAGCAGATGAACCGTGCAGCAGTTGCAGCCCTCTTTATATAACTGTGTTCTTGTGTTAAAAATATGTTTTCTTGTGTTATATAATAAACAATGCATAATTAGTTATACAGAAAAGATTAACCCTGATTAAATGTTAAATCCATTTGTTATGTAGCTACTAGAACTGAGAGATGGGGAGGAGAAGAGGGTCCTTTCTGTCCCGCGGGCGTCCCTAGCAGGTGCCAGCAGCGACTTGTCAGTAACTGTTATGAGGAAGCCGGTGGTTGGCCCAGGCATTCCAGCGGCTACCCTGCCTTGGGTCCTTTGGCTCGCGCTTCATGGCCTGCCACAGAAATGCCAGCCTCTCTCTCTCTCTCTCTCCCTCCCTAACTCTTCCTCTCTCTCTCTCACACACACACACACACACACATGCACAGCTGCTGGACCTCACACTCCACCAATATTGTATTTTTAGCTGTTGCTGTTTTAAAAACCCCATTTAGTGCCCATTTTTTGCCTGGTGGCAAGAGTTAAAGGTTTATTTTAGGAGTGCTCGTATTTCCAGCCCTGGGAAGCAGGTACTGCCGTCGTTTTGTGGGTTTAGCTGCCATGGCGGCAGGGAAGAACGTCTTAAGCAAGAAAACTTTTTTTTTTTTTTTTTTTGTCTTCTCCATACATTGCCTTGTTTTTTCCCCCTGTGGGAGTTTCTGGGAATTTCTTTCCAACAAAGCAAGTCTGTGGTTTGTGAGGTGTTCCTATTTTAATCTGTGTTGGACTCCAAAGTTTTATTGAATCATGGTACTTTTTTTCCCCCTTCACTCACTGTGGAGCATGCAGTCAATGAATGACACATTTAAACAGAGATGCTAGAGAATTCTTCTGTGTGGTATGTGTCTGTTTTCATACCCACGTTTATGTGTGTGTGTGTGTGTGTGTGTGTGTGTGTGTGTGTGTGTGTGTACACATATGTACTGCAGGATAGGATGCTGTTGGTCTTGCTAGGCCTGCTTTTTGTCACCGTAATTCCCCCAAATGAGGAGGGGGAACGAGTCTCTCTCCTTTACTGCTCCCATTTACAGACCCCATATCAGATGCCTCGCTCTCTACACACCAGCCACAAGCACTTCATTTTAATACAAGCCCTCAGAGCAAAACCCGGGCAGCCTCAATCCAGCTGCCATTTGGGTGTGCAATTCTTCCCAAGTTCCTAGACTGCAGTAGGAGTGAGCCCCCTCTTGTTCAAGCAGTAAATGTTTATTGAATTACCTTGTGTTTTTCCAAGCAAAAGGGGGAGTGTAACATAACAATAGAGAAAGGTTTACGTTTAGTCTCCCCGCCTGCTTTGCTACTCCAAAGTACCCCTGACACTAGTCTTTTCCCAAGAATGTGGAATTCCTCCTCCTCCTCCAAGTGAACCCATTTCCCGTTTTTGCAAGTGCTACACTAAATCTTCTCAAACACCTGCCGTTTATTTTTCTCTCATGTTGTTTGCTGTGCTCTTCCGCACTTTTCTTCTCTCCACCTCTGAACTCGGCCGATTATTTTCCCTGTATCTCCCATGACACCTTGTTCCTCTTTTGGAGAATCTTGTCGGTGCTTGTATGTTTATCTGAGGGACGGCGGCTTTCAATAAACCTGGCCCCTGAACGCTGCACTCACACATTCACACCTACACACACACACACACACACACATATGCACGCTCACTTCTTACTACAGACACACAGGCCTTGGTAATTAATCTAAGATAAACACACAGCCTCACACATACACATGTGTTAGGCAGAAGTGCCCTTTAGGAAAATAATCACGGCAGAGAATGCGAGTTTTAAGCAGAGTAAGATCTTGCCACTGTGTACTTTGGATGGGAAAATGTATTGAAGCGAATGGAGGACAAACACTGTCTATTCTATAGACAGACAAGGCTGCAAGCTGATAGCAGCCACTACATATCCTGTTACCTCAAATGTTCTGCGAGTGCACGAGGTGGATTCTGAACCTGGCAGGAAAGAAAAGTTAAAGGTCACTGGATAAAATAAATGGTGACGGACATAGAGTAAATCAGATGAGGAAAACGGTCTTCAGTGTTAATTTATGGTTTTGCGTGAATGTAAATAGTGCTAATAGAAAGGACAGGTCACACAGGTGACTTCGGGGGTAAAGGGGCATCTCGAGGGAGGAGATCAGACTTCACATGCACACACACACACACACTCTACCTGAACAGAGAACAAGCTGCATCTGTGAGCTGTGAACGAGGCATAGCAGGAGGGAAAGAGTGGCAGAGACGGACAGAGAGAAAGAAAGCTGAGCCGCTGGACCACACAGATAAAAGAGTGTGCTCTGTTCTTTTTCCTCCTGAAGGAGGAAACTCCACCTCTGGGATTAAGGCTTGTGTTTCTCCAATTTACTGCCATCACTGCCTCGGACAATATATTTCTTCTCTTCTCTCCGCTTCTCTTCTGGTGCGCATTGTTTGTATTTTATTGAGTATAACAGATAAACGTGTTGTGATGCTGTATGGGCTGTATAGCCGTGACATGAGGGCATGCTCTGGCCCATTTGGTGGTGGAATTATCGAATTTGCTGTGCGTTGCCCCTGAACCACCCTACCCAACCACAAGAAAGACCTAGAGGAGGAGACGAAAGGTCTACACAAACATGGACACACACACACACACACTGAGCCTCCCCCAGCACAAGGGGATGCTCTGCACATTCCCCCTAATTGCTTGTTTCAAGCGGAGGCTGATTGTGGAAAATTATACCCTTTGCATTTTCTTCTGTGCTCCCCCCTCCTCTTCATCTTTTTTTTTTCTTTTTCTTTGTGTCTGCACATATGCATGTGCACATACATGTCGAGGGACCAAATGTACAGTATGTGCCTTAACATGGGCTGTGTGTGTCTGCATGCATTTGTGTGTGCAAGTGCACCATGCCTCTGTTCTGTATGCTTGATAAAATTCTGTACATGTACTTTTGCGTATAAAAAGTAGATGTGTGTTTGTGTGTGTGTGTGTGTGTGTGTGTGTTTGTGTGTGTGTGTGTTTGTGTGTGTGTGTGTGTTTGTGTGTGTGTGTGTGTGTGTGCGCGCCTGTCTGTTCCGAGGGCTTTCATTGAGAACCCCAGTTGTCATGAGCTCATAGTCTCCTCACACCAAAGGCCTGAAAAAAGGTTGTGTGTGTGTAGGTGTGTATGTGTGTATGTGTGTGAAAGTATGTGGAAACTTCATGAACTTTATGAGGGCTATAGTTACATTATAGTAGGGTTATGGAAATGTCACAGTTAGTGTTAGTGGTGTTGCTTGATTAATTGAGGTGTAGACAGAAAATAAATCACTAAAACTTTTAATTATCAATGAATCACTTAGGTAATTTACATTCACTGGTTTGAGCTTCTCAAATTTGAGGATTTGCTGATTTTTCCTGTTTTATGTAATTGTTACTTGAATGTCTTTGGGATTTTGGACGGTGGTCAAAACAAAAACAAAACAATCAATTTGAAGATGCCACCTGAGGGCCACCTCCAGAAATACACTTCATCAACCCAAAAATAAAAAATCTGAGAAAAAAATAGACCAAAATGTTACCAAAAAAAAAAAAAGATCCTATTTCCTGTTCTGCCTGACAAAGCAATACAGGCTGAGAATCTCCCTCCCTCTCTCCACCACTCTTCCCACCTCTCCTTTTCCAAATGTGTGGCTTCCTTGCAGTGAGTGCTGCCAAACTCACTCATACAGTATATGCATTGGGCCGAGCATTGGCCAAGAGCAAAGTATAGGTCTGGGAAACCCACTTAGTGTGTGTGTGTTTATGTGTTTGTGCGAGGCTGTGAACTAGGTGCCTCTGGCCACAAGGTGAGCTTTGCAGGAGAGGTTGTGGTAGTCCCACTACTGTAACTACATAAGTGAGGAAATGAATTAAGTGGACTTGGGAGAAAAGGTGCGTGTAGACAGCGTATGTGTCGAGGAGGCTGCTATATTTAACACACACACACACAAACAAAACATAAAGTACAGCGTACAGAAAATATCTCAGTGCTACATGGCTCTCACAAACAGAGAGATGTAAAGAGAATTAACAGGCTACATTATTTTAAAATCAAATGAAAATGATCGCTTAAACATGCACAGACACACACACACACACACACAGTCTAGTCTGAGGGGCCACGTGTTCTTCTAACAAGGCCTCTCTTACAGTATATGCAGCCTGGCCTGTCTGGTGCATTTAAGGGGCCAAGTAAATCTGTCATTTTAGCCTCTGAACATTCAGTCACTCACACACTCACACACACACTGAGAGCCTTACAGCTGGAAGGAATTAAGCTGTCTCTCCCTCTCTCTCCCTACACCGGGATGATAACCTCCACCACTCGCCCTCCGTGATTGGAGAACCATTTATTTTAGCCATTAACGACGTATCTTTTGGCCCCTGGGCTAATAGTTGAACAGACAGAGAACCTTTAGTGTTTAGGTAAAAGGCAAGACTCGTCTTCTGTCTGGGAGTTTAGCTACTGTATCCTTCAACTGGATTCTTCAACAGGATGTTCAGTGTATAGAGTGCTAGTGTGTGTGTGTGTGTATGTGTGTGTAATGTATACAATTAATACAAACACACACTCAGAACTACTTCCTCGGTTCAAACACACTCCTCTTGATACGTTACCTTTCACCTTGGTAAAACTTATTTTGTGTAGTCAAATCTAAACTTTTGGCTGTCTGGATTATGATGTCACTGGTGTGCGTGTGCAGGAGTGTGTGTACTTGGACTCCTGGTGCCCCTCTGCAAACATGTCAGCTCAATCTGTGCTGGCGTCTCGGCTGTTTCACAGATCCCCAGGTCTCAGTAACAAACTGTCCAGTTAGATGGCCGGTTGTCATGCACTGAGCCTTACCTATTAGACTTCATTTGATACACAGGGGCTTTGTGTTCACATGAATTTAAATATGAACATGCATGCACATGTACACAGTGTCTACAGTGCATACAGAGGGGTAGTGAAGTGCACAAACATTAGAGAATAGAAATAATGGCAAGTACTGTAGCATACTGTAGAAGGGTAGCTGGAAGGGAATAAAATGGGAAGGATAAAATAAACAGAGCAGCGTACAGAGCTTGTTTGTTTACATGTGCACATATGTACATATTTAAGTGAATACTGAAATTGTCTTAAATTTTTTGTGTGTCAGGCAGGTAGCTGTGTGACACACAGATATACAAACATAAAGACAAACACGCTGAGAAAAATGCAACAAAATTACAAGAGCAACATGCCTTAATATACAGATCAACCTCCACAGAAGCTTATGTTATGTATGCACTGAAACACTATCTCCCATTACAACCCAGACGCAAGCATGTAATGCACACACACACACACATACACACACATGCACACAGACTTGGGTAGTATCCAACAGGCAGAGCATGGATGAGAAGAATGAGGTGTACATTATAACGCGCTCTGTGACAACTAAATTGTCGCTTCCTGCAAAATGCTGCTTGAGGTTCTCAACTTCTGCCTTTAACATGCCAGCTCTTGTAGTACAATTCATATTAATAAAAATTCAGTTTTAAAGGGAACATCTACATAATTCACTACATTTTTTAAAACGAAATCCTGTTGCTCTCCACGGGGTGTGTTGTTAGTGACGCAGAAACGATGCTGCACTTCAGGCCACAACTCAATATCATTGAACTTATTTTTCCTTTAGCAAGATCAAATACTTCGCAATTAGAAAATTGTTGCGCCCCTCAAGCAGAGACAGATGCAGCCTCACTCTTTTCTGTCATTCCCCACTCCCATTTTCTCATCTTTCATTGTGTACTTAGCTGAGACCGGGTGAAAACAGCAGGCGTGCACGCTCGGTAAACAACCTGTCAAAAAAAAATCAAACCCCTGTAGGTAGCTGTGAAGGAATGAGCTCATAATTGTTTCCCAAATTCAGTTGGCAAAATGATCTGACATCAGACCTGAGCGGAGGATGTTTTGTTCCAAAAAGGGCAAATGAAGAAAAGTTTTGTGAGCAAGTGTAATGTCTAGATCATCTGTCCTTCTCATTTTGATGTGATGTCATTCTCCCGCTGTAACCTAATCACATGCCTTCAGCGTAGATCGCCAGCATTACAGGCTGGATGATAATACCTATAAATACACTCAGCAGCAGCAGCAGCCAGGCCCTGTCTGTCTATCTCTACCCATCTCACCATTTTGGAATGTATTACCTTAAATAGTCATATATGAAGACATTTTAGCACAGACCATTTTAGTCTAAAAGTGACTTAAAGTTTATTTGTTTTGAACAACATAGATTTGTGTGTAAAATTATGTAAAACATTTAAACACTCTTTTACTTGTTTGTCAGCAGTTCTTATGAAGTGCTATGCTGTTAAATCTAATATTTCCTACTATATTCATTCAATCTTTGCTTAGCAGCAGCTGATCACTTCTTAATTTGTTCAGAGGCTTTCATTTTCATTGTATTTTTAATACCCATTCATATACTTCTAGTTCCTATATATTATTCCTCTGGTGTCGGTTTCTTTTCTGCTCTTCCATGCATGTTTTCTTCATTGTTCTCTCCATTAATCAGCATGTGTGTGTGTGTGTGTGTGTGTGTGTGTGTGTGTTTGTAACAATGAATGAGAAAGACAGAGAGGGTTACCTTATAGCTGTCAATGAAGCTACTAAGGAGAGAAAAAGATATGGGGAAACATGAGGAAATGGTCAAGAATGCAGCCGCTCAAAAACAATTTGTGCATTTGTGTGTGTGTTTGTGTGTGTGTGTGTGTGCAGGTGCTCTCCTTGGGGAGCTCTCTTGGCCAGAATAGAATAAGGATATGAATATAGGATATGTGCACTGTGGTGCACCTGCAGATTGTGACAAAGACCACACACACACACACACACACACATACACAAACACACACAAGTATGCACACACACAAACAAAGGAAAGACAGGAAATGACAGATTCCAGAGCACATTATCACTGCGTTTCATTGGCTATTTGACAAATGGTAAAAAAAAAAAAAACAGTGAAGTTATTAAGACATGTGTGTTTGTTGAAATGAAATCCTTCTCTCTGGTCTTTTTTTTGTTATTATTTACAGTTGCTAAGTAAGCAAAACTATTTATTCAGCTGTTTAATTCTTGAAATGTCAAGAGTTGCAAGAGACCTGTGGGTCTCTGTTAGTGTTCCCAGCAGAAGCACCACACCAAAATTACCTAGCAACGGGTTTATTAGCACGGAAACTATTAATAGTGAGCAAAATCTTATTTATCAAGCAAAATGTCCAATATGTTTTGTGTCATTGTAGCCGAAATTAAATTTCTTAAGGTTTTGGAATTTTTTTCACCATTGACACTATTCTGACATTTTGTAGACCAATCAATAAATTAGTTAACAAAAAATAACAAATGGATTAATCAATAGTAAAAATAATTATGAGTTGCAGCCCTAGTTTTTGTTTCACACGATGTTGAGCAGCATCAGCACCGTCCCTGGAGTACTGTACTCTACTGCTGCACCAATGTTATCACAAGTGTTTAGACAGTTGGACAGTAAATAGACTGCTCCAATAGCAGTGAACACACACACGCACACACACACACACACACACACATGCACGCACACCTTGGTCCTCTTGTCCTCCTCCCGAGGGAGCTGTGGTCTCCATTCTCTCCTGCTGGCTGCTGCAATGACTGTGGGGTCGTGGGGTCTCCCAGATAAGACCACAGGGGTTTTGTAAAGGGAAGCTTGACTTTCAGAGCACAGGAAGGAGGGATGAATAACCCAGAGGAAAGAAGGAGAGTAGGGAGTGAGGTTGAATGAAACTCCAAACCACCTGCGCATCTGATAAGGCAGCACACATTAAGGTGAGCGTAAAGGAGAAGGTTAGCAGGGAAATGTCAATAAGCGCCCAGAGAGAAGAGACTTGGGAGCTAGAAGGAGAGAAAGCGAGGGAGAAATGTAGACAGGAAAAGGAGGAAAACTGAATCTATCACAAAAAAAAAAATAGATCATGCACACAAAATTGAGAGAGGCAGAGTGGAACAAAGAGAACAGATGAATGAATTATCAATGAAAGAAAGACTACAGCCGCAGACTTGAATAGGTGATCTTTGACACAGCACAATGCTGCTTTGAAATGGAGAAGTTCACAATCATCGGAAAACACCAAAAAGATTTACACCCACCACGCCGGCCAATAGCCTCCTGACTAAAATGTGTTGTCGTTTCTGCTCATTGACATATCGAGCGGTTATGACAAATGAAGTGTGGGGGACCTCAGGTAGCTCTGTGTGGAACCATTGATTTTCCCTGTCCACACAAGGCCGCTGATTGATAGGGCAGCGCTGGAGTCATTATATACATTCTCAAGCAGCATCTGAATACACACGCAACACTGAAGAGTGTGGCGTGTTTGCGGACAGAAACAGATGGGTGGGGAGCGAGAAGAGAGCCAGTGTGAGGGAATACATATCTGCCAAGTTTAAAATGCAACACTTAACTCAATCAAATGATTGCTGGCATACAACTACAACTCACTATAAACACAACTGTAATAGTCTTATACTTTTGAAAAGTGCGCCGCGAATATTGGAAGCAAAATATGGGAAAGTCAGTGATAAAAGATGAAAGAAATCTAATAAAACCATTTGGCTTGAAGATGTTCTCTGACCCTTTCTCTACCTACCGAACTACCGCTCCCTTCAATCTGGCTTGACCCTTGCGCCCTGTTGTCATAAGCTGAGTATTTATGGAGGTGGCGTGAACTCAAGGCCAAGGTGGAGGGCTTATTTTACAGATCTCACCATAAAACGGTCAGCTTGAAAATATGAGAGACTTGGCAGGGGGACTTGCCTACCTTTGGGATCCTGTTGCAAATTGGCCTGCTTTAACTGGGGATGGACAGGATGTGCTCCCAAGAGAGATACACAGGGAACAAGAGACACATTGGCACAGAGACACACACACAATCACGCGTAAGCTCAGACAGGTAGCAGTATCGTGTAGGAAGTGGAGAGCCTAGTGTGATTGTAAGGATGAAAGGACAAATTATTCATCAATTAATTGTATATAAGGGAAACAAATGAAGGCAAGGTAGCTGAAAATGGTGAATAAAGCATGAGAAGAGCTGTGCTACGTGTTTGTGTGGAAATTCAGTTTTGTTTTATATACGTGGGGTACTTGCACAATCAGCAACTCATTTGTATTTCTCCTCATTTTTTGAAGAACTGGACAATTTTCTGAGCTTTGCTTGTTGCAGTCTTGTTTAGTGTACATTGTGATGATAGGTGTCCTCCAGCAGCAGGAAACACAGCAACTTTTGGACATATGGACTTAAAAGTCAAGACCTGCTTTTTAAAAAATATCTGAAATTTGAAAATTGAAAATAAAAAAAAAATCGGCTCTTTCAAAGGGGCTTCAATGTGCAGCTTCAGCTTCACTTTGACATTTACAGTGCATTTATCATCTAATATCTTTCTTCCTTTTTGCATGTGTATGGACAGCTCAGGCCTGCTTGTGTCAGGTTAAACTTCTATGTTGACCCATCAGGCACAGCTCTCGCTCTCTCAGATTTCTCTTTATAACTTTCTTCTGTTGCCACAAACACATCGTTCTGTTAAAAGGAACAAATTGTCCTGAAGTTGATGCTGACATTTGACATTTAAATAACGACAGAGCCAGAGGGCCATCTTGGCCACTGAGCTGGAAAATGTTACCTTTTAAGAAGGATAAGTCAGGATTTGAGATTTTCCTCCAGGAGAGAGCAACTGTTTACTCATGAAGACGATGTACACTGGAAATGAGCGGAATTAGTGGAAAGTGTTGAAAAGCGCTGCAAAGTTGGAATGTTTGCTTTGTGAATGAGATGAGATTTCTGACTCCATCGTGAAGCCCAGACCTCTCTGGAGCCATGAGGCCTCTGAATGTGTCTTTGTGAGTGGACACACACACGCACACACACACACACACGGGCCAGATGTCAATTTGGCCTTGCAGATGATCTCTGATTTCATACAATTTCTGAACATCTCTCTCTTTGGGACCACAGCCACCAGCTATGGGACTTCCCATTATACGCTATCCAAAACACACACACATTCACATATGCACACACACATCCATTCATCTATGTATTTATCCATCTTTATCTTTATCTAAACGTTTGCTGTAGCCAATTCATCTCATGTAATTCAGTAGTTTCCAATCACAAACTGGAAAGTTATGATTATGTATCTGATGTAATGAGCATACTCTTTTTTTTTTATCACATATGTAGATCCTATACTGCTCTGAGACTCTGTAGAGGCAAACCCAAGTTATCATTCAACTCCTCTCTGATTGAAGCTTGATTCACAGGGGAACTAAAGCATGCATGCTTTAAGGCTTCAGTGAATTTTATATGGAGGGTCTGACCTGAAAGGTGAAAAATCAAGAGTACATGCACGGGTAAACATCAGAACATATTACATCTGACAGACTGTGATTCTGACACCTTGTTTTGGGATGTGTGTGTGTGTACATGTGTGTGCTCAGGAACCAAAGTTTAAAAGTTAACAGCTCAGTTTTGAGGCCAAGCGATTTCATTCTCCCGACAGTACCACACACAGAAATACATGAGCACACACCCGAGGTCACAATCCAAATTCTGTGACTTGTTGGCCTTTTTCCCAAATGAAGCATTCCACGGATCAGCGAGCCCATCAGCGTACCCTCTCCTCCTCTTTGCTCAAATCTCAGCAATTATATTTGACATGTAACATCAATAATCTCATTTATTTTCTTGCCCCCCTCTTTCTCTCACCCAACCAACCAACCAACTACGCGCACACTCACGTACACAAACACACAGAAGGGCCTGCTCACTCCCATGCTCTTATCTGTGTCTGCAGGAAATGTGAGCCATGCAGCATTCGATAAAAACAATTTTTTGCACCATTGATCCCACAGCACTTGTTTCTCCCTCCTGTTTTTTCTCTTCCTCCTGGTCCTCCTCTATGACAAAGGTATTTCTGGAGGTTTTGTTGTTAAATGATGAAGTAAATGTTAAGAGATGGCTGTGTTCTGTGAAGAGCTGCGGGGGGAAGACCGTGACGATTCATACTGAGATGAAATGAATTGCCAGAGGAGAAACAGACCGCAGGCACGGACACTGGTGGAGTGGGGTCACTCACATAGGTTGCAGCACATACTGTACACGTGCAAATCGGGTACATATACTGTGCAGTGTGCATGTGTGTTGCAGGTATGAGAGAATGAGAGAGTCTGTGCACATCTGTTTGTGCCTGTGTTTTCATGTGGACACTGTTGGCATTGTCTCCACTGAGTAGAGAAGTCATGCGAGCTCAGTGGGTGCCACTTTCAGATCGCTCCACCGCAGTGCCACAGATCAATATAGCTAAAGTCACCCACCTCCACACACTCGGCCTCTGTAATCATTCCCTACACTGTGTTCTGCTTCACTCCCTCCATCAGCCAGGTTGTTGTTTATCCTATTATAGCCCTAATTGCCATGCTTATTGTAACCTTTCTTCAGCTTGCTACCCCCTGCACTAAACTAATGGGTAATGGCACAGGAGGGCTAATGCAGCCAAGCTAATTTGGCTGGACATATATGCCCACATGGACACCTCAGTCTAGCACAATGCCCACGTCCATCACTCCCTTACTGTTTTTTTTTTCTCTTTCTCTATGTGGCTTTCCTTCTTTCACAGCTAGCTAACATTAGCACTCGCTGTGCCCTGTGTGGCCCGAGAGCAGGTTGTAGCTAATGAGTTACCTCAGTGCTCTCACTGCTATGGCTTTTTAATTAGTGTCGCGGTGCTAAGTGTCCCACATGGACCCTTCCCAAGCCCCCTTTCTTGTCATCCATCACCCATTCCTTTTGTTTGCCTTTCATTTACATATATGAACCAACCCCAAATTAGCTAGTGGCTCGTTAATTGCACATGTGGGGAAGTAAATGGATGGTGGTACGGTGGAATAGAGGTGCAGTCAACATGTTTACCTTCTAAATACCCCCCAGGACCACTGAGCTCCAGCACACGGGGAGGTCATAGTGAATATGCCCCTCAGGCTAAAAAGATTCATTGTGCTGTTTGGAGTAATTAGTACAACTAACAAGCTCAAGCCCACATTAAGAGAGACATACTGTTCAGACACACACACGTACATCCTGTAGTTGTTTACAAAAAGTAATTTTGTTCATATTACTGTGGTTACAAAATGCATGCAACAATGTATGCTCGTGATATCTTCGAGCACTGAAATACTGCTAAAACAAATGCAAAAAAGTGAAACAAATATAGTAGCAGAGGCTGAAAGAAAGGTTTTTCTACAGTCAGGATGAGTCTTGTTTCATGTCATCAAATTAAAATACTTTCTATTGATTTTACAAAGTCTATCAAATTAAGTCTGCTATGCTTGTTATGACTCCTTCGTTGAACTGATCCATAGTCAGTCAATAATAGATAATGATGTCTAAGTGCTGAGCGATGACCTGCTGCACCTCACGTGTCCTCAGTGTTATTGATCATATTCAAACAGCCTCGTAGATCAGCTTCTATTCACTCGCATCAGTTTTATCAATTTTTATTAACCCAGTTGTTGGATGAAAGCCTCATATCTCCAAATGTACAACTTTTCAGGGACTCCAAAAAAGAAACAAAAAAAAAAACAGTGGATTTTTGAGTTTATCTTACAGGTTTTTAAAGCAGCTGCTTGACTGATACCTCAACCAAACAAGAGAACTTGAAAATCATCAAACTTAGTAAAATTTTTTTTGAGTTTTTCACCCAATAAAGAATTTAAAAAAAAAATGTCTTCCAGGTATTTCCATCTTTTTTTCACAACCTGTGGCTGAGTGGAAATGTTACCATCTTCTTTTAAACGGTAGATAGTCTGAATCACACAGATTAACATAAGACTACATCTATTATATTATGAGTTTTATCAGATGCTGTTAAAATTTTGTTTACACCTGTATTTATAAATACAGCAGGAAAAGTGAACAAAAAAGGTCTTTTCATACACACATGAAAATTCATTATGTGAATATTCCCTGTAATTTCTATTATATTTATGAGAAAAGATTAAAGCAAAATAAATCATATTTGGCGTTCTGTGCAGAATGAAAAATGAATGCACCAATGAAAACGTATTGCTTCCTTCTATGATCTCTTTGCTGTGCATACTGAATGCCTGTACCTCTACCTTAAGAACCAAATACATTGTGTGTATCAACCAGGCGAGTACAATTTATATTCTCAAGTGTATAACAGTAATACTGTGCGCCCTGTTTCAAGTCTTGTCCACATGACTGTATCCAACAGCCTCACTGTGTGAGGTATATCGTTGTGTTTGTTGCCAATGTTGATTGGCCAATTATGCCTGATTGTGTTCCTTGAGGGAAGCATTCTCCAAGAGTTGTTAGTGAATGGCCAAATTATGCCTTAGCTTTTAATGTGACCATGGGGAGCACAGGACCACTCCAAAAAGTTTTTTGATCTTTGCAAAGCCACAAGTAACTTGTAATGACAGCAATATTAGTCAAAGAATAGTTTGAAAGTCATTGATATTTGTTGGTGTGACTTTAATGGCGGCTTTGACGCCATGGGCCGTTTGAGCTTTAATGAGAAGTTTCCAGGTGGGAGTTAAAGTTGGGTCTGTGCCCTTTCTCTGTCGTTCATGACCCCTACATACCCAGCCCAAGTCTGTGTATCTAACTGTGACTGCGTGCTGCAGCTCTGGTGTCATTTATTTCTCCTCATGAATAATATATAAAAATGAATAATATGTAACTATACACTACTTTTTAGTAGTAAATAAAACACATAAAACCCCCACAGTACACACAGACACACTCAAACACTGTATGCCCATTAAGAGTGGTTGCCCTCTGCAGCGTTGGCACATTTCAGAACTATGACTTAACTCTGAAACACAAGAGCACATCAAGGAGAGCTGGACTGTAAAAAGAAAAAAACAAACTGTTATCTTCGTCAGTCTGCATTCGGCTCAGTTTGATGATGGACCGCTGCCTGTGTTCTTATGCCACAGCGGTATTAAGAGTTCCTAGTTATGCTGCAAGCATCAAGACAGTAATGCTGCTTGGCTCTGTGTCGGCTCTCAGGGCAGAGGAACAGGATTGAGTGCTCACCAGCAGCTACAGAGAGGGTGTGTGTGCGCACGTGTGTGTGTGTGTGCACACGTGTGTGTGTGTGTGAGATGAGCTGTAAAGAAAAAGGATGTTGTCTGACATGCTTGAAGCAGTAATAGAGCAATATGTTTTGTCGCCCCCCCCAGTAATCCTCCTCCATCTCAACATTCTGTGTGTGTGTGTTTGTGAGTGTGAACGTATATGTGTGTGATTGATGACACTACTAATGGTGTGTCTAAACACTGGCAGCCCAGTTATCTCTTATCTGACAGAGAGGAGAAGGCTTGTGTCAACAGCTGCTCCTCCTCATTTATCTCTCTCTGTCCTTCCTGCT
Source organism: Scomberomorus guttatus (assembly GCA_038419695.1). Classification (NCBI taxonomy): domain Eukaryota; kingdom Metazoa; phylum Chordata; class Actinopteri; order Scombriformes; family Scombridae; genus Scomberomorus; species Scomberomorus guttatus. The sequence goes on along the minus strand of CM076449.1, from coordinate 14,517,275 downwards.
CTTTTTTTTTCTTTCTCACAACTCAAAAGCTTACTCAGTGTTTTCTTACTGCTATGTATGATTGCAGATTAATTATTAATTATTGATCAATCTGTTGATGATTTTTAATTAATAATTTAGTCTATAAAATGTCAGAAAATATTTTTAAAAAAAATTCCTGTTTGCACCGTCCCAAAGCCCAAGGGAATCTTCAAATCTTGTTTTACCTGATAAAATCACTTAAAAAATTAATCAATAAAATAATTTAATTGATTCAGCACAACTTGTCTATTTTTCTGGAGATTTCCTGTTGTTTTAGCACTACATTCCACCCATCTATCTCCACTCCTCTGCTGTTTTTTTCTCCTTCCGTCCTTTACGCTCATCCATCCCCCCAGCAGCTGTCCTGCAGTTTCCAATAGCCTTAAGGCCATAGGAGATAGGAAAGCCCTCAAGCCTTCTTGTGCAGCTCAACCATGGGCCCTATCTCCAGCATGGGCCTCAATCACTTTAATGCGGCTGTTTAGCCATTAGCTTCTCTGAGGGAGGCCCATATCCATCCATCCCTCCATATATCCCGTCATACATTAAAGGGCAGATTGATAGCCATCAGCCCGGCCTCGGCCACTGACAACACTCTTAATATTGTGTCTAACACAAAGCAGATGGCTGCAGGGCTCTTCTACAACACATGCACACACACACACACACACACACACACTGCTACCCCCCAGCCTATTCTACTGTTTCTCTCTCTCTTTCTCTCTCAGGAGAGGGGATGAGCGTTCTTAATTAAAAGTTGGATATATGGGCCTCTGGGTGGAGGTGGTCAAGCAGGATCCATTACCTGCACATCGGGGCCCTCCATAGTCTGAGTTAGGGTGATGATTAAGATGAAGAGATGGGGGATGGGGCACTCATCTCATGTCTGTGCCGCATCAAGAGTCAAAACAAAAATTAAGGATGGAAAAAAAGGAAGAAGTAGTTGTGGCACAAGGTGCTAGCTGAGGGCGCTAAAGCTAGCGCTGAGCCGGGCTCAGGCCAGGAGGTGCGAGCCATGATCTCAATAGCTGTATTGTGTTCACACTTGAACAGGGGCCAAAACCCTGTGAAATATCAGAGCGGAGAGAGGGAGAGAGAAGTGTGGAAATGAAACAATGGTTTACACAACGGTGAAATAGGTCTTTTCCTCTGCTTCTCGCCAGCAGGCCCAACACTCAAGGAGAGAAAGCTTTATTGGCCCTCCTGTCCTGGCTAGTCTCAGCCCCTGGTAGGGCAGAGGAGGGGAGGGCAGCACTACATGTGTGTAGACAGACATAAGAGCTAATGTTGGACTGAGAAACACACACTCAGATAGGCAGATCTATGTTCAGCAGCCACACACAGAGCACAGAAGAGAACACACACGTACAATTATTCTATGGTAGAGATGAGAATTGCCAGATATTCATCTAATCCTGTTGGAGGAGAGTAACACGTCTCATGGCATCACGTATGCCTCTATGGCTACAGCTAATCCTACTGGGCAGAACACCTCCTCTAATAACCACCTACAGGTTTAACACACAGTTTGAATGTTTCTTATTTTTTACTTTCCTCTTCTGCAAAAAAAGAGAGCAGGGGTGGACTTCATGAAATGGGAGGAAAACCAGCTGCAGTTGCCTTGTTCTGTTAATAATAATGTGCAACATCAATAATCAATTATATTGTCTTTTTTAATTTCCATGTATCTACAGTAATTGTTGCTATTGATTTGTACAATGAACAATTATCTATAAAACGTTGAAATGCTGTCCCTTTAATCTGGGTTTATAATAATAATAATAATAATAATAATAATAATAATAATAACTTAGCACATCCATCCTTCAGTGTTGTAGTGTGTTGCATCCCTGGATGGATGCGATATTGCTGTATTGCTGTAAATTGCTGATGTGTTTCATAAAGGCCACAATAGTACTAAATCCTCTAGTACTGAGGCATGAAAGAAAACAATTTCATCATTTACAAAGTGGTACACGCTACTACGCAGACAGCAATGGGACATTATGTAAATAAAATTAAGTCCTTTGGAGACGTTGGCACGTAAAACAAAGTAAAATGAAACTCACCGTGTAATGTGGAGCATCACAATCACAAGTCCAGCTCCACGCTCAGAAATGTTGACTTGCCTGAAACTAAATTATTATAGTATTAGTATTATAGTAACAGTACAGATGTAGTTTGTTAGCAAGACTCTGATTCCAAAACTTAATAAAGTTCGCATTTAATCGGAATAAAATTTGCTTTAAAAAAAAACAATTTGAGTAAGAACTATCCAAAACATCAAGATTGGTTAATAAGTCAGAAAGAATCTCAAAGAATAGATCTAAGAAGTAAGATCATTTACCACAGTTCAAGTTGATTGGAAATGTATTTTGCCTATGCTGCCAAGCAAAGCAAAAAAGAACTCACATAGTGATTTGCTGGATGAAGATGGGTGAAAAATCATACTCCACTGTCCAGGCAGACGTGCCAACTCCCAAAATGCAATGCAAAATACTGTAACATACTGTTTTCTTTCCTCCAAGAAATCAATATTGTAAAATACCGTTATCTCCCATCTGAGCCATTTCATCAACCCAAATTAGCAGTAATGTACTGCATTTAAAGATAAGATCGGGTACCGATTTACTTCACAACATATTTTTGTCGATTTGGGCTTTCAAATTCAAACCTCCTGCTAAAACCTAGGTGGAGTACTGGTGATGAAGGAGAGAGAAAGAGTAAAAAAGGAGGAATGTGTGAGTGTGTATCATTCTCTTGCTGGCTCGCTCAAGTTTAAGAAAAATGCTGTGCACCTCGCAGAGGTTACGTTTCATCTTGTCTCAGCTCTCTGCTGGCTGCCAACTCATTGATCTCATAACGCACAAGGACGCTATGACGCTCTACAATGATATTCCACCAAAAATGAAATTTAAAGAAGATGGTTGGAGACAGACATGACATTTTCTGTTTTGTGTCAGTCTCCTTTTTTGAGATTCAAGGAATGAGGTAGTCGATGGGATAAATTTTACGGATTTGATACTGAGCAGGAACTGATATACAAAGGGAAAAATTCTCTTTCATTTCATATTGGAAACCCCTGTTGTCTGGTTTGGATCACTAGAAATATGATTACAAATGAATAGTTCTTGTCACTGCATTTCTATGTCTCTCATGCTTCTTTCTTCCTTCATCATTCTCCATTGTATTACAAAAGCAAATGTTGTTGAAGGAAGTATTCCTTTATTCGGGTGTTAATAAATAATTGATAGTGTTACGTGCGCTACAACTTTGTACCGAGCACCACTTCCCTATTTGTGTTTGCACAGTTCCAGGAATTGTCCCATTTTGTGTTTCACTTCCGATGTCAGTCGATAGAGTGGAGGTCAAGTTGTGTCAGTGTTGAATGCAAACTTCCTTGCCTCATTATTATTTGACATTATTCTTGGCATGGATGCATTAGATTTGATTGATTTAGTTGCTTTGCTTGAGCTCAGGAATTTTTTAAATGTTATATCCCCTCTATTTGGGAACTTAGTACTTACTTTAATATGCATTATATGCTTAAATTTGGAGATCCAAATCTTACCCTCTCCTTTTTTTATTCTTCATGTTCCATGAGTAAACATTTCACGTTGTAATATAATATATATACAAATTCTTGATGAAATGACGTAAAACACACATGTACACACAAGTACACATGTACTTTTGCTATAGAAAACACTTAAAGTCACTGTGCATAGAATTTGAAAATTTTGGCAGCCCCAATCTGGACACGATGAGATGGGATTCACAGGGATAGTCTCATTTTTACAAACAAGAACTTATGACATCAGAAATCATTTGAAAAACATATAGTGGCTTTGAACACATGCAGTAATTCAATACATGCATTTGTGTTTATAGGTTACTGTGTGTTTGTGTGTGTGGACAAGCCCAGCGGCACCATCAAACATTCCCGTAGCCAATAAACAACTCCTCTGCTCACTTTCTAGCCAATAAACACACACTTTGCTAACTCTGTTTACCTCTCAGTTAATAGTCAACCAGTTTACTCACTTTGTTCTCCTCTTGAGCCTTTTTATATTTCTTTTAGCTGATTTTAAAATGTGATAAATGTTTTTTTTTTTTTTTTTTTTCATTCCCAGTATGAGAAAATGTTTTCTCAGTGTGGCACTAACTTTGTCCAGTGTGTGTGTGTGTGTGTGTGTTCCTGTTTGTGACACACAAAGTCTGGCTGTTAGCCTTCAAACACCACCGACAGAGTGTGTGACCCTTATGTACTGTTCATATATTTCCCCATTTACACTGCACCTGCTTCTCTATAATGAGCCAATATATCTGCTCACTAATTGCCCTAAATACATATCATAAAGCCTGGGCCTGTAAAAAGCTGTTCAACAGACATAGCACGATGGTAACCTCTATGTGCACACACACACACACACACTTTTACACTGAACATATCAGACATACATAAAAAAACATACATGTACACAGGCAGAAAGTCATGCACATAAGCACATACACCTGCACGTATACACACTACAAACATAGGATGGAATACTCGAGCGTGCACACAGACGCTCTTGCACACACTCATCCAGCCTTTTAACAAGGGGCTGTAAATAACACAAAGCCATTTTATTAACGAGGCCCAGCCTGAAAACTCACTGCCTCTCTTCTTTTAAAGCGCACACACTTCCTGTTTAACATTACCCTAACCTGGCAACCCAGCACATGGCAACCTGCTCATTCAGATGAGCTGCAGGCATGTGGGGATGGACATGGTGGCGTGATGCTAAAAATAACATATGCAGTCATTGACTACAGATGTGAAAAGCTTTTCTCCTGTTTCAATTAGACATGTTTGGCAAACCAAATTTGAAAAATGGTCATTGGTAGATTTCAAAAGCATGTGTTGCCTCCTGCTGCTGGAAAAAGAGTAGTAGAGAGAGAATTTAAGTAGCTACTGACAATGTAATGATGCAAAAATAATGACAAAATCGTAACTTAACAGAATAATAAAATGTCCCTCAAATGGGTCCAATTTGTAGTTAAACCTGTTAATGTAATAATCCATATTAGTTAGTATTGTTATGTCATCGGTAAAATGTAATATGTGATGCGTATTATGAAGTGATAGCTCTTATTGTTGCATTATCCAGGAGTGAAGTAAAATTTTATTTCATTGTCAAGGGATTTGTTTATTATCAGCTGTTACAACCCTATTATCAGAAATAAAATGCACTTCTATATTTATTCTGTCATCCTGTTTGTCATCGTGTTCCCACCTGCATCGGAACTGCTGTTCTCTTGAAGGGAAACGTTAGACAGGTCGAACTCAGACTAAATGAGATTTGACCATTTGAGTGTGGGAGACACTGGAACTTTTCACGTTTTCAGTGTAGCACACACACACACACACTCAGACCACAAATGATAGCTGTGTGACGGTGACTGTAGAGACGCTGATTTAAGGGAAGCAAGTTGGGTCATTAGTGAGTCGGGCCACATTCTGACACTCAGGATGCATGTAGACGCACACACACACACACACACATACACACACACTACAACCCAGATGGCTTTTACAAGGCCCCAGGCCCTCCCTGGCCTGCCTGCCTGGTTTTTAATTATGTCGATGGCTGCCCAGCCCAGATAAAATGGGTCACATTTAACACGCCTTCGCTCACCTTCACACACACCACACATACAGTACACACAAATAGACACGTAAAGCACACACTACAACACCTTGCATACATATTACTAGTGAAACATGTAACTCACACAAGGCACAGACACACACTTTAACACTCTTGTGTCTTTGACAGAGACAAACGGTGAATATGTGATATTCAACACAAGGGCTCTTGCCTTAATAAAAGGAAATGTCTGTCTGCGTGTGTGTGTGTCTGTGTGTGTGTCTGTGTGTGTGTGTGTGTGTGTGTGTGTGGATTTACAGCCTGTTTCCTCTTTAGCTGTCATTAGGCTCCCAGACATGGCTACACAGGTGTACTATTACCAGCATCAGTAATAGGCACACACACACACACACACACACACACACTCTATTTTCAAAGGCCCAATCTATAGTTGCAGTGTAGCTCCTCCTGATGAAACACTTCTGCTCTGCTACTGACTCTCTTTATTTGGACTTAACATATTTTCACTGAATATTTGATATCTTTAATTTTGATTCAATGATGTCATGTTAAATCCATAATTTAATGATTCCAAAAGTTTGATTTAAATTATTAAACGTGTGTGTGTGTGTGAATAAAAGCCACATTGTCAGCATCATTTGAGTGTATACTTCTCACATTTAGGCAGTTTGAAGAACATATTTGAATAATATTTGAATGTGATTTGAATTTAGCTGGACAAATAAATTTGTGGCTCCACATTCGACAGTTACTTTTGGTTTTTGGCACTTTAGTGTGCAGGCAGTTTCTTTTTGTGAACGTACAATACATTTATGAAAAGGCAGGAATAAAGTGGTGAGATAAAGAGAAGAAAATAAAAAAGGTATAGATGGACTTTCATAAAGGAGGGATGTGTATCATTAGTACCAACTCTGTTCATGTCTGTTTAAATCTGTAGACTGACTGGGAAAGTTTTGATAATGAAGATTGTTGAAGATGACAAAAAGAGAACTTCTCCCACATCAATTTTGTGTTTTTTGACATCGACACAATATATGTGTGTAGTGTGTTTGTGCATATTTTGCATGCTGTTTTCTCTGGGCTCAGATAAGAGTCCTTAACCACAGCAGTGAAATTATTTCTGAACATCATTGCACAAGCTCAAAATCTTATTGATCTTTATCTGAGCCCATAGTTCATGTCCTTACGTGCACTGTAATACACACCGTCCTCCCAGGTTTACTGACATGCATGAAGAATTAACAGTTAACTACTTTCATAAGTTTGTGTGTGCATCTTTCCTCCTTTATCATCCTCTCTACATTTGTGTTTCACTGCCCTCTCACATCATCGTCACCCAGAGCCAAAGACCACTGAAGTTAATAAAATGTGAATAATCTCTCTTTCTCTCTGCCTTTTTATTCTTTCTGTCTTTTTCCTTCCTGCGCTAAGAGAAGGTTTATTGACAGGACCCCTTGTGTGCCTGTCCACCTCTCACCTCCGCACACACACACACACAAATGTGGACAGACACACACTCATTTAGACTGTTGAGTGATGTGGCAGGGTAGGGTCATCTCTGCAGGCCCTCATCCATCACACACACACACACACACACACACACACACGTGAATGAGCACAAACACATCGGAGGCTGTGGGGATCTGTACTCTGTCAGCCGCTTTATTAGTCCCCCTGTGTGTGTGTGTGTGTGTGTGTGTGTGTGTGTGTGTGTGCATGTTAAGGGGCCTCCCAACTGGAAACAGACCCTTTTCCAGAAAGGATACACACTCTCAAACACACTTCTTTATTTCTTGTTAGTCGTCCTGCACCTTAATATGCAACACCTCTAACAACCAGCTCTGCAGTCAACTTCACAGCCACTCAATCTGTCACTGTCACTGCTCTGTTTCCATGGCTGGCCCTCTCGTCAGGGTAAAACAGGGGTGTGTATGTGTGTGTGCAGGTAATTCTTACTTTGTCCACCATTTTCATATTGTCTACAACCACCACGGCCTTGTGCTTTTGTATTTGTATGTGTGTACAGCTGCAGAGAGGGAGGGAAGTTTCATTTCCACTTCTGCTTGTCTACCTGGACAGCTCTCATGACAGGCTGCCCCCTAGCAGCCTCAAGGAGAAGTGCATCCCCCTCTTTTTACTCCTCATCTTTCTACATCTCTTTCTTTTTCTCTACGTGTTCACATAATCTTGATCTAAACAGATTAAAAGCAAGATTAATACTGAAAGGCAGTCTGCCCCATGTTCTTTGCTCTTTCTCCCTTTCTTTCATTTGTTGGGCACTTCCCCAGGATATGAGTAGGTGAACCAGGGGGAGAGCCTTCTCTCTACATGTTCACAGCGCTGTTTTCCTGTTTTTTACAGGCCGAAAAAAACTTTCAATGCGGAGAAATCTTTCAGCTAACTTTTGTTTGAGTCTGCTTCTGTGTTTATCCATTGAATCTGAAAGATGTGTTTGCTAGACTTTCACATAGAGGGGTGGCCATGGCTTGTTGTTTGTCTTGATACCGTCTGATGAAAATATCACTGATCACTAAGACATGAACACAGCAACATACGTCTAACTTTCCCAACATGGAAAACATCTATCCAAGATAAAAAGAAGTTGCTACACTTTTCAAATGATTTGAAACGGGATGAAACTATTATTTTCCTGATTACACACACACACACATACTGTATACAAATACATGCAAAGTAGGGTGTGTTCACACATTGAAACCCGGGGCTGGCCAACAAAGCCCTAAGATCACACCTCATAAAAATATTCCCTCAGAGACGCACAATAACCGAGCAGTTACGTCTCACAGTCTGCTTCTATCTCTGTCTCACATCAAAATCACAATCACCACCGCGCTCCGAGCTGCCATTTCCATTTTCTGTCCTCCGTCAAACAGAAAATAATATGTATCTTGCCACCAACGTCTACCCGTACAAGCAACTTTCCTCTTCTAATTCAGCCTTGCGTGCCACACACATCCGTCAGATATAACTGGCGGAGGAGAGGGCATGCCGAGACATCCATTAAAGGTTCCTAGCTGTCAAAGGTTCCCCTTTGTGTTGTGAGGAGCGCTATAAGTGTCGTGCTCTTATCAGAGCTTCCTGTGGAGTTTGCTCTGTATCCTGTCCACTCAGAGCCGCTTCTCTTTCACTGAAGTCTCAATGTGTCTCTGCACGAATTGGTGCATGTGCATGTGTGCTGTCATGTGAGTCATTTTCTGATGCTGTTTAATCAAATAAAACTATAGGTCAAGCTCTGAATTATGTTTTTTTTTCAGTGATACAGAGGTGAATGAAAGTATGAATAAAGTTAATAAGAATGACTTTCTTCTCTTCACTGGCCTTAGTAGGATTCTGTTCAGTTATTGTAATTTCAATATTATTGCCATAGTATTTGGATAGTATTCGCCACAATAATTGCGAGGAGCTGGGAACACAATGGGAAGTGACAACCACAAACTCAAAAGTGGTAAGAAGGACGAGCAGACAGGCAATCATACAGGTTATAGACAAACAAGCAACTAATTAATATGGAGGTAAAACTAAAAGCGAGCACACCAGAAATGACAATAATCTGTCATTGCACAGGAAAACTGTGCACTCAAATACAGAAAGTTATAGGTGAGAGTTGAACCAGGAAGTTGATCTGTAAACGGTGGTGGATGTTTACAATCAACAGTTTGGGTAACTTGCCTTCATTTTCTCTCCCAAATAAGTTTGACTGAACTGGGGGTTTGTTTAAAACCTGCTTGATCGTCTCACTGCTTGTGTTTTTTGCCCTGTCAAACTGCTTTTTAGAGATATTTTCCAGATTTCCAGATCTCAATAATTAACTTGAGTAGAATGTTATTATTGCTGATAGAAATGGTTGGCAAAACTATGAAAACAAGATCCAGTTTGTAATACACCAGAGTTATCCTCTAATTGTCATGTCAAGTCAAATTTATTTATAGAGCACATTTCATACAGAAAGCAACACAACGTGCTTCACAAGGACAAGAGCAATACAATTATAAAGACATAATTAAAGTGCATAATAAATCAGATTAAAACAGGAGCAGACAGTTGATCAACCTAGTTAAACACAACAGTAAACAGAAATGTTTTAGGTCTATTTTTAAAAGAACTAAGCGTTGGGACATGTCTAATATAAGTTGGAAGGGTATTCTATCTGTATGGAGCATAATGGCTGAATGCAGCTTCTCCTGCTTTAGAGCGCACACGGGGGACAACAAGGAGACCACTGGCTGATGATCTGAGGCTTCTTGTAGGTTCATATGGCACAAGCAATTCCTTGATATAATTTGGAGCAGGGCCATACAGCACCTTGTAGACGAGTAGGAGGGCTTTAAAATCAATTCTAGCATTATCTAATTATGTAATTGTGACATGACTTTAATGGAAGAGCAGGGAGGTTGTCAGACACAAGAGATCAGCAAAGTGACATGGAGAGCTGAGTGAATAGATGATCTGCCCAAATGAGCAGAATTAACAATCTAACAAATGTTAGATTCTTTAAAATATTTTTTTATATATATAAAAAGAATTCCTGATATCTTTAGTGTTACAGTCTCTGTTTCGTGCTTCTGATCTGAAGGAGGAGAGAGAAGTTTAGAGGAGAACCACGAGTAGCCAGGTTTGCTTTGTTTGGTTGAAACCCTTTCGCACGTGGAGGAAGAAATGAAAAAGAAAGGTAAATAAACAAACAATCAGTCGCGGGCTTGTTCTGGCTCTCCTTCTCTGTTGCACCTCATTTGAAGCCTTATAAATCAGGCTTCCACCCGGAGACAGGGTGTTAGCAGGCCTCCCAGACAACATACACACACATGTGCACGTACAGAAACACACAACCTACGCAGGTCTGCTGCTCATTAAGCCCAGGATCAGACCCTCGGGTGTGTATGTATAGGGGAAGAGGGGAACCAAGATGTGTATGAATACTACCATGCTCATATGTAGGCATGACAGAATACATGCATGTGTGTGTCAGTCTGTGCAAAGTTGTGCATACCCACCCTTATCCTTGCCACACCTATTCCCCTACAAAAAAAAAAACCTTGGCTCCACCTGGATCTGAGCTTTTCTCCATGTGTTCATAAAACATGTACAATACCTGTCGCAGCTCCCCGGCAACGCTGTGACAAGTGCACTCTGACTCTACTCTGCAGAGAAGATATTGTGTGGAGTAGTAGGTGTGTGTGTGTGTGTGTGTGTGTGTGTGGATGGTTGAGGGGTTATGCTTGCTTAGTTTTCAGTGACTGTTTTCACACATAAAATAAAGGCCTGGACTCGATCAAGTAGAGTGTAAACTGAAAGCAGAAGAGGCAGTAGCTGTAGATGTGGAGTGTGAGGAATGGACTGTTTGTATTTTAAGCTCTTCCAGTAGATATATCACATTATTTGCCTGAGTATCTCAGTGTGAATTACAGAAAATACATAACAGGAACTAATTTGCATAAACAGTCTCTTTCTCCACTCTCACAATCAGCAGAAACATTTACATAAGCAGCACCCACAGTTTTTTTTTTATTTCAGGCTCGTGGAACAGGGTTTTTAAACATAGGTCAAGGTTTTGATAAATTATTTTTAGCCATGCCACTAACAGGCATTGTTATTCTAAAGCAGGCGCAGTTAGTCAAGAGGGTAAAGTCACACCTTGGCCCAAAAAATGCACTGTTGGATCTGGGAGGAGCACAGCTGGTTATTAGCAATAAATAATACAAATTAATGAAATGATTAATGTCAATTAATAATAACGGGGCACCACCCAGAAACTGAGACCAATAACCAGACAGTGAGGTAGTCTCATAAAAGAGTTCACCTAGAATGCTAATATCTGAGGGATATCAACTGAGTTTGAGCTCTGACTCTCTCAATCAGTCACTTATCACAATAAACATGCACAATAATGACAAAAGGACTTCTCTTTAAAGCTCTAGTCCACTACTAATACTACTAAGTTACATCACGCGAGAACTAACCGGCGGATGTGACTGCGGTGGTTCGATTAAACAATAGCAAGATGGTGCCAACCGGTGCTCCAAAAAAGGGGAATAAGTACATGAGCACAATTTACCTCCATTAGTAATCTGGCTGGCGGAGAAAGCGGAACCTTCTCTTAGCTCGGTTCCACTGGAAGGGTAATATTCGGTTCGATCAGCCGGGGGTGGCGACGTCACGGCTGTGTTGCCATGACTCCCAGTTATGTTAGTGCATCTCTGCCAATCAGAGACGAGAGTTTGAGGCTTCCTGCTGAGTTCTCGCTTAGGTGTGAACTGGCAAAGCATCATGGGAAATGGAGTCTGTGAGCAGCATTTTGGCGCCGCTCCTTTGTTTCAGAGGACAAAGGACAAAGGCGGCCTCGTGGCCAGGCGTCACAGCTTACATCTAGGCCTGCCTTTGTCTGATCCCATGGTTGAGGCCCAACAGCACGAATGCATTTGCCTAAATCGGTTGCCGTATTCAGACAAACATACACATGGCAGTTGTTTCACACCTCCAACCAGACCCCTTTAGATATTTTCTCACTAAACTTGGCACCTGCACCCACACCCATGAAAATACACCTTCTGCACGCGTTCACTCAGACAACAAGAACATGACCATTCACACTTTACGAGCTGAAAAAAAACAACATGCCTTTAGAAAAGCAGCCAGTTAGAGAAGTTCACAGACTTTGCACATCTAAAAACGTCATATGATTTGTTGGTTCTTCTCTATCACACCTTGATTTCCTTCAGCAGACGTTTGACTGTGATTAGGAGCGCAGAGAGTCAAGCCAGAGGTCAGTGCTGAACTCTGGCCAGGTTGATTGGGAGTTGTAATTAGAGGAGTTGCTCTGTCTCAGGCCTGTTTTTCCCCAGAGGATTCACACAGGCTCAGTAACACATGCAGCGCTGGGGCGAAATCGGAGCTTCAAGCCCAGCTTGGTGGAGAGGGTGAGCTTAGGGGTTTCAGCCGAGCTGCCTCCAGATTCCCCACCACCACTTATCTCCACCATACACAAATACCAATACACACACACATGCAAGAAAAATGCTTTAAAATGTATGCAGTCTTTTCTATTTCGTAGAAACACTGATTGTTATGAAATATAGGCTTCTAATATAACATTTCTGTTCTTTTGCAAATTTTGAGACTTTCTTATTGTCTTATCATTCAAATATGTCATTATATAATATGTCATAATTTACAATTTATCTTGAGCAAAACAAAGCATTGTTACTCCTCCCTGGTTTTCACTTTTCACTCCACAATAAGCCCCTCTTTTCTTATTTTCCTCCTCCTCCTCTTCCTCCTTCACCTCTACCTCCATCCTGCTTCATTCTCTGTGAAAGCGGGTAACATGAAACCTGCTCTCAGAGTCTCAGGGGGGCGTAGGGGTTACAAAGGGTGATCAATATGTGCCAGGGAAAGTCTTTAGACAAGTGAAAGAAGCCACAGTTTGTCTACTCCCTCCTCCTTTCTCCTCCTTTCCCCCTTTCCTCTTCTTGTTGTCGGGATTGACAAGGTTAGGTGGCCCTAACACCCACTGACACGCTGCCTCTGTGCGTCTTAAAGTTGACTGACATCACACTCCATTGCTTTCTTATAACCTGACGTGCCCCTTAAAAATGTTACATTTTTAACTGCCCAGACCCTTCTTGGAAAATGTCACTTATAAAAATATTGAGAGTGACTTGGTAGTTGGTGAAAGTCTGTTGTTTGTCATTTCTTCTTTTGTTCCTTGTGTAAAATCTAACCTGTCGCTGTCCAACAGGTGGTGGACGACATGGGCAACGTCAAGTTTGCCCTGGACACAGGCCCGGACGCCACCAGCAACAGCTGGCTCAAATACGTCCGCTCTGCCCCGTCATTTGAGGAGCAGAACCTCGCCGCCTGTCACCTCACCGGAGACCAGGTGAGTGACATGACGGAGATGTCCCGGTTGTATTTGTAGTCCAGATATGTGTCGTCAACAAGAGACGACAGGGAGCGCTGCTTTTGTCTCTCGCTTCCCATCCACTAAGAGTGGGCACTGGGTTGATCTGTGTGAATGTGCATTTTATGTGTGTGTGTTTACCGTTGTGGTAGCAAAATGTGTGCGCTGGTAATGAGCAAGCAATGGCTCTATTGTGTGTCTGTGGCTGGGCCCGTTGCCAGTGCTGTTAGGAAATGACCCATGTAAAGAGGCTGAAGAATAGTCTGACACTCCTGAGTCCCATAATAACCATTATCCAAGGCATGGTCTTCTTCTGTGGGAGCAGCCGTTTCTCTCCCTTTTTGCTTATTATGTTCCATCCTTCTTTCTCTCTCCCTAAAGAAACATGGGTAAGGCATTTGGAAAGATGCCCAGCCAGTGCCCATAAAACCCCAACTGCTTAAGTAGGCCCTAACCCCAACCCCATGCAATGTGTGTGCCAAAACTTACTGCTGCAATATATTTGCTTATTTCTGTTTATGTTTATGTCACAGAGGTTGTTTTTTTTTTTCCTGTCTGCTCTGCTGACTCTTGTCCCAGTTTCTGAAAATTAAATACTGGCATTGCCATTATTTGACATACATTTCAATTTCAGTTCAGTTTGGACTGTTATGATAACTCACAGTCATGTACTGGGATAAAATAAGAGACAAAAAATGCATCCAAAGGAGCAAACTTATCAGCTCAAAACAAACACAAAAAAACAAACCAAGATGAAATGACACCAGAACATAACTTGAGACATGACGGTGGTATGACAGTAGCCAAATGCATCTATATGACTTGCCTGAGTGTTTCCACATTCCTGTCACTCCACTCTTATTTGTTTCCTAATCCCTGCCTACATGGTTCTGTCCCCCTCCTGTCTCAGTCTCTAGCCGCCTGTTCCTCGCTGTCTTTGTCTCCTTTCTCTGTCCTCATGTCTTGATCTGCCACCTGTCACTCTGTCACACCAAGGGGACAGGCTAGTGTGTCCATTCAAGCTTCAGACATTAAGCCTGACCGATACAGAGAAAGGGGGCTTGGACCAAGTAAGAGGGAACACACAGGGGCCTCTGAGATTGACAAGCACCAATTGGCTGGCAACACCAACCCGCCTAATCCTTTTAAGATTTTCACATCAGTGCCCCCTGCCACTGCCACACAATGTCAAAGAAAGAGTCAGAGCACCGGCAAAATTTTTTTTGAATTATCCAGCCCGTCCTCACAAGAAAAACGACAGTATAGGTCTTAAAATCAGGCCGGCAAAAACGACCTATAGTTACGTTTACGCCATCTAGTAGCCATGACCCAGGGAAATTACACAGTTCAGATGACGTCAGTATAAGGTGACTTGATAAGATAATTTTACCTTATTAGGAGGAGGCGGGTTGGGTGGATAGCTAGATAGTTAGATGGCAAAAAGTGGACTTTGCTGCAGGAGACCACTGTTCGCTTCCCAGGGCAGTGTCGGGATATATTTTTGAAAACCGTAACGTCGTGGTGTTTACTGTTGCCACGATGACGAAGGTTTCATAACTTTAAAGAAGTAATGTTATAAACCTCATTTCAAGCGATCATTTTAACCCAAACCATGATCTTTCCCTAACCCTAGCCAAGTGGTTTTTGTGCCTAAACCTAACCAGACTTTAACCGCAGTGCTGTCACACAATAAAATCTAATTATTTAACAGTGATTTGTAACGGTTTTTGAAAGCAGCATATTACGGTCCTATGGGTCGTTCTGGAGTGCAGCCGTAGGAGCTGCTGGATGGCGTAAACGTAACTATAGGTTGTTTTTTGCTGGGTGAATTTTAGACCTTTACTGTCGTTTAATTATGAGGTCGTGTTGGAATTATCGGACCCCGAAAAAGGCCACGTGCTCGATTGCTTTTTGATGTGTTTTGTACTTAGCAAATGGCTTTGCTTTTGTTTGCCTGGCCATTTGCTTGGTGTAGTGGCTCACAGGTATGACCCTATCATTTATTTACAAACACACACACACACACACAGCCACTCAGTGTTAAAATGTATAATTTAACAGACCATTCAGTGATTTTTCTTTTCTTTTTTAGCATCAGCATGCACAATGCATGAGTTTATGGAAATATTTGCACACCAGGCAAATCCAAATGCAGGCAGTAACCTTTTAAAAAGCAAGTGGATAATTGATTTGTTTATTTGTTTGTCATTAATGTTGTAAGATGAACAAATGTATGCATGATCATGCATAATTTAGATATTTGTGGCCATGTACAAATGTTGTTTCCACAAGCATCATGTCCATACAGTATGAACCCTGGACACATTTTCTTTAGAAGTCCTGTTAGGTTTAGAGATTTTAGAGAAATGTGTGTGTGTGTGTGTGTGTGTGTGTGTGTCACAGAGATGTACTAGTGCTTTGTGCAGGCATCTGCAGACAGCCATGTTATTTTCTGTTCTCAATGAGTCTGTATACAAACACACACGTATATTTCTGCCTGCAATTTCATCCTAATGCAACATTCACGCTCCTTAAATGATGGCTTAACATGACAAATTAACAGTTTTTAAGGGTGTGTGTGTATGTGTGTGTGTGTGTACTTGTGTTTCTGTGTGTGTGTCTGTACGCGTGAGTGAGTGAGTGAGTGTGAGTGTGTGTGTGTGTGTGTGTGTGTGTGTGTGTGTGTCTACCTCAATGAAATAGTTCCCACTCATTCAGAATGCCAACAATCACCCAAAACTGGTGTGTAAGTGAGCCTGTTCAGTGGCTCTAAGGCCAAGTTGCATCTAGTGAGGGAAACAGCTGAGAGAGTGCAATAGGTGATGTGTGTGTGCGTGTGTGCGTGTGTGCGTGTGTGTGTGTGTGTGTGTTGGGTGGGTAAGTGATGGGGGTTGACGAGAAGATGAACCATGTCCACCTTCTTGTCAGTCCTTCATCTTTTGTGTTTTGGAGTGGAGCCCTTTCCAACGCTGTTTGATCTGCCCTTCTACCCCCGGATGGATCCATCAATAAATAGACAATGTTGTGGGTGTGTGAGTGTGTATGTATGAGGCCACAGTGGGGGATTACTGCCGGCCCTACGGCTGGCATTGATCGATGAGGCATCTGTCCCCTGAACACTGGACAGAGATGGGAAGAGGTCAAGACAGGTCTGAGTGTGCAGGCCTTACTGTAGAATACACACACACACACACACACACACACACACACACACACACAAACAAAAAATCATGAAGATTCAAAATGCTGCAGAAACTACAAAGTTTAATTAAGGATGTAATGAAAATGTCCTTATTTATCAACAGGCCATCATCAAAAAAATTAATATTTACTGATTATATTCTAATCTGTAATCTTAATCTTATCAGACAGGAGGATGTGACATTAATATCACAAATTAAGATATTTTAAAAGTTAAAAAATAAATAGATAATGAGGTCTATTCTATACAAAAATATAAAGTATTTAAATAGGATATTGGACATCTTTTATAATCTACTGAGGTGAAATTCACATTTTTGTGTCTGACATTTTGTCTTTTTTTATATTTTGACTATACTTTCTTTATAAATATTATTACAATAATTGAAAAAAATCAAATAATAATAATAACAATAATAATAATATTTTATACTTTTTAAAGTAGGCTAACTATTTCATGTTGATACACAAAAAAGGCGTTTTTAAATTTTTCAAGACTTCTATTAAAATATGATCTTAACAAATTCCAGTTTACCAAATAACTGTTTTGACCCCAATAAATCCAAACTTGACCTCAGAGTTTAAAGGAATTGCTCCTCTTGTTGGTGCAGTTATGTTTAGGTCAGGCTGTGAGAAAGTGAAACAAAAAACAAAATAATGTTACTGCATTTCGAACAAAATTGAAATAACATTTAATCAACAATAATCGTATCGATACATTTTCTGTGTTTATATGTTTGTGCGTGTGTTTCCCCGCGCTACGTGTGTGTGTGTGTGAGTGATAGAGTGGCTGATAGAGTGAGTGCAAGTCTGTCAGGCTGCTTTATCCATTATTTACATCAATAATAGATGTATCAAGCGGCAAAAGCGGCGGCTGGGATCGGAGATGCGGGGAGGGGTCTGCGCCGCAGATCCCTCAATCCTTTTGGCTGGAGATAAGACGAGGAGGAGTGGCCGACGGGTAACCGAGAGAGCACCAAGGGGCAATAGGGAATCACTAATGAGAGAGAGAGAGAGAGAGAGAGAGAGTCAGAAAGAGAGAGAGAAAGAGAGAGGGGGGGGACTCATCATCATCATCAAAGACGCGCTCACTGACTAGATTAGAGAGTAGCGCAGTAGAGGAGCGTCTGTCTTCATCCAGCCAGAGGGAACAATCACCGACGGTCCGCAGCGCGCCCGGCCGCTCCGCGACCTCCTCTGCCCGGCCCTGTCCGCTCCAGCGCCCCGCTCCCTCTCCGGTAGACCTACTATGGGTTGTGTCGCCAACTCCACCGGGACTGAAGTGCTACTGCAGCTGGAGGCTCTCCGCAGCGCCGCGCAACTTTCTCAACTATTCCGCCTCACGGAGAAAAGAAAGGTCAGGTCGAAAAAGTGTAGAGAGGCTGCCGCAGCCGCTGTGGGTCGCCTTGTTGTTGTAAATACGTTGTATAATAATAATAATATTACTATTATTAATGATTACCTAATAATAGCCCAATAATAATAAAAATAATAATAATAATTTCATTTACAAGGAGCAAAGGTAACAAGCTCCGTGTCTCATCGTAAGGGCACTAAGTCTTGGAAGTTAGTTTCACCAGTCTTTCTGTGTGTGTGTGTGTGTGTGTGTGTGTGTGTGTGTGTGTGTGTATGTGTGTGTGTGTGTGTTGTGGTGACATCGTTGAATTGGTGCAGAGCGCCCCCATGTGTCCACAGATCACATCTTCTGCATGCAGCCTGAAGCGGAGTTGTTTTGCGCTGTTTATTGGGATGTCTGACGGTCTAATCTTTTTTATTAGGCTTCACACGTTAATTGTGAATTAGTTTCATGAATTTTCTGCAGATTGTGTGTATGAATAAACCGAGCTCGGTTTACAGATGTTGCACAGAGACCGGATAAGGCCTCGTCTGTGAATGGCCTCGGGATATATTGCCATATTTTTTTTTATCCCTGTTTTCTCAGCTTTCCTTAATTGTCTTTAGGTTGCATGCAGCAGAAAACTCATTTGTTGTTCAACGGGAATTTATGCTCAATCACACAAGTTAAACGACCTCAATCAAATGAATTGTTCTGTGCAGATAAGGACTTCGACATTTGCTGCAGCTGTAAATAAAAAGCGCAGAGCCGCTGAGCTGTTTGAGGTTTATTTTCGTTTCACTCGCCACTTTTCTCTCAGACTGTTTAGACTCATTATTCGTCTGGATTTCTTCTGCATTTTCTCTTTTTGAATGTTTGAGTTATTCCGTGTGACAGAATTCAGAATTCAGACCTTTTTTATTTTACTTAAAGTGATTTGCAAGGAAACAAATGCTGGGTATTTTATAGCCTATTTGTTTTGTCTATTTCATAACGTTTGAGTAAATGTGGAATAAATCAAATCATTGTGTTGTGTCATATTTTAAAATAGCATCTAGTGGTTTCGGCTTTTATTTAGTACAAATAAATTGTGAACAAAATATGTTTCCATCCCTCTGATGCAGCCTGGTTACTGTAGCTTATTTTAGACACACATGGTGTTTCATTTTCTTAATAACGACCATATTAATATGCTAATATTATGCATTTTAAAATAAGGCCCTTCCTTTAAGCGCAATAATAAATATGTGGGTCCAGACTTATTAATTCCATCTTGACCTTAAGTTAAAGTCTCTCTTTCTTTCTCTCTCCCTCCTCAGATTTATTATAAAGCTGTCCGGGACATTGAAGCAGGGGAGGAGCTTTTAGTGTATATGAAGGACGGTATTTTCCCGGAGGGATCCATGGCACCCAACCTACAAGGTAAGATTAATGCGCGTCATTAGCGCACATTTTAAACAAACTCCAACCTGCATCCTGTGTTGCTTTCGCGGCCAACACACACCATAACTTCGCTCATGTGACGGGCGAAGTTTGCTTCCTCAAGAAATGTGAATTATTCGAATCATAAATTTCCAGGATGGAATTAAATCCCGCATTATAGCGTCTGGTTGAAGGCCGTCTTGGACCTGTCATTTAAAATAGGCCTGCCAATAATGAAGGCTACACGTAAGAGTCTGGTCTCAATTGTGCGCTTACAATCCTGTAATGTAATAGGCCTCTTTGCCTGAAATAATGTATTAGGGTGTCAATTGGCACTTGTCATATTCCATCCTAAGTGAGTAGAAATGTTCTGTTAACGGAAAGCCAAGATCAAACAGAAATTATTCGAAGCCATGTTCCTCAAAATACATTATATGGGAACACTCAGGAGCTTTAGGACGAGAGTTTGGAATTTATTAATTTATTATATCGGCCAAAGAATAATAATAATATATTATTTTTATGTCAAAGCTGCAATATGTCCACAGAAGCGCTTTTGGATTTTTTTTGGAGGCCACTGGCTAACATGGTGTGAGAAACACGGACTGAGAATCGGCTCCGAGCTAAATTACAAACAAAACTGTTGATCAAACCTTTTTATGTTTTTTTTTTTAGAGTGGTACTTTTAATTCTCCCGTTCAAAAAATAATAAGAAGAAGCACATGTGATCAAGTATTGTTAAAATATGAAATTATTGAAAAGAAACAAGTAGTTTTGAACTTGATGCACAGCCTGAAGTCAGAATAGTACATTTGAATTATTTCAGTCATCTTGTAGCCCACCTTTTTGAGTTTTAAATGTGTGAAAAATTTGCCTAAGCAAATTAAAAAATATATGTGTCAGTGATGTTAAATAAAATGATTATTATTCCCTTTAACTTCTGAAATCTGCCTATCTATCTATATTCCAAATAATTTGTGTATTTTAGTATGATCTTTGCTTTCACTTACACACTAAAATTTACAACATCATGTGTTAAGTGCTACACTACACCTTGCTGTACATTGTTGTCTGCAAATTGGCTCACATTTCAAAATGCGTCACATTTTTAGGAGCTCTCACCCACCCGTCTCCCCTCTGAGTGGGTAACCTGATTTACTGTATTCACGACCATGCCCCTATATGTCAGACTGAATATGTCCAATTTTTTATCTCATAATCTAACTTGGACAGCTGCTCCCTGTCGATCTGGGCTTTTCTTTCAAAGTTCACTTGAGCAGAAAAGGGGCCATAGTTCCGCTGCATTTCTTTAAACATCTTGGACTTATTGTGGTGAAATGCTGTTGTCAGGTAACATTGTTTTGTTGTGTTTCCAGTCTTTCTGGAACCACAGAAGAAGAAAAAAAAAAAACCCCGATTACTCTTACTTGTCATGGATTATAAAATGGTGGAGGGAGAACAAGATGTGCGTGAGATGTTCTGCAGTTCACCCTTTGCATGATGCTCAGTTTATGCACAGATGTAGACGCCAAAGGAACAGGAGGAAACAGGAGCTAAAAGCAAGCTTGATTATTGAAAAGAAGCAGATTGGCATGTTGTAGGAGTTCATCAAAGATGGAGCAGACTTGTAAATGATTTTTTTTCAATTCCTCTGTGTGTACTGTATGTATGCATGTGAAATATATAGAGAGGGAGGCAGACAGAGAGAAAAGAGAGAAACTCCACCTGCCAGAATGTGTATGTCAGAGCCAAAGTATTTGGCTTTGTGTGTCGTGTGAGAGAGTGATGAATGAAAATCAAATGAAAACAAGAGTTACAGTTTGTCTACTGATTGAGATGTTTATTTGTGCGTGAGAGAGACAGGAAAGAAGAAAGAAAGGAGGAAAAAGACAGCGTCAAATTCCACCTACTGTATAGATGAAAGTGTCTGTTTTGTGTTCTTGTCTCCATTTATTTGTGTGTGTGTGAGAGAGAGAGAGAAAGGTAGCAGGGCTGAGTGGGAGCTTGGCAGTGCAGCCCTCCTCTCTGTGTCTGGCTTATCGGAGAAGGAATTTGAAGTAGAGGACTTGAGGAGTCCCCCGAGACCTCACCCATGCTCACAGATTAGCTGCTAAACTGCACATAATTGTGCTTCCCATCGTCTCCTAGAGAGCTATTAGTCTCCCCTTTATAACCCACCCCGCCCGCCCAGACCAGACTAACTGAAAAAACACACTCATGCACACATGCAAGCACCTGCATTTACGTGCATCCTCACTGAAACGCACATACATGCACGCCTCAACATCCTTTCAGAGGATTTCAAAACATCCATGTTCCTGTTGCAAGAGGAGTTTGCAAACTTTTTTCCATTTTTTAAATGAATCAAAGTTTATTTTAGTTGTATTTGAACCACTTTTTAAAAAAAAAAAGTTATCCGTGTTTAGCTGTTTAAGTTTTAGTAAAACACTCACTCTCCATGTGAAATATGTGCACACTGGTGTCAAAGTGGGCTAGTTAGTTTAGCATTTGAGCTCAGTGTAATGGCCCATTGACCAGAAGGTCATTTATCCTTCTCCCCAAGGTTAGACACATTGATGTTGCTACACTAATGCCCTTTTAATGTGTCCAAGAAGTTCCAGCTGGATAAACGGTCACATGCAGTAGAAAACAGGTGAGCCATGCACTGTAAGTCATTGCGGATAAACTCATTTAGTGCAGCTTGAAATGATGGATGGGTGTGCATGGCGTGTTGGGACACCTGGGGGGCAGACCCAGGCAGTGGCTGCTTGGGTCATGGCAAACAGGGTATGGCAAGTTGGCGCAGAAATCACCATGGGGTTGGCGCCACTGTGCCCCTGCTTACCTCTGTTTCTTGTGGCTCATTCTTTTTTGGAAAATGTTCACATAAACATACGCAAACTCGCACACACATACACACATTTATGACCGCGCACAAAGACACTCCACTGGGCTTTCCCCTGATCTGTTGAACTTGGCGTCTGACTCAGGAACTTGCTATTGAAAAAGCTGGCCCGAGTTTTATGCATTTGACCTTGGTGGTGAGAAGTATTGTAAAGGTTATCAACATGGAAGGGGAAGACCAGCCCCTATTGTTTCCCCTGTGTGCTATTACACCTACAGTCCCAGCAAACATTTGCTTTAACAAGCAATTAACTGTGTTAATGAAGGCTAAGTTTCACTGCTAATTGATTTCCATTTTATGGGAATGTCAATTGCCGGGTTGTTGATTTTACCATTTGAATGGGAGTCCATTTAGCTGTAACTAACACAGAGAGAGGTGATAGATTTTTGTTCTTGTTTAGTACTGGGGATCAACAGTTGTAGCAACTGGATACTTAAGATGCAGCCCACAGGGGTTAGTGAACATCAGGTGCCAACCAGCACTTATATGTTTCTTTATGCACAGCAAAAGTGGTATTGTCTTGACTCTCATAAAATGTAGTCATTTTTGATTGCATATTTTAAAAGCTACTGGAAACAAATAAGCTTTATGAAGACTTTTTGTTCTATTTTGTTTCATGTAGATAAATATTTGCTTGTAAAAAGGAAAAAAAGCTGCTTTTCCTTTTTTTAATTTAAGATATTCTGTTGTTTGACATTTTGCGATGCAATCTACAAGGGAGTTTTTCAGAAGTGTGTGAAACTTTTAAGTAGTTAAGGTGGATTTAAATGATACTGCATATTTCAGAGAGCTGAATTACGTGTGATGGTTAAACAAATCTGTGTTTTTGTGTGTGTGTGTGTGCAGACGAGCAGATGTACCGCTGTGAAGACTGTGATGAGCTGTTCTCCTCAACACTTGAGCTGCGGCGGCACCAGAAGTATTCGTGCTCCAGTGCCGGCTCCATCTTTGACACACTGAGGGAGGACTTCAAACAGGAACGCGAGGACAGTGACGAGCCCGTCCACGAGTGTAAAGACTGTGAGAAGATCTTCCCAAATGAGTACAGGTATACAAACATACAATCATTTTTTTTATTTGTATTCATGCTCTGTGTTACAATTGTGACTTCTATGATTTATTGAATTCACTAATGAACTTTGGCTCTCCTTATCAAGTCTGGGCCAACACATGATAGTCCATACAGAGGAGAGGGAGTACAAGTGTGACCAGTGCCCCAAAGCCTTCAACTGGAAGTCCAACCTCATCCGTCATCAGATGTCACATGACAGTGGCAAACGCTTTGAGTGTGAAAATTGTGATAAGGTACAGCATACCCGGCACGTAAGTTGTGCACAGGACACACAGGCTTTATCTGCTTCAGAAATTCTGCTGGTCTTGTTTTTTTAGGCTTCATTCATAATGGTAGTGGACATAGATTTTGTAATTCTGAAACAGTGAAAACTGTATATTTTCATTGACAATGCAAAGAATGGAAGTTATTATTTTTTGCATTGTTAAATATGGCATACATTGTATTTTTATACACTTATTTCAAATTTCAGGTGTTCACAGATCCCAGCAACCTTCAGCGCCACATCCGCTCCCAGCACGTGGGGGCACGTGCTCACACATGTCCTGAGTGTGGCAAGACCTTTGCCACTTCATCAGGCCTCAAGCAGCATAAGCACATCCACAGCAGTGTCAAACCCTTTATCTGTAAGTGAGAGCTTTAGAAGTTAATGATGCCTTATTCTTAACAGTCCTTTTTTTTTCATTTACCTCATCTCCTTCTCCATCACCCTGCAGTTTCTTTCCTCTCCATGTACTGTAGATCAACTTTTTGATCCTGTTTACGTCTTCTGAACCAAGCGCACACAGGTCCAGGGATCATATTTGTATTCACCTACACTCTTTGTCAAACTTGTTTTGGAGGCAACACTTTATGACTTGTAGTTTAGATTAGTCTAGACTACTTTAAAAAAAAAATACAAACATAATGTTGGTACATTATTTTTAATTATGGATCAAAGACCTATTGTATTTTTTTGCTCTCCTTAAGGTAATTAAATACATATGTAATGTATGTTTTCTCTTGTGTATGTTGGCAGTAAAATACTTACAATCTAGTTACATTACTAGGCAGATTTAACTTGTAGAATAAAGCTGAAGTTAGAGCTATTTCATTACCAGTTTCCATTCAGGTGTATGTGTTGCTGTTGATTTGGTATACAGAGTTAGAGACAGTGTTAAAATGGGTTTAACCAGGCCCTGATGGGCTGCGTCTTTTTGTTCCCCCAGGCGAGGTGTGCCACAAATCCTACACCCAGTTCTCCAACCTCTGCCGCCACAAGCGCATGCATGCTGACTGCCGCACCCAGATTAAGTGTAAGGACTGTGGGCAGTTGTTCAGCACTACCTCCTCCCTCAACAAGCATCGCCGCTTCTGTGAGGGCAAAAACCATTACGGCTCTCCAGCGGGGATGTTCAATCCTGGTATCCCCATGAGCTCCAGCCCCATCATGGCCAAGGCCAAGTCCCACCATCCCCACCTTGCGGGTCTAAACCAGTCAGGTTTAGGCTTCACTGACTACTTTCCCTCCAGACCTCACCCTCATGCTGGCTTGCCCTTCTCCCCAGGACCCCATGGCTTCCCATCCCTCCCACATGGTTTCCCAGGTATCTTCCCCCCATCACTGTATCCACGACCGCCTTTATTGCCAGCCAGTCCATTGATAAAGAGCCCACTGGGCAGCAGCAGTCAGGAGGTGAAACTGCCTCGGAGTCCCCTCGATGCCCCTACACTGTCCCTGGTTAGCTCCACAAACAGCAATGGAGGTAACAGTTTGAGTCAGGTGGAAGACAAAGAGAGAGAGAACAAACTGGATTTGTCTTCTAGTGGAGAAGCCAAGCCAAAATCTAAGATGGCTGACATGTCTGATGGTAGTGACCTTGAAGATGTTAATACCACAAGTGGGACAGATTTGGACACCACCACTGGTACTGCTTCAGGTGATGGTTCTGACCTGGACAGTGATGGAGAGAGTGAACGTGAGCGAAGTGGTAAAAGAAGGAAGCCGTCTGGAGCCATATCAAGTCAAGAAGGCCACCAATTAGAAGACACAAATAGTGCGTTGTTATCAGCCGTGTCTAGTTCGGGGAACCTCGCTATTGATCGCCCCTTTCTCTCTTCTGCATCAACTCAGCACTCCTTCTTCCCTCCACCTGATGAGCAAGCCCTCCCGCCCACCACCACAAATGCCAATGCAGCTACCACTGATTCCATCAAAGCCATTGCCTCTATTGCTGAGAAATATTTTGGTCCAGGTTTGATTGGTCTTCATCAGGAGAAGAAGATGGGTCCATTGCCCTACCACTCCATGTTTCCCTTCCAATTCCTGCCCAACTTCCACAACTCCCTCTATCCCTTCAGCGCAGACCGAGGTGCCCTCAATCCTAGCATGTTCTTTAAGGCAGAGCCCAAGTCACCTCGCGAGCAGCTGCATAAGATGGTTTCTGGGGCCCCAGAAGCTCCTGCTCATACAGCAGAATCACCATTTGATCTCACCACAAAGCCCAAGGAAGCCAAGTTAGCTCCTCCCACCCCAACAAACCCCTCAAATCCAAACAGTAGTACTGGGAGCAGTAGTGGACCTTTAGCAGTATCTAGTGGTGAAGAACAGCCACTGGACCTCAGCATTGGCAGCCGGAGCCGAGGTGGTCATAATGGTGTGGCAGCTGAGCCACAAAATCGAAAGAACCACATGTATGGAGTTGGAAAAGGGGTCTCCATCAAGGACGAAACCCCAGCTGGGTTTCCACTCCTCCATTCCCAGGCATTGCACCAATCCTCCATCACCCCGCACCAGCAGCCCCAGGCACAGCCACACCAGCCGCCACCCCTGCACTACGCCAAGCCCTCTGCATTCTTCATGGACCCCATATACAGGTATTTCTGCCCCGATTAGTCCAGAAACTGCTATTCCCTCATTGGCTTTTATGTACATACATTGAAAAAGGTAGAGGTTGGTGTTTAGTATGAGGTTGGAGGTTACAGATGAACTCTGACCTCGGTACGTAACCCTCTGCCTTGTTGTTGGTCCAGCAGGGTGGAGAAGAGGAAGCTACTTGACCCCGTAGGAGCTCTGAAGGAGAAGTTCCTCAGGCCTTCACCACCACTCTTCCATCCACAGGTAGGCTGACACCACACACACATACACATTTCAAATCTAGGAAGGCAGTATGTATAATCTTAGTAGAAACAATAAATGGTACAGTCATTACAAAAGTTTAGCAAGGAAATACCAAACCGGGGTACTGACCTCCAGGTATTGCATCCAGGCTGATTATTCCCAGATGCTATCGACTGTCATTTTCAAACCATGTATTATGTGAAAATACTTCTCTCCTGCCTCCCACGCTGCTGCAACCTGAATTGATAGAGCCCTATGCACCATCATTCCACAGTGTTGATGTTATTTTCTCAAGGGCTCTGTATGATTTCTTCCTTTGTTTACCGAATGGCGCCTGTGTACCTCGTCACTTCTACCTTTTTCAGAAGACACAGTCTCTTATCGCAGCCCCTTTGATAATCAGTCACATTGTTCGACTGTCCCTAGACCCTCCCTACCTCTACAAATCTTGATTACAAAGAATGATAGTATTAATAAAAAAGAGAATAATAACCGTTTGAATTGTAACAAATTGCCTCACTTGGCCACGCTAATCTTAGCTGTGGCATTGTTTCATGTACTGGGAGCCCACAGGCCAGCTAATAACTCAACCCCCTCCAAGTTTTTTTTCTCTGTGGCTGGCTGGCTGGCTAGATAATAGCACCGTGTCCATCAAGGACATCCTGTGTTTGTGTCCAGGAGAATGGGGGGCTCTCGTTGGGGAAACGGTTTAATCTGACCTGGAAATCTGTGTCCTCTATCAACTGTGACTTTGCAATACACGCATTTGGTGCATATGCAGACAGATGATTTTACACATGAACATGCATTTGCACATATGACATTACACATTTTTGTGTGTATGCCTGTACAAGTGATTGATACAAAAATAGCTAACATGGATTTTTTTCCTGTAATTTGCAAGCCAAAAATTATAGTGGTTCTTCTCCTCATCCTGTAGTCATAATCTTCTAAAACTATTATTCATTATTGGATATAATATGATTTAAGCTTAAATTCAGACTTCAATCCAGCTTTTATGAAGGAATTGTGGCTGGGAGGAATACCTTAGACCCTGGATGTTTTTAGATATTGTCCATTGACACAAAGGAGAGTACGTTAAAGCACAAAATATATAGGATATAGGCTATAAAGCATTTTGGTGTTTGTAAATCATTACTGATAACTAATCAATATCCCCAGGAGGAAAAATTTTCACACGCTCCCACGTGAAAACGTATCATATCTTATTGTGTCTAAGCTGTGATCCTCCCAGTGATCCAAACACAATGCCACCTCTAATTCAGTCTCATGACGAAATCACCCCGCTCCCCCTCCACTCATTCTCAGACTGCGAATAAACACATCGAGACGGAGTGTCTGTCCCTGTGTCTCTCCTGTCCCGTATTCACTAAAAAAGGAAGGATGTAAGCTGTTTTTGGCAAATAAACTCCTACATAACCGGCCCCCTTTGTTCACAGGCTTCTAGGGGAGGGGAAGTGGCTATCAGTTGGGGGTATCTCAAACTGTATTGTATGGCTCCAATTGGGACTCTTGAATGCCTCATTTAGCCAGTTTGCCGGCCTGCAAGAGTAGCTTCGGCAGAAGGTGAGAGGTAGAGAACAAAGGTGAAGCTGGTGGTGAGGGTGTATGCAGGGGGGTACTGGAGGAATGGTACTTGAGCATTTGTGAATGTGCTTTAGGTCATGGAGGTGACTCACCTTTAGCACAACCAACAAGGCTAACCTCTGATATACTGCTTCCTCAAAGCTTCCGCTCTCTGTCTCTTTCCCTCACTCCCTGTTTTTTCTGACATTGTGTCTTTGTTTTCAGTGCCTACTTTTTTCACACACATACACATACACACACACACACACACACACACACACACACACACACACACACACACAAATACTGTATACCAGTCTGTGTGGCTCCTGTTAAGGTGTGATTAAAGATAAAACATTGACAGCAGATTTAAAAACAGAACTGCTAGAATGAGTTTGTCTAGCAGTTTCATGAATACAATAAATTATACCAAAAACTGTTTAAATAAATGTGATCCACTGTTTAAAAAAAAGAAAAGAAAAAAAACAGGATCTCACAATTATCAAATACTTGATCTTACCTGTTTGTTCTCTACCATCTCCTCATGCTCTTCCTCCTGATCAGATGTCAGCCATGGAGAACATGACAGAAAAGCTGGAGAGCTTTGGCGCCCTAAAACTGGACACGCCCAATTCACTGCAACACTCGGCTCATCCACTGTTCAACTTCCGCTCACCACCACCTTCCCTCTCAGACGCCATCCTCCGCAAGGGCAAGGAGCGCTACGCCTGCAGGTACGTGCCCTGTGGTGCAACATCTTATGTTATTTCCAGATGTTTACAAACATGAAACTGCATTATGTTACATTAAATGTTTGCAGCTACAGTAAAATATATATTTTGTTTTATTTTACTCTTACTTACTTTCTCCCTTCATTTCTGTCCATTCTTCCCCCAGGTACTGTGGGAAAATCTTCCCTCGTTCAGCAAACCTCACCAGACACTTGCGGACACACACAGGCGAACAGCCGTACAGGTATTCTGTTTGTTCTCATTGATGTATTTATGTACTTGACATGCCGATGCCTTACATTGCTTTTTCTGTGAGACTTTTCTGTGAGTTTTTGTTTTTCACTAAATCCAGGAATTTATCTTTGTTCTATTTAAAAAGGAATGTCTTGCTCACTTCATCTCTGGTTGAAGGGCAGTCCCTGTTCACTGTGCTGCTCTGTTTCTCTCTAAACTCTCACTCACATTTCCTCTGTTCTCCTGTGGCAGGTGTAAATACTGTGACCGCTCATTCAGCATCTCATCCAATCTTCAACGCCACGTTCGCAACATCCATAACAAGGAGAAACCCTTCAAGTGTCACCTGTGCAACCGCTGCTTTGGTCAGCAAACCAACCTCGACCGCCATCTCAAGAAGCACGAGCATGAGAACATTCCTGGTTAGTTTGCGACATCTATGACTCCATTTTCTCTGAGAAAAGTGAAGCTGTGGGAACTGCAATGTAGTTATTAAACAGGGATTTTGGTATTCTGAGTGTTGTTAGTAGACTGAATAATGAATGGTTCACATTACCCATTTGGAAAATTTTAAATCTTCACCTCAGTAAATGTTTAGCTTGGTGCAGCAAATGACTTAAAGTGGGAAAACCACTTAATTAAGGAACTCACACACACTTTTTTTTACTGCGTTGCCAAAAACAGCCTTTTTCTGTCCAGCATTGAAGTAGGCCACTGAATATGGATGGAACACAAACTTTTTGAGTGGTTACATCCAAGTGATCTGTACTTCACAATTGTGTTAACATTTCTAAATTACATATGACACCCTAAGGATACAACGCAATATAAATGGTTTCCACTTTATTTAACATATTGTCAGTGGAGCTGTAAACTGCTGTGACATCACAATTTGCAAAGTACAAACTACATTTTTCAAATACCAAGGGATTAATAAGAAGAACAAATTTTTTTCCCCGATGTGCTCTGATCTCTTATTCTGAGGCAAGCTTAAATTTAAGTCTCTGATTTTGTCAAACACAGAGATTTGAAATAGCAAATCTGTTAAATGATTACATTTCTTCACTTAACTGTGACACATTATGTGATTGTGGTATTCCCCTTCATATTTGCAGGCAAACACAAATGATACAAAAGCCACAATCTCTGCCATTCCATATAATATTAAGATGGGAATAATGTGTATAATAACTCTCCAATATTTTGCATTTTCCTTACACTCATCTATTATATATGTCTGATGATCATCAAACTAAACATGCTCATGTGTTTGGTTGTGTGTGTGTCTGTGTGTGTGTGTGTGTGTGTGGCTGGTGTCCATGTGTGTTTATGCGTGTGGATGTGTATGTCTGCACACTTTCCTCAACAGTGAGCCAACAGTCCGGGATGCTTTCCAACCTAGGAACCACCATCTCCTCGCCAAACTCCGAGCCAGACAATCATGCACTTTTAGATGAGAAGGAGGACTCATACTTCTCAGAAATCCGCAACTTCATTTCCAACAGTGAGATGAACCAGGCCTCCAGCTCCACAGATAAGAGGTAAAAAGAAAACACGCTCACACGGACGACAGTTGTATTAAGGTTTTTGCCAAGACTATCAGTGATTACTTTTGATCCATGAGCCTAACCCTTTACTCCTTGTGCCAAGCTCCAATTCTTACGCCAAACTAATCCTAAATCTAACTCGAAAGCAGTCCTAGTCCTAACACAGGTATGGAAAAGCAGGAAGACACACACAAAGTTTGTTCAGCTGACTGCAACAGTTGTGCTTTCAGTTCAGTGGCTCCTTGTCTCTCCCTTCACACAACAGCATAAATGCTAGAACTTAGTGAACAGTGCGCTCTAGTGGCTTGAAGTTGCTTAGCAAGAGTTGCCAAACAATATATACACACATTTTCATATATTTCTTGCAAATGCTACTTTGGAAAGTCACTGCTAATAAATTTAACAAAGATAAAGCAAAATTTTTTTTTTTGGAAAGATATATTTTCTGTAGTTGTTTTGCCACCGTCCAAAAATCTTTTTTTTTTCACCTTATCACTGTGAACATGCTACATGACTTAAAACTGAGTATAATGTGCAGTATAGTTTTGGGACACAGCTCAGAAATCATACCTTTCACCAGTGTGAGTTTGTTTTAATGATCAATGTTTTTCCAGTTTGATACATTTCAGCTGTGTCTAAAATTTCATTAGAACTCTCTTTGTGGAGAACTGCAATTTATACCTGCTGAATGCTGGTGTAGTTGGTAAATTACCCAGCTTACCATTAACTCTGGCAGGAGTGATCACCCTGAGTGTGTTTTCCCCCCACTCAAAAAACCACAACTTGCTTTGTATAATAATGAAAATGGCTGGTCTATTTTTAAACCAAACAGGCACTCTGGCCAGTGGATGAAAAGGTCATCTTCCTGCTTTAAGTCCTGAAATGCTTTCAGTGTTAGTAGCTCAGTTTGTTGGAAGCTTCAGAGGTTTCAGGCAAGAAGAAGGTATTGGAAAAGAAAAGGAGGATAAAATGTTTTTCTCTTTCAGTCAGTGGTTTTCCCTCTTTCTTTGAATCCATTCCCTCTTCGTGTCTTTCATTCTCATTGTGAATTCCTTTCTGGTCGTCTCACTTTCTGTCTGTCTCTTCCTCCATCATCCCCCCTTCCTCTTGTCAACACACATTATGGCCAGCAGACTCAGTGGCAATTTAGCCCCTCTGCCATCTGGGATCAATACTGAGTCTCATCCACAACAAGCTGGCCTGACATTTTAATATCTGTAATTCAGACTAAGTGTTATGCTTTCTGTCCTCCCACCAGACAGCCCACTGTTTATTCTCCCTCTGAGTGACTGAAGTCAAACGCCAAATGCAAACACACATTCATGGATGACTATCTGTAATCGCTCTTAACCGCCCTTGCAACATAGTTTCTCCCCTTTTAAAACTACATTTTCAGCATCATAGCAAGTCAAAATAAAAGTCCCTGGTAGCTCTTGTTTTCACATGAAAACTTTGTTTGACCAGTTTCCAAGCTGGAGATGTCATAGATGCTGAGGCAGCAGTGCTGCTCTGAAAAACATTAGGAGGTTTAGATGTACACAAATATTTCCAGCACTACAGTGTTGAAGGACTAAGAGGTATCTGCCTCCTCGGGACCATAATCCAGGTCATAATTAGGGCTGGAACGAGGACCCAGACCATGGCTTGAGCTCTTTGGTTTGGATAAAACTAGAGTTGGAGCTGGTTCCTTGTCTGGGACTGGGCTACAGTGTCTGGCAGTTTGGACCCTAAGGGGGATTCAGGTTGAGGCATTTATCTAGGAGATCCACTGATGATGGAGCTCTTCCCCCATCCACCCGCTATACCCATACCCCCAGCCCGCTAACACAAACACCCCACTGACGTGTTTAGACTAAATGACAAAACCCAGGGCCCCCTATGTCAGAGCTACGCTTCTTTCTCTGTACGCAGGCATGGACTTTTTCCCCGCCAACCAGCTTGGCAATTTGATTATGGTGATATTTAATCTAGATTGAAAGAGGAGAACTTTTTTCCCCCCCGAAAGTCCCCCTACCCGCATTTACCCACCCACTGTGTGTGACCCAATCCTGTCCCTGTGCACCCCTTCCCAGAGGTAATCCTGTCTGATTTGATAAATGTCCACTGTGTGGCAAAAAAATGGAAGGGGTAAATTTGCCGTCCCAGAGGAAATGATATCATGAGCCATGACATCGTGGTCTGGGGGTGATGAAGGTGGGGTGGGGGGGTTGGGGTGCTGGCTGGAAAATGTACAGATGGCAGGTCATAATGGCGCTGTGCTGATAGCCTGTTTGCAGATCAGCAATCGTCTTCCCTCAGTCACACAAAGTATGTTCCACCATAACAGAGTGTCGAGGACTCAGTCTGGTGCAGCCCATCTCCTGCTCTGTTTCTGAGGAGCTGGCCAATTAATCATGTGTGGGCCGTTTGAAAAGCGCCCTGGGCAGACTGTCAACACCCATGTTGTTTGTGTGGACACCGGAGTTGGGCTGTGCGCACTGTCAACAGATTATTTATGTTTCTCTGTCTGCTCGTGATGAGTCATGTCTTTAGATGGTCAGGAAAATGGTAACAGCCAATCTGGTTTGAGACTGAACACAATCCACAGAGAGCAAACTAAAATAAGTTCTTCTCACTTTTCCACTTTTCTACTTTTCAATGTTGGTAAACATTAAAAAGAGTTGATTTTAATACTGCACATTCCTAAAGTCAGGAGGATTCATGATAGAGAATGGAATTCTCTTTTAAAAGGAAAAATAGAGATATCCTCTGTTTTAGTCCCTATACGCTTCTTTCTTATAAAATCCTGTGTACTACACTACCCACAATGCAAAAGGATTTTCTCCCGGCTTTCTCAACAGGCTCATTTATGCTTATACCCCCTTCTTACTGAAGCTAAGAGAGCTGGCTAGTTGCTCTTTTATTCAGACAGTCGCAATCACAATTTGCTTTTTTAACACCGTCTGGGAATTTTTAACACAAGTAACATGCAGAGCCACAGACTTGATAACCGTGAGCTCTACATGCCTGTTTCTTAAACTGAAATGTCGCCGACACGGGAGGAAAAAGGCAGTCGTTTCAGAAACAGTTGCCAACATTATTAACACTTCCTCCCCGCTTTGACCTTTGATCTGTCTGCAGATCAGACCAGGCAGAAGAGGAGCGCCCACCCAGCCACAGTTTGTCCAACTCCAAGTTAGGGCTCCAGGGGCTGGAGGAGGAGGAAGAGGAAGCGGAGGGCGACGATGAGGAGGAGGAGGAAGGCAGCCTGACAGAAAAGTCTCACGATGAAGCGCCGGAGTCCCCGTCTCCCATCACGACAGGAGTGTATGAAGAGGACGAGGAGGAGGAAGAGACAGAGACGGCTCCATTATCTATGAGCTACGAACACACTCGCAGGTATTCAGTCTGTTATAAACATAAACAAGCCGCTCTGTTACTCAACTACACAGAGGACCAGATAGCTCATGGACACTCTTTACCTAAATCTGCCAACATACACCATGTTGTATCAATTTAACAAATCTTTTAATATAAACTGCTCCTTGTGCCTTCTTTCATTACAACTAATGTCAATACTAAACAACACTACACACTGAGAAGAACATATAGATTCCCTCCAAATCAGCAGCAATCACAGAAACAACACATATAACACAGTACAGTACAACATTTCTTACTGAGATCTGTTCATTTTTAACATGATTTACTTTGTGAATCTGTCAGACGATATTTGTTTGATTCCCAGTGGATCTTCCTTCTGGAGTTATGGACATGAGTTTCAAAATGGCCAGTGTGGGAAGAGCTTCATTTGTAGCTTTTTTCTATTAAACAATCACGAGTAAAGTTCATGTGTTTAAAGGGGTGAGGTCATCTGTTCAGCGAGACCATCATAACCTGATGTGAATAAAGAATGAGAATAGCAGTATCTCTTTTTGTATCCTGTTAATTCATCCGTCGATATGTTTGCCACAAGCGTACATCAATAGTCTTCTCATCTTTCGGTTCAGTTTAGCTAATGAGAGGTCAGCTTCTGCTCCGACTCTTCTCTCCTTTTTCTTCTTCCAGTATCCTCCCTCTACCTGTCTATACCTTTTATTAATCGTACCTCTCCTTTTCTCTTCTTTTCATATTTTCTTTCCCCTAAACCCCCCACCCTACACCACCATGGCATTAACTCTCCATCTATCCTTTCCCTACATCTATCTTTCCATCCATTTACTCATCCTTACCGACCCATCCATACTACTCTATCTTTGCCATCCATCCATCCCTCGGTGTGCAGGTGTATAGAGGAGGAGGGCTCTCTCTTGGACCTCGAGGGTCTGCCCAGCTTTCCCAAGAGCCTGGATGGGTTACGTAAAGCAGCCAGTGATGAGCAACCCTTTGATGTTAAAGACATATTTAACACTTCACTAGAGTCGGAAGCATTGAAAGAGACATTGTACAGGCAGGCTAAAACCCAGGTATGTGACTGGCTTTTGGATGTCCACTAAGAGAGGGAAAGACAGGAAAGACATGTTCTGATAAGATGGGAGGTGGGCCAAAATCCTTTAGAGACAGAGATAAGGGATGAGATGGATTCTTTCATGTTTCCAAGTAAATAAAATAAGAGGTTTATAATCCAGTTAGCAAGGGTGAATCTTTAACTAAGCAGCTCCCTCACTTCTTTTCTTCTCACTTCACTAACACATTACCTGTGAATTGCTCTTACCTTTTCTGTGATCTTTACTCTTAAAACAGCCTAATGAAACATTATTTTTAAGGTATAGTTTTAAAGGATAAAGGAGATGGTGGTTCCTTATTTTCACAGTCTTGGCTTTCAGTTCTATCAGTTATGATAACATTGCACTTACCAGATTCATTGCTGCGATCTGGGAACATTGCAACATTGTTACAAGCAGTTCAGTGGAGCAAGAAACACTAGACACATCAGACAATGTTAAAATTATCAATAGAGATGGTGTCAAAAGCTACAGATTTATAATAAACCAGAGCCCTTCTCTTGCCAGGTTGTTGGACAAGTAGAGAAAAGTTACTAAAAACAAATGTTTGAAAATATTGAACCATGCACTTTCCTCTTGTTAAAAGTCACCTGTCTTCTCCCGCAGGCTTATGCAATGATGCTGTCTCTCTCGGAGAACAACCCTTTGCACGCGCCCTCCCAGAACTCTCTGGACGCTTGGCTGAGCATGGGAGGTGGACCGTCTGAGACGAGCAGCTTTCACCCGCTCAACCACATCTAGAAGAGAGAGAGAAAGAGAGGATGTGGGAGGAAGAGTAGGAGGAACATTAGTTTCACAAATGGATAGAAACAAGAGACACGAGTGGACATGAGTAGTGAGAAGACGTGAAGAGCGGAGAAGAATTCAGTGTCACATACATTCATGATTGAAAGAATGTGTTTGTGTGTGTGTGTATGTAAGTGCGTGTGTGTGTGTGTGAGTGTGTGTGAGAGAGAGAGAGAGAGAGATAGAGAGAGAGAGGAAGGAGAGATTGTCCCTAGGTGAGGGGTCTCGCAAAACTCTGTCAAAGAGAAAGCACTGCTAAGCTCCTGTTGATGTGAAGGACGTGATGAATGCTTCTCAACAGCATTTAAACTTTGCATTACTCTGATCCTCCCCAAGTCCACAAGGCTCACTCCAGCACCACAGAGACCCTACGTAAGGCTCTCATAAAGACAATTAATGACTTGTATGTCACTAAAGTCTGTGTACACCGCCTGCTAAAAGCACTGCAGCATCAGCACTGCATTAGCACTGTATGTCCACAAGGTGGTGCTGTTTCACCCAGAGCAACACCAGGAACATAGTGGGCGCGTGCACTATTGTCTCCAGGTTCCACCAATCATGGGCGACACATTTACTGATCTTGTTTCAGTTCTAACTGCAGAATCAACAATAGCACCACACTAAATGTTACTTGAGGAAATGACAGTTCCAGTAGACTGTTTAAGCCGATTTTTTTGAATGATTACACGGAGAATGATGTTCAATGTTCAAATGTGCACAGTGACTGGTGATTTTAATGAGCTATGTGGGACGTTAGCCATTGTAATTGGTTACCCAATGTGATCATGCTGAAAATGAATTTAAATCACACTCAAAAAAATGAGGAAAGTCTTTCTCTGCTTATTCATTTCATGTCATTTGTTAATTTTATTTACTTTCTTTCCTCTTAGATACCACAGTATTGTTTCTTTGTAGGCACCACAGTGCTAAATTATTAATATAATTATTTTAGAGAAGGACCAAAATTGTATGATATTGTCATATGATGTACAAAATAACCTAGATGTTCATAGCAAGAGTGGTATGTGCCAAATAACCCATAGAAAATGTTTTGTTCTCTGACAATCATTTCATTTCCAAGGGGCTTGCATTTGCTGTCATAATTTTTTTTTCTCTTATTATGCTCTTATATATTTGATTTCAGAAGTGTGTGTATGTATTTATTTTTGGTTGTTTTGTCATGACTGGAGGAGCGAAAATGAAGAAAAGTCATTTTATCCCTCTTTTCTTGTTGCTGAAGGAATGAACGCCTGTCAGAACACGAGGGAGATTTTGAATCTCCGGTTCTCATGCGTCAGTGTGCCAAAATGGAAAGAACCCATGAAATTAATTGTTTTTATTTATAGTGAAAGATAGCTGTAGTTAGTTTTAGATCCTATTTGGCATTGTAACGTCCTGCAGTGTTTAGTTTTTTTCTTGCTTCAAGTTCAACCATTTTACCCAGTATGCTGAATGTGTCCTGTTCAAGTATTATGGGGGGAGGGCAGATTTGGACAACTGTCACTATGAATGTCAGAAAAGGGCATTATGTTGTCACACTATTGAATCTGACTAGTTTCTACCACCTCAAGCTCCCCTTTCCCTCTGGTTTCCATTTGATACATTTAGTATAAACAATTAATATTCTTTTAAGAAATAGTTGGTCTAAAAGTCTAAAACACACAGTCACATCTGCATGAACATCTGGTCTTTGCTGCAATGGAGCGACAGAATCGCTGGCCAAGCAAGAAGGAAGGCAAGGACTCCAAACCAAAAGAAAAGAGTAAACTAAACCACAGATAGTATTAAAATGGACATCATAATTCTGCTGGTCGGTCCTTCTAACACATGGTAAAACAAAAATAATGTCTAGTTGATTCTGGATGGGGATAACAGAAACTCTTGATCATGAGTTTACCTTTATATTCCCTGTTTTTCTTCTGAGATCATACTGAAAACTCATTCCATATGGTCTACAAGGTAGCTGTGCCATGGAGGGCATGAGTCATTTACTGTAGATAACTGTAGATAGCTGCAGAAGGCAGGGGGGGGTGAGCATTGTTGATCATTGTTGCCTTGGTCCTCCCTGCTACTGGGACTTTCAGAACTAGGCCTGATGCTGTATTTTCAAACTAGCACTTAAACCATATTATGGGTCCAAGCCATAAATTGATCAGGCTTAGGTCTCGAGAACTTAAAACACATTTTCAGACTTCTTTCACTTTCAGTAGATGAGCTGTAACTTGAGCTCGGCATGGAGAGATAAGAAAAACCTGAAACAGAAGCACTGTAATTTTTCTTCACGACAGCAGGTGGGAGTGTGATGCTAGGACATCTCATTTTTCTAAAGACAGAAGTCTCTTTTTATAATTCTACTGAATGAGATTTCATTCATGGTAAACTCATTGTTTTCCAACTTGTGGTTATAAAATATAAAGACTTGGGTTGCTAAGTTTTGAGGTTGACTATATGTAGTAATTCATGTCATGGACTACTGTAATAAGTACGCGCTGTGTAAAGCAAATGAATTGAAGGCATTGAAGTATTCCATTTTGCCAACTTCAGAAAGTATTCTGGCAGATGGTCGCTGAAATATGTTTCAGCATAATAGAACATGGTTGCTGTTTTCCCCCCACTGTTACAGGAGAAAGTAAAAATATACATATTGTTTCTTTTTAACTGTATAGTATTTTAAAGAATGAAAAACAATGGTGCATTTGTCTGAAGAAAAAAAATCATTGAAAAATATGGGTTTAAATGGATGGTGCTTGTTTTGTTTGAATCTGAGTTGTATATCGCCTCTGTTATGTTTATTGAAAACAAACAAAAAAAAAAGATATTGTGCATGACGTGTTTAGCAGTCATAATGATGTCCATTTGTGAAATGTGTATCAAATCAAAAAATGAGAAAAAAAAAAGAAAAGAAAAAATAAATCCGTAGATGCACTTATTGTACATGTGGTTAGGTTAGTAGGTTTGACTTCAAGTTTTTGACTGCCTTACAGATGTTTGGGCAGGCGGCTCTGAAAGACGTAGAAAAGACTTGTGGGAGAAGACATAATGAAAAACAATAAAGGATTGTAGAATAATATTGAACAATTCTGAAATTGCAGTTCTTTTGATGCTTGTGATTATTGAAGATGTACTTTAGAGAAATTTCATTGAAAAGATATGACTCTGATGTTAATTCTGTAGAATAGCAATGTATACCAAATGTAATCTTTCCAATGCTATGAAGAATTTATACATGAAATTGATATGCAATAAAACCTGTGTGCTTTTTAAATGAGACGTCCACTGTGTGTTTGTTAGTTATAACAGTAAAACAGAAGAGCATCAAATGTTTCCCTCCAAATGAATAATTCATTATTTAGGGCCAGCTAGTGCTGAGACAATTAGTCCATTAACTGATTAGTCAACAGACAGAAAATTAATCAACAATTTTGATAGTCCGTTAAATATTTAATTCATTTTTCAAGCTGAAATTAGTATTTGCTAACTTTTTTGTCACAGTAAAGTTAATACATTTGGGTTTGGGACTGTTTATCAGACCAAACAGCTTCATTAAACATTACATTGACATATATATCCATTTTATATACTAAAGAATTGATTTGAATTGTAATCAAGGGTTGATGTGATTATTTATGTATGTGATTCTGCACGCTGTGCACCAGCTACATATGTGTAAGTTTGAACGTGGTTAGAATATACTATTAAAAAAGTTGGATCCTCTATACTGCAGTTACAATGTGGTGGTAAAATACAACTACACCCTTTCTGAGCAGGTGTTAAATCATTCTGTACTACCTGTTGTCATGGTTAAATGGTTAAAAAAAAAGGTGGACAGACTAACCAGAGAAAAGGTTTGTTGATATTCAGACTACAGTGGAAACAGATTGACCATGACAGACGACATCCCTTTCAAATAGTTGTTGAGATATTACAGTTTGGACCAAAGTGGAGCACCACTGACTGTCTGTTCAGAAAGTATCAATGCATGTACCAAACACATGACTTAGACACTCCTCTTATGGTTACATGCTTAGCATGTAAAACAGCCTACCAGGCCAATTGCATTCTACAGTGAAGCTTAAAAACAATAAAATAAGCAAAAACCAAATGCACAAGCAACAATCACAAATCACAGAAAATCAATGAATGCAAATTTCATTCAAAGCATCAGGCTCTGTCTCAAAGGAGTTTTATAACTGGCCACATGGTGGTGCTATATATCTAAAAGATGAATATACCAAATAATCTAAATATGTGCAACAATTGGAACCATGTTTCTAGCTGTAAGTATTGAATATGTTGAGCACAGGTCTGAAATCAATTAATGTGAAATCATTTTGAAACACAATAGTCCACAAATAGTACTGCAATAATGTTTATTTTATTCAGATGTAAGAGAATACGATAATAATAATATACACTTAACAGCTATATGCTTTCAAAGTAACAGAGGGAATTATCCTTTCACATCAACAGCACATGAGCATTCAGTAAAACACAGTGTAAAGAAATTATACAGTAAAGATAAGATGGAGCAAAGAGGAAGTAAAGTAAATAGTTTCTGGTGCTGATGTGAATCCAGGTGAAGATACAGGATTATTTTTAGTATTTCTTAACATTGTGAAATTAAAGAATTATTGATCACAATTTTCTCATTAATTACTGCACTTCCTTAATCAACTAAAAAAAAATCTGTAAAAAAAAAGTATTGTATCACAGTCTATCACTGGATATTTTCATGCAAATCCAGAAACAGATGAAAAATTCATGAACCTTTTCTTATTAAAAATCACTTTTATCAGTAAAGTGAAGAAAAAGAAGGACTGTTTCTTTCTCACATGGTGAAAAGCAGATGACCACTGAAGGTGCTGTGGTGATTTACATTGTCAAATATCCTCGTGTTAGTCCACAAACGCAAAAACACAACATCTCCAACCTCTAGAATTAGTGTGACACCATTGGCAGAACTCCCATAATGGACCGTCTGATGCTCATATGCAATAAAGATATGTTCTCCGTTCTTGACCAACACGGCACCTGAAGCATGTGAAGCATGTCCATGTGCACCTATGTAGAACTCGAAGTGGTAGGCTCCTCTCACCGGTGCAATGAAAAACCCTGTGGGACATTTTTTGTCATTTGATATAAATAGAGAATCGACTGTTGTAACGAAAAGTCAAATTGATTGTTAAAATGTGTGAATTCATGTACCTGTGTTTGGGCTGTAGGCGTTTCCAGTGTTTGTGACGACGTGTTTGAAGACCAGATTAGTGTGTGTGTTAAACGGTCCGATCGTTACTTCACCTGAAGCCAACAGAGAGGCCGAGAAAGCCACCTTTTTGGCTGAGAGTGAGAGAAACATACTTTCAAAGTGGCTGATGTTACAGTAATATGATGGTTATAATAACTGTAAATCCAGTTTAAATCCAGTTTGAAAATCCATTTATTAAAACACATCATTATTCTGTGTATTATTGTAGTATTCACCATTCTAGGTAGGGTTTTAAATGATCTAAATATGATTACAACAAAAATTTATATATTAAATTAGTTTTGAGTCTTACCTCCTCCTTCTCTCTTTAGAGTCTCCACCTGGTTTTCTGTGACATTTGTCCTGGCTTGAATGGTGATCAGTTCAGCTGTATGTGCTGAAATTTAATTAATCAAAAAAAAAAAAAAAGTGGGAATGTGAAATAAACCATTATGAAAACAATTTTTGACAGTTAAAAGTATTTCATCGTCACCGTTTTCATTAAGGTTTGATTTAACCACTGAAGACCAGTTTGAATAAACTACTTAATACTGTCCAGAAAAATTGAGTTACATGCATCATTACAATCACTTTTAAATACATTTAGGAAAACTGGCTTTCAGTGACTGTATTGTTTCTAATTTGTAATCTTGACATAGAATTATTAGTCATTGTTCAATATATATATATATATATATATAGTATATTTCCAGTGCCATGATGACTTAATATCTTAATACCTTGTAGTTGTGCCTTCAGCAGTTATCAGTAATTTAAAGTATTTCTGAATAATTTTAAGCAGAAATCAGTCATGATGATTTACACACCTTGTAACTGTTGCTTCAAGTTGTCCACATCAGTTTTCTGCCTCTCCAGTTCTGCCAGCTTAGCTGCCTGTGCTAAAAAAAAAAGGGGGGAAAAACTATATAATAAGACATATTCTGCGCAAACAATATTTCTGTCTCGTCCCTCACTCCCTGACATACTACTGTACCTTCATTATCTCTCTGTAAGTACCTGATCTCCACCCTCTGTTCAGCCAACAAGGCGCTCATCTCTCTCAGCACAGCATGAATGTCTTGTGGACAGGTCAGTGGGTGTTGAGAGGTATTTGCTGGTTCCCTTCCCTGGTGTTCAGTCTGCTTTCCATGTGGAATAACTTCAATGTCAGGCTCCGCTTGAAGCTGAGCCGTGTAGAGAGAGCAGATCAGCAGCAGCAGTGGAATAAACGTTGTCATCTCCATTCTGTAACTGTCAGTCTGTGCAGATAAACTTTTCATTTTCTGTGTTAATCCCAGCCTTAAATAGTGTCTTACCCTGGTCAGTCATTAACAGATTTTCTTTTATCAAAGATACGATAAGGGTTGGAGTACGTTATCTGGAAAACCACACATCACATAACTGAAACTGAAGATACATGATCTATCAGTATCTGTACTGGTAGCTTGTAGTTTCTATGTTAATT
Organism: Scomberomorus guttatus; assembly: GCA_038419695.1. NCBI lineage: Eukaryota > Metazoa > Chordata > Actinopteri > Scombriformes > Scombridae > Scomberomorus > Scomberomorus guttatus. Next base: position 14,474,567 of record CM076449.1, on the reverse strand, counting down.
CCAGCCTTGAGTAATGTTTTACCCTGGTCAGTCATTACCAGACTTTCTTTTGTCAAACACACATGCAGGCAGATACGAGTGGAGCATGTTATCATGTTATCTGGAAAACAACACTGAAAACACAACACATGAATGTCTGTACTGTTTCAAACATCAATGACAGTCAGAAAAAGTGACCTTCTTCAAGTCAGCTGAGATAAACTAGATGAGTTAATAAGTTCGATGAGTAATAAAAAGTATTTTTCCACAATTTTCCTCAAAAAAATCAAGCATAATAAAGGCTTTTGAATAGCAACACCACCAATGTTACAAAAACATCCACACTAAAAACAAAATTACAAATATATCAAAAGGAATTAAGCGTAACCAGGCTCATCTCACATTTATAAGAAATCAAATGAGCTAAACTGCACTTCTCGTACTGTGTTACGAGCTGATCTCAGACAAATAGCACATCAATGCAACCACTTCATAACCTGTATAAGCAAGCACTGAAAGCAATGGATAAAAAACCCAATGCACATCACCATGGTGATATATTTAAAAGGCACCACAACTGTGAGCCTCTGTCAGAGGAGACTGTTATTTTAAATTTCAATCCAGGGCAGCCGGGATGTGGAATTCTTTACCACAGAGTATCAGAGATTGTAGTATTTATACACATTTTAAATTTAGTTTTAAAAATTGGCTGAGGGATGTAGAAAGAACAGGCAGAAATAAATATTATAGCGGATTATAGTGATCAAACTGTAACTACCGTGTGTATTAAATATGGTCACTATAATCTCATTATAAAACACAGTCAGTTCCAGTCACAGAAAGTGGAGGAGGGGATCTGTTAGATAACACTCAGAGCTTGTTATCTGGAAAACAACACTGAAAAGACAAGACAAACATAAATGATCCTCAGTACCTGTGCCTTTACCAAACTTCAAAAAGTGTAATTAATATCCATTCTGTTCATTATTGCACAAGTTTTCAGTGTGAATAATAAAAAGTTAAAGTCATTGCTCAGAGTCACCTCACGGCCGATAACACTGACAGGTTATTACGTAGATGTAATTGTCATCATCACAGAAATTTAAGTTTGTAAACATTGAATACTCTTTATATAAAAGAAGTCATGGAAGGAGTGAGTAGTAAGCAAAAATGTATCATCTCTACCTGCTCAAACATTAACGACATGGTCAGATATTGTGACCTTCATCAGGTTGTGAATTGGCTGAGATAAGCAAAAACACAATTAAAAGAGAGCTGAGTGTATTTTTCTCTTTGCTTCCTCAATAAATCAATCATGGTAATAAAGTCTGGCTTTTTGAAAGACAACACTGTCACCAAAACATCCACTAGGAGGCAGCAGCTGTGCAATTTATGTGATTTTCACCACACTTTGATTTCCTCCCACTGACATGAAACTAGTTTCTCCCCAAACCAAAAACAAGCATTAAGTCATAATGTGGGACTGTTGTGACTGTTGCAGCACAGACAGTAAAGCTGATCCATGTATATTAGGCAGCTTTTTAATTGAAATGATGTTTAAATTCAAGAATGTATCCATTATGATCGACCTGTGTTCTCTCTAATTACAGCGCAATTTTACACATTTAGTCTCTGAAGAAAACACAAACAGAAGAAAGATATTAACAACATGATGGATGCGATTATATTAATCTAAATGAACTGAAACCAACACCGAGCTGTAAGCAGTCAGTGCACGGTAGGTGAAACTGTAATACAGTGGTTTCAAAACTGGAGATTTGGAAATGATGTCTTGTGCAGTAGTCCCACAATTATTCAATTTGGACAAATTCACATTAATTTTAATCCACTAGAGTCAATAAAATACTCAAGCAGGCTGTAGATGTGGTTTTAAATGAGGAAATCACGTGTTAACCTACCCTATTTATTATTTACCTATTACTAATTAACCTATTTAGTCATCATAGCGCTGATAAATCTGAAAAGTGGGCTCATCCACTCTAAACACCTGTTTCTGTAATTAGCGGTTAAAAACAAATGTCCCTTTAAGGGGAAGGAAAATAGAGGATGGGGGGTGGGGGGGAAGTGAAGCAAGAGGGTACCACTTCCTCATAGCCCTCACAATCAAAACATTATTGGTGCGCAATGGGTGAGTCTGCATCCTCGAAGGGGCATTTTCTGATCTAACACCTGGCGCACATTGTCGGGAAGCTCCTCGAACAGCGTTTGTTGCACCATGCTTCAGCTGAACGACACGGTGGAGCCGGAGAGTCCGGCTGCGGTTATCCACCCTGCAGAAACCGAGGAGGGGGTGGAAGTTGCCTTCACGCCGCCGGAGGCCGAGCGAAGTCTCGGCCACGCAGCTTCCGTGGCCTGCTGTCCCCCGCTACAAACGCTGACGCCTTTCAATGTGCACAACCCCACAATGCAAGCCAAAGTGAAGGACTACTTCGTGTTCAGGGTGAGTTGATCCATATTCACAGATAGCAGCTTGCGTTATCGGCACCAAAGCCGGATTGTTTTTAGTCAGTGTGTGTATGTGTCTTCAAAATAACCCCCTTCGAAAAGCTACACGACCACTCTTAGCGGTGCATCGCAGCGCATTACAGTGTATTAACGAAGCTACACCAGCACATCACAGGGAGGAGATGATGCTGATGACTGACGGCTGTGTGTGTGTGATGCTGATCTCAGCCAGGTACCATTGAGCAGGCAGTGAGCGACATCCGGACTGTGGCACTCCCCTCTGAGGATGGAGAGGTGCTCAGCGTCTGGCTGCTAGCTGAGTGAGTATCCCACCAGCATGTGACTGTTTTATTAGCAGCCTGAAACATGAAGCAACTGTAGAGTTCATTGTAAACACAAATATACATGCACACATACAGGCACCTCAGCTGGAGATGTGCAGTATACAGGCTACAAGCTGTAGAGCTGCAGTGATTAGTCAAATAAATGCATTCATCGATGAAGAGAAAATTCATTTGCAACAGTTTGGATGATCAATTAATCGTTTAAGTCATTTGTAAAGCAAAACATGTTAAATATTAACTGGTTCCAGCTTGTCAAATGTGTGAAAGCTTTTCTCTGTTTCATATCATTTGTAAGCAACTACTTTGGGGTTTTAAGACTGTTGGTCGGATAAAAATCAATTTCAAGATTCTGAGGGGACTCTGGGAACATAAGCTGGACGTTTTTCACTATTTTCTGGCATCTTACAAATGGATACATTGATCAATAATGAAATTACTTCATGTCTGTCAGCAACAGTGAGTTGTTTTTGTGTGTTATTAGGAGCTTTATCTCACTCTAGATGCCATTTTTATGTTACATAATAACAAACAGGGTGAGGAAGAGATTAATAAACGTTCATATTGAGCCACATATTACGACAACAAATTCTCGGAGACTGCCCCTTTGCTCATTTTAAAATTGTGATTTATGATGGTTAAAAAGTAACCGGAATAATGTCAATTTTGTGTGACTTCTACAGAATCGACCACTGGAACAACGAGAGGGAAAGACTTGTGCTTATTACAGATAGGTAAGTCGACGAGTATATTTCGTTACCTCACACGTTTGAAGAAATATACTGTATCAGGTTTGAAATTTGACATTGTCCGTTAACACGATTCGACATTTCGGTTGTGTGTGCAGGTCCCTGCTGGTGTGCAAGTATGACTTCATCAACCTGTTGTGCCAGCAGGTCATTAGAATCTCTCTCAACGCTGTAGACACCATCTCAGTGGGCGAGTTTGAGTTCCCACCAAAGTCCCTAAACAAGTACGCCAACACATTTTAGTCTGACAACAGCAAATTAGCATTTATTGCTATGTCGTTAAAATATTGCAGCTGAGATTAGGGTTATAAAACCTAGTAAGTTCCTCTAAAACAGTTCAAGTTCTGTATTGTTGGTAGTATTATTATTTATACTGCTAATAAATTAGTAATAAACTAGATTTATATCTATAGAAATGTTTTACATGACGACAGGAAAGAATAAAAATGCTGTTTGACACAGAATGAGGAGATAAATTATAAAGAATTGGAAAAGATTAAAATAAACCACTAATTCAAAAAAAGTATTTCTCTGGAAACATACATGGTGCAGTTTGGTTGCAGTGCTTTAAGCACTGCTGGCCCAATTAGCTGGCTGTTCCTTGAAAGTCACATGGTTCTTACACCGTTGTGTTTTCTTACAGGAGAGAGGGCTACGGGATTCGTGTCCAGTGGGACAAACGTCCTCGGGCCTCGTTCCTTAACCGCTGGAACCCATGGTCCACAGATATGCCCTACGCCACCTTCACAGAGCACCCCATGGCTCGTGCTGACGAGAAGGTGGCCTCTCTCTGCCAGGTATAATCTCTCTAACTATATAAAGGCTAAACATATATTTTGAGTAATTTATCTAATGGACTGGTGTTTTTTAAACATTAGGGGATTTAAAGTTTGAAATGTAAAGGTGCATAAACATTTTTTTTTGTGTTGGCCTGGTTTCATCACAAGACAAACAATGGTGACCGCTGGTGCAGCAGTTCATTTATGCACAAAAGGCAACAGCTCTAGTCACAGTTCAACTGAAAACAATAGGCCGATTGCTGCCTCAAAGACGAAATTCATCCCTTAAGAGAAAGACAGTTGTTCATATAATTTAAAACAGTGCAGTCATGATTTTGTGTATGAACAGTTATATCCAGAGCTATTTGGTTATTTCTTATTGGCAAGGCAACAACAGCACCTGGGGCAATTTTCTGGGGATATGAAAACATTCTCTCATTCAGAGCCGTTAGCATTGCTACATGGAATAAGTGGAGCTTATTTGGCTGTAAAGCGTCAATCATATCCATTATTCCACACTTTAGAGCAGCTTCAGGAAATATTGCTTTCATTCTAGACGTTTAGTCCTAGTTTTATAATGATACTATACTATGAAAAAAAAAACCTCCAGTTCTGTAGCTGTGGTTGATGATTGGAAGATTTTTTGGGGGCTTTTCTGTTTTTTTTACTCTGATTCTTTTACTCTGCCAAGTTGGACAACTTCCGAACCCAGCTGGTGCAGGCAGTGAAGAAAGCCCATAAGGAGCATCCCATCCCTGGTCGTGCTAACGGTGTCCTTATCCTAGAGAGACCCCTGCTGATTGAGACCTATCTGGGCATCATGTCTTTCATCAACAATGAGGCCAAGTTGGGCTATTCCATGACCCGTGGCAAGATCGGTTTCTAAAATGGACGGTGTCTCCATATTACAACAGAGTTCAACCCATGTGTGTGTGTTACACTGCGCTGTCTGAGGGAAGCAGTTGCTCCACAGTGTAATGCGCAACCAATCGTGTGTGTGTAAGTTGAGCCCATGAGATGTCCACAACTCTTTAAGTTGGTGTCACAGACATGTGGTCAGCCTACTGTAGGGAGATGATGTGTAGCGCTGCATGGACTGTCTACTCATTTGTTTTTAGTGCCCCCTGTCCCTTTCCTTCAAAGAGCTGCTCCCAGATCTGCCGTACCTGCATGGGCCCTCAGGAGTGTATGCCCATGTCACATAAGTTGGAGACAAAAGACAGCATTTGCGTCAATTTATCACCTCTCTGTACTCATACTAGATTGAGCGTCTTGCAGTCTCATGCTGCTTGTTTGACAATTGACTGTCAAAACTAATGTGAACTTTAAGTTTCAGTAGAGGAACGTTAACATCAGGGTCAGTATTTCATGGTCAAAGATGTTTTGTTTGGGGCTTTCTTCTGCAGCAAAAAAAGGAAGCCCAGAGGTTGAGAACGTGCAGTGAAACTGTATCGTCAGCAAAGAGTATGTTATATGTTTGCTACATTAATAAGATTTGAAATGAAGGATTGGTTTATTCAGGCCGCAGGGCCATAGGGTAGCTTCTTGGAATGGAGTAGCAGCTGTTGGATCTAGTTAACGGTCATGTCACATGATTATTGTAATAAACATTACTAAAAAGGAATTTAGTTCCATGATCTGCACTGCTGTTCTCAAAAGCTCTGGGCTCAGCTGTGTGGAAAATGAGAGCTGGAGACTTTTCAGCGTCCAAGAAAATTGTTTCGGTGGAAATGATAAATTACATGTTGTGAACTTCCTCGCTTGTCAGCCAACGTTTTGCTCTCCATGCTTCCATTTGCCTAAATTATGTCGCTGCTTACAGTAGGGAGCTGCTGTACCACTTGGAGCGCTGTTTTAGCTACTATAGCTAAAATGTTCTTGTATGTTACAGATGTTTTATGCAAGAGGAACTTGCATTCATGTTAGGCATATATTTGCACTCAGCTGCATTAAACTGCAGTGGGAATAATGGATGGGTTACAAAATGAAATACATTCAGGCAAGGCTTTGCATCAGTTCATTAACCACATAGTGTGTACCTTGTGAATTGTATTTAGGTCATTAATTTCTTAACTGCACCCTATACTACATCATTGTGCTACCAAAGGTAACAGGCCATATTTAAATGTGCAACAATGCCAATGAACAATTGTGTCCCAAAATGCCCTTTTCTGGTCTTAACATGTGCATGTGCCCTGCACGCTGCGTTTGCATGACAGATGTTTTTTAAAGGAGTGTTCTAATTGGATTTGTAAATACTTTTAAGGTTTTATTCATCTGCTGTTATTTCGATTTGCAGTTAACTCACAAATGCTTCTAGAAATGAATATTTCATTGCCAGTTCTGAAGCACTTTATTTAAGGATTTTAAAAGAGATTATGTTACAAACATGTGAAAGCTTACTTTTTGTTGAGATACTTGTAGCACAGTAGAGCCACAATGGAGAATAATAAATGCTTTCATGTTCTTGTCAGGGTCCCAGTTCTGGTTGTCTTTAAGAAGTGCTTTTACATTGTGTTCATACTGTCAAGGACTGCAACAAAGTGAATATGTCACAGTTCAAGTGGCTGTAAAATTCAAGCTTTTATAAATGAGACAGCATTCAGATAGATGATGCCTTGAGGCCAAGTAACACGGTCCTAATATATTTAGCACTGCCTAGATTCTTACTGGCATTTCAGTTTGGTGATAGCAGGTAACAGCTATTGAATTCTACCAGTAATGATGCAGTATTTCCAGATTAAAGATAAGCCACTCGTGTCATGAAGTGCAATGCTTTAAAAATACACTCTGTCTCATGTGTTTGTTCCAATGATCAGATTCATGATCACAAAAACTAAAGTTTTGTGAAGAGAAATGCAATTCTTTCAGGATTAGAAAAATCACCTGTAAAGGAAAAAAAATGCATTTGTTTGTGCAATTTCAAATAACCTCTTCAATCCTCCTGAACCACATGTAGCGGCCTCACCATTACAAATGTATGTTGCACAGACAAGCCTTGTTCACTTTTTTTTTTTACAGTAAGTCATCAATTATAACTACTGTTTTCACTACAACAGCTGCCTGAAACGCACTATTGTCCCCAAGTAACATGGAGCTGAGTACACAAATGTTTTTTTGATAAACTGAAAAGACTTAGATGCATAAATTTTACTAAACCACATTATTTATGACAAAATTTATTCAAAATAATTACACAATTTCATGGAAACACACATACAAAATACTTAAAACTAAAAGTATAGTTAAAGCTATAAAACTTTATAAAGTCATCTCACAGTGTTTGGAACTAGTGCTTCAGTTTACATCTCAGGAGAAATGTCTTGTCAGTTTTTCCCACATTTTCAACAACATCCCAATAACCTGCACTGGGGGGCATTTAATGCCTGGTCAGCGTCTACAGTTCAACATGTTCATCATCACCATAACACATTCCTGGCCAAGTGTTTATGGCAAAACAAGTCTGAAATGTAATCCAGTTATGCTTTTTGTGTGCTTTACTTGTCCTCCTGGTCGGTGTCCATGTAGCACAAACACAGCTGCTCCTTTCCAAGCAGGATGAGAGAGTCTCCGCTGCAGTGCCAGCTTAGTGATTGGACCTGGAAACCACCTGGCAGGAGAGAGAGAGACGCAACTGTAATGAAAACATACCTACACATACACAAAATGAAGGCTCAATCAAAATATATGGCAGCAACAGAGATGAGATACAACAGATTTGTTCTATTTGCAAATTAAAAACAGCCTATATTTATTTTTCCTCTACAATCAAGGCAAACTCAATGTTTTAATAGAACTCGGGAGTGTCTCATTCTGGGAGTTCACAGCTTGGTAAAAAGGCCTTTAAATGTTTTGCTCAACTCAGATGTAATAAACTGCAGCAAGAATTGAAATCTTTGGCAGATTTGCGTGAAGTGTAGATCTTTATGGTTGACTCGGCTTTTATCCCATTTTGTTGTGATTACATTTTACTTAATACTGATTTTACCTTTCTATTAGCAGTTTTGTAAGTGTTAATGTTGTCTAAATGTTGGATTTTTTCTTTTGCATTTCATTGCCTTGTGTACACATGCAGAGTGACCTGCTCTGCCTGTATAAGTAAAAACTGGGTATGGTCAACCTTCCCCTCAATATCTTCTCCTTGCACAGGAAAGAATAATTTGAAAATGAAGACCAAAACACAAAACCTACTCTTGACAGAAGCAAGCACTTCACTGGGATCGATCTAATGTCATATTACATGACTTCAGAGTTTATTGGTCTTTAAAACTGAAACAGTGACCTCTTGCTGGCTTGTGCAGCTTAAATAAACCTGATGGACATGAGAGAGCACTGATCCTGGTCTACATCTGAGAACACAATAATGGAGCTGTGTTTTCCAGTTGCTGTTACCTTCAGTGGGGACTTGGACAGAAACGCAGCCTGCGGGGGACCAGAGATAGAGTTTACTGTTGCCTGTGCACAGTGCCAGCCGGGGGCGTCGGGGGTCCCACTGAAAGCACCGCACGGCCGATGTCTGCTCAAGCACAGCCTCCAGGCTCAACTTCTGCATGTCCCACACCCAGACAACACTGGCCATGTTGTCTATAGTCAGAGAAACACAGATACACATTCACCACCTCTCTCAGCCTTAACAGCCCCAAAAGCATTATAGCAAAAATAAGTAAACACAAAAGCTTATCAGAGGAAACCCACTAACACTCCATGTTGTGATGATGTACAGTTCACTTGGACTCAACATGAAGGTTCAACTGAACAGCTGAGGTCCTACCATTTTTTGTGGCTAGGTAGCGACTGTCTGAGCTGAATGCCAGAGTAGAGACACCAATCTTGGGGTTGGCACGGTCCTGGTCTGGTTTGACCACAGGAATTTGGACCGGCAGTGGGCAGATCGCGTCTGGAGTAGGAAACAGCAGCAAATGAGAGTTGGTGTATTAGACAAAGCTGATTATTTGACCTCAATAGTATTAGTCAAATACTGTTTTTTTTCTTTTTCAAATAATGGCAAAAGCTGACATACATTTGCTTTGGGTGTTGAATAGGGTGGTGCCAATTGTGATGTTGTGTAGCGACAAGTCTTCGCTACCAACAGTTGTCCTGCTCTCAACTTCCTTGTACACAACCTAAAAACACAACAAACAGTAAATAATTGAACTGCAATGCCTTGTGGGCTAATCATGACGGCTGGAAAATACTCACAGCTTTTGTGTTGTTGATGGTTGCTGGGTGCTCAAACTGTGCGATTTTCTTCCATGTGATGTGATTGAGGATGCGCACCTGACATGAGGGTATTAAAGTCTTTAGTCATCTACTTTGTACCAATATTGAAAATTACAAACAACTAATCATAGGCCAGATCAAACATGTCTGACACTTTCAATTTATATTCTTTATTTGCAGAAATTAATGAATTAATTTCTTAAGACATGTCTTTACAATGATTACTTGATGATTTGTGTTAGTTGTGTCAGGCTATAATGCGATTTGTCAAGGTCATCAGCATTCACTTATTCAGAGTTTGTGCATACTTTTTCATCATAGCTGCCAATGGCCAGGAACTGGCTGCTGGGGCTCCAGGTCACAGACTTGACACCCAGCGACCACTCATAGGCACTGTAAGTCGACAGCAACCGACCATCCAAAGAATACAGCAACACCTTGTACTGCAGAGAGGACACACACACATGAAACTATACAAACATCCATCCATTTATTCTCTTTATGGCAGTCAGTTGGACAATTTCAGTATTTTGACGACAACAATGCCTCACAATTACAGATAATTTCTACAAAAAACACTGAAAGTGGGCATTCAGACTGAAAACAGCACTGTGTTGAGAAAATGCAAGCGGCTGTGTCGGGTGCTATTTCAGATAATGATGAGACGATGAAATTCAATCCAGGAGTAATATATTGACGAGTTTGAAGGTTTATCAGACACCAAAACACTGCATATTAATACTATGAGGAAGGATTTTACTGCTCTGGATAGTTAATACAGCAGCAATTATTTTATCTTTAGTTATCTACTAGGAATGTAGATTACTTGCACATATTTGATTGGCAAACACCTTGCTGGATAATGTTGCATTCCGCCAAAAGTTGAGCGCTCTGCATTGACATCCTCAGTCAGTCTGAATGCAGCTTTAGTGTTTGACTTATCCTGCAGTTCTGTTACAATATGATCTGACAGGATGTCAATTTCCAACAGATAACTGCTTTGTAAATAGGTTCACTTTGTAAATGTGCTTTATTGTTAAATTTAATCCTGAAACTGAGGATACAAAAATATCTAAGCAACATTTGTTTTGCAAGGATCACTTTTATTCAGATATATCATAAATTTCTTTCAGTATTTCTAATGCTGCCATACATGGTGAGCTTTTTGGTAGCTTGTTTTTCTATTGAACCAGTGTCTTTATACATACAGTAAATTTATGCTTTAGCAAAGACACTTAAGTTGTATACTCAACTCTCATCCTGCTCAACAAAGCAATCAGGATGCTTAACCTATCCTTTTCCTTTGTTGAATCTTGAGTCTGTGAGGCAAGTGACTCACCTCCAGACAGCTGTCCCACACTGCCAACACACAGCCATTGGGAGACCACTCCAACCCTGCCAGGTCCTGTGTCTCAGTCTCGAAATGCTACGAAAGAGTTAAGTTAAATTAAATTAACTTACACAACACATTTACAAAAAAAAAAGCAAGAAAAAAAACTCCAAAACGGACCCAAAACAATCAAGACAATAGTTAAGAATTCACCAAAAGTAGAGAAAAGAAATAACAAAAATCAATAATCTTTGATGTCCTCAAGACTGACAAAAAATATTTTATTATCCATGTATCTACAAATGCATTTCCTGCAATGTCATCTTGAATGATGAAAGTTTACTTTCCATCTTGGTCAATAACAATTTCACAGAATGACAATTTGGAGTCTATGTGGCACAGAGGCTGTTGCACCATGTTGTAAATCATACTGAAATGCAAATCATGCCTGAGATATTTGTCTACTGTCAGCGACTCAAACGGTATATATTTTTGGTCACTTAAATTTAGGTTTTACAGTGTAAGCCAACTTGTTAAATGTATAAAAATGTCCTCTGATAATACTCATGAACCTGAAGCAAAATTCTGATGTCCTACTTACCCTGAGTAAATGCCAGTCATCGCACACAAATACACTGACATAGTCTTTACAGTCACGGCGTTCAGCCAAGGCCATATAGCTTCCATCTCTGCTGAAATCTACACCTGTGGATGAAAGATGACGGGGATAAGCTATATTTTTATTGGCAACAATCAAGTATAATAAAGATCTTACAATGAAACTGTGACAGCTGGTCTATCTAGCTGCCAGCTATTTAAACTGAAAAATATATGTAAAAAAACAAAAACACATTATACTCTTGTCATGTTATGTGAGTTATGTAAACATTTCCAGAATCTGTTTGCTCAAAAGTCCAAAGTGCCCAAAATCAGAAATCAGAAATGCACTAGTCAGGTTTAATATATTATACAAGCGATATACAAGGTTTTAATATTCAGTTTTCAGCCACAAACACAATAAAAAATATTTTCGACTTTGATCAATATATTCTTCTGTTTTAGCATGAAAAAAGGCAGTTATCTATTCTAATAAATGAATATCTAACCTCACTGTTTCTGTGCATTTCATCAAATGTAATGATCTGATATTTTGGCACAATCAAGTCGGTGGTATTTAACTATCATGGTCATATTATTTATATGATGGCTCTGAGGATGCACGGGTCACAGAAGGGCACAGAAGTGCATTTGAAAAATGGGGAGAGTCATACACAATCATTTTTCCCCAAGCTGCTGACAGGTCTGTTATGAAGAGCATGCCCCATTTACTGAAGAGGGGCACAGCTGTCAGCAGAGAGCACCATAGTTTGGCCACATACCCAGGGTCGCGTCACAAGGTAAGGAACGGTATGTGATTCACAGGGGCATGCTGTGGCACTCATACCGCTGGCCCTGTCCTCAGGTACTCCTGGTAATACAAGTAAAGCCACAAGCAAATAAATAAAACAATATTATTCTTATACTCACCCTTCTGACATGCTTTGGGATACTTGATGTAAGATACAGCTTTGGTGCACAGGGACCAGACGGTGACTCTCAGCTGTTGAGGCACCAAGTGAAAGTATTCAGAAAGGGCAGGAAAGACATCTAAGCTTTTGCCTGAGGAATACTGGATTTTTCAATACGAATATCTATATTATAACAATATACTGTATATTGGCCCATATTCATTTAACATAGACACATGACATGAACAAACATTTTGATATGTGCCCTTTAAATGTGGTTCTTAAAGCATTGTGACATGTGAAGATACTGTATGTGCTGAGTAGGACATTTTACAGCTGAAAATAAACTTCCTGCTTTCTGCTGGACAAACTGTTTAATGAAAACACAGTTACTAAATCATCTCAAACATAATTTATCTTATGTTCTGCAACTTCTTGTTACTTACCAGTGTGTGTGTGTGTGTATATATATATATATATATATACACACACACACACACACACACACACACACACACACACATATGATTAAACTGATATATCTGTGATAAACTTAATTTGGGCAATAATATTGGCTATATTGATATATCAGTTGGGCTTTAATCAAAGAACCACATGTAAAAGGAATATCTTGGATTAGGGATTGGGTTTTGGGTTTTGGGACAACTGCATGACTGTTTGACCAGACACCGTTCTCTACAACACGAGAAACTTAAGTCTATAGGAGAGCTATTCGACTACTTGTCTTCTGTAAGAAGACCTTAACCGAGCCTGTGATCTAATGAGTGTTGTGTATGGTGACTGGGTGTCAACAGCAACCTATTAATAAGAGCCAATCCGCCAGGCCACAAGCCTAATGAGGCCTCTAAGTGCTCCTCTACACCCAAAGACTTGTCCATCAGCTGGGCAGATCTAGACAACACTCCAGGATAGTATGGTCCATCATGCCCTTTAACAGCTGTGGACAGAGTGCCTTATGTCTTTGAAGAGGTCTATGATAAATTTCTGTGAGGGATATGAGACCTGACATGGAATCCATCCATCATTACATCAATGGCCCGGTGGGGCCCTGAGTGTTGTCTATCAGTACACTTCCACAGGGAATGAATGCATATGTTTAAGGGTTGCAGTCAGTCACTGACAGGGATTGATTATACAGATTCAATTAGGACTTGAGCACATATTAAATTAACAGATCCAAAACAACATATCGACACATAGCAGGAAAACAGGACCGGTCCATTTAGCAGCCAAGATGTAATCTTAGACATGTTTCCACATGTGTGACAAATTAACAGCATGTTGTGTCGCCAGCAAGTTGTGTGCATTCCCATAAATGAGAAACAGCTCCAAAGAATAACTATCTGGCCACAAGTTGGCATAACACAGAGACCACATATGTTAATACTCAGTTTTGACGGCAGTCACATAAATACCCACCAGTCTCACTTCAGCAAGATTAATGCCAACAAACGTGGATGGCACTGAGCCAACAATGCAGCATATTTTGACCCAAAGACCAGAATGAAGTGCAGCATCCTTCCCTTCCAGAAACAAGGAGCACATTGCAGTGACAGTCTTTGTGACACTATTACAGAATCTGTGGTCTGTACTACTGTACAACTGCCTGAGTGTTGAGAGGCTCACAGACAGATCTGTCGCTGCAATCACTGCTAACAATAACAGGCCAAAAGTGACAGTACACAAATACATTACATTTTGTAACCATAGTGAATGTTACTCATGGATGATATTTGTCCTTTATAGGATACATACAGTATACCATCAGCATTCATTTTCTACAGGCCACTGTGTTGTGAACAGTTTGAGTTTGACAGAGTTCAATAGTTGAGGGCTGCTTTCCTGATGGTGCACAACAAATATTTCTGTAGCGTCTTGTTTTGTTCACTCCTCTTTTAAAAACACAGCAGTCACAAACAATCCAATTACAAAGGGCACGCAAGCCCAACACTGCACCGCACAAGCATGGCCTTTCTTTTAAAGCTTATAGTGAGCCAACATAATGTGGGGGCATGCAGCCCTGTCTGATCATGCTTTGCATGTTAAGGCTGGGAAAATGTTGAACTAAACTGGTTATGTACGCGAGTCAAGAAGACTGTTAAATACATTCCACTCCCAGGGAAAATATAAGAAGTCAACTCAACAGAAATAACATGTCTGCACACACAGTGGCACTGTACCGCTACTGTATCACTGTCATTCCACTTTCAAATAAGAGTGCTGCATGTTCTTGTGCAATTTAAGCTAGTAAGAAAATATCCAAATAACCATTTTGAAATTATAAAAAAAAAACAGCCAGAAATTCTGGACAGAACCCTGCACACACTTAAAAATAATTAGTAACCAAAATAAATTATTCTTAAAAAAAGGCAGTAAAATGTAAGTTCCCTTAAGTGTTCTACTGTATTTGCATTTGAGAATGTGCAGAGCTAAACTATTGAACAAGCTTTCATCATGGTGTCCAGACAGACATTTGAACTGGGTCAACGTCTGTCACCTAACTGGGCTGAAGTGTCAAGCCTCCTGTTTGGTCAAGACATCCAGCTGTGTAGACCCTGTAATAACACCTCACTGAACGCTTCCTGGACATCCCCTCAGACATGGTGCCATGGCTACCAATATCAACACTGCTCAAACACAAACACACTTACACTTCTTAGATGCCTTGAACCCACCACATAGGGGATGCGGGGAGATCAAGACCCAAAAGGCAGTGTAACTTTAAACTGGTTGGAGGAAGGCTAGCATGAGGAAAATAGGTGGGAAATGCTTTTCCATGTGGGGTGGGATGCAACAAGATCCCCAGTCGGTAAAGCTACACTTTAGATGCAGTATCCTCACCAAAAGGTGAGCAGCAGCTTGGGGATGGGGTCTAGGGACTCAAGGGTGGTGTGAAAAGGCAAAAGTCCACTGCAGCAGCTGCTGTTTATCCAGCAGAGATGGAAAAAAATTCACGTCTGTGCTGGGGATTACCATTAACTGCAACTGTTGATCAGTACTGACTGTAATTACAGACAAGTACGTCATTTTATATTAGTATTGTTTTAATCACTATATGCACAAGGATTCCTCATTATGAGATGTTTCCTTACAGTTTCTTCCCATTTTTTCATAAATGGGGAGAGCAGTGGGGGGCTGCAGATTATTGTTTCATAATATGGCTGTTGTGATACCCTTGGAACTTCACTTGCAATGTTATGACAAGACAATCTTCTTAAGACACTGCCAAATGAGACAAGTGTGGCCAATTTCTACCAGCACATTCATTTATTATCTATTAGCAAGTATTCATAACAAGAAAACCACTGAATTAGAGAACATTCCCAACAGGATACCCCATGGGCAACATGATAAATAAGATCAGTTGCAGACCAGAATTACTGACAGCAACCTGGAATAAAATGTATCTATCAGCCATTCTTGTTGCGCCCCTAGGCGAGTGCTAGAGAATGGGTGAGTATATTTGATGCCATATAGGCCTATCTGTCAGCAGAGGATTAGACTGTAGGCATTCCATACAGGAAGCCATCTCAAACCAATATAGCCTATTTCTCCTGTTACAACCTCATGATTCTACCAAGGAACTGGAGCCTCCCGCGCCCACACATAGGTATGGGTGAGCTATTGTCCCATGTTTCAGTGCGGCAGCTGCCTACGTTTGCAGTTTAGTCCAGTAGCGTTGTTGCCAACAATGCTACACGTTAGCAAGGCTCCAGGAGTACTGGCCAAGAATGCTATTGCTAATCCGATGCCAACAATGTAAAAACCATTAGAGACGTCAAGCTCAATGATGTCCTTGGCTTGGAGTTTTTCCACCCTCAGTTTATCACCCCTCAGCTGGTAAAGGTGGATTAACATGGATGTGTGAGTGGCATTTTGTGAGGTCCTAAGATAAACGATTGGAATTTAAGGAGGAGATGACTTGCGTGAAGTCTCACAATACAGGCTAGGTTTCAGCAATGTGACTTTCTATGAAATCTGTGACATGGCACCACCCTGCATCTCAAAAACAGCTGTTTTTTTTTTTTAAATTTCTTCCTCCAACAACAAATAAAGCTCTACATCAGAGCCTTTAAGGAACAGCTCAGGAGCATTTCTAGCTGGCTAGAACAGTGGTGCTCACCTGTAGTCTGCCTAGAGCTGCCACTGAAACTCCTATTAGTACTAGAGACCAATACCCTAAGTCACTCTCCTACTGTTATAAATTCAGTTGTGAGCTAATAATTTGTGTACCTGAAAATCAGAAAGATCTGAAGATATTATGATTGAGATTAAAACACACTGCAAAAGCTACACAAAGGCAACCAGCCAGTCAGACACAGCTAGCTAAGCAGATTTACTGACACATAGACAGACAGATAAATACACACACACACACACACACAGAGGCACGATCCACACCACAGGCAGCTGTCCCTAAACAAGTTAATATAGCAGGCTGTTTATGAGTGGGGCTGAAATTCAAGCCTGACACGGACACCCGTCTGGCACAGCCTTAATGAAATCTTGGGTTGGGGTGAAGGTAAGTTCAGTGGGCCCCTTGGCAAAGTGGTAGCAAGTGCCTATTTTGCCTCTGTTAAATTAGTTTTGCAACCTCAACAACGCAAAGATGCTCAGTAACACTAATCAGTACTTAAACTTCCTGCTCATATTTAACCAGGCGTGAGAGTGAGAGGATATTGTGATGTGGTGGGCTACCAGGAAAAGCTTGTCATCGTTAAATCCTTTAAAAAAATACCCATGAAGATTTCTTTCTTAGAAATGGACGTGACAAAGATGAATAAGGAATAATGCATGCCTAACATCGTAGTATAACCTAACCCTGCCTAGCCCTATTTCCTGGTAGCTCAACAGTGTTTTCTCAGAGTTTCTGAGCAGAAATACTGATTTGGAGTGGCTTGCTTGAACAGAATTCAACAGCTGTTCGCAGTGTGACTTAAAGATCACAGAGGATCATTATCTGATCTTTATATCTCATTTTCCAGTGATATCACGAGTTTCTCTATTATAAAAATACCAGAGAACAGTGAAAAATGTCCATCATCACAATGTCTTAAAGCCAAAAGTGTTGTCATCAAACGCCCTGCTTTGCCCAACCAACACTCCAACAGACTCCAACAACATAACTCCAAAATGGATATTAGGAACTAAGAAATGTCTTTTTTCTGGAAAAACGATGATTATCAAAATAGTTGCAGATTATTTTTCCGTTTCAGCCAAACATCATAGAAGGAAACGAATGACAGTAAGCACATTAAAGGGGTTGTATGTTATGGTTGTAATCACAAGTCATTTCACAGAGATTCGTTTACTTTTGATACTGATCATTTGAAGAACCCATCCATGTGCTGAATCATAAGATGATTGCAACTCACACTGACAGTCTAAACCCTATGATATACTGTTCTATGCAGATGTCATATCTCCTTAGGGAAGGAGCCTCCATTCTATCCTATTCCTTTTTTTTTTTTTGGAAGATACAGACAGACACAAAGCAGACATGCCACAGACGCTTGCACTCCATGCACCCTTCTCCAGACCAGACACAGTTGTGTTGGCCACAACACCTGTCAAATGATTCCTGGAGTCAGGTTCAGCACGATAGACACGGCCCACCACACTGCCCCCCGTCATATTCCACATGGCCTGAGGGTAGCAGCTACAGTATATCTTCTCACCCCATACAACACGTGCTTACTGTGAAGTGAATATAAAACAGGAGTCGGGGGGCACAGGATGGAACAAAAATGCAGACCATATAAACAACACTCAACATCTCATCACTGTTTTTCTTCATTGTTCATAAACCTATTTTGGGCAAGTGTAAACTACCAGTTTAGAGCGATCCATAAAATAATGAATTGAAATCTTTCTGGTATTGCTTGCTATTTTAGAGGGTCTGTATTACGGTATGAAATCATTTCCACTAGTCACACACCCACAACCAACAGATGTCCCATTATACTAAATAAATACTGAAGAAAAACAATCTAAACGCCAAACTCCATCAACTTTTACATCTGGTTATCACCAAGGTTTAATTCTGCGTCCTTCACTGTTCTCTGTGCACTATATGTGCACAGTCCTGATTCATATGCTTAAAGTCATGATTCATAAAAACTCTCAAATATCGTCATCAGCCTCACGAATCCCCTGACAGTTGGGCTATAGTACAGACATTGATTCATTGAAATCAGCAGCAGAGCGCAGCTCAGGTCAAGTCAACAAGATAAACATGAGACTGCTTTATTTGGACATAATGAAACTGCTGCTATACACCTGGGAGTGGGATTTCCTCAAAACATCTGTTTAAAAAAAAAAAAAAAATTAATTATGCAATTCTATTTCCTTAGTGCAAAATATCTGCAATATAAGCCGTTTTTTGAAAATGGGACCCGTGGTTTACCCTGCATTTTTCACTACACTGAGACTGCTGCAGTTCTGAATAAATGTAAGAGAGATTTTCCTCAATAGCATTTGATTTGTGGAACAATCTGCCAAAGAAGATTAATTAAATCACAGCTCTAAACTTACTTTTTAAACTTTTCCTACTTTTTGTGTTTAGATTGGCTTCTTTCATCTTTATGTGAATTGTTATTTTATCATCTGTTTATATTTGAGCTATTTAGGTTTGTGTGTTTTAATCTTTTTTTCCTTCATTGTTGTAAAGTTTACTATTGTCATATCTTTATGAGCAGCAGACCATCATTAGCTGGACTTGCTGCCAATAAGAAAATACCAGACCTACATCAGAAGGGCACATACACATTGCACCCATGTTCTAGAGGTACTTGAGACCCGTGTATGACAGAACGCTAACAGGAGGGGAGCAATAAAATCAGGCTGAATACATGCAGCAGACGGGGGGGTGTAGGGGTTTTCAAGGAAGGCTCTGGTGTCTGGCTATTTTCAGGTCCCCCTTCCTTGTGGGCCAGCAACAGTTGAAACCAGACAAGCATATGCATAAACACACTTGTGTGTGCATGAATGCATGCACACACGCACACACCAACTTCACACTTACATGGAACTCAGTGGTGTTGAGAATGTGACGTCCGTCTGGACTCCAGCGCGAGGAGACTAGTCCTATTGAACCCTCATCAATCTTACAGTGCCAGTCTGGCTGTTCGAGAGACCACACCTGAAGAGAAAGACAGAGAGAAGAGGGAGAGTGACAGAAGGACAACCATCATTGATGACATCCCCTCACACACATCCAAAATTTTCCTCAACTTGATTTCAAACAGTAAGCACCACTTGAGCAACAGAAACCATGAAAGATTGGCACTGGATACCCCTTCAGAGGTAAGCTACTTACTCTGCAGTGCACATGAAGCTGACATTACACTAGTATGCAGCACTTGTTTTCACCACTTGAACACTTTGACAAAACAAAAATAACCACAAGCTCTGTTTGTCAATTGGATGTGAGGTTAATTAATTCAAAAGTAATATCCATATTTTTCATAATTGTGTATGATTCATTAACAGAGAATTTTTATATTTTGAGCATTCCAATATAAAAAATACATGGTGTAGATGAGTAAAAAAGAGGAGATATATACAGCATGGTTCGAGAGTGAGCAAATGACATGTCTTTGTATTCAGGAACAAACGTGTAAATGATGATGAACTGTTATTTTTTAAAAGTTTAAAGAATTATTTTTTTGTGTGTTAAATGGTGAATTTCATTTGTAGTGGCAGCCTCAGGGCCACAGATTTCTGGTGTGCCTCACTTTATATCTTATGTATTGTCTATATGTTTAATCAGTATAATGTGGAAACACTGTTTAATGTGACCATTTACTGTAAATAGTACGCACAAAGTACGCTGTGAGATTCATTTAAAACAGAAGAGACAAAACCAAAATCTTAAAAAAAAAAAAAAAAAAGATTTTCTTTTAAATACAGTCTTATCTGCAGTGCTGTTCAACAAAGTTGGTAGCTGGTTTACAGAACAATACAAAATAACAGTTAAACCATATAGCAGAGCAGGGCACGCTTGAAGCAACTGAACTATATTAAAGTTAAATTCACAAACTGACTGACCCATCTCAAAACACAACCAATGTAGATACAAAATGTTGTTTTGAAGAGAAAAATGTTTTTACTGGTAAATGATTTTTTTTTTATTTTGCCTGCACAGAATATGGTGAATTATTGACATTATGAACAATAGCCTTTTAGTTGTAGAATGCAATCAATTCTGTGCAAATACAATCTGGAAAGCACTTAATCTAATGTTTAGCTACTTCAAGAGGGCCTCTTGTCCATCAGACAAAACTCAAGCTTAACAAATTATTGATTTCCCAGCCACAAAAAAGTCAACACGGAGATCCTATATTAAATGCCATGATGATACTTCAAGATATTTAGCAATAAGTTATCTTTAGCATAATTACTCTGGATTGTCTCAAAAATGTTTCAGTTTACTTTATCTTAATAATTATGACAAGGAACAACTTACAGACCCCCTCCAGGCATGTTTTAAGACCTATAATTTGGACTTTCCACCCAACATCAGGAGAAGGAACAATCCCACTCAAGTAAAGTGATGAACTACAGGGATTGTAACACCCAGTCTTATTAACCAATCTTTGTTTTTCCTCAAAACAATTAAATTATCTTAAAAAATCTTAAATTTAAAAATTACTCTTTGAAAAATCCAGAATCTCTGAATATAAAAACATTGTTCATTTCAACAAAATTGACCACTGTACAAAAGATGTCTCCTACTTTACTGAGAAGTCCATTCTCAGAGCAGTTGCACTGGAGGCTTCAAGTGGCCACGTTGCACTATTAAAAAGCTGTTTTTCAACCAAAAGATTCCAGGAACGATGAAAACAGAGGAACTAATCTCGAAAACTGAAAGTCACTTTTGAGCGTTTCCACTGCATCTGAGAGAACCACGTAGATTACGCAAATGACAGGAGGAAAGCCTAACTGCTATGAGGCTATCTACAAATAGTGTTTTATATCTCTCCTCTCGCTTTGTTCTCTATACTGCCGTTTCCTCTCTCATTCACTCTCTAGTTTGTTCTTTTTTTGAAGTTTAACCAACTACACAGCATAAAAGAAAACAAAACATATGGATTTAATTGCTATTTTATTCTGTCTTGCATGTATGCCTATGGAAATGTACAAACAGTGTACAACCCAACTGATAAATGATGACTTTTATTTCCCTCATATATAATATTAATTCTGTTGTCAAATTTTGAGTTCAGTAAGTAAGCAATAGAAACCTAGTGCTTTGCTTTTTCATTGTTCAATCCATTAAATGTCAAAAATGACTATCGTGAGCCACTGCGTAAAACATTTTCTGTCATTTAAAATTACAATGAATTAATCATATCACCAGTGCTAATCTAGCAAAGTAAGTACAGTAAAGGTAAGCAAACCCTTTGCTTTTAAGATAAACTATGGTCAGATCTTCATCTAAGTTACAATTATGAACAAATACAATCTATTTTAACTAATAAACAAATCATCATATTGTTGTTGTCCATACTGAATACATCATTCAAACATTCACATTATAGGTTGGAGAAAGTATGTGAACCCCTAGGCTAATGACATCAACAAAAGCTAATTGGAGACAGGAGTTAGCGAACTTGAAGCCCAATCAATTAAACGAGATTAGAAGTATGGGTTAAAGCTACTTTGACTTATAAAAAAACACTAATTTTGAGTTTGCTATTCACAAGAAGCATCTGCTACCGTGAACCATGCCTTGCAAAAAAGAAATCTCAGAAAACTTAACTATCAAGAATTCTTGATTTGCATAAGGCTTTTAATCTCTAAGAGTTTAGCTATTCATCAATACGCAGTTAGATAAATCGCCTATAAAAGATTTAGTACTGTGGCTACTCTCCCTAGAGGTGGGCATCCAGCTAAGATGACTCCAAGGACACAACGCAGAATGCTGTGTGTGTCCATGGCAGGACACCACGGAGGAAGCCACTGAAGTTTGCCAAAGACCACCTTGACACTCCACAACACTACTGGGAAAATGTTTTGTGGACTGATAAAACTAAGGTTGAATTGTTTGGGAAAAACACACACCACTACACCACCAACATGAAAACATCATCCTAACGGTGAAGTGGAGGGAGCATTATGATATGGGACTGCTTTGCTGTCTCTGAGCCTTGACAGCTTGCCATCATCGAGGGGAAAATTATTCCCAAGTTTATCAAGATATCGTACAGGATAATGTCAGGGTGGCTGTCTGCAGTTAAAGCTCAGTAGAAGGTGGGTGATGCAGCAGGACAAGGACTCTAAACATCTACTACAGAAGTACTTCAAACAAAGAAAATCAGCCTTTTGGACTGGCCCAGTCAGAGCCCAGACCTTAATCCAATTGAGATGCTGTGGAATGATCTCAAGAGAGCCGTTCACACCAGACATCCTAAGAATATGGCTGAGATGAAGCAGTTCTGTAAGGAGGAATGGTCCAAAATTCCTCCTGAACATTCTGCAGGTCTGATCCACAGCTACCAGAAGCGATTAGTTGAGGTTATTGCTGCCAAAGGAGGTTCAACCAGTTATTAAATTCAAGGGTTCACTTACTTTTTCCACCAGCACTATGAATGTTTTATACATGTTCAATAAAGACACAAAAGATTATAATTGCTTGTATGTTATTAGCGTGTACTTCGCACTTTGCTTACCTATACTTGCGACTTAGATGAAGATCAGATCATATTTTATGGCCAATTAATGCAGAAAACCAGGTAATTCCAAAGGGTTCACTTACTTTTTCTTGCCACTGTATATGACTGAGCATTTACACCACATGTTGAGTCACATACTCACATTACTGTCCTCTTCTCATAACCTACCTGTACCAAGCCTCTCTTGTACATAGCACATAAGATAAAGAGAGAGTCAGAAGACCAGTCCATGTGGGATATCTGGTCCAGGCAGGTGTAGAGCTGCAGGATTTGCAGGGTGCTCACATCCCGTACCACCAGCCTGTACTGCACACAGGTAGCCTGTACAGCCAAAGAGACAAGTCAGAAAAAGACTCCTATCCTACTTTATCCAGTGCAACTACTAACCCTACAATGGGAATTAAATCATTACTTAAAAATAATGCATTTAGTTAAAAGCGTTATTTACATTGCATTACACAACACACTCTACAAAACTACACGTTAATATGATTTTTTTTAAATCACACTTACTAAATATTTCCCATCCGGGGAAACTTTACAAAGTTGGTTGGATTGCTTGAAGACTTCAGAGAAATTCATCTTATGATCACAACTGTTCCTACACAAAGAAAATTTTAAGGTATCATGACAATTTAAAGAAATTTAAAGAAAAGCCCAACTGAGTTTCTTCAAAGCTTTAAATGCATGAGAAATGTGCACTGACTGACAGCCTATTCGGTGCAGTTTCCAAATATCAACACGTGATGGCGCCACACGTCCAATAAATAAATATGCTTTTCACAACACACACACACAGAGACACAGACACAGACAATACATACAGACAGAATTCTCCTCTCATGCCAGGAAGAGTCGTGATATGGGGAAAGTACGTAGGATTACCTGCGTAAAGGTGGATTTAGTCAGGTTCAAAACAACCTCAACAGAAAGAGCTAACGTTACAGGTAGCACAGTAAGTTAGCCTAGCTAGAGTTAGCCGACTCTCCATTAAAATAAGTCGCTAAAGTAAAATAAAGCGACATACAAAAGTCCATTTCCATTGTATCTTATTGCTATAATATGTTTTAGATGACCCTAGTCAGTATATTGCGAGAAGCCAACAAAGTTAACAGTAAAGTTAGCTGTTAGGCGTCACTGGACTCATTCAACGCTAGCATATCACGCTACTAGCAACAAGCAGATAGTTAGCTAACCTTCACTATCTTCACAATCAATAGTCTAACTTACCGCTAACGTAATACGGTGATGCCTTTGTCGATTAGCTGAGAGACGCTAGTAGTTTAGAAAAGTTTTTTTCTTCGCATGATTGTCCTCAGAGTACAAGACGTTGATATGAGTTAACTGTTGCTAGTTTGTTTGTATGAGCAGATGACGACAGAACAGCGCTGTCCAATCAGCTTCTGTCGGCAGCGTTTTGCCTTCTGGGAAATGTAGTTCATCACATTTTTGAGGGGGATTGTTAACGTGTGTCTGTGTATGCCAAATTAATACAGCCCTATGTTTATAAGCAACAATAGTTTTTTCTCTATTAAAGGTTAATCAACTTTGCGATGTGCTATAGATTTGGAACATTGTTTTATATTTGTTCATAGCCTAAACCCTACATTCCCATCAAAATGTCCTTTCATCCTTAATTGTTTCATAGTCTGTGGGCCGTGTTTTATTGACATAAACCTTCCTTGTACTCTAGGTACAGAACAATTTAATTACATTTTATATTTCGCACCATCATCGCTGGAAAAGCTGGAAAAGGTTTCCCGCTTATGTGCGCCCAAACCGCGCTACCGCCTCCCTGCTTCGACAGCGCAGAAAACGCTTCACCTCCTCTTTGGTCTCCCTCAGCAAACCTCACACTTCCCTGAACAGCATGCAAATCAGATTTCCTCCTGCTTCCTCTCAGTTAATTTGGTTTCTCCGAAAAGTCAATCATCTCCAAGCGCTGCTATCAGAGTGTAAATTCGGTCGATTTTTTAGTTTTTTGTTGTTGCTGTTTTTTTTATGGAGGGTCACTCTCTTGGCATGTTCAATAATAAACAGGCAGGTTCTCGGCGCAGCATAGTTCCTGGGTATTTGGATTGGGATAATAATAACCTTCAGGTACGTTGATTTGTTTTTATTGGGCTACAATATGAATAGTGATTCTTATATTTAACGTATGTATTATTATTGTTATTATTATTATTATTCAGCAGTTCTAGCAGTTTCTTGGCATTTGTTGTTTTGCAAAATGTGACAAACATCAAAACTATGTTTTTTAAATAACCATCTTGTTGACAAGAAAGCCTCAGCTGTCTTGAGAATTGGCTGTGACTGGATACGGGTCCAAGTATTTTTAAAAAGTTCTTTATTTAAAATCTTTTTGATTATTTTGCAGATTTTGCTGCTGATCGTGGTTTCGGTTATGGTTTATTAAAGGTCTGCGTTGTGAATTTTTGGGACAGCGTATAAAACAGGCCTAATAATAAAAATTAGTTTTCTAAATAAAATATTTGGCCTTAGCCACAAATTATGCATATGGTAAACATTTGCACAATTGTAATATAATTATTCCCATTTCAATTTAAAAAAAATTCTATAGCCTATTAATATTTGAAAAAAAAAACCCGAAAAGCTGCTGATTATTTTCAACATAGCTGAATCATCTGTATCATTCCTTTGTTCGGTAACATTGAAAAAGGGCTGAGTTATGTATAGGCTATATCAACGTGTAATACTACTACTACTAGTTTTTATATGGGTCTTTTTTCAATACATTTTAATGCTGTAAAGGGATAACCATAGACACACAACCTCGTCCTGTGAATCCTCATATGCATTTGACATATTTCACTTGAGGCTGAAGAGGATAGAATCTAAAACAATTTTTAATTAATTTCCTCTCAGTTGGGACTGTGTATTTTCTTGCATAAATTGGCCCATGGGAAGACTGCGTGAGCGTGTGTGTGTGTGTGTGTGTGTGTGTGTGTTGTCATGGGTCCCGTAACCCGGGAGTGGAGACACAAAGTAGACAGGTGAATATCAGCGACGCACAATGTCAAACTTAAAGGATGGTGTGACATTTAGGCAAAGAACCAGCAGAGGCCGTTCTATACAGAAATAACAGGCTTGTAAGCTTCTTTGTACGGTAGTATATTAAAAGAGAAGAACAAATGCGTTCATAAATTAATATTAAAAATAAAGATGTCGTTTTAACACATAGTAGCTAATTCAATATTGTACTCAAACGCGTTCAAATGTATTTTTCACAACTGAAGGTCAGAGGAGCCGTTATCTATCTATCTATCTATCTATCTATCTATCTATCTATCTATCTATCAATCTATCTATCTATCTATCTATCTATCTATCTATCTATCTATCTATCTATCTTCAACATTGTTGTAGGGCTTACAGTGTTTGATTTTATAGGGCCATTAATACAATAACTGGCTGTTTCCCTCAGTGGCAAAATGTATTCACATTTTTCTATCCTTATTTAACAAAAATAAATAAATTTTAAAAGCCTGATGTTTTAACAGACATACAGGTAGCCCTAGATAATAAGTGATACATTATAAGTGTATAAGCCTTGTATGACAAGGCCACACACGTAAAGTCAGAGTCACGGTCATGCTCGGAGGCCCTAATAAATATTTGAATAAACTGTGGGTATTTCTGTTCAGGGTAAGGCAAGAAGGTGTTCCTTTCCTGTGCTAAAAATCCAGGTGGAATCCCAATTGAGCTGCTCAAAGTGCGGAGCAGCGATCTGAGGCCATCCCGTTATCTTTCCGCTGCTCGTCCTGCAGTCACGCTTTGTCAGATCCCCTGCGCCAACACACGGGCTGCTTTGGGATCTGACGAGGAGGCACTGCAGGACCAGCTGGGATTGGGAGCTGGTTTCTGCGGCGGCAGTCACCTCGGGAACAGCGGGAATTTGCAGCCACACAGCTGCTGCAGAGTTCCGCAATCCCAAATTATATGCTTGCCTGCGTGCGTGCGCGCAGGCCTCTCGCATGTTGCATCCTGTGGTCTTATGTCATGTCCTATTGTGTCATGTGGCTTAAACTGGCGTGAATCAGAGACGAGTCAAAAATGTGGTAATAGCCACAAGGTCTTCTTAAAGAACATAAAAAATAGCCTTTGTTCAACAGTCATGACGTCACTTTAGATGTTTTCTGAGCTGCATATCTTCAATCGATTCAGTGCAGACCAAAGTGAAAAAAAGACCCCTGTTATTTAGAGATAAGGTCACCTGCACGTGGGGGCAGACGTAACATTTGACTTCTAGTGTTTCAGTCAATATTGTGACTCTAACATTGCTTGTAAAAACATTTGATGACTGTTAACAAGTAGAAAACAGATACAAGTTACCCACATAAAAATTGTATCCATATAGTTCAAGAGGTTTTTGAGTAATGACATCAAAACCAAAAAAAATGTTACAATTGCCTCCGATCTCCCCTACAGACGGAAGAATTTAAACTGTACAGTTTTTTTTAAGTTCAAAGTCTACATATACAGTACGTGCAACCACATCATAATCATTAATTCTAGTGTTTGCATTCATTAATGTGCATTTTTATTTGCAGCGTGCACCTTAAAAGCCGTGCACCTTTGCCACAGTTTTCTCGTGCATTTCCTCAGTGGGTTACTAAGGAGATGACGCTGCTGTCGTGCGCAACTGTGAATATTGTAAACTTAGGTACGACCAAATATGCCCGACAGGATTTTGTGTTGTATGTGATCACTATAATATAACTGGAGACTAGATGGAGACACATACAGTAGATTTATCTATCAGTTTTACGCTGTAGGCCTGGAGTCCATTTGCTGACGGATTTATTTGACAAGTCGAAGTATTTTGGCTCAAACTATCACTAAGAGGCCCGGATGTCCCACTTGCAGGTAACTTTTACGATCATGTTTTCATCATCTGCTCTGTCGAAATATAAGAAATTGAGATAGGTTCTTTCTTCTGTGTGTGTGTGTAGTGCGTAGACCTCTTGGTTTAGACAACAAGAGGTTGAATCCTACACCCCGACTTAATGCTACTTAATCTGCAGTAGCTATACACTCGCTGTTTCCTTCGGTAACTCCATAAAATCTGAACACATTTTAGGGATGAAGTGCAGCCTGTGTTATTTTGAGACAGAGGCGGAGGAGGCGATGTTCAGGCTTCAGGGAAGGAAGCTTCCCTTCGGAGTGAGACGGTGATGAGGCAGGCAGGTCTGGGCACGCCCAGGCCCCCTGACACCTTGTGCCACCTCACTGGGACTACATTGGTGCGATCACACCTGGACGAATGTGTGTTTTGAACTGCTTCTCCTTCTGTTTGAACACTAAAAAAATGATCATGTATGAACTAGTAGCTTGTTTCAACTTGTAGCTCTTTACAACATCAGTCACTTTCACTATCATTATTTAATTCATTGTCATTTCATAAGCATGCTTAATCTAAATAATTGTTATGTGCATGTCTGTGTGTGTGTGTGTGTGTGTGTGTGCTCTGCAGAGTGATCTGCCCCTCGCCAGACTACCCAACCTCTAAGATGTCCCAGTCCGCTGTTACTGAAGAAGGAGGCACCTTTGAGCACCTGTGGAGCTCCCTGTAAGTGTCAACAACACCTGCTGAAGATTGTCTTACTTTCCATGTGATGAACATATTTTCCAAATGAATTGTTTTATTAAAAATGCTAAATGTGTCAGGCAGTGATCCCAAAATACATATCATCGCCTCATCCACTAACAGATTATTTTCTGAGCAAATAAGAATATGATTATTCCTAATTTAATACTAATCCAGCATGTGTTTAACTTTAATGCCAGCAGTCTGTATTGCATGTGTGGGAAAGTGGTGTCTTTTTTTAATGATGGATAGCATTTCTGGAAAATGAAAATATTTACAAAAGCGCCTGATGTGCAGAGATCATCAAACTCAAGAGTCACAAATCAACATAAGAGGCTGTAATGTGAAGCGTTTCAAGCTCAAAAGGGCAGCGTCCCTCAATAGCTCAAAATGCATTGCACACACCCATCTCTATTTTTAGCCACTTATATTCATGTTTTGCTTTGTGCGTGCTTTTGGTGATTTCGTCATGAGAAATTGCAGTAACTATTTTCATTTTTTCAGCCAAGGTGCTTCCAGTTCTTTCTTGTGTTGTGTCTGAGCTTTTTAAAAGACCTGTTTTTCACTGTATTTTACAAGGATAACATTTTTTAATAAATGTCTTCAAACCTCACAGTAGTTGTAATGTTAGGATGTCCAATATTGAGTCAAAATTTAGCTGTATATTTTTTTAAATAAAAATGAATGGTCTTCATCAGAAAAGTGACTCAGGAAGCTGATAGATACACACACCATTTAGGCTTTTCTTTTACCTTGGAATTGACACTTTACCCCCTTGTATTACTATGAGCATGATCAAGAATCTACTTTAGTTAACCTTATATTTGCCCTTCCCTTTCAAACTCTTCTCAAAAATCTCAAAAAGTCATTTTTTTTACAAAAGCATGTTTCTTGCACATCAGGCACTTTGTTATGTCACACAAGTGACACACAAAACTTGTGCTCTGATTATTATTGGGAAGCCCATCCCTCTTTGATCAACCTTTATCCATGGTGGTGTGTGTTCACAGGGAGCCGGACAGCACCTACTTTGAGCTCCCCCCAGGCACCCAGCCAGGTGAGCGCCCATTGCCTTCTACCAGCACCCCGGGGAGCCACCGCAGCGCTGCTGAGGTCTCCATGGACGTCTACCACATGAGGGACATGAATGACAATGTGATGGTAGGAACATGAGCTCCCGTTGTAGTTTAGTTTGTATCTTTGTGGTCAATTGTTGCTTTTTTGGAGAAGCTGCAACTTATTTCTGTTACCTAAAAGGCATTTTCTTCCTCAGCGTCAGAACTGACGGTTTCTCTATAAACACACACAGACACATCCAGGGATCTTTTTTGTTCCCATTTTGTTTGTTGCATCCTTTCACTTTTCCCTCCAGTGTTGAGGAGATTCCCTCCAATGTAGTTTCCCTCTCCTCTTCAGCCTTTTCCCTCTCTCTGTCTCCCTGCTGAGAGGCCTGTAGGGACTCAGGGGTGGTGTATGTGTGTTTGTGTGTGTGTTGGGGGAGGGCTAATTAAACACCAAGCCAGGACCCCTTGCTGCTCCACTGTAGAACCATCTGTAGGCTGGGGCGTGTCTGTGTATACGTGTGTGTGCATATTCAAACATCCACATATGTTTGCAGGTGTATGCACCTGCATATTTTTGTTCCTGACTGGAAACTTCACATCTCCAAAATGTCAACTTTTTATGAATGAAGACAAACCTAGCCTAGTTTTCAGCTTGACCTCAATGACTTTTCTTAATAGCAAAATAATTTTCTCATCCCACAAAGGACAATGTAATTCTTTGTATCATCTTGCACACTTGGTCTTCCAAATATGAATTTAGATACACCTATATTTCCTTCCCCTTCTGATCTGGAATATTGGTATGATCTAATCTTTAAGTGGGCAAGCCTGGGCCTGCCTGACCAGTTAATGAATAGTCATGACAGAAAAAAGAGGGGCGGAGCGAGGATTTGTTGTTAGATGCAAGGCCAGTTGAGAAGGCCCAGTCAGGCAAAGGAAACAAGTGGAGGAGAAGAGAGGCAGTCTCCTGTTATCCTCCATCATGTCTTGCTACACAGAGGGTTCAGCTGGCTGTGGGGAGCTTGAGTCTTACAGTGACACTTGACCACAGCAGAGTTTATGTCCTATGAGAGCCAGGTCACAGAGACATCATAGAAGCACCCCATCTCATCTTTCAGGAGCCCTAAGATGCTGTGTGGTGTGGTAAGTCAACGAGAGTTAGTTGTTTGTGTTCTGGCATAGATGGTGTCTTACTGGTCTTGTAGTGGAGATGTTTTTTGTTATAGAATGTATATGTTCTGGCATTATGGTGATGAACTCGGCTTTGGTTCACAGTCAAACATCAAACAGATGAAAGAGTGAATCATGCTCATAATGACTCATCATGCTGTTTGAGAATGAGATGATCTTTGCAAATCTCATTGCGATCTCTTGTATTTTTCATGCATGCATCGGGGCATGGCAACTTGAATTTGAACCTGTTAAATATGAATCAAAACAATTAGCTATGTATCCTGGTATAATGGGGCTAGTTTGATTGTTTGTTGACAAGTTCAATTAATTTGGATAGATGGATGATGACACGTGCCCCTGAAACATCCAACCACATGATCCACCACTCTGTTTTACCTGCCCTTCCTTTTCCTCTGAAATTAACCATGACGTTTTTTGGAATTCAGTTGAAAGATGTTAAAATAATCTATTGCTGTTACAGTAAAATATACGGTACTGTATATCCTACAGGTTGGCTTCAATGTGGACCTCTTGTGAATAAATGGTCTATCTTGTTCCTGCACTTATACTGCCAAATATACCCAACAGGGGGCAACATTCTTACACATCACTTCACATTTTACCTCCTCTCATCCTCACTTCTAACGAACATAGTTGGTGTCGTTTAGACATGCACCAGTTTTCATATGATGCCATGTGATTCATTTTTGGAGCCTAACTTCACTTTGGTCATGCTGTTTTGTTATTTCAACAGGACTATTTGCAACCAGGAGATTTTGCCTTGTTAACCGTGTTAAAAGTGACCATGCTGTCAAATAGATCTACAGAGTTCAGTTTAATAAGTGCAGTAGCTGTAAACAATGGTCATTAGCAGGGTGATACTCTCCTTGTCCTCAGCCTATTATATTTCACTCATCTTGACAGGTGAGAGTTGTTGTGGCTGGCTTATCTACATTTCTAAATGTTTTGAGCCTTTAAAGCTCAGCTTTGAGTGGCAGCTACCAGGATGGCTGCCCATAGGGGACATCAGATGTTGTTGGGATGGGAAGCCTCACGTGCGTGAACACACACACACACTCACACACACACACACACACACACACACACACACACACACACACACACAAACACACACACACGCACACTTGCTCACACAGTGGCAGCAAAAGGTTTTTACCTCTGTTTCAACTTGTTGCAGATCGAGTTTTGGTATTAAGACCAAGCACACCTGTGAGTGCATGTGTCTGTGTGACAGTGTGTGCACATTTTTGCATGTGCATGTGTGTCAAGTGTTTTCTATTGTTGAGACATACACCTGGGCTTACCTTGTGCTCGTAAAGCTCCTTTGACAATGCCTGTTAGAGGAAGACTTCAAAGGCAGCCAACAGTCAGATATTAGAGTGAGGACAGAACAGTCTCTTTTATACACTGATCACCATAAAAAGAACATCAGAGCACAGCAGCCTAGACTGATCTTCCTATTTTTCATCACACCTAGAAAGACATTTAAGACACTTGATATATATGATTTAGTGTGGACTGTTGCCACCAATTTGAAGCTGCATTTCTAGAAAGCAAATAAGTAAATAACCATTTGGCATTTTTTGTTTTGAGACCAGCTGCCCCCTACATATGATGGATACCTGAGTTAGTCTAGTATAGATCCACACACCCATGCATGTGTGCATCCTCATTTAACCTACAGTAGACAGTTTGCATCAAGTCTAGGACATTGACCTGTCCCTTTGCTTTCATGTGCTGAACCATTGCATGGAAACACATGAGGTTTACATATCCTTGCGTGACTCTGTCTCCATTTTTGTGTCTCTATTAGTTTTTAGTGTCTAAAAACACAAAGCAGAGTTGAGGGGCAGGGTCATGAGGTAACTTAAAGTATGGTACAGGTGAATATAACAGGAGACAATGATGAAGAAAAGAAAAAAAAGAGCTGTTCAAGCACATCCATCTGTTGTATTCCATCTTTTTCTGAGAAATTGTTGGTGTTTATGTGTTTCTTCTGACAAAGTTTGAGCAAATCATAATTTAAAAAAAAAATGTTGGTGGTGTTTTCTAGGTCCATATTAAATATTAATTTCTAAATCTCCCCAAACGGGCATAGTTTGTTTGTTAAATAATATTCAGTGTAATGTGTATGTGTTAGTTGGATTTTAGATTTGGATTCTGACCAGAAGTGGACTGAGTCAGTGAGGTTAAAAACTAAACAAAAAAAAAACTCCTCGGTTTGGATCTAAAACATTTATAGAGAATAGAATTTAAATGAGTTTAATTTATTCATATCATTGATTCCATCTAGTATTAATGATTTATTTCAAGGCGTCTAAAGTTTTGAAGTCTGCTGATTTAATGCTGTATTGATGTACAGTCCCGGGTGGAGGGGGTATGACCCTTGAACTCTTGTTCTTTAATTTGTTTTCAATTCTTGCCTCTCTCTCTCTCTCTCTCTTTCTCTCTTTTCTCTCATTCTCCATCAGACCAGACAGTATTTACTTAGTGCAGGCCTTCACAAGGTGTTTTGGAGCGTGTGTGTACATGTGCCCCGGCATTGCAGTCTATGTCCGGGCATGCCATAATTAGAACGTTGTACCATTTTTTGGGTTCCCATCCCTCTTTCCCTCTCTCCTTCTCTCCCCTCGGCTCAGTCTATCGTTTCTCTCTCTCCACACCAGTCCTCACCTTTGTCCTGGCTGTACATGTGTCTGTGTGTGTGACAGAGAGTGTGTGGTGTGTCCACTGAGGCACACCTCGCTTGAACTCTGGTTAGGCTATGGTCCTGTGCTCTCTTTGCTTTGCTGTATTTGGACATTTCTGACTGAAGAGTTGACAAATGAGACCAAAGCATTAGAGGATGTACTACGTGAAAAAGAAGGTAAAGATTCTGTTTTTTTTTTTTTGGTTTTTTTTTTGCTCTTAGAGTAATTGTGTGTGTATGTGTGTGCAATGCTGTGGCTACTTTAGTGTGAACTTGCCATCAGTGTCTGTTATTTGACACACATATGTGGGCAGCATGGATATATCTGGGATTTTTTTTAAATTAATGATTTAGATTATTTCTTCGTTCATAGTATTACATGTCACTTGTTTTCTCTTGCTGATTCAGAATCAACTGGTGTCGGAGGTGGTGGTGTTGGATATTGGACTTGCTGAAAGAAAGTAATTGTTTGCTATTGATGAGCAGACAGTGGACAGGTGGACTGACTGTGCTGCAGTTGGCTGTTTGTGTTTTCTGTCTTAAAGTGTCTGTGTTTCAGTTAGTTAGTGAACATAAAAAATTACAGCAGCCTCAGCAGTTTTCTTCCTACAGTAGTTTATGAGTTTGTGTGCAACTAGAAATGGGCCTCAGAGGGTGCGTTAACTTTGACAAGTGTGTACCCACACACACCTCAGAGCAAACTTATTCAAATCGTGGAGAGGATGAGAGGGGAATGGCAGGCAATTAGGCAGAGCACAAATTATACCTGTGTTTTACAACTCGGCTCATATAGCCCTAAGGAGGCTACTGTGGGGACCTCACTGCAGCCGCCACTCCCTTACACTCACTCACTGACACACACACACACTCACATACATAAGTTTGTGTCCCTGCATGCTTGGTCATTTCATCACCTAATCTCAGACCTTTTTCATACATAAATCACACAAAAAGTGCACAGTGTTGATCATGGACATCCACATAGATGGTCACACATGCACCCACACACATGCAGCGTGACACGGACTACTCGCAACTCTCCCTTCCCAGTGTAATCCGACCTCCCTCTAAGCCTCCAAGCCCCTGTCTCTCCAGCACCTCTACCTGTGTCCTCCCTCCGTCTCTCTCCTCCCTCTTCGCCTCCCTCATTCTCTTCCCTCTTCTTCTCTCCCCAGTCCCAGTACAACTTGCTGAGCAGCAGCATGGAGAGCCTGGGGAGCCGCGCAACGTCCGCCAGCCCCTACAGCTCCGAGAACGCCTCCTCGTCGGCCGTGCCCACCCCCTCGCCCTACTCCCAGCCCAACTCCACCTTCGAGGGCCTGTCGCCTGCACCGGCCATCCCCTCCAACACCGACTACCCCGGACCACACGCCTTCCAGGTGTCCTTCCAGCAATCCAGCACCGCCAAGTCTGCCACATGGACCGTGAGTACACACACTCTCTTGGCTTTGGCATGCAGTGTGTGTGTCTGTGTGTGCAAGTATGTTTCTCTGTCTTTTTTCTTTCTGCCTTTCTGGGTCTCAGTTTTACTGTGTGACCATCTTGCACACACATGAACTTGCACACAAAGACACTCTTTCACACACACACACACACGTTCACACACCCACTCAAGCCAGCACATGTGCAGGCGTGTCGCATGCAAGAGAAAGTAGCGGATCATTCAGTAATTCATGTCTGCTCACCTCTTGTACTCTAATGTGATGAATGCAACAGGGAAAGTTTGGTATGAAAGTTTTTTTTTTGTCTCTAAATGAAGTTAATAACCGTTTTCCTTACAGTATCACACAGTTAACTTTTGAGATTTGAATGTTTAATTATTTACACTAAATGTAATGTAAATCCAAGAACTGTTGCATCATGTAGTGCATCACTACATTAGATATTAGATATTAAATATTTTGGAAAGGCTGTTGTAGTATGCCAGTTTTTTGTTCCCTGTTTGTCAGTATTAATCCAGATATGATACTGTTGTTGTTGTTGCCTGTTTTTTTTCTCTTTTTTCTTTTTTTACAAGATCCTGAAAGTCAAAATCTGTGATTTCTTTTGAGCTTTTGGGACATGCTTCTTTCTAAGAGGTCTTCCACATACTGAAAAGAAGCTTTTTGAGTTGTTGACAATAAAACACATTTACATATATTGTCAATATAATAAACATAATAGTGGGAAAATAATTCTTGTTACTGCTACTGCTGTTTCTACCAATACACAGTAGCAGTAGTGGTAGAAGTAATACACTACTTAAAAGATACATTTTACCACTAAGAAGTACAGAATAAACTAAAGAATCTGAATTTAGGAACTTAGGGAAACATTTCACCATACGTAAGGAATACAACACACACACAGAACTACCTTGTGATGTGATGGTGGTGAGAGACAGGTGAAATGGGAGCTGTGTGATTTGTCATGACCCGATGAGAAGTCTCCTGCTGGAAAGGTGTCACCTCCGACTGTCACACAGTTGACCTCCCTGAAACAAGAGAAACAAGAGACAAACTGCATTTCCTTCACTCAGTGTGTGTGTGTGTGTGTGTGTGTTTTCATGTGTCTGTGAGGATCCAGGCCTGTGAATGTCTCTGTGTGATCGACTGAGGGGTTCCTCCGTGGCTGTGTTTGCTGGAGGTAACCATGCGTGGTGGGCTCCTTTACTCAGTCCTTAGTGATGTAAGAAGATCCCTCTCTGGACATTAGAGCGGTGGTCTTTGACCTGCTGCTTTTCTTTCTCTGTCTCTTTCTTCCTCCGGTATTAACACACACTCATGGCTGTCACCTCTGGCGCCTAAGGTTTCGGCTTGTCCTCTCCTAAAATATGTCTGTCATCTCCTTCCTCTCACTTCCATTGTCTGACTCACGTCTTTCTCACGACCAAACTACGTAGACAGAAACCAAGAAAAAACACTGACAAAAATTATTAGTGTGTTTTACCTGAGAATTTTTTTGCAATGTAATGAAATCCTAAAATATGTCAGAAACGTGTTTCAACCTGTTTTGTTTGTTGTGATACTTACTACTCTGCTCTTCAAATTAACTTACTCTTACTCTCCCTGATATCCCAATGTTCCAAATATCTTGAATAAGGAC
The DNA here is from genome assembly GCA_038419695.1 of Scomberomorus guttatus. NCBI lineage: Eukaryota > Metazoa > Chordata > Actinopteri > Scombriformes > Scombridae > Scomberomorus > Scomberomorus guttatus. The sequence continues at coordinate 14,437,859 of CM076449.1, read as the reverse complement.
AAACATCAAATCAAAGAAGCATGATAATCCCCCAAAACTGTTTAACTTTAAATTTAAGAGCACCAGCCAACAGTTCCTCTTGTTCAGTCTTTTTGTTCACAACACCAACCTACAGTCCCATCTGGCCCTTTGCAGCAAAATTAAAACTCTTATCAGCTTTGGTTTGCACGGATAATAGTTTGAAAATGATCCCAATTTTATGAACAAAGAAGAAGGCTTTGAATCCATCTGCCTGAACAATTCAAGTCGTAGACGTTTTTTGTTACCAGGAGAGGAGAGACAAAGGAGTTTTTGACTGGCACACGACTTAAGATACAGATGATGAGGCAGCAGAAAAAGAACTGCGAGGAAACCTGTGATTATTCAGATGCCTCTGCTGCCATTAAACAGGAGGGATTAGAATGAGAGAGAGAGACCGGGTGATTGCTCATGGCTTTTATGGAGTTTACTGTAATGCTTTCTTTTTATCTTGCAGGCCTGATTATAAGATTGGCAAACTATCATAGGGTTGTATTTAAGTATTATTATACAGTTAGCTATTTTTGCAGTATGATAATGTATGATTTTGTATGATACTATGATACAATATGATACCATTGATTGCATACAGATTTTAAAAAGTACAATACATACAGCACATACAATTGTTTCCATTTTTCGCAAAACATTTTCTTGAAATGCTAAAATTATGTAAGAAAGTAATGCAGCAAAGAAAATGTTTCTTTACAATAAAAAAGAGAACCTGCAGCTGTTTAAAACCAAACCAAGAAAACCAAGTGTACATAAAGGTTTGTCTGGCTAGTTTTGAGCTCAGTGGCAAACAGCTTTGTGATGGCCCAGATCATTTCGGTGATTGTTTTAGATGTGTTAGTTTTGAAAAGTAAAGAGATTATGGTCAAGCCCTTCGGAATGAGTACTTTTCTGCCAATGTTAGGGGATTCCCCAAAAATAACACTAGGGATGCATAAGGATTTATATGTGTGTCTAATGTTAATGCACAAGTGTTCAGTAGAAGGCCCAGGTTTGAACATGAAAAAAGGATGACTGTGTGGACCAGACTGAGTCACCTTGCTTGAATGAAGGATTTAACAGGCTCTGGCTTTCTTGCTGATTTCTCGTAGCCTCAGGCAGTGGGGAATGCCGAATGCCATAGGGGCATATTGACTATAATCAGTTACCTAGCCTCCCGCCTTCCCCACCCCTCTGCCTCCCACTAAGAGCGGGTGGCATGCAGTGCTTTGGGAGATTACGAGAAAGGTAGCAGCCTATTGCATCAAGCAGTTCTCATTAAATCCTCTCTTCTCAAGATGTCAAATGAATGATTGATGGGAAGTTAGGTTTGTGGCTGCGCACAAGTAGCTTTCAAGGTAGTCCACGCCATTTTGTTTCACCATTCAAAAGGACAATAGAAGAGAATAGAAGAGTAGAGTAGAGAAGAGAAGAGAAGAGAAGAGAAAAGAAAGAAAAAATCCCTTTTCTCCTAATCTATCATAATGTTTCCACATACAGTAAGTCCATCCAAGCCCATGTTAAGCTAGTCTGGTAATCTTCCAGTCCCCCTCCTGTCTCGTCAAGACACCATGCATTAGTGATAATAGCTCTGAAACTCTGAGCTGAAGATGATTCCTTGGCTTGGAAGCAGGCAAGCGTCACCGCGGCTGGAAATGAGATCTAACACCTCAGCCTTGTCAAATAATAAGACCTCTTTCCATACACTCAGACTTTAGTTTATGTGTACGTGTGTGTGTGTGTGTGTGTGTGTGTGTGTGCGCGCGCGCGCGTACAGTATGTGTCAGGAGTGGGAGGGAGTGTGATGCAGTGGGGTTGCAGGCTCGAGCATGCACTGAACGGCGGCTTGTCAGAAGCTGCTCTTCCCAGCTATTAGCTTCTCTCCGTTAGGACACAGGTCCCAACATGCCCTGCACAATGCATCTTTCCCTTCCTTTCCCCACGCATCATCCGCGGCCACATCACCGTCGGCCTTCCTGCCGAGCATCGGATCTGAGAAAACACACTCAATAAGGAAGGTTTTTCACACGTTTGGGTGCTCAGACGTGTTTTATCAATAACAATAACAAGCAAAAACTTGTAGTTGCTCATAATTAGGTGAGTTTGTGTGATTCAGATCAATGTGCTGCAAATGCAAACGATTTTTATAGTCTCTTAGTGAATGAAGTGCTCAAATAAAACATTGTCCAGAATCAACATTGGTCAGGAAATGATCTGGATTATGGGATATCATCAATCCGGGAAACTAATATATTAAACATTTACTCTATTCTGCTGTGTGTCCCTTAACACTATGTGTAATACTGTGTTTATGCCATCCTGTCCAGAAGACTGAACTTTTACAATCTCAATGGGCTGTGCCAGTACTGTAAATGCACCCTTGAGTGTATGGTGAATAGCAATCAAATATGAAGCTATTCGACTTACTCTTACTACTTAGAGTATGTCATCTGTCAGTAGGTTGGATGGTTGAAATCATTATTTTCAGATCTTAAGTAACTCAGAAAGAAGAAAAAAGGGGAATCTTCCAATTTATTGCAATCTGAGGCAAAAATGTTTAATAAAAACCTTATATTTGAACAACACAACAATGATTTCAGATCTTTAACTATAGAGAGCCATGTTTAGAGAACAGCTATTGTTAAAAAAAAGTCACTTTCTAAAGATCATTATATCTTTCCTTATTTCCCAGTGTCTCACACTAACTGACCAACAACAGTTACCATGACATCAAAGAAAGTGTGGGAGATTCTTGATTGATTTGAGTCCAATATAGTTACAGACTGTATTGAAAGCCAGCATAGACTGTGCGAATGTGTACAGTGTGCAGACTGTATGTCGGCTTTGTGTGCTCGTGTGTGTGTGCGTAAACGTATTTGATATTTGGACAGTTAAGCGAATTTGCGGCGGGCATGCTGTTGCTTGTGTATATGGATGACGATCTGGCAATTATCACCCTGTCTCCAGAAGCCTGTCAGGACCTGCCTCCAATGGTCCACCGTGTAGAGGCAGGAGGAAGGATGGATGGATGGATTCAATATCAATAACACTGGGGTTGCAATGAAAACTAAATCACATTTCAGGAGGAATTGCTGGATGTTTCTATTCCACATAAGAGCACACTTAATTACATACACAGTATACATGAGCTCAAAAGATTTTCAACACATTTCTGTGAAATTTGGTGGACAGTAGTCCATAAGCCAAGGATCAGGAGATTAGTTCCTCACATAGATTTGGGAATTTTTGAACATGTTCACAATTTTTACTGATTTTTATTGGTTATAATCTATCATCTTACAAACATTTAATGCCTTTTTTAAATTTCCTCTTCTCTCAGTTGAATAATCTTAAGTTTAATAAGTTCTTAAGTTAAATAATCCCTTTAGTCGTGTTTGTTCTCTCACCGTCTCTTTCGTCTGCCTCCAAATCCCATCATCCTTGTCTATGTCCTGAGATGAAGCCCAGTTTATCCGTCACTCAGCATCTCTTGTCTGTACAGGAAGATAGACATCAGACACTGTAGTTTTTTTTTTTTATTATAAATGCTGCACTTCACTACTGACAATGACACATGGAGCTGAACTCACATATTCATGTGTATGTGTGCATGTCTATGTGTTGTTGGTACATGTACGCACCGGTTCGCGTGGTGGACGAGTTGAAACGTCTCCCATAGCCTCTGTACCCCGGAAGACTGAAAACACGAAAAGTAATGTATGAGTTTTTTTATGCATTCACCAAACCACTGATCCCCACGGTTCCCATGGTTTTTTTAAGAGATCTTTTTTTGTGGATAAAGAAACTTTTTTTTGCAATAGTCACTTTTAATACTAGGCCAAAAGGATTATAGAAGTGGAATTTCAGACCACTACTGACCTCCTGTAAGAATCGTTTGTAAGACAGAATTTTAAAAAATGTCATGTCATAGTCAAGGCCATAGTATAAATCCAAAGCTCTAATCAGCTGGCAACATCCTGGCTATAAGTATCTGCATATATAAAATTGTGATTGTGTGAGTATTGGTAAAAGTGTTCTAAGTAAAGGCGAATGCTTTGATACGTTTGTGCGACAGGACACAGACTTGTCTAAGCCCTTGTCCTCTGGCATTAGTCTCTACTTCAAAACACCCTGAGTTGTTTCTTAGTAAGCCTGCAGAAAAAGCAGTTTTTTGTCTTTGTAACTGATTAATTAGGTCACAGGACCCATATATGTTCAATATGAACAATATTTCTTTGTCAAAGTTACATTATTATGTAATAATGTAGCTGATATTTTTTAATGTTTCTTGTTGTCTTCACAGGCTCTGGGATATCTGACATTTGCAAGTCAGCTACTAAAAAGCAATACATTTGTATTGTATATTAGAAGTAAAACACAGAGTCAGTGTTCTGCCTGCATAACTACACAAATCCATTAAACCATCACCTGGACTGACATCACTGACTCCTTTCAGTGATGCAGCCTGCTAAAACATTAAATCACAATTTTCAATGTTAGTTTTTTCAAATGATAAATGAGTTAATATTCTTTCTGTTGTGATCATGTTGGAAAGTAAACCAATGGATCGTTTTTCGAGATGTGATAGTTCCAACGGGAAAAGTCCCCGGGTCTGTAAAGAAGACGTTTTTGTCTGGCTGTTGCATCTCAGGAAAATTATTTATTCATGGTATGGACGGGCTGTTGAGACTTGTCAGGGACAGCTAGGTGGAAAAAGGTAATGTTGTGTACAGGTATTTTCATTGCCCCTGAGGGAGTGCTCATAGGTGTGTGTGTGTGTGTGTGTGGGTGCATGCGTGTGTGTGTGTGTGGTTGTAAGGGGCTTTAGTAACGGTGTCACAACAAGGAATCCAAGTAGTTGTTGGTGTGGGAATAACTCTTTCCCAGCCGTCATCGGGACAGAAGCTGTCTGGTGGGAGAGTCAAATCCGAGTCTGGATGATCAGTGGCCTGAAAAAGCTGTTACAAGAAGTTATTACATGTATGTTATGTTAATGAAAAAAACTTTATAAGTCGCGGTGAGGTGCAGAAGGATGGAACTCAAAGAGCCAAAATGGATAAGTACATCGTAGTTAAGATCCAAGAATGAGAGGGGAGAGATGGGTTTAGAAATAAAAGCCAAGAAAAAGGAGAGTCTCTTTTGAAAGAACAATGATCAGTGTTGAAAAGGGGAATTTAGGCTTCAATGACTTCAATGGATAAAGTGGTACAGCAGCAATATAGGGGACTTGCAAAAGACAGATTAAAAAAACGATGGTCGAAATCGAAGCAACAGAGATATCCTGACTTTTAGTCACCTTCATGAGTCAAGCTACAAAAACACCAACAGGATCCTACATTTCCCATGATTCAGCTCAATAGTGTCTTTCATTAGAATCCATGCCGCCTAAATGCCCATTTCTTTCAAACCCCACACCTCCACTTTATAAATCCAGGCACTCTGTTAAACCCTTTAAGTCTCAAGCCAAACTGAGATAACCCAGGTGACAAAATCAAGGTTGTTTTTTGAAACTTTTTCGACAGCTTCTCCAGAGCCACAGGATACATTATACAACTGTTTCACAGGCTGAGTAGAAGAGTCAACTGTAAAATCAGTGGAGTTCTACTTTTAAAAAAAATACAGATGGTGGACAGTGGGTGTATATGCTTCCAAGATAACATGTTAACTTATGTTGTGACATAAGTACAAAAGAATAGAAGGACTGATACATGGCTGACAGATCCGGTGAATCTGCTTCTCTGGTTCAGATCGTTAATACCAGGATTTGGGGTTTAAGTGAAATGCTAAAAACCTCAAAAGACATTGACAAAGTCATTTTTTCTTACGGCAGTATTACAGATCTTGAGCTGAATGTACTATATTTATGCCATAGGGTGCGCTGTTGCATTTGTATTCAGGCTAATTGTAGCAAGTCCACACAGGACAACTGTCTCCTCAGTTTTTTTTCTGGAAGGTCCCAGTTTGGTTTCCACCAGGAAGATTTTTGAGATTTTGTGATTGTGTCAGGGCATGTTAAGGCTTTTCCATCCCTTGTCCCAGTGTCTTTCCATGTATCTAAACAGGAATTTACACACATTTACACGCATGCGTATGTAAGCATGTGCATGTTTAAATGCCTTTAAACTCAGGAATCAGTTAAACTGAATGATTTAAAATGATCATACATTCATTTTCATGTGTTCAGCTGCATGGTATGCAAACATAGACACAGCCATTTTTTTCTAATCTGTCCTTTTTAACTATTACATGTCGCCTGCCAGCTGCAGCATCTTATTACTACCCACAAACCGAGTCCTCTAGATAATAATCATTTATTCATTCTAATAACACAGTAATTACCTTTACAACACAGACTTAAATTTACTGCTGACTGTTTTACAGTCATGTATTTTCCCTTTCCTTTCATACTCTCCCTTTCCTCAAATGAAACAGTCTGTTCTCTAGTCAAGATTTTATGTGATAATTACAATGTCCCATCTCTTTATTTGTCCACTTTGTCTACTGATAGATGACTTAATGGCTCAAATGAAATGAAATTCATTTTGAAACTACATTTCCACCTCCTGAAACATTTTTTATGCTGTGATGTCAGCAGTAGCAAAGTCTTTATTCATAATTTCCTCTTGAGAGTGTTTACATGAAACTGAGAAAAAAAACTCTCAGTTCGTGTGTCTTTAATGTCTTAAGAGGAATTTGCAGTAGGTTGTTTAAAAAATGTAAGTGTATGTGTAAGGCATTAATTGATATTTCTTGGTAACTAATCGGTCTGATTCTTTAGGTATGTTCACTTTCTACACTCATTATAAATCTCCTGGAAAACTCTTTAATTGTTGGCCATTCATTATTACTTTTTCACAGAAACATATATGCACACAGCACACACAAAGTTGCCATTTCTAAGTTCAGATCACTAATTTGAGATGGCCCTGTGTGTGTTGTTTTCCCACTCAGTATTCTCCGTTGCTGAAGAAGCTCTACTGTCAGATTGCCAAGACCTGTCCAATCCAGATCAAGCTGTCCTCCTCTCCTCCACATGGCAGCATCATCAGAGCCATGCCCGTCTACAAGAAGGCGGAGCACGTCACAGAAGTGGTCAAACGCTGCCCCAACCACGAACTAGGACGAGACTTTAATGATGGTATTATAACCCACCCCCTTTATTGATAACTGATTGAACTATGACATTTTATACTTTTCCCAAAATATACCAATAATTTTCCAACCAAAATAAGATTATTTTGTTGTTGTGTTGCAAATCCTGGGTTATGAGGTTGATGACTGGAGAGGATAAGATACATAATTCATTAATCACAACACATACTGGTATGCGTGATGCTTTGACTCAGATCAACCAACTGCAACCTCACCTTTCTTCCATCCGTTCTCTCCTCAGGCCAAGTAGCCCCAGCTAGTCACCTGATCCGAGTGGAGGGGAATAACCTCAGTCAGTACGTGGATGATCCTGTCACAGGCCGGCAGAGTGTCTTCGTGCCCTATGAGGCTCCGCAGGTTGGTGGTTCATCAGCAACTGTACATCACAGAGATACACAATGTATTGTATTAGGACTGGACTCATGACTTCAACTTTAAACATCAGCAACTATAGTCTATAGAGACTGTCCCCAAAAAAGGGGTATTTAGTCTTTTCATTAAGTATAATTATGTTGTTGGTAAATAAAAGCAAACATAGAGAAAGGCTGACGAAAATGAGATGTGGATTGTGTAAATGTTTACACATCTCAATATCTAAAATATGTCCATAATATTGTGTACATCAGCCCAAGTTTTGACATTCAAGATACACCATGGATCAGTCATATTCATTATAAAGAAACAGTAATTTTTAGTGAAGTACATCATAGAAAGCTCATATCTAAATAAAGATGTCGGGCGCGTCCAAACTAGCACAAGAGTGAGAAATAAAATGTCTGTGATTGCATCTGAGGAGGTTAATGAACCGCAAACATCTCCACCTAGTGCACTGCAACACTACCCTCTGGTGGTGGATTGGTAATATTTACTCTTACTGTAAAATGGGAGTTTTGCTTTTTTTGAAGATGTGTAGATTGAAATAAATTGTTTTAGCCAAAAAAAAATGAAATGCCTTGTTAAGTGTAAAATAGACTAAAGCCAATATAACTTCCATCATCCTTTAGCATCCACCTATTAGTGGGATTCATTATTGTGTGTTGCAGGTGGGGACAGAGTTTACCACCATCCTGTATAACTTCATGTGCAACAGCAGCTGTGTGGGCGGCATGAACAGGAGACCCATCCTCATCATCATTACTTTGGAAACCAGGGAGTAAGTCAAAAATTCATAAATTGTGCAAGCAGACAGTTCAAACAAGGTGCTTCTTTTGACATTAGCAATAAAAATTTTGTATAATTTTGCATCAGTAAATACTGACACATGACCAATTTACAAAATGACCAGAACACAGTTCAATGTGAAGTATCTAACATACTACTTTATACACTACATATATTTAATATTCAGTACCATTTATCGTGATAATGTAATTTTTAGCCTAAAGTATGTTTGCAACCCCACAGCGTAGTGTGAGACTATTTGGTGCATTGGTCCACCAAACTAAAGTAACACCGAATAGTAAAGACAAGTCTGATCAATACTTGGACTTAATTAGGAATGTTAGAGATCCTACATTTCAGCTCCCGTCTTGATGAGAATATTTTCTATCTCCAAAAATCTCTGCAGTGGTCAAGTGTTGGGCAGAAGGTCATTTGAAGGTCGGATATGTGCGTGTCCCGGCCGAGACCGCAAAGCAGATGAGGACCACTTCAGGGAACAACAGGCCCTCAATGATAATGTGGCCAAAAATGGAAGTGCCAACAAGCGCAGTAAGTTGAATTAAACTGAATGACTAGTACATGTTTACAGATCCAGTGACTTTTCATATATTTGTGTTGTGGTCTAGCTGCTGGTAAACATCATGGTTGGTTGTTGGTCCTCAAAAAAAGATGAGATTATGAAATGTGTTAGAAACCTGTTTGACTATGATTCTGTTTCTGTCATCTACAGACTTTAAACAGAGCCCACCAAATATTCCCAGCCCAAACATTAACATGAGGAAGAGGCGGCATGGAGATGAAGAGATTTACTATATTCCTGTGAGAGGCGTTCAGGCATTTATTATTTTACATGAAAATATTCTCAAAAGTACAGTAACTTATAAATTAGAGATAATTTAGATGTCATTATTCCCTAACTAATTAATTTCATGTAACATGTGTTTGTCTGCAGGTTCGTGGTCGGGAGAACTTTGAGCTGCTGATGAAGATTAAAGACAGTTTGGAGCTGGTGGAGCTGGTGCCACAGCCGCTGGTGGACTCCTACAGACAACAAACACAGCAACAGCTGCTGCAGAGACCGTGAGTCACTCCAACACACACATGTACACAAACACAGATACTTGCTGGTACACATGCACACAGTACTGCTCATAATTGTGTGTGACTGAATTTGATCAACCCAAACACGTGTCCATCACATTTACTTACACACAACATTCCTCTAACCATTTAACTCTTTTCTCTAGGAGCCACATAGCATCTCCCTCCTCTTACTCGCCACTGTCCAACATGAAGCTTCATTCCCATGGAGGCCTCAGCAAAACACCCTCAGTCAACCAGCTGGTGGGGCAGCAGCCCCAGCAACACCCCACTGCCCCCACCACCATGGCTCATATGGGTGAGTGTTTATACGGTGTGTGTGATTTACATATATCAAATCAGATGTACTCATAAGGAACATGTTTCAATAAATTTGTATAAAGTTCAGAAAATATTGATGCCAAGAGAGCCTATTTATGTCATTATAGTATAGTGCTTTTTTGCTGCTCATTATTCTACTTGATCACACCTTCCTTTCTCACAGGCCCCAACATGCTCAACAGCCACCACATGCAGGCTAATGGTGATATGAATGGTGGCCACAGCAGTCAGACTATAGTGTCTGCTTCCCACTGCAGCCCGCCCCCTCCGTATAACCCTGACCCCAACCTTGTCAGGTACCTCACTCTCCAATGACACTCCTTCTTAATTGCCTTGAAAAAGGCCAGCAGACAATTAGATGCACTTGATGGATTAAATATGAATGGGCGCCATGCTGATGTCAAAACAGCTACTTTGTTTGGCTATGTTCGTACAAATGTGGTCAAACTGTTTTTTGAAAAAGTTCCCTTTTGCGGTAAATGTGTTATACAGTCAGTTTGATTTGATTATGGCTGCTGTCTAAAGGCTTTGCAAATGCGTCACAAATCTCCTAGCAACCATGGCTGGTGCCATAAAGATAAAGAAGTCCACTGGAGAATTGGCTGCATGGAAATAATGTCTATCCATGTAACAACTTAACTGGAAAAAAAGAAAGATACCTGGAAATGTTTTGTTATGGGAGTAAGTTAATTCAGTAAAAGTGAAAAGAGTGTTTTGGTATGTTTGTTTCTAAATTTTGGACACCGTGAGATAAAATCTGTTTGTCCTTAGTAGTACGAGTGACTATGTCTATGCACTAAAAGTGTCTGTCTTTGTTTTTGTTAGCTGTCCAAAAGTAATTTACAAAGCAACTGGTGTTCTTACCTGAACTAGCTGCTCCTACTAGTTGCATTGCTACATGTCTAAATCAAACAGCATATTAATCATATCTATGTACTCTACTTATACAGCCAAGCTGCTCAAGAGTTATAGACCTCCACTATGGCTGCCAGAGGGTTTGTTATGTCACGCAAAAGCCCAAACTGTGTGTCATACAGTTACATCTAAAATCAGTCACACTGTATATACAATGCACTACAGCCAGTTTTCTTCAAAAGAAATTTCCATTGTTTATGTTCCAAGTTCTATTTAATTTAAAACTTTTTTTTTTCATATTTTTTCTAAGATAATGTGTCAATGCAGTCGTTTTACTATTTGGACTTTGCTTTTTCCATTTTAAGACTTTTGATACAGAAGATTTTGTCCATCTCTTTGGTTTCTAGATTGTTATGTTTATTGTACAGTTAAATTGTACAGATAGCTTCTTTTTTGGTTACACTGTATGTTGCCAAAACTTTAATATTTCATGTATTTATAATAAAGGTTCTTCACCAAAGCAAGAATGGCCTTATGAATCATTAATATAAATGCATGTTTATGATTTTACTTCCACTGCATCTATCAAGATGTATAGTTTCTGTCCACTTGAGGCTAGATCTGTGCCCTAAATCTTTATAACACTCAATATTAAAATAAACTAATGATAGCTTGAGTAGATAGTGAGGTAATGATGTAGAATGAGGGGCTTTTCTATACATTTCTGCATAAAAATTAATGCTGACCATAACCATAATCAGGTTTTTTTTTTCCTGCAGTGTTAATGAAGTAGATTTTTATATTTTAGTCCTACTTTTGGCTGTGTTGCTGTGGTGTAATGTCAGTCTAAGCAGCCCTGCTTTTCTCCCCATACAGTTTTCTAACCAGTCTGGGCTGTCAGAACTTCATTGACTACTTCACCTCCCAAGGCCTCCAAACTATCTACCATCTCCAGACTCTCTCCATGGAGGTAACCACTCCATTCCTGCACTCACAATCTCAAAGTGAAAATAATAATTATAACAACAAATTTTAGGTGTATAGAGCTTCATAGAAAACAAAGGAAAAGAGGAAAAAGAAACAGTATAAACAATAGTGCGTATAAAATGGTTAGAAAACGAAACAATTAAACAAAAAAAGGGAAAAACGTCCCACGTCTTTGATGATGTTACTAGTTTTATTAAAGGTACCCTGTGGAGTTTTTGACCACTAGTAATGATGTAGAGCAATGTCTTGATGAGCAGGCCCCATATTTTGTATCTACCAGCAACTTGCTGCACATTATTTTCTATCTTTTTTCTTAATGTAGTTTTCCTACATTCTGATTCTTCTCCAATGTCTAACTTTGTGCCTTTACCAGGATTTAGGTGCACTGAAAATACCGGAGCAGTCCCGCATTGCCATCTGGCGAGGTCTGCAGGACATGAAACAAGGTGCTTCCCTCCAACTGCCTGCTTCTTCTCATCACCATGACTATCATGGCCAACAGCTCCTACGCTCCAGCAGCAACATGGCTGCCTCTGCGATGGCAGCTATTGGGGCTGCCGGTGGGGAACTGCAACGTCAGCGCGTCATGGAGGCTGTGCACTTTCGTGTCCGCCACACCATTACCATTCCCAACAGGTCAGGTGTTGTTGGGACGTCGGGGATGGCAGCAGCTACTGATGAGTGGACTGACTTTGGTTTCGACATGCCCGACTGCAAAGTGTCACGTAACAAGCACTCCATCAAGGAGGAGTTCATGGAAAGCGATGTTCACTGAGCCCAAAAAGAATCTATGGACTGTTTTGCCAATATTATTGTCAGCAACAGCCTATTTACAGAGTAGTACCATGTGTATAGGGTCTTTAAATATGCTTTTAGATGTTGCTGTCATATTTCAGTCAGTGATTTTGTAGAGACTCAAGTTCCATTTTGAATGTGGGACATTTTTAGTGTGTTAATGCACATTCCTGTGCAGTCTTTATTCAACCCGGGAGATTGAACATGAAATGACACAAAAGGACATCTTAAGTCTGCATAGCAAATACCACTGCATTGTCAAGGCAATGCTAAACACACATGGTCTGGACAATATTTTTTGGAACTCTGATAAGTGTATGTTAAAGGAGAGAAATTTTAATTATTAACAGGATGTTGTTTGGTTGCACTGTGCAATAAATCATGCCATTTTTTCTTCTTTTACAGCATCAGCTTACATTTATGGTGACCATAAAGTGTAGCAATTGCACAATTGCACAAATGTCACAATCATTTTGCAACTTGCCAGTTTCAATTTTGTGTTTGGATACACAATTAGTTCTCAGCTGATGTATTTATTTGTCTTTTAGTTTCCCTTCACTTGTACAAATGTATATATTGTATCTTGTAAATGTTTTGGACTAGATGTGGTTGAAAAGGGGCATTTAGACTCAAAATGGTGTATCTGCTGTTTGAACCAAATGCATAGAATTGAGTGGTAAATCAATTCCAAGCCACAAGAACACATAGTAATGTATATTTTAATGGTTATGATGCCCTTATCATTTCATTGTTAAAAAAATATTTAATGGGCTTTGGTATTAATGATGTGTATTCATGAAAACTCCAAATGAAAATCAAAATCAACACGTAATATCAAAAGTTAGACATTGCATCCATAGATTTTTGTTAAGTCGTAGGAAATACTGTTAATTCTTGTGTAGAAACACATTGCAAAACAGTTGAGAAACAAAAAGTCAAAAACAGTATTATGTCTTAATAGCAGGGATTTAATCAGGATTGTGAATAGTAAATTAAAAATGGCATCCCTGTTTACCAAGATATTAGACAAGACAGTAGCATTTTTGTCCTTCTCTGTGTATTTTGAAAAACCTTGCAGGGCAAGGTCCTCATATATTGATTATAGCTAGATGTGTAGCCTACCTAGTATCTATCTTCATGGCACTTGTTTGTGGATATTTAATAGCAACATTCCAGTTTAATTTCATTACCATCCAGCATGATTAATCATGGTGCAATTCTAGTAATGGTGTCAACATTGTTTGTAGTAAGTACTTGACACTAATTGGTACCTGACTTGCAGCCATTTTCTCTTTAAAGGCCCTCTTACTTACATACATTTTTACCCACTAACTGGTCAAAGAAAGAGCACTTTAATGCTTTAAAAGTGAAATAATTTAGGGTTATTTGTGCTTATGATCAGTATTATACATTACCACAATGTAAATAGAAATTGTGCTTTGTTTTGATATTCCTGGTAAGTTTTTTTTAAAAGATTATTAAGATGTGTACCTATGCAACTATTGCTGTTCATCGATGTTCATTAGTTTCTGAGGTTGTTAAGTTCAGTGTTTTTCTTATAAATCATGGATATTAAAATATTTGCCTTGTTTTGATGCCTCTCTTTATCAAAGTTTGAGTTTTTATTGGAATGGACACTAAGGTTAATTGTGTAGGGTATAGCCAAAATTTAGGCATCATTTAATAAGGCATACATTGAAATTAAAATGTTATTTATTTAATCGTGTTACCGAGTAGGGAAGTGTATGTCGTGGATGAAGAATATATATATGTGTGTGTGTGTGCGCGCCTGTGCTCGATTCTTCTGAGCGAAGCCTTTATCAAGGCTCAGTCGTTTTCAGTCGGGCTCACTCGGGTTTAGTAGGTCATCGTTTTCGGGGTTCTACTATCATGCCTGTCGTATGTTCGAATCCTCGCGGAAGTACTGACGTGTTCACACTTTGCACGAGAGGTGGCTAGTTTAGCTAGCTAGGTAGAGCCGGGTAGTGACACAGCGGCCGTATCAGGTAAGAAAAGTCTGTCATTGATTATTTTCACTGTAATAGCAAATACAGACAAGGGTTGCAGACACGTATTGAAACAAAGAAACTCATTTCACAACGGTTGTATCATTTATTAAATACTGACGCGGTTACTAAAGAATAGTGTGATTTCTAACTGGGCTAGCTTGCTAGCTGTAGAGCCGTTGGAAACGTAGTACTGTGTCTCCGGAAGTGAGTTGTCACATATCAGATTCCTTGCTAGTAATTGTAGTTCAACGTTTCCCCGGTGTACGTATATTGCAACGGGAATAGAGTTAGTCGTGAACTACAATTCTTTTCCCCAGGCTTTAACGTTCACTACACTGGAGTTGTGGGAAATGTAGTCACATAAATTCATCTAAGCTCTGATAGTGGTGAACTGAAGCTTTATTGAAACTACATAACCCATACAAGCGGTAATTTGGGCCGAAGGGCAATGTACAATTAGATGGCTAGTTAGCTTTTTCTATGGTTGCTTCGTAAGCTAACGTGAGTAACTTTAAAACAACATCACTGACGAAACATTAATAGTATTTATAGTATTATTTGTTAACTTATGTATTTGTTATGGGTTTCTCCATACTGTTTTGATAAATATGACTTATTAGCTGTCTTCTCGGCTGCCTTAGCCTGTTAGCTATTTATGCAGCTAACGCTAACGTTAGCTATAACCAAGAGCAGTTCTACACGGTCTTGCCTTCTTTAGTTAATGTTACACGTCAAAAATGAATCGCTAGAATCTGCTGTGATCGCTACTGCAACACAGTGCAGTTGGTAATCAAATGTCTGCAACTTGCAATACTAAACTACTATTTTAGAAGTGGGAAACCAGCGAATCCACTCGGGTCAAAGTCAGTGGAGCTCTGTAAAGTCCTACGTAAAAGTAGCCGAAATACTGTACGTCGCATCGGTTAGATTTAAGTTACAGAAAATCTTTACTTAGCTTGTTAATTTCTAACAGAGCTACTGCAAGATTTTGTTCCCCTGTCCGTAATCAAACTGGATATCATTCCACTTCACTGGTCGTGTGTACTTAACAGATACAGATATTGGCAGACAGCTGACCATCTGAACTGACCTCATCACAGATGAAAGAGTACCTAACAGATTCAAACGGCTGGTTGTTGATTAAGCTGATCACAAATATCTGCAGGCGTATTCTCTTCTTAACTAGTCTTACTGAATGAACACCCATTTACTGTACTTTTGCACAGAGAAAGAAATATCTGTGTCCTCTTCTGTCATCTTTTCTCGGGACCACTTACAGCACTGCAGATGCTCATTATTAGCAATGGATATTTAATGTCAACACAAAGTAAACGTTATGGTATTATTTGGTCTGTAACTGCCATAATATCAACCATAACCACTGGGGTGCTAAGGACTATCTCAAAAAGGCCTCCGAGGAAGCTAGATTATTTTAACACCTGAAACCATAAAGTATAGTATATTTTTTAACATAAAAAAACCTCAAAACATTAAAATTATGCTTTTACAATTTTCTTATAATTTCTCCATAGTTGAAGCACAGCATCATGATTATCACCACCATGATACTGTATGTTTCCAATTTAGGAGAATCTTGTTCAAGTTGTTTCCCAAATCCAGTGTAATCAGGTACTTAAAAGGACCATTTCACATTTCACTTTACAGGAGTCCAACATAACTAAAAACTGCAATAAACAACAAATTAAGTCGAAATGTGTGTCTTTCCTCTTGCTGGGAGATGCTAGCCTTGTGCGTGCTAGATAATGGTACTGCTCACTGCAGCTTATACAGTCTATTTTAGTCAGACTACCCAAGTAGCCTATATTCATGCACTGCTAATCAAAACATCTTTGTCTTCACTTGCAGAATGTCAGAAGGGGACAGTGTTGGGGAGTCAATCCATGGGAAACCATCTGTAGTCGCTGCCTTTTTCACACGGATTGGACAGGTAACATGATTACCTCTCAGATAACACACATCATTATCATTTAAGTGATTAGGGGTTAAATGATTTCATACCCTGGCCTAAAAACTGAACTGTATATCTTGTGACCACTAAGCAACTAGTCTAATTACATTGCCCACACAAGTTTAAATATTCAGATTTGCTGATAAAATGTTAAATGGGTATCAGTTAAACTGGTTGTGATTAAACGCATTCCTTTGGAATTAATTAGTCATGCCAGTAGGTGGTGGCAATTTCAGGAAATGCCTCTACTGGAATGTTGCAGGGTTAGTCTTGCTTTTTCTCCAATTTTCCTAAAAATATCACACTTACAAACATAAGCTTACACCATAGTGGAGGCCATTTCCAACACATAGGTGATGTTATTTTCATAGAATCAAAGAAACAGGAATTGCAGTAGTGTGTGTTTTTAGTTTTAGTCTTTACACGAATTGCAAATAAGGAGTGTTCTAGTGTTGTACTTTGCTTTCAGTTTCCTATTTCCAACCACAAAGAAAGTGAAAGAGACACAGTATTTTTTTCAGAAGCTCTGCATTGTTTTAAGTCTAAGGTTGTTTCTTACTTGTTCATACGTGATATTCTCTACCTCTCATGGCTGCCTTTCATTTTGTTTGTGATTTTTTTGTAACAGATCTATCAGTCATGGCTAGACAAGTCAACGCCATTCTATGCAGTGCGATGGGCAGTCACTCTACTACTTACTGCTGTATACATGATCAGAGTGTACATACTACAGGTAATTGCTCATTTCTGTTTTTCCAATTTTCAGTGGCATTATTTGCTCAGGGAAGTTAGGAAATGTAAGTGATGAAAGTTGCATTAACCAACAGACACAATAAAAGCAGTATTGACAAAAAATTCTCTTGCATTGCAATAAATGCTACCTTTGTGAAATATACAATGTCTAATTTTTTTAGACTGTCACAGTGAGTAGGTGTTCATTCACCTGTACTGATTATTTAACTAGTAGCTTGTCCTGTTGTGGTACTGGATTGTATAACATTTATGGCTCATTGTGTTTGTTTTTTGCTCATTTCCACCAAAGGTAAAAGATTGTCTTGGATGATACTCCAAGAGGACAGTGACTGTACAAATTTTTGTTGTTGGAGTTGATGCTTCTAGCTTTAGGTGTTTGAATGAGAGTTCACATTTGACTCACCTGTCTGTGTGTGATACCGGTGTTTAAACATTTTGTCTACTCGTCTGTTTTGTTTCCATGTAAATGTTCTTCCTTATTTGTGTATGTAATTTTTACTAACAAAGGTGCACTTTCATGTTTACTGGCTGCCCAGGAACCCTTTTAATTTGGTGTTTCTTGTTCTGCTTTTCAGGGTTGGTATATAGTAACATACGCTTTGGGAATCTACCATCTCAACCTGTTCATTGCTTTTCTATCGCCAAAAGTGGATCCTTCACTGCTTGACGAAGGCAAGTTGATCAAAAATCAGTTATTTGTGATGTGGTCATGTTGTGTACTTGGCAATGGGATACCTCTTGGAGTGTTACATGTCTGTTCATTTACACATTTGAATAGTCACAATTGTTGTTCAATATCAATTCCATCAAAGGTCAAAGTAAAATCTGATGTTACTAACAATGCCTTCTCATACACAACACAGGCATGCATCAACATCTTTATTATGAAAGCTTTCTTAGTGTATACGAACAGCAGAATACTATTGTACACATTTGAGGATGGAGTTGAAATTCATTGTTAAAGAATTGCTGGGTTAGAAATGTGTAGCTTAATGCTAACAAGAATGGGTTCAAACAGGCAAAAAAAAAGAGCCCTTACTCCACGAAGTCAAACTTTATCATAACATCCAAGGAAATAAAATGCCACAGTAGCGGCCACACTGTTAATTAGCAAGCAATCTCTTAGACTAACACATTACAACAGTGACTGTTTAGTGCCAAAAACTATTGTAATACAAACTATTGTTTACCCACTTTGTGGCTTCAATAAGCCTTTCCTTCGTACATACATTGTAATTGCAGATTGTGAAAACTTTTCAGACTAATGTCATCAAAACATAGACACAGTGATAATACTTTTGATCAGATAATGTTTTTTATGTTTTAGCTTGGACATTGTTGGTCTTAATGCTGATTCATTACTGAAGATTACATCTTTTTAACCACCTCATCACCCTGTAACCTATCTTTCCTATAGATGAGGGCCCATCCCTTCCTACCAAGCAGAACGAGGAGTTCCGCCCTTTCATCAGGAGGTTGCCTGAATTCAAATTCTGGTGAGAGTCCAGCTCATCTTCTGGGCATTTATCACTTTCATCCACAGAGTGATTTCAAATTATATTCTTTCGAATGACCTGTGTTGTCCAAAGATAAGTCATGCAGAGCTCATTTGTAAAAGGAGGTAGCATTTAACATAAACCAAAGATTGGGTTAAATTAATCGGTGTGTATTTCCTTGTGACCCTTTATGATTGTACATCCTCATCTTGCAATTTGGACATGTGACACGTTTAATATTAATAAACAAGTGAACAGCGAGCCGCTCAGCTCCGCGTCGCACCACAGGGGGGTGGGGGCTTCTGGGCTCTGACCTGCTGAGCGGGACAAAGGCACACATCCCACTCAGTAAAACTGCCTGAGAGAGAAGAACGAGCATACGCAGGAGAAAAAAAACTGAGGCGGAAGCAGTAAAACTAGCCAATAGGAGTGCAGACATGTTTGATTGGCAGCAGAATTCACCAATGGAAGGCTGTAAGCTGTTTCTACAGTTCAACCTCTGTTTAGTCTCACTGGTGAAGTTTGTCTGGATTTGAAATGAACCATTTATTAAGGCATTATCGTTTTAATTGAAATGATTGTCAACTGATGCATCTATATGCGGTTCTCGAGAAATAATAAGCAATTGGCCTGTTCTGAACAGGCATGTTTTGAACAGGCACTGCACTAGTTTATGCAAACTGTGTCTTATGTACTAAAGCAGAAAGAGAGGAAAGTGTTTTGCATCAGTCAGCATACAGATGTCATTTGCCTGGTGTATTAAAAGATAGTCTTTGTTTCTCCTTTCCATGTGGTTTATCTCTAAGCATTTTAGTTTTTTCAAATTGAAAATATAAATGACCTGGTTGTTTTTAAAACTGTGAGATAACTATAGGATTGCTGAATAGTTCATTCATCAGTTGTTTTAAGACTTACTCAGTTAATTGAACTTGAGAAAATAAATTATATTAGAACATACAGTGTTTCTCACAGGTTGAGAATTTACTTGTGGTGGTGGGTGGCGCAGCGTGTGACCGATGTGCATGCAGAGACTCGTACAGTTGAGAGGGGGAGAGTATAACCCAGGTTATTTTCTTTAGCTACAATTTACAGATGTCCCAGTGTGGATTTATGTCATGTTCTGGACTGCACATTAATTTCCCCACACTGATCACGAATCCAATTATCCTTTAGTGTCTAGACATATATACATGACACATGCAGTAAATGACAGAGTTAAGAGTTGAGAATGTTTTTGATTCATGCTTACTCAATGTCAGTAATTTGGTTACGTTGTTTTTAACTGAAGTTATGTTACTTTTCTTGCCAGGCATTCGGCGACAAAAGGCATCGTCATCGCCATGATTTGCACATTTTTTGAAGCCTTCAATGTGCCAGTGTTCTGGCCTATACTTGTAATGTACTTCATCATGCTCTTCTGCATTACCATGAAGAGGCAGATCAAGGTAAAAAGCATACATTGACTGACATATACATGCACTGTATACATTGACACTGGCTGTACTGGAGTCACAGTGTAATGCAACATCTGTTGTTTGTTTTTGCGTGTGCAAAATGAGAGACGCAAATCTATTCGTCATGTACCATGCACAAGAGCTGTATAAAATGTCAGGAACCACAGACTATGCAATCTAATGCAATCCAAAAATTAAAGTAGAAATGACTCAACGCCCTTCTGACAAAGCTTTTACCAAAACTGAACATCTTAACATTCCCAAAGGTCACATTTATTGAAGGATTATTTTATTTGAGTGCATTATATTGTACAAATGTTTCTGTTATTGTGTCAACCCTTTATATACAATGCATCTGTTTTATTTTCATACATGAATACTTACTGTTCAGTGTTAATTCCTTCTCTTTTTTATCTACCTGATAATCATTGTGCTACTCAATCACATGGGTTAAGTTGGTAGAAATGTTTGAGCAAACCCTAGAAATACCTCTTGCTAATTCTCCTCTTTTTCTTCCCCACCTTCTCTAGCATATGATCAAGTACAGATACCTACCCTTCACACATGGGAAGAGGACATACAAAGGCAAGGAAGACACAGGGAAAGCTTTTGCTAGTTAAAAACTCCCACTTACCATCCCCTCCCTCTCATTTGAAATTTATCAGTCACAGCTAGTGGGGAGTGACACGGGTTAGAGATTTTTTTGTTATGTTTTGTCTTTTTGTAAGGGGGACAGTAACATGAGAACATAATGTAAAAAGTAAAAATTTTTGATCCATGGTTGACAGTGTTGTAAGACGATATGAGCAGCACGGATCAAATTAGTCTGGAAATATTGCCTTTGTCTATTAAGGGGTAGGGGGAGGACTTCGGTCCTCATTTTAGAATTGGTCTACATTTGTTCAGTAGTAGGTGAGACTCAGTGCTGCCTTTTGCCTTTTTAACCCCACGGGGTAAGTATAAAGTCATCAAGAATGAACCACACTGAAAAAAAAATTGCAGTTATTTTTTTTTTTTTTTTTTATCAATGATGGTGATTTCAGTACATCTTCTTGTCCCAAGTGAATGAATTGGCCAACTTTCGATTAATATATTGGTACCTATTCATTTGAAACAAGTTATATATTGAAAGTCAGTAGTGTTAGTAGCAAAGTAAAATGATTAGATGTGTAAGATTAATTCTGAAGGAAATACAACAGTCTTCAAGTTGAAAAATTGTGATAAGTGTGGTGCTGCTGCTCTGGCTTACAAATATCTCAGCCAGCTGTCCTCTGTAGTAAATGCAGACACTTTGGAGAAATTAGTCACATTTCACTTGAATATGCATTCATGACAGGCACCTATTATAATTAATCTCTTGAAATGATTACACTCATGATGAATAATTTTTGATTGATCTTTATAAATCTTGAATCGGCTACAAATACAATTCCATATATGACCCGATTCTCACTGGCATAGCCAGTGTAGCAATTTGAATCCTCACTTACCCACCACATCGTTGGATGCATAATTCAGGACGAGTGTCACTAACCCCAACCTATTTAGTCTACTGTAGCCTGTAGTCTACCTTTTTAAAATCAGTTATTTCTGATTTGACACCATTGTAGAGTTTGGCAGATGGGATACTGTGTCATTGAGCACCCCAATAAACTAAATTCAATCATTTTAGGGGGCATTTTGCTTGAAATGGCAAGTCAATGAATTTACTTTACCTCAGATTTTTACACCAATATGTGGATAATCATTGAAAACATCCCTTGTCTTCAAAGTGCACACCCAGTATTCAAGTCCAATTCATAACAGGGTATAATCTGAGGTAATAGTCAAGCAATTACATGTTAACCCAGCTGACCTTTTCTCTTTGAAACATTTATCCATCTGTGTTTCAAAGCCATATTCCCATTTGATTTGTGTAGACTAGCTGTTGTACTCCTTTATAATCTGTGTTTACTTTGAAAAAAGTTATGGTAAATATAGTCATTCCAAGCAAACTGTTGTTCTCTTTCTTTTGCAGAGGAAACATAAGAAAACTGAGATTGAGAGCTTTTATTATAACAAATGGATGAAGTGGGTGGCGATCACACTTTCTTTTCTATAACCCTGTAATTTTTTTTCTTCATTTTTATCAATGCTGGGGATTTTCTGTCATTACTGAACTTTGATCAGCACTGTAGTAAGGGATCAAAACAATTTCCTGTAAAAAGTTGATGTTTCAAAGGGTTGTCTGGAGGATTTCTGTGTGTGTGTGTATATATATATATATATATATATATATATATTAAAACATGAATTTTCTTTTGAGATTATTTTTATTTTTTCTTCCAACCACCATACTATTTACAAGTGTTAAAATTCCATTTCAGTTGAAATTGATGAAAGCAGAACTGGTTAATTGGGTTCTTGATTTGATTAATTAAATGTTTCTCATGGATTGCATGTCATTGTTTTCTTGTGCTACAGTTATGAAAAAAACCTTGATTTTAATAACTTAAGTGTAATTTTTTCACTCCAAATGCTATTAAAGAGGCTGTGTCCCTTGAAACAGTACATGTGTCTTTGCTTCATATCTTTTATCGATTAATGGGAGGGTGTTAAAGGAACAACAAACAAAAAAACGGATTCAATTCAATTTTATTTATATAGCGCCAAATCATAACAAAAGTCATCTCAGGGTACTTTTCACATATAGCAGGTCAAGACAGGGTACTCTTTAATTTATTAGAGACCCAACAATTCCCCCATGAGCAAGCACTTGGCAACAGTGGCAAGGGGGAAAACTCCCCTTTAATGGGAAGAAACCTCAAGCAGAACCAGGCTCTAGGTGGGCGGCCATCTGCCTTGACCGGTTGGGTTGAGAGAGAAAGAAGGAGAGAGGGGGAGAGAGACACAGAGAAGAACAATGACAATGGGGGACCACAGGACCGCACTACCCCCGCAGCCATGGCCCCCGATGTCCACAACCTGGATTTTCCTGTGAGATGAGAAAGCACAAAAACTCTGGGGAAGAAGTCAAGTTAGTAACATGCATTAATTGTACATGAGTGTGTACAGATGGAGAGGAGGAGGAGGAGAAGAGAGGAGTTCAGTGCATCATGGGAAGTCCCCCGGCAGTCTAGGCCTATTGCAGTATAACTTAAGGGCTGGTCCAAGGCGAGCCTGGCTGGCCTTAACTATAAGCTTTATCAAAAAGGAAAGTTTTAAGTCTACTCTTAAACTTACAGAGGGTGTCTGCCACCCGGACCCCATCTGGAAGATGGTTCCACAGGAGAGGGGCCTGATAGTTGAAGGCTCTGCCTCCCATTCTATCCCATTGGAGACTCTAGGAACCACAAGTCAGTGTTCTAGTGGGGTAATAGGGTACTATGAGCTCTTTAAGATATGATGGTGCCTGACCATCAAGGGCTTTGTAGGTGAGGAGAAGGGTTTTAAATTCTGTTCTGTTCTGTTTTACAGGAAGCCAATGCAGTGAAGCTAAAATGGGAGAAATATGATCTCTTTCTAGTTTTTGTCAGTACAAGTGCAGCTGCATTCTGGACCAGCTGGAGAGTCTTCAGAGACTTGTTAGGGCAGCCTGATAAAGAATTGCAATAATCCTGCCTAGAAGTAACAAATGCATGGACTAGTTTTTCTGCATCTTTTTTAAACAGGATGTGCCTGATTTTTGCAATATTACATAGGTGAAAAAGGCCAGTCCTTGAAATTTGTTTTATGTAGGAGTTAAAGGTCATATCCTGATCAAAGATAACTCCCAGATTCCTTGTGGTGGTGCTGGAGGCCAGGGCAATGCCATCTAGAGTAACTATATCATTAGATAATGTGTTTCTGAGGTGTTGAGGGCCAAGCACGATAACTTCAGTTTAGTAGCAGAAAATTGCAGGTCATCCACGTCCTTAAGGTCCTTTATGTCCTTAAGGCATGCTTGGAGTTTAGTTTACTAATTGGTTTCATCTGGCTTCATTGATAAATATAATTGGGTATCATCTGCATAACAATGAAAATTTATGGAGTGTTTCCGAATAATATTACCTAAAGGAATCATTTATAAGGTGAATAGTATTGGTCCAAGCACAGAACCTTGTGGAACTCCGTGTCTAACTTTTGTGTGCATGGTGGATTCGTTAACATGTACAAACTTAAAATTGATCTGATAAATGGGATTTAAACCAGTTTATTGCAGTTCCCTTAATGCCAATTAAATGTTCCATTCTCTGCAATAGGATGTGATGGTCAGTGGTGTCAAATGCAGCACTAAGATCTAACAAGACAAGTACAGAGAGAAGTCCTTTGTCCGATGCAATTAAGAGATCATTTGTAACTTTCACCAGTGCTGTCTCTTTGCTATGATGCGCACTAAATCCTGACTGAAGTGTAATTTCAGTCTGATCTGGTCGCAAGGTGGCACCTACACCTTTATTTCCTCCTTGAATCTATTTCAGTACAGTTCATGATTGATTTTAACATTTTTAACACTCAACAAACCCCTCAAATTTCAGTGAAATACAAGAAAAATACAATGCAAAGCACAACAGTGATATGACTGCAGATTAAATGAATGAATGTGCACCATCAAAACAGGACAGCAATTACTAGCAATTACTATGCTGTCCTTACATTTAACTTTCCATTTCAAGTATAACTTCCTCCTTAAATCTCTCTAAAACCATTTGTGGGCACTATTAGCCTTACTTGTTTAAGCCTGCTCTAGAGGAAGCTCAAATGTTCTAACAGAGGGAAAGTGTCTCCCGTGAATCTCAAATATTTCTCATTTTAATTCTGTCACTCATTCTGAATTAAAAACATGAGTGCATTTGGCATTTCAGCTAAAAGAGGGAACGTAATTTTGTTTAATTTCTAACATTACCAGATGAATCCTTGATGAAGACATTAAACTTACTTGCACATATTGTTAACACCTGTGTGTGTATATACATCACAGGTGGTCTGTGCAGCAGCAGTTTAGATGCTTTTGCATACTGATTTGTGAATTCTCCTCCAACCATTTATAGATAAGTATTTATGACGCTTCATGCAAACCCAAGTGCATGGAAATGATCACTGAGGCTTAACCATCACCAGTGTCTCATACCATAAAGGCAGAAGTCAGTCCTATTACAGTTCATATCAGATTGGGAAACAGTAACTACAACAATGAAACATTTTCTAGCTTCTCTGTGTCTACTGGAATATCTTCTTCATGCCTTGACTCAATGCACTGTCCCTGCCTCACAGTTCCAGCTGGAAGGAGATTATTTGATAGGTGGACTTTTTGATGTTCATCTTGTCAGTGGCCCTATTCATCATGAAAGACCAGAAGCCATCGACTGCTCCAGGTGAGTCTAATAATAAATCTTGCTAACTGCTACATTACCGAAGTTGTTGAAGGTCATCAGGTCCACTTTTAAATATCCATATCTGAACATTGATAGTGTTAACTGTGCCTCCATAAACTACTAGTTAAAGCACTGTGGTAGAACTGGTAAAACAATTAACCAAATTCTTACACTGTCACTATCCTTTCTCTGTCCACAGTAAATCCTTTATGCCTTCAAGTTACCGGAGACTTCAGTTGATGAGATTTACTGTGGAGGAAATCAATAACTCTACCAGCCTCCTGCCAAATGTATCTCTCGGCTATGAGATATTTGACCACTGCTCAGATACACAGAGTTTCCCAGGTATTTTTAACCTCATCTCAGTCAATGGCTTGATCCAACCTTGGGGTGACCCACACAAGAATCTGTCTACAGTGTCCAAAGTGATAGCAGTGGTCGGTCCTTTTACAAGCACTGATTCCCTGACTGTAGCCCCACTCTTCATGGCAGATCTCATTCCTATGGTAAAAACAGTTTTATATTATTTAGTTTGAATTAAAATGGCATTGACATTTGAGAATTTATTGTCACTGAAAATAATGACATTTTCTCTGTTACTTTTTTAACAGGTCAATTATGGAGCTGCTACTTCTGATTTTTCAATAAAACAAAAGTTTCCCTCTTTCCTACGAACAAGACGTCCTAATAAAGACAACATAGAAGTAATTGTTAAAATTGTGCAACACTTTAACTGGCGCTGGGTTGCTTTCCTTAACAATGATGATGATTATGGCAATGATGCCTTGGAATTGTTCATAAAGATGATTAAAGATACTGAGATCTGCCTGGCATACACCAAAGGCCTCAACAATAATACAAATTACTCCCTAATTTTCAAACAGATAGAGGCACAGAGGATAGATGTCATAATTGTTTTTGCTCTTCAATTGACTGCTGAAGCTCTCATTGAGTCAGCAATACAACTGAATGTCACAAACAAGGTGTGGATAGCAGGAGATGTGTGGTCCTTAAACAAGATGCTCCCAAAGGAGAAAGGAATCAAAAACATTGGAACTGTACTCGGGGTTGCTCAGCCAGTAATGACAATACCTGATTTCAGTGATTTTATCTTTTCCTCTAAAAGCCAAACTCAATGTGAAAATGCAGAACGGCAGATGTTTTGTAATCAGATTTGTAACTGCAGTGGTCTGAGTCCAGGAGAGGTCTTTGTTGCAGACCCATCTTTCTCTTTTCCTGTTTATTCTGCCGTATATGCCATCGCTCATGCCTTACACAATGTCTTGCAATGTGGAGCTGGAAGATGTAATGACAATATTACAGTCTACCCACACATGGTGAGTAGATTATAACAATGATTAGAGAATTTATCTAATTTATTCTAAACATCTCTTGGCCATTTATGTTTCTGACAAGTTTAGCTTATAGACATTTGAAAGTGACCAATCATAAAAAAAAATACTGGTCTGTTTTGTTTCAAACACAGATGTAAACAAAGCCTATATAGTATCCTTGGAATACAATCAAGACTGATTTTTACCTTCAAAACATTAGAAATCAGACAACAGATCCACACACTGTGGTGATGGCTTCCAATAGGATCATTTCAATAGAGCAACAAATCAGCCTGAAAGAGATCATGTCATGTCGGGCGTTGTCAAGCTTTGAGAGATGTCTCAGTCGCATTAAATTTCTGTGAAGTTGAAACAACGTTCAATTAAATTTAATCTATTGGGAGCTACCAGTACAGGGTGCAAAAATTTTGTTTGGTTTCTGCTTCAGTATTGAGTTTACAATCTAATAAACCACTTCCTAATGCAGTACAAAGAGAAATTGGATGAGAACACAAAAAAGGGAGCATCACACTGCAGTTCAAGAATATTTTTAAAAACATATTTAATCAATATCTCCGATGTTCATTCTTGTGAACCCAAAAAAGTAACGATCATCTGAAATTTGTCTTCCCACATCAGGTTCTAGCAGAGCTGAAGAAGTCAAACTTTACGCTTTTAAACCAGAGTATTCAGTTTGATGAGAATGGTGACCCGACATTCGGATTCTATTCTATAGTCTACTGGAACCACAGTGGGGATGCAGAGGAGATCGGCTTTTATAAATTTCCCCCATCATTCGATTTCTTCATCAACAACACCAAAATTCAGTGGTTCACAAAGGGAGAAGTAAGTTGTTTTTAAAGAGTTTATATAGTGATTTAAAAATGCTTTGTCTTGGTTTTCCCCACTTCTGCAGAGATGTGCATATGGATGACAAAGTTGATTTGATTAATAATAGCTGTAACGGGGTCAAACCACAATATGAGGAGCATCAACCGATGGTGGTTGTTAATGGTGTAATTTGCAGATGTCATAATGTTCAATGTTGGTTACCTTTAACAAAATCTGAATTGACATTTGATTTGCTGCTAAATAATTGTCTTGCACAGGTGCCATCTTCACTATGTTCCACAGAATGTCCTGTAGGATATGCAAAAAGGCAAGATGGGATCCACAAATGCTGCTTCACTTGTGAAATCTGTCCAAATGGAACTTATATCAACAGCACAGGTAAATTATAACAAATGAAGGTTGTTACAGTTACCTCTAGTGTATATTACTGTAAACAACTAAAGGAAGTTTGACATGACATAAAAGCAAATTTTAGGAGAATATACAGTATCACAGATTAAAAGTCTAAACCTGATTCCTCAGCTGTCTGATCTCTCTTTACTCACAAAGGATTTTTCAGAAGTTTATCTTTTATCTATTGACAATCTGTTTTCTTATTGCAAAACAGAGGATCCCTACAAGTGCATCTACTGTAAGGAGACAGAGTGGTCCACAGAAGGAAGTACATCATGCAGTCTGCGGGTGGTGGAGTACGTCCCATTCACAGACAGCGGGGCTATACTGATCATGATTGGGGCCTGCACCTTGGTGGGCCTCACACTAGCTACATCTGTTCTCTTTGCCATCAACTACAACACACCTGTTGTCAGATCTGCTGGGGGACCAATGTGCTTCCTAATTTTAGGCTGCCTCGGTCTGTGTAGTTTTAGTGTCTTCTTTTACTTTGGTAAGCCAACCATTCCCTTTTGTACCTTAAGGTTCCTACCATTTTTGTTGTTCTATGCTGTCTGTCTTGCATGTTTTGTCATACGTGCTTTTCAAATTGTTTGCATTTTCAAAATAGCGGCCAAGTTCCCCAAGCTCTACAGATGGTGGATGAAATATCATGGACAATGGCTGGTTATCACAGTGACATTTGTTACTCAGGCACTCTTAATTCTTATTGGCTATTCTCGTGGACCCCCCAAGCCCAACAATGAAACAATTTGGTATCCAGACAAAATCATACTTGGCTGTGAAACTGATCTAATATTATGCTCTGGTCCTGTGATTTTACTTGTATTTCTGTCCTCCCTTTGCTTTATCTTCTCCTACATGGGAAAAGACCTCCCAAAAAATTACAATGAGGCCAAAGCAATAACCTTCTGCCTGCTCCTGCTGATCCTCACCTGGATCATGTTTGCCACTGTATCTATACTTTACCACGGAAAGTACATCCAAACTCTTAACGCTCTGGCAGTACTCTTCAGTCTCTACTCCTTTCTGTTGTGGTATTTCCTCCCAAAATGTTACATCATCATTTTTCAACCTCACAAAAACACACAGCAGTACTTCCAAGGTCTCATTCTGAGTTATACCGAAACAATTACCCGGTAGCATCCTCCAGTAAGTATGTGTCTCTACTGACAGAGGAGCTGATGTGCTTCAAGGCTTCTGAATACTTTCAGTGCAATGATAACAATTTAGCTTTTTTGGGTAGATATTATAGTTTAAATCTTGTATCTGTAAATCTGTATCTTTGTCTTGCTGTAAGATAATCAGAGTGTTACAGATATTTTTGATTGGTTAATTGGTTGTTTCAATTAGGGGTGTACTGACAAGTAAAATCTTGAAATTAACAAAAATAATATACAGCGATTTCAACAAGAGGTACATATAAAGTTGTTTCAGGGATGGTTAGCATCTCCTATCCTTAAACAGAAACAAACTAAACAAGACAAATGGCACTTCTTCTATGTCGATTCGGGGCATCTCAGTCAACAGTTTGATCCAAACTACACAAGAATCTGTCCACAGTGCCCAAACTAATAGCAGTGGTTGGTACACTGAAACTCTCACTGTAACACAACTTTTCATGGTGGACCTCATTCCTGGTAAATTTTCCAACTATTGTGTTTTGATGTATTTTTTCCCAGACAGATAAAGACAGTTTTATCACCACCAGTTTCAGTGGTGTGCCAAATGCTAACATTAGCAAGCTAACATCCTCACAATGACAATGCTGACATGCTGATGCTAAGCAGGTATAATGTTTGATATGGTTACCATCTTAGTTTAGCCTGTTAGCTATGCTAACATTTGGTAATTAGCACCACACACAAAGTAAAACTGAGGCTGATGGAAATTTCATTACTTTATAAAGCAATTTAGTCCTACACAAAAAGATCAAAAGTTGTATGGGATCACCAAATTGATTGAAATTCAATTCAATTGATTGAAACAAACATAAATTTCATGGTAATCCATCCAATAGTTGTTGGGACGTGGTACTCAAAACCACAAATGTGAACCTTGTGGTGGCGCTAGATGAAAAGACAGAGACTCTCCAAAGTCTTTAGAATACTTCGTTTGGGAACCGTCAATATGTTATGAAAACTCTGTGTCATTCCATTATGCAGATGTTGAGATATTTCACTAGATAAGTAAGATATTTCTCTAGATAATAAAAAAAAAAAGAAAAAGAAAAGAAAGAAAAAAATATGCATCTATGCACTCTATGCATTGCCTCTGTGCACTGCCTGTTGGCACCTATCCTGTTGGACCCAAACTTAGCTTTATGGCCCTTACTCACTTTGTTACCTCCTCACTAGATCCTTGCTTGTGTTGTATCAGCTTTCAGATGTATGTCGCTTTGGATAAAAGTGTCTAGTAAATGAAATTATAAATTGTACATTTGAAACTTTGACCTCCTGGTTGTGTTAGAAGAAAAATCACCAAAGTCTAATATTAGGATTCATCCTCTGGGCACAATGAATATCTGTACCAAATTTATTGGAAATCCATCCAATAGTTGTCAAGACATTGAACTAAAAGCCAAAAATGCCAATCTGCTGGTGATGCTAGAGGTACAGTCACCAAAGTGGATGATCCTAAGTCAGTGGGATTCATCCTCTGGGGGGCATGAATGTCTGTACAAAATCCCCTGGCAATCTCTCTAATAGTTGTTGAGATATTTCAATCTGTACCAAAGTGGTGGATTGACTAATCTGAGCAGCCACCAATTATTTCATCCACACTCTAAATGATAAAAAAAATCCAGTGAGGAAAAGAAGTCTCTCCACTCAGTTACTTCCAAACCTACTTCTAAAATACTGAACTCCTCATCAGTTCATGAATACTACCAGGTCAGAACTGTACACTTCAGGACGAACTGTTGTGATAAGTTGTACCTTTGCACTTGAATAACTGAATTCAAGAGAATGTTTAAAATCTTACTAGGCTAAATACCCGCCTCAGATCATTTCAAGATAATCCAAGTTAATTCTTTTAAACCCTGTACTAATTTAGATATTTAGTCTACATGTGCATGTTCAGCAATTATATTACAATACATGCGATTCAATAAAAACATAATATGGAATTTGTGTGTGTTTGCTCTTTTTCTTTTTTGTGTAACAGTTTGTTAAGGTTGCTCTATACGGCGTTTACTTAGTCTCAAAACCTGTGCGCATAAAAACCAGGTGCATGCACATGATACGAGTGCACAGAACACTATCCGCGAGTGGAAAACCATCCTTGCAAGGGAGCATTTCTGCTCTGCGAGTTCACAAGACTGAATCAGCAAGTGGAAAAGCATCCTGCGAGCACAGGGCTGTGACAAGCGCAAGTTCGAACCTCCCTACACACTTGCAACTGCTCAACTGCTCAACACTCATCAAGTTGACTTTTGAGACTTTGTGTCTCAAAAAAATGTTGGACATAATAATAAAAGCCTTAGCGTTGTTTAAACCCACTTTCCGCATTTATTTTGCTCATAAAGACAGAAAAAAGGGTGATTTTACTGCTTTTTTCTCCATCCAGACCACATTAGACCACGTCTAGATCAAAAAGCACATAGACTTGTCAAATCTGGAATAGATTACCAAGGAGACTCTAGAGACTCATTAAAACACAGTTTCAGAATTGTAAAACCTTTATTTTATTTGTGAAAAAAACAAAAAAGGGTGATTTCACTGATCTTGTGGCTAGAAATTCACAGCTTGATTCCATGTCTCTCCAGTTCATTGGTTATGGCCATGTAGACCTCCTTTTTTTACTTAAAAAAAAGCAGTAAAAAAGGTATATTTACCTTTGAAATACAATCACACAATATCTTCATAGAGTAAATTTTCTAATCTGTCTAATGTGGTCTGGTTTTGAGACTAATTAAACGCCATACCGTAACATTGATCTCACCAAGTGAAGGCACCGCTACTGTGAGGTTGTCCCCAGGCACACCTTGAGTATACTTGTGTGACTGTTCCTTTATGTATTGAGATTAAAATTAAGGTGCAGGATATCCAGGCTTTTGTATGGCTGTGTATTGCTGCCACCATGACATAAAACATTTTTGCTCAGTTTCTTGTTAAAATGTAAAAAGTTTCTCATCATAACAAGATCTTTTCACGTTCCAACAAGTTATTTGTCATGCTATTTGTAGATACCAAATTATTCTGTTTTAATAAGAACATTTTCTTGTTATAACAAAATGTCACATCTTGTTATTTAATGAAATCTTCTCATTATTTAAGAAAATTAACCTTTCTCGTTATAACACAATAAGTTGTTTTAACGAAAATAAGATCCGGTCAGTGACACTGTAGACTAGTCTATCAAATAGGCCTAACATGACCAATAAATAATATAACATTATTGATGTAGACATGTGTTTTTAGGTATTATTGCAATAGCAGATCCCAAGCATGAAATAAAACTTAATTAAACCACATAAACTAGTCATTGTTAATTTTTCATCTCTTGATCTTTTTCTTATTTTAACAATGTATGAAAGATTCTTGTTATATAAATGGCAATTTATCATGTTATACCAACAAAAGTTTGTTTTGATGTGATACAGACAAGGAATATAAGGGTTAGGGGATATTTAAATCAAAATATACAATGATGCTTATAGCAGCCAATAATGTAATTACCGATAATGTAATAACTGCCAATAAAGTAATAATTTTTCCATTCTTAATGTAATAAAAGTCAATAATGTAATAACTTACCCATAATGTAATAAAATTTCTAAACCAATAATGTAATAACTTTTTGCACATAATGTAATAAGTTATTACATTATTGGCTGGTTATTACATTATTAGCTGGGTTAAGGCAAGCTAGCATGACATGGTTGATACCAATGGATGCCTTAGGTCTTCTAGTTTCTTATAATATCAGTACCTTCATTAGCTTTAAAACTGAGCCTGCTATAGCCTCTGAAAGACAGTAATGTCAGCCAAGGGCACAGACTCCCCTGTGGGTCTCTGAGGGTTAATTAGAATGATCCCACAAATTTGTATATCCTCTTGCACTAAATATATAAGCAATGCTAATCTATGTGCATGAATATCCCCTAAATAAACTACATTTACTAAATTATATTAAATCACTAATTACCTTTCAACATGTGTGACAAGAAAGACAGAAGTTTGCAGACAAAGGAAGAAAGCCTAATGTCAGAGTCACATGATTGGATAACTTGTCAATCAACGGTCATCTAGTGGTCAGTTACAGGGACTGCCAAAGAAAATACACGTCTTCAAGAATGAACTATAGATATCATTTGCTTTAGTTTTAGACTCTTTGTCAAGATTGTCATGACTGTATTTAAATAGCCAAGGATCTAAATAGGGCCAAAATTTTGATATATACATAGAGAGAGAGAGAGAGAGAGAGAGAGAGAGAGAGAGTGAGTGCTGAAAAGCTATAATAGTGTGGTTGAAACAGTTTGCTTGAAAAAGCTGTTTAAATACGTTTAATTAAAGATGACATTTTTCATTAAAAGAAATAGTGGTCTGTGTACTGGAGGACAGGCATCTTCAAAGAGGTATAGATTTTACATTATATGACATAAGAGTAATTGTCTGTGTTTGCAAACATGTGCTTGCACTTCATTTGGTTCTCTAAGGAGTAGAAGGCAGGGCTGGAGATAAGTCTAACGATCAATACCACAAACAAATAAATAGTCATAATTCCTACAGAGAAAGTAGGTGTGCGCGTGTGTGTGTGTGTAATCAGGTTTTTGAGCAGCTATTTGAAAGAAGCAACAGTAAGGGTAAGTGTCATGGAAGTGTGACACTTTATACCCAATAAATAAAACTTAAATAAAGTGATATAAGTATATTATTGAATTATCGGCTCCATAATGTGATAACTTATTACATTATATGCAAAAAGTTATTACATTATTGGTTTGGAAATTTTATTACATTATGGGTAAGTTATTACATTATTGAATTTTATTACATTTTTGGCTGCTACAATGCTCATGAGATGCTACTAATTATTTGTATTATTTCTCATCTTACTTCAAACTTTCATTCAATATAAAAACTTTTCATTAGACTTTTGAAACATGTTATTGGTTAACAGCTTTAAGCAGTTTTAGCAATTATAAAAATTATGTATCAAAAATGCTGCTAATTGTTTGCATAATAACCATCAAGGCAACAGTTATCTACCATTGAGAGTTTGCCTGCATAATTCCATGTCCTCTTCTCCCAAAGCTTTGTTTTCAGATGCCCCCTGGATGAACTGTCCAGCCACCAGCCCACCAAGTGCACCATCACATCCTGTTTGTCCATTTCTAACAAAGTCTGATGCAGAAATTCTCATTAATGCTTTCATCACCTCCAGACTTGATCATTGTAATGCATTGTTCTCAGGCCATTGTCACTGCAGCACAAAAAACTACAACAAATCCAAAATGCAGCAGCCAGAACTCTTACAAGAACTAAAGAATTTAAGCACATAACACCAATTCTGTCCTCACTTCACTGGCTCCCATTTCACTCAGGTCAGACTACAAGCTGCTCCTTATTACCTACAAAACTCTTCATGGGCTAGCACCACCTGGCAGAACCTCTAAGTCCCTACATTTCCCCAGTACACACCAAGCTCCACTACTGCGGAATAATTTACCACTGAACCTAAAATCTATTTTCACTCACCTACAGTTGATTAATTAATTCCTGTTTGCAAAACCTGTACTTAGTACTCGTTTCTGTTCTATCTTGAATTTTTAGTTTAATTGTATTCATTTTATTGTACTGTGTTACAATTTATTTATCTGTAATGTGTACTACCTTCTTGTAAAGTGTACTGGGACTTTACACTGTGAATTTACACTTTAAATGAACTTACATACTACTTATTTACTCATGATAAGCCTATGGATTCCCCAAGACACAAACAAACAAGGAAGAGGCACAACTCAGGCCCATTAGCAGCAACATCAACTTGGTCACATATAACATTAGCAACACTGCACACTACATTCAAAAGGGCAAAAAAACAAAGGAGAAACAAACAAAAAACTGATCTGGGCCCAAGGTGATATGACTGCAATTTAAATGAATTAATGTGCACCATCAAAACAGGACACATTTAGAAGTGCTAGAAATTACTATGCTGTCATTACCTTATAACTTCCTCCTTAAATCTCTTTAAAACCATTTGTGGGTATATTAGCCTTACTTGTTTAAGCCAGGGCTGCTCTAGAGGAAGGTAAACTAAAAAGCTCAAATGTTCTAACAGAGGGAAAGTGTCTCCCATGAATCTCAAATATTTCTCATTTTAATTTCTGTCACACATTCTGAATTTAAAACATGAGTGCATTTGGCATTTTCTAACATTACCAGATGAATCTTTGATGAAGACATTAAACTTACTTGAACATATTGTTAACACATGTGTATATATACATCACAGGCGGTCTGTGGAGCAGCAGTTTTGATGCTTTTGCATACTGATTTGTGAATTCTTCTCCAACCATTTATAGGTAAATATTTATGATGCCTCATGCAAACCCAAATGCATGGAAATGATCACTGAGGCTTAACCATCACCAGTGTCTCATACCATAAAGGCAGAAGTCAATCCTATTACAGTTCACATCAGAAAGGGAAACAGTAACTACAACAATGAAACATTTTCTAGCTTCTCTGTGTCTACTGGAATATCTTCTTCATGCCTTGACTCAAAGCACTGTCCCTGCCTCACAGTTCCAGCTGGAAGGAGATTATTTGATAGGTGGACTTTTTGATATACATCATGTCAGAGGCCCTATTTATCATAAAAGACCAGAAGCCATCGACTGCTCCAGGTGAGTAATAATAAATCTTGCTAACTGCTACATTACCAAAGTTGTTGAAGGACATCAGGTCCACATTATGGACCTCACTCCTTGTCCCATGAACTCCCCTTTTAAATATCCATATCTGTGCATGGGTCTGAAAACTGATAGTGTTAACTGAGCCTCCATAAACTACTAGTTAAAGCACTGTGGTAGAAATGGTAAAACAATTAACCAAATTCTTACACTGTCACTATCATTTCACTGTCCACAGTAAATCCTTTATGCTGTCAAGTTACTGGAGATTTCAGTTGATGAGATTCACTGTGGAGGAAATCAATAACTCTACCAGCCTCCTGCCAAATGTATCTCTCGGCTATGAGATATTTGACCACTGCTCAGATACACAGAATTTCCCAAGTATTTTTAACCTCATCTCAGTCAATGGCTTGATCCAACCTTGGGGTGACCCACACAAGAATCTGTCTACAGTGTCCAAAGTGATAGCAGTGGTCGGTCCTTTAACAAGCACTGAATCCCTGACTGTAGCCCCACTCTTCATGGCAGATCTCATTCCTATGGTAAAAACAGTTTTATATATTTAGTTTGACTTAAAATGGCATTGACATTTGAGAATTTATCACTGAAAATAATGACATTTTCTTTGTTACTCTTTTAACAGGTCAGTTATGGAGCTGCTACTTCTGAATTTTCAATAAAACAAAAGTTTCCCTCTTTCCTACGAACATTGCATCCCAATAAAGACACCATAGAAGTAATTGTTAAAATTGTGCAACACTTCAACTGGCGCTGGGTTGCTTTCCTTAACAGTGATAATGATTATGGCAATGATGCCTTGGAATTGTTCATAAAGAAGATTAAGGATACTGAGATCTGCCTGGCATACACCAAAGGTCTCAACGATAATACAAATTACTCCCTAATTTTCAAACAGATAGCGGCACAGAGGATACGTGTCATAATTGTTTTTGCTGTTGAAATAACTGCTGAAGCTCTCATTGAGTCAGCAATACAACTGAATGTCAAAAACAAGGTGTGGATAGCAAATGACGCGTGGTCCTTAAACAAGATGCTCCCAAAGGAGAAAGGAATCAAAAACATTGGAACTGTACTCGGGGTTGCTGAGCCACTAGTGACAATACCTGGTTTCAGTGATTTTATCTTTTCCTCTAAAAGCCAAACTCAATGTGAAAATGCAGAACGGCAGATGTTTTGTAATCAGATTTGTAACTGCAGTGGTCTGAGTCCAGAAGAAGTCATTCTTGCAGACCCATCTTTCTCGTTTCCTGTTTATTCTGCCATATATGCCATCGCTCATGCCTTACACAATGTCTTGCAATGTGGAGCTGGAAGATGTAATGACAATATTACAGTCTACCCACACATGGTAAGTAGATTATACCAATGAATAGAGAATTTATCTAATTTATTCTAAACATCTTTTAGCCATTTATGTTTCTGACAAGTTTAGCTTATAGACATTTGAAAGTGACCAATCATAAGAAAAAATACTGGTCTGTTTTGTTATCAAACACAGATGTAAACAAAGCCTATATAGTATCCTTGCAATACAATCAAGACTGATTTTTACCTTCCAAACATTAGAAATCGGACAACAGATCCACACACTGTGGTGATGGCTTCCAATAGGATCATTTCAATAGAGCAACAAATCAGTCTGTAAGAGATCATGTCATGTCGGGCATTGTCAAGCTTTGAGAGATGTCCCAGTCACATTAAATATTTGTGAAAT
This sequence comes from Scomberomorus guttatus, assembly GCA_038419695.1. Lineage (NCBI taxonomy): Eukaryota > Metazoa > Chordata > Actinopteri > Scombriformes > Scombridae > Scomberomorus > Scomberomorus guttatus. The sequence continues at coordinate 14,400,286 of CM076449.1, read as the reverse complement.
TGAAACAACACTCAATTACATTTAAATTATTCGGAGCTACCAGTACAGGGTGCAAAAGTTCTGTCTGATTTCTGCCTTCAGTATTGAGTTTACAATCTAATAAACCACTTCCTAATGCAGTACAATGAGAAATTGGATGAAAGGCACAAAATGGGAGCATCACACTGCAGTTCAAGAATATTTTTAAAAACATATTTAATCAATATCTCCGATGTTCATTCCTGTGAACCCAAAAAAGTAACAATCATCTGAAATTTGTCTTCCCACATCAGGTTCTAGCAGAGCTGAAGAAGTCAAACTTTACACTTTTAAACCAGAGTATTCAGTTTGATGAGAATGGTGACCCGACATTCGGATTCTATTCTATAGTCTACTGGAACCACAGTGGGGATGCAGAGGAGATCGGCTTTTATAAATTTCCCCCATCATTCGATTTCTTCATCAACAACACCAAAATTCAGTGGTTCACAAAGGGAGAAGTAAGTTGTTTTTAAAGAGTTTATATAGTGATTTAAAAATGCTTTGTCTTGGTTTTCCCCACTTCTGCAGAGATGTGCATATGGATGACAAAGTTGATTTGATTAATAATAGCTGTAACAGGGTCAAACCACAATATGAGGAGCATCAACCGATGGTGGTTGTTAATGGTGTAATTTGCAGAGATGTCATAATATTCAATGTTGGTTACCTCTTACAAAATCTGATTCAGCATTTGATTTGCTGCTAAATAATTGTCTTGCACAGGTGCCATCTTCATTATGTTCCCCAGAATGTCCTGTAGGATATGCAAAAAGGCAAGATGGGATCCACAAATGCTGCTTCACTTGTGAAATCTGTCCAAATGGAACTTATATCAACAGCACAGGTAAATTATAACAAATTAAGGTTGTTACAGTTACCTCTAGTGTATATTACTGTAAACAACTAAAGGAAGTTTGACATGAAATAAAAGCAAATTTTAGGAGAATATACAGTATCACAGATTAAAAGTCTAAACCTGATTCCTCAGCTGTCTGATCTCTCTTTACTCACAAAGGATTTTTCAGAAGTTTATCTTTTATCTTTTGACAATCTGTTTTCTTATTGTAAAACAGAGGATCCCTACAAGTGCATCTACTGTAAGGAGACAGAGTGGTCCACAGTAGGAAGTACATCATGCAGTCTGCGGGTGGTGGAGTACGTCCCATTCACAGACAGCGGGGCTATACTGATCATGATTGGGGCCTGCACCTTGGTGGGCCTCACACTAGCTACATCTGTTCTCTTTGCCATCAACTACAACACACCTGTTGTCAGATCTGCTGGGGGACCAATGTGCTTCCTAATTTTAGGCTGCCTCGGTCTGTGTAGTTTTAGTGTCTTCTTTTACTTTGGTAAGCCAACCATTTCCTTTTGTATCTTAAGGTTCCTACCATTTTTGTTGTTCTACGCTGTCTGTCTTGCATGTTTTGTAGTACGTACTTTTCAAATTGTTTGCATTTTCAAAATAGCTGCCAAGATCCCCAAGCTCTACAGCTGCTTGATAAAATATCATGGAAAATGGCTGGTCATCACAGTAGTGTTTATTGCTCAGGCACTCTTAATTCTTATTGGCTATTCTTATGGACCCCCAAAGCCCAAAAATGAAACAATTTGGTATCCAGACAAAATCATACTTGGCTGTGAAACTGATCTAATATTATGCTCTGGTCCTGTGATTTTACTTGTATTTCTGTCCTCCCTTTGCTTTATCTTCTCCTACATGGGAAAAGACCTCCCAAAAAATTACAATGAGGCCAAAGCAATAACCTTCTGCCTGCTCCTGCTGATCCTCATCTGGATCATGTTTTCCACTGTATCTATACTTTACCATGGAAAGTACATCCAAACTCTTAAAGCTCTGGCAGTACTCTTCAGTCTCTACTCCTCTCTGTTGTGGTATTTCCTCCCAAAATGTTACATCATCCTTTTTCAACCTCACAAAAACACACAGCAGTACTTCCAAGGTCTCATTCAGAGTTATACCAAAACAATTAGCCAGTAGCATCCTCCAGTAAGTATGTGTCTCTACTGACAGAGGAGCTGATGTGCTTCAGGGCTTCTAAATACTTTCAATGCAATAATAACAATTTAGCCTTTTAGTGTCAGCCTTGTGGTGAACTACACAAGAATCTGTCCACAGTGTCCAAATTGATAGCAGTGGTCGGTACTTTTAAGACCACACACAATGGCAATGCTGACATGCTGATGCTAAGCAGATATAATGTTTGATATGGTTACCATCTTAGTTTAGCCTGTTAGCATACTAACATTTGGGAATTAGCACTACACACAAAGTAAAACTGAGGCTGATGGAAATGTCATTACTTTAGCAAACAATTTAGTCCTACACAAAAAGATAAAAAGTTGTACGGGATCAACAAAGTGATTGAAATTCATCTTGATATGAACATAAATGTCTAAACTAAATTTCATAGTAATCCATCCAATAGTTATTGAGACATACTCAAAACCACAAATGTGAACCTCATGGTGGCACTAAATGAAATTAAAATTAAAATTCTTCCTTGGGGAACCATGAATATCTAATGTAAACTCTGTGCCAATCCATTTTGTAGATGTTGAGATATTTCACAAGATAAGTGGGATTTTTCTTTAGATACTAAATTAAAAAAAAGAGAAAGAAAAAAAATCTGCGACTATGCACTCTATGCATTGCCTCTGTGCACTGCCTGTTGGCACCTATTCTGTCGAACTCAAACTTAGCTTTATGACACTCGCGTTGTTCTCTCCTGACTAGATCCTTGCTTGTGTTGTATCAGCTCTCAGATGTAAAACGCTTTGGATAAATTGTAAAAGTGAAAACTTTGACCTGCTGGTTGTGTTAGAAGAATCATCAAAATCTAATATTAGGATTCATCCTCTGAATATCTATACCAAATTTAATGGGAATCCATCCAATAATTGTCAAGAAATTGCCTCTGGGGGCCATGAATGTCTGTACAAAATCCCCAGGCAATCTCCAATAGTTGTTGAGATATTTCAGTCTTTACCAAAGTGGTGGACTGACCAATCTGAGCAGTCACCAATTATTTAGCCCATTTTAGCAAGGTAATTGTCAATAAATTTACAGTTTGACATCCCTCCATGTAAGACCTTTCTTGCCTTGTTATACAAGTATTACATCCACACTCTACATGTGAAAAAAAAATCCAGTGAGGAAAAGAAGTCTCTCCACTCAGTTACTTCCAAATGTATACTTCTAAAATATTGAACTACTCATCAGTTCATGAATACTACCAGGTCAGAACTGTACACTTCAGGAAGAACTGTTGTATTAAGTTGTATCTTTGCACTTGAATAACTGAATCCAAGAGAATGTTGGTGACACAAGGATTAAAATTAACATTACTGTTAAATTCAATCTACACTACACTTTAAAATCTTATTAGGCTAAATACCCGCCTCAGATCATTCAAAGATAATCCAAGTTAATTCTTTTAAACCTTGCACTAATTTAGATATTTACATGCGCATGTTCAGCAATTATATAACAAAAGATGTGATTCAATAAAAACATAATATGGAATTTGTGTGTGTTTGCTCTTTTTCTTTTTTACGTAACAGTTTGTTAAGGTTGCTCTATATGACGTTTAATTAGTCCCAAAACCATAAACACCAGGTGCATGCACGTGATACGAGCGCACAGAATCAGCAAGTGGAAAAGCATCCTGCGAGCCCAGGGCTGTGACGAGCGCAAGCTCGACCCTCCCTATGTGCTAGCAACTGCTCAACACTCACTCGCTAGTAAAGTTGACTTTACTAGCGAGACAGACCACTCCTTTGATTGGTCACTTTGAATAGTGATCATGACTTTTGATTGGGTGTTTTGTTTGATCACTGACAGTCGAAGACAGGCAGTTGCCTGAGAGAACAAAGGAAAACATTTTTTAAAAAGTGTTAGACATCATAGAAAAAGCCTTAACATTGTTTAAACCACTTTCAGATTTGTGAAACCTTTATTTTTCTCATAAAGACTTGCTTTTTTTCTTCATCCAAACCACAGTACAACACGTCTGGATCAAAAAGCACATAGACTTGTCAAATCTGGAATAGATTACCAAGGAGACTCTAGAGACTCATTAAAACACAGTTTCAGAATTGTGAAACCTTTATTTTATTTGTGAAAAAAAACAAAAAAGGGAAATTTCACTGGTCTTGTGGCTAGAAATTCACAGCTCAATTCCATCTTTCCATTTCATTGGTTAGGTTGGTCTAGGTAGATTTTTACCTTTTGAAATACAATCACACATTATCTTTATAGAGCAAATTTTCTTATCCGTCTAATGTGGTCTGGTTTTGGGACTAATTAAATGCCACAGCCACCAAGTGATGGCACCACTACTGTGAGGTTGTCCCCAGGCACACCTTGAGTATACTTGTGTGACTGTTCCTTTTTGTATTGAGATTAAAATTAGGGTGAAGGATATCCAGGCTTTTGCATGGCACTGCTGCCACCATGACATAAAACATTTTTGCTCAGTTTCTTGTTAAAATGTGAAAAGTTTCTCATCATAACAAGACCTTTTCATGTTACAACGAGTTATTTGTCATGCTATTAGTAGACACCAAATTATTCTGTTTTAACAAGAACATTTTCTTGTTATAACAAAATGTCACATCTTGTTATATAATTTAATCTTCTCATTATTTAAGAAAATTAACCTTTCTCATTATACATTTGATTTTCTTATAACTGGATAAAATAAAATTGTTTGTACACCCCTTCCCCTCCTGCTCATTTGAAATGTATTGTATCAGGCACATCTTGAGGAGAGTGGCAAGGGTTAGAGAAATGTTTTCCTCTTCCTGCAAATTGAACAGTAACATGAGAACATAACATGGAAAATAAGAGTTATGATTTCAAGGTTGAGAGAATTGGATGAATTGCATTTCATTTCCTTTAAGAGGTTTTTATTCTTTTGATGTGCATTTTAATGTTTCTATGCTGTTTTTCTTTTTTATGTTTTTGATGCATTATGTAATGCACTTTGAATTACCTTTGTGTATGAAATGTGCTACACCAATAAGTTTGCTTTGCCTTGCATGGATCAAATTAGTCTGGAAATATTGCTTTTGTCTATTATCTGCCTAGAATTGGTCTGCAGTTGTTCGGTAGTCACTGAGACTCAGTGCTGCCTTTTCCCTTTTTAACCCACTAGGCTGAGTTGTCAGGAACAAATTACACTTAAAAAAAGTTGCTCTGACATTTGTAATTACACCTGTCTCCCAGGAGAACTCAATCTGCCAACTTTTGATAAATATAATGTTACTCTATTCTAACTTGACCAGGCATTTTCCTCATTCTGTATTCTCATTTCAAATTTTTCTTTAAACAATATCATTAATATTACATAACATTGCATTGTTAACCAAATGCGGCACATAGTTGCTGAATTCACTCAAAAGTAATACAAAGTAAACTGATAAACGCTGTTGATTGTAAAATTAGTTTTTTTTCCGCCTGCCATTAACGCTGCACATGACAGAATTTTGAGCCCATAATATACTGCTGCACCGTATAGAGAGTAATATTGGCATCACTGGCATAGCACTCCAATTGTTCCTTCCATACTTGCTGGGTAGGATGCATACCGTTAATTACAACAACTCCTTTTACAATCATCATATTCTCTCCTGTGGAGTTCCCCAGGGCACTGTACTGGGACCACTGTTCTTCTCATTATACATGGCACTTGGCAACATCCTCTGTGAATTGCATGTTAATTTAAATTTATACGCAGATGAAACTTAGATTTACGCAATGGAAACTGCTTATAGTGATCATGTCTGTCCGGGTTAAATTGATCACTATAAGCGGATGATTATTATAATTTTTTTCTTTTTCTTTATTCTCATGCAGATTACCATCTAATTGACATTTGTATATTTATTACATGAATATAAAGTAATGATGAGTATTTACTGAATTTTCTTGACTGTTTCAAAATACAGTACAGCTGTTTCAAACACTTTGCAGTTTGTCATAATCTTCAAGGAGACTTCGTTTTTCATTGAGAGAAATGATTTTCTTTCCCCTGTCATGATTTCAATGTGCACGCAGCACCATCCTCAGCTAACTAGCCAGAAGCAGATGGGCAGGGGTGCCACAGCAGCGATCAGACTGATTAGAGCTGTACAACCCTACCATGAGGGAGGACAAAAAAAACATTACTAAGAAGAGGGGAGGACATTTCTCTTCGTTTGAAGCTGAGAGAGAGAGAGAGAGAGAGAGAGAGAAGCAGTGGTCGAGTGAGCTAGAGAGTGGATGAGGAGAGTGAGCAGTGGTAGTGAGAAAGCCGGTGAATGAGAGGAATGAAATGTTACAGTATTTTCTGATTTCACAGTGGTTACGAATAAACATGCCCACACCCTGCACCTCCGCACAAACCTGCAGAGGTGTGCCGCAATGCCTGATAATGGTGCCGTAGCCACTAAATACATATCATAGGGGTATCACGGGAGTAAGGTTAAAAAATAGAATTACCATAGTTTCAAATGTTTTTTCCATATGTTGTCATGTTAGAAAAGACCCAAAATGAACACTGTAAGTGGACTACTTGATTACTATAAGCACATTATCTAAACAGAATTTGTATAGAAATTATTCTGTCCAAAGCTTTTTGATCCATATAAGCAGTTGATCACTGTAACCGTGATCACTATAAGTGGTTTGATCTGATCCTGATCATCTCCCCAGGCTTGAATGCTTTTTATCACTGTTAGATCTTCCAATACCTAAACAGAGACAAAATCAAAATCTTGATTGTGAAGCCTCAAAAAAAAAAAACAACCGACCAAATATGTCAGATATGAATTAGCCAAAAATCTGGGTGTCACTTTTGATTCAACACTCTCATTTCAAAAAACACATTAATGACATCATAAAAGTAGCTTTCTTCCATCTCCACCACATTTCCCGTGTTTGTCTGACTTCTAACAAAGTCTGATGCAGACATTTTCATTCATGCATTTATCACCTCCAGACTTGATCATTGTAATGCATTGTTCTCAGGCCTTTGTCACTGCAGCACAAAAAACTACAACAAATCCAAAATGCAGCAGCCAGAACTCTTACAAGAACTAAAAAAATTAAGTACATAACACCAATTCTGTCCTCACTTCACTGGCTCCCATTTCACTCAGGTCTACAAGCTGCTCCTCATTACCTACATAACACTTCATGGCCTAGCACCACCTGGCAGAACTTCTAAGTCCCTACATTTCCCTAAGTACACTCACAATACACACCGAGCTCCACTACTGTGGAATAATTTACCACGGTCGATTAGAGGCAAACACCACTAAACCTAAATAGAAATCCATCTATTTTTACTCACCTACAGTTGAATAATTAATCCCTGTTTGCAAAAACTGTACTTTGTACTCATTTATGTTCTATTTTGAATTTTTTTGAAAAAATTGTATTAATTTTATTGTACTGTGTTTTCATATGTTACAATCTATTTATCTGTAATGTTTACTACCGTCTTCTAAAGTGTACTGGGACTTCTGTGAATTTACGTTTTAAATAAACTTACTTACTTACTTACTACTAATGTACTCATGAAAAGCCTATGGATTCCGCAAGACACAAACAAACAAGGAAGAGGTCCAACTCAGGCCCATTAGCAGCAACATCAACTTGGTCACATATAACATTAGTTGGCAACACTGCACACTACATTGAAAAAGGCAAAAAAAAACAACAGAAAAAAAACATAAGAAAGAAACAAACAAAAAAAAGCAGTTCATGATTGACTTAACAATTTTAACACTCAGCAAATGCCTCAAATTTCAGTGAAATACAAGAAAAAGACAATGCAAAGCACAACAGTTATAAGACTTCAAATTAAATGAATTAATGTGCACCATCAAAACAGGACACATTTAGAAGTACTAGAAATTACTATGCTGTCGTTACCTTATAGCTTCCTCCTTAAATCTCTTTAAAGCCATTTGTGGGTATATTACCCTTACTTGTTTAGGCCAGAGCTGCTCTAGAGGAAGGTAAACTAAAAAGCTCAAATGTTCTAACAGAGGGAAAGTGTCTCCCATGAATCTCAAATATTTCTCATTTTAATTTCTGTCACACATTCTGAATTTAAAACATGAGTGCATTTGGCATTTTGGCTAAAAGAAGGAACGTGTCATTTTGTTTAATTTCTAACATTACCAGATGAATCTTTGATGGATACATTAAACTTACTTGCACATATTGTTAACACCTGTGTCTGTATATACATCACAGGTGGTCTGTGCAGCAGCAGTTTAGATGCTTTTGCATACTGATTTGTGAATTCTCCTCCAACCATTGATAGGTAAGTATTTATGATGCCTCATGCATACCCAAGTGCATGGAAATGATCACTGAGGCTTAACCATTACCAGTGTCTCATAACATAAAGGCAGAAGTCAATCCTATTAGAGTTCACATCAGAAAGGGAAACAGTAACTACGACAATGAAACATTTTCTAGCTTCTCTGTGTCTACTGGAATATCTTCTTCATGCATTGACTCAATGCACTGTCCCTGCCTCAGAATTCCAGCTGGAAGGAGATTATTTGATAGGTGGACTTTTTGATGTTCATCTTGTCAGAGACCATATTGATCATTACAGACCAGAAGCCATCGACTGCTCCAGGTGAGTCTAATAATAAATCTTGCTAACTGCTACATTACGGAAGTTCTTGATAGACACCAGTTCCACTTTAACATATCCATATCTGTGCATGGGTCTGAACATTGATAGTGTTAACTGAGCCTTCATTAAGTACTAGTTAAAGCACTGTGGTAGAACTGGTATCTTGCTAACTGCTACATTACTAAAGTTGTTGAAGGACATCAGGTCCACATTATGGACCTCACTCCTTGTGTCATGAAATCCCCTTTTAAATATCCATATCTGTGCATGGGTCTGAAAACTACTAGTTAAAGCACTGTGGTAGAACTGGTAAAACAATTAACCAAATTCTTACACTGTCACTATCCTTTTTCTGTCCACAGTAAACCCTTAATTCTGTCAAGTTACCGGAGACTTCAGTTGATGAGATTTACTGTGGAGGAAATCAATAACTCTACCAGCCTCCTGCCAAATGTATCTCTCGGCTATGAGATACTTGACCACTGCTCAGATACACAGAATTTCCCAGGTATTTTTAACCTCATCTCAGTCAATGGCTTGATCCAACCTTGGGGTGACCCACACAAGAATCTGTCTACAGTGTCCAAAGTGATAGCAGTGGTCGGTCCTTTTACAAGCACTGAATCCCTGACTGTAGCCCCACTCTTCATGGCGGATCTCATTCCTATGGTAAAAACAGTTTTATATTATTTAGTTTGAATTAAAATGGCATTGACATTTGAGAATTTATCACTGAAAATAATGACATTTTCTCTGTTACTCTTTTAACAGGTCAGTTATGGAGCTACTAGTTCTATTTTTTCAAAAAAGCAAAAGTTTCCCTCTTTCCTACGAACATTGCATCCCAATAAACACAACATAGAAATAATTGTTAACATTGTGCAGCACTTCAACTGGCGCTGGGTTGCTTTCCTTAACAATGATAATGATTATGGCAATGATGCCTTGGAATTGTTCATAAAGATGATTAAGGATACTGAGATCTGCCTGGCATACACCAAAGGCCTCAACAATAATACAAATTACTCCCCAATTTTCAAACAGATAGAGGCACAGAGGATAGATGTCATAATTGTTTTTGCTCTTGAATGGACTGCTGAAGCTCTCATTGAGTCAGCAATACAACTGAATGTCAAAAACAAGGTGTGGATAGCAGATGATTCGTGGTCCTTAAACAAGATGCTCCCAACGGAGAAAGGAATCAAAAACATTGGAACTGTAATCGGGGTGTCTCAGCCAGTAATGACAATACCTGGTTTCAGTGATTTTATCTTTTCCTCTAAAAGCCAGACTCAATGTGAAAATGCAGAACGGCAAATATTTTGTAATCAGATTTGTAACTGCAGTGGTCTGAGTCCAGAAAAGGTCTTTGTTGCAGACCCATCTTTCTCTTTTCCTGTTTATTCTGCCGTATATGCCATTGCTCATGCCTTACACAATGTCTTGCAATGTGGAGCTGGAAGATGTAATGACAATATTACAGTCTACCCACACATGGTAAGTAGATTATACCAATGATTAGAGAATTTATCTAATTTATTCTAACCATCTCTTGGCTATTTATGTTTCTGACAAGTTTAGCTTATAGACATTTGGAAGTGACCAATCACTGGTCATACTGGTGTGTTTTGTTATCAAATACAGATGTAAACAAAGCCTATATAGTATCCCTGAAATACAATCAAGACTGATTTTTACCTTCCAAACATTAGAAATCGGACAACAGATCCACACACTGTGGTGATGCCTTCCAATAGGACCATTTCAATAGAGCAACGAATCAGTCTGAAAGAGATCATGTCATGTCAGGCGTTGTCAAGCTTTGAGAGATGTCCCAGTCACATTAAATATTTGTGAGGTTGAAACAACACTCAATTAAATTTAATTTATTGGGAGCTACCAGTACAGGGTGCAAAAATTTTGTCTGATTTCTGCCTTCAGTATTGAGTTTACAATCTAATAAACCACTTCCTAATGCAGTACAATGAGAAATTGGATGAGAGCACAAAATGGGAGCATCACACTGCAGTTCAAGAATATTTTTAAAAATGTATTTAATCAATATCTCCGATGTTCATTCTTGTGAACCCAAAAAAGTAACGATCGTCTGAAATTTGTCTTCCCACATCAGGTTCTAGCAGAGCTGAAGAAGTCAAACTTTACGCTTTTAAACCAGAGTATTCAGTTTGATGAGAATGGTGACCCGACATTCGGATTCTATTCTATAGTCTACTGGAACCACAGTGGGGATGCAGAGGAGATCGGCTTTTATAAATTTCCCCCATCATTCGATTTCTTCATCAACAACACTAAAATTCAGTGGTTCACAAAGGGAGAAGTAAGTTGTTTTTAAAGAGTTTATATGGTGATTTAAAAATGCTTTGTCTTGGTTTTCCCCACTCCTGCAGAGATGTGCATATGGATGACAAAGTTGATTTGATTAATAATAGCTGTGACAGGGTCAAACCACAATATGAGGAGCATCAACCGATGGTGGTTGTTAATGGTGTAATTTGCAGAGATGTCATAATATTCAATGTTGGTTACCTTTTACAAAATCTGATTCAGCATTTGATTTGCTGCTAAATAATTGTCTTGCACAGGTGCCATCTTCACTATGTTCCACAGAATGTCCTGTAGGATATGCAAAAAGGCAAGATGGGATCCACAAATGCTGCTTCAATTGTGAAATATGTCCGAATGGAACTTATATCAACAGCACAGGTAAATCATAACACATGGAAGGTTGTTACAGTTACCTTTAGTGTATATTACTGTAAACAACTAAAGGAAGTTTGACATGAAATAAAAGCTCATTTTAGTATCACAGATTAAAATTGTAAACCTGATTCCTCAGCTGTCTGATCTCTCTTTACTCACAAAGGATTTTTCAGAAGTTTATCTTTTATCTATTGACAATCTGTTTTCTTATTGTAAAACAGAGGATCCCTACAAGTGCATCTACTGTAAGGAGACAGAGTGGTCCACAATAGGAAGTACATCATGCAGTCTGCGGGTGGTGGAGTACGTCCCATTCACAGACAGCGGGGCTATACTGATCATGATTGGGGCCTGCGCCTTGGTGGGCCTCACACTAGCTACATCTGTTCTCTTTGCCATCAACTACAACACACCTGTTGTCAGATCTGCTGGGGGACCAATGTGCTTCCTAATTTTAGGCTGCCTCAGTCTGTGTAGTTTTAGTGTCTTCTTTTACTTTGGTAAGCCAACCATTCCCTTTTGTATCTTAAGGTTCCTACCATTTTTGTTGTTCTATGCTGTCTGTCTTGCATGTTTTGTCGTACGCTCTTTTCAAATTGTTTGCATTTTCAAAATAGCGGCCAAGTTCCCCAAGCTCTACAGCTCGTGGATGAAATATCATGGACAATGGCTGGTTATCACAGTGGCATTTGTTATTCAGGCACTCATAATTCTTATTGGCTATTCTTATGGACCCCCAAAGCCCAACAATGAAACAATTTGGTATCCAGACAAAATCATACTTGGCTGTGAAATCGATCTCAAAGCATCCTCTGGTCCTGTGATTTTACTTGTATTTCTGTCCTCCCTTTGCTTTGTCTTCTCCTACATGGGAAAAGACCTCCCAAAAAATTACAATGAGGCCAAAGCAATAACCTTCTGCCTGCTCCTGCTGATCCTCACCTGGATCATGTTTGCCACTGAATCTATGCTTTACCGTGGAAAGTACATCCATACTCTTAACGCTCTGGCAGTACTCTCCAGTCTGTACTCCTTTCTGTTGTGGTATTTCCTCCCAAAATGTTACATCATTATTTTTCAACCCCATAAAAACACACAGCAGTACTTCCAAGGTCTCATTCAGAGTTATACCAAAACAATTAGTCAGTAGCATCCTCCAGTAAGTATGTGTCTCTACTGACAGAGGAGCTGATGTGCCTCAGGGCTTCTGAATACTTTCAATGTAATGATAACAATTTAGCTTTTCAGAGTAGATAGTATTGTTTAAATCTTTGTATCTTTGTCTTGCTGTAAACTAATCAGAGTGTTACAGATACTTTTGATAGGTTAATTGGTTGTTTTACTGATGGATGAACTGACAAGCAAAATCTTGAAATTAGCTAAAATAATATACAGCGATTTCAACAAGAGGCACTCATACTGTTGTTGGGATGGTTAGTGTCTCCTAGTCCTAAACAGAAACAAAGTAAACAAGACAAATGGCCAGACAGATAAAGACAGTTTTATCACCACCAGTTTTAGTGGTGCTTTGTGCCAAATGCTAACATCGGCATGCTAACATCCTCACAATGGCAATGCTGACATGCTGATGCTAGGCAGGTATAATGTTTGATATGGTTACCATCTTAGTTTAGCCTGTTAGCACACTAACATTTGGTAATTAGCACCACACACAAAGTAAAACTGAGGCTGATGGCAATTTCATTGCTTTATCAAGGAATTTAGTCCTACACAAAAAGATCAAAAGTTGTATGGGATCAACAAAGTGATTAAAATTCAACTTGGTATTAACATAAATGTCTAAACTAAATTTCATGGTAATCCATCCAATAGTTGTTGAGTCATTGTACTCAAAACCACAAATATGAACCTCATGATGGCGCTAGATGAAAAGACAGAGACTCTCCACAGTAGAATACTTCCTTGGGGAACCATGAATATCTGTAGAAAGCTTTGTGCCAATCCATTTTGCAGATGTTGAGATATTTTACTAGATAAGTGAAAACTTTGACCTGCTGGTTGTGTTAGAAGAAAAATCACCAAAGTCTAATATTATGATTCATCCTCTGGGCACCAAGAATATCTGTACCAAATTTAATGGAAATCCATCCAATAGTTGTCAAGACATTGCACTAAAAGCCAAAAATGTCAATCTGCTGGTGGCGCTGAAGTTAAAGTCACCAAAGTAGTCAGTCGGATTCATCCTCTGGGGGGCATGAATGTCTGTACAAAATCCCCTGGCAATCTCTCCAATAGTTGTTGAGATATTTCAATCTGTACCAAAGTGGTGGCCCGACCCATCTGAGCAGCCACCAATTATTTGGCCCATTTCAACAAGGTAATTGTCAATAAATTTACAGTTTGATGTCCAACCATGCAAGACCTTCCTGGCCTTGTTATACAAGTATTTCATTCACACTCTATATGTTTCTCCACTCAGTTACTTCCAAATCTATACTTCTAAAATACTGAAAATACTGAACTACTCATCACTTCATGAATACTACCAGGTCAGAACATCAGGAAGAACTGTTGTGATAAGTTGTACCTTTGCACTTGAATAACTGAATCCAAGAGAATGTTGGTGACACAGGGATTAAAATTTACACTACTGTGTAATTCAATCTACACTACACTTTAAAATCTTATTAGGCTAAATACCCGCCTCAGATCATTCAAAGATAATCCAAGTTAATTATTTTAAACCCTGTACTAATTTAGATATTTAGTCTACATGTGCATGTTCAGCAATTATATTACAATAGATGTGATTCAATAAAAACTTAATACGGAATTTGTGTGTGTTTGCTCTTTTTCTTTATTGTGTAACAGTTTGTTCAGGGTAGCTCTATATGGCGTTTAATTAGTCTCAAAACCTGCACACATAAAAACCAGGTGCATGCACATGATACGAGCGCACAGAACATTATCCGTGAGTGGAAAACCATCCTCGCAAGGGAGCATTTCTGCTCTGCGAGTGCACAGGACTGTATCTGCAAGTGGAAAAGCATCCTGCGAGAACAGGGCTATGACGAGCGCTAGCTCGAACCTCCCTACGCGCTTGCAACTGCTCAACGCCCGCTCGATGGTCAAGTTGACTTTTGAGACTTTGGAGGCGGGAATGGAATAGACAGTCCACTCCTTCAATAGTTCACTTTCAATACTGACCATGACTTTTGATTGGCTGTTTTGTTAGATCACTGTCAGTTGAAGACAGACAGTTGCTTGAGAGAAAAAAGGGAAACATAAATAATGATTTTTAGCGGCTGATTCTGTTTTTTCACAACTTACACTTGTGAAAAAGTGTTAGACATCGTAGCAGAAGCCTTAACGCTGTTTAAACCCACTTTCAGATTTGTGAAACCTTTAGGGGTGATTTTGGTGATTTCTCCATCCAGATTACATTAGACCAGGACCAATTAAAAGAGCAGAATGTCTATTCCATCCCCGCCTCCAAAGTCAACTTGACGAGTGTTGAGCAGTTGCAGGCGCGTAGGGAGGGTCAAGCTTGCACTTGTCACAGCCCCCACAGCCAAACTGCATTTGTGCATGCAGAGCAGAAAAGTTCCCTCGCAAGGATGGTTTTCTGCTCAGATACTGTTCTGTTGGCTCATATCATGTTAACACGCCTGGTTTTTATGTGCATGGGTTTTGAGACTAATTAAACGCCACAGCCATAACATTGATCTCACCAAGTAAAGGCACCACTACTGTGACACTGTACCCAGGAACACCTTGAGTATACTTGTGTGACTGTTCCTTTTTGTATTGAGATTAAAATTGGGGTGCAAGATATCCAGGCTTTTGTATGGCTGTGTATTGCTGCCACCATGACATAAAACATTTTTGCTCAGTTTCTTGTTAAAACATAAAAAGTTTCTCATTTTAACAAGATCTTTTCACATTCCAACAAGTTATTTGTCATGCTATTACTAGATGCCAAATTATTCCGTTTTAACAAGAACATTTTCTTGTTATAACAAAAATGTCACATCTTGTTATATCATTAAATCTTCTCATTATTTAAGAAAATTAACCTTTCTTGTTATAACACAATAAGTTGTTTTAACGAAAAAAAGATCTGGTCAGTGACACTGTAGACTAGACTATCAAATAGGCCTAACATGACCAATCAGTAATATAATATTATTGATGTAGACATGTGGCATAATGTTTTTATGTATTACTGCAATGGCCTGATTTCATATTGTTTTGTATGTCCCAAGCCTGAAATAAAACTTAAACTAGTCATTGTTAATTTTTTTAATCTCTTGATCTTTATCTTGTTTTAACAACATATGAAAGATTCTTCTTATATCAGCATTTTATTGTTATAACGACAAAGGTTTGTTTTAATGTGATACTACAGATGAGGAATATAAGGGTTAGGGGATATTTAAATATTTAAAATTGTGACAGGTTTTCTGACACACCAGTAATTGACCCAAATGAACAACTCACAGACAGTTCAGGATTTCCAACAATCAGAGTCTTTACTGAGTAGGCAGATTCGGTACCCAGGCAGTCCGTCAGCAGAGGCAAACAAAACGTAAAGGGCAAGGCAGAGGCAAAGTCAAAAATCAGATCCAGAGTCAAAAAAAACAAGGAGGCTATCACTAGGAATACAAAGGCTGGAACGCCTGCAACTAAGAGCTAAGACAAACTGACACAGGGAGCACGGAGCAGGGAGCACACAGACTAAATACACAAGAAAAGGGAGGGTAATTAGACACAGGTGGATGACATTAAGGGATAATGACGATGACAGGAGCGGAAAACACACAAGGGCAGGAAGTGGATATGAAATGATAGGAGAGTTAGAAACCAAAGTAAAACAGGAGATGCAGAACTGAAAAAAACAAAAACATCCTTAAGACAGAACAAGACATGACACAATGATGGTCATGAGATGCTACTAATTATTTGCAAGATGAGCATCAGGGCTACATTTATTTGCATTTTACCATAGACAGTCAAACTGCATCATAACATCCAAGAAAATAAAGTACTGGTCACAGTATTGGCCACACTATTGATTAGCAAGTGATCTTTTGTTAGTAAAGTTCATCAATGACTGCTTAGTACCAAAAACTTTACCCAGCTCATGTGGCTTCCATAAATCTTTTTACTTATACTTTTAATGGTCACACTTTATTTTACAGTACACTAATAAGGCTTAATAAGCCGTACTTTGTATCAAATTAGACAAAAACTAGATATATGCTCTTTATTAGACAGTAAACAAACAGTTATACCCTAATTAGACACCGTAGACCTAAATTATGCTGTAATTAGAAACCAAATAAGATGCCGTATTAGACCCAAAATATACTATACTTAGATGCAATTTTACCAAATTATGCTCTAATTAGAAACCAAATAAGAGATTCTAATACACTATTACACACCATTTTACAAGATCATAGTATAATGAGAAGTTAAGTACAATGCCATATCAGATCCAAAATATGCTACAGTTAGACACTATTCTACCCTTACTACCAAATTATGCTGTAATTAGACACCACATTTAATGCTAACATCATGGGCCTATAATAGCTTAATTAGACAACACATTGTAATTAGACAAATTTGTAATTAGACAAATGTAATGCCATAGCCTATTATATCAGGCATAGCCTTTATAATAGTCAGACAAAACACTGAGAGCTCAGAGGACAATACGTTTTTTTCATTTTCTTACAGCGTCATTTGTTGCTTACTAGAAGAAAACTGTACCGTAAACTAACATCAGACTATATCGGGTCACATCTGATTGCTACTTCACACGTCCCTCATAGCCTGGATGTTCTCCGGAGTCCTGTGGAGTTTGTAGGTAGTAATACATAGCCTAATCCATGCTTCCTCAACGCTCGACTCCGATACCAGTTAAGACATCAGACCATTTAATGCCTGTCACTATCCGACTCCAGTAACGTTAGGCTATGGAAGCTGCCAGGACATTGCATCTTTATTTCCTACTGTTAGACCCTTATTAGACTTTCATAGATGGTAATTTGCGACACATTACAACAGAACTGTACTGTAAACTAAAGTGAAATCACATATCTGCTAGTTGAGACATACATACACCTTCGAGCTGGACATCCTTCCTGGGCATCCCAGCAACGTCAAATATGTCGTTACCATTATCAACGGACCTATTCAGCTATTCTGCTAAAGTTTATGTACACAGTGTGCATTCTGCAGCTTTATACATCTATACACCTATATGTCCAGATTAACAATTTAATATGATTCACGTTCTGAAATAATCTAACCAGTGTCCTGTTTGACCTGGTCGTCTGTTATCTCTCTATACAAAGCAAGGAATCTCTGTCTGTCTGTCTGTCTGTCTATCTGTATGTATGTATGTTTATCCTTCGCATATCTCAAGAACTGTTCATCTGATCTACTTCTACCCTGTGGATGTATGCCCAGGGACTCAAGTAAGTGCAGTGTTGAGTGTGAAGTTGTTTGGATGAGCGGTTCTCGAGAAATATATAAAAATAACTCATAAACAACGTTGATTTGCTTCTTCTGGCCGTGGAGTCAACGAGTGGAAATATGCCCAGCACCACTCTGCCATTGCAACCCACATTGTAGTTGAAGGGTGGGATTACATCCATGGTGTTAATGACTTGAAAAAGTTTAAAAGACTTAAACTCTACTATTGAACTGTGTACTGTGAATGAAACTTGGCATGTACATTCATGACTTACTGCTGGATGTCTTAGACACATTTTGAACAGGCACTGCAGTTCATCTAACTAAAAAGCAAGGAATCTCTGTCTCTCTGTCTCTATGTTTGTGCCCTTCATCCGATTGACTTCACACTTGGCACGTGTATTGCTGGGGACCCAAGGACATGCAGTGTCAAATTTGGTGCACTTTGGACATGCGACACATTAAATATTAATAAACTTTGAATAAACAAGCGAACAGCGAGCTGCTCAGCTCCGTGTCTGAGTGCAGCAGAGGCTGTCTAATATGAACACTGTCACATCACAGTGGGGTGGGGCTTCTGGGCTCTAAATTGCTGAGTGGGACAAAGGCACGCACCCCACTCAGTTAAACTGCCCAAGAGAGAAGAACGAGCATACATAGGAGAAAAAACAGAGGCGGCGGCAGTAAAACTAGCCAGTAGGAGCGCAGACACGTTGGTGAAGTTTCTGTCTGGATTTAAACCATTTAATTTATTAATTCATTGTCATTTTAATTGATACGTTTGTCAATTTATAGATACATGCATTCATACAGGCATGTTTTGAACGGGCACTGCACTGATAAACCATTCAAACCTACCTATTCAGTTTGTGTTGTAACGCGAAGGTCAGAATTTTGTGCCTCCACAGTTGCTTGGGGAAAAAAATCTTTGGTGTGAATATAATAAAATATGGTTATTTCTGGTGGAGGGAGGGTCATGCATTTTCCCCCAGTCACTCAGGGAGGCTCAAGGAAAAATATGCATAGGGTTAAGATTGTGTTGATGGTTGTGTTGGGTGGAGGCTGAAAGTATAAAGTGTTTGCATGAGCTGTTCAAGGGGCTCCTCTTGTTGCAAAGCTCAGGGAGCCCATATGCATACACTTTAGTGATTTATTAAAGGGAGTTGGACTGCAAAAAAATACTGTGTCTCTGGTTTTTAATTACTTTTGTCACCTAACTAGACAGGCTGACTTTTCAGCTGCAATGACAGAACTCGTCATTATCATGAGTGTTATAGAACATACATGCCAACATAAAAGCAAACTTACCCAACAGCATTTCTGTCCTCTTGGTCCTGTTGTGAACAGCATGTACAACCTCAGCTGTCAACTCTCGTGGTGAACATTGTGTATTCTCATGGTGTCTAATTAGGTTATAGGTTAGGTTATAACTGTGTTTGTTTACTGTCTAATGAAGAACATATTTCTGGTTTTTGTCTAATTTGATACAAAGTATAGCCTGTTACGTCTTATTAGTAAACTGTAAAATAAAGAGTGACCCTTTTAATTGACTATCTCTCATGCAGATGAGAGCCCATCCCTTCCTGCCAAGCAGAACAAGGAGTTCCACCCTTTCACCAAGCGGTTGTCTGGATTCAAACTCTGGTGAACTTCCAGCTCATGGCCTGGCCATCTATCCCTGTCATCCACAGAGTGATTGCAAATTATCTCCTTCCAAATGACCTGTGTGGCTAAAGGTTAAGCCATGCAGAGCTCATTTGTAAGTGGATTTTAGCATAAACCAAAAACACCTGGTTGAATTAATTAATTAATTTGTGTGCATTTGCTTATGACCCCATGTAATCTTACAACTTCATTTTACTTCAAACTTGCATTCAATATGAAAACTTTTCATTAGACTTTTGAAACATGTTATTGGTAAACAGCTTTAAGCAGTTTTAGCAATTATAAAAATGACGTATCAGAAAAATGCTGCTAATTGTTTGCACGATAACTATAAAGGCAACAGTGATCTATCATTGACAGCAAACCTGACTTATGCATAATTCCATGTCCTCTTCTCCCAAGGCTTTGTTTTCAGATGCCCCCTGGATGAACTGTCCAGCCACCAGCCTAACAAGTGCACCACCACATCCTCCATGCACTGGACATGGAGACCTGGACAAATTTAGAACCAGTGTCTGGAAGTTGTTACAGTAGTCTTCTCATTAAATGATGAAGGCTGTTTTGAGTGATGTGATAAAAATCTTGTTACCTTGAGATCAAATTTTTGTTTTCTTAAGAAAATTATCTTTTGTTGTTTTTGAGATAAATATCCCATTGTCATGGAAAGTCAATTTTGATATGAGATAATTAACTCATGATTTTCTTATAACTGGATAAAATAAAATTGTTTGTACACCCCTTCCCCTCCTGCTCATTTGAAATGTACTGTATCCGTCACATCTTGAGGAGAGTGGCAAGGGTTAGAGAAATGTTTTCCTCTTCCTGCAAATTGAACAGTAACATGAGAACATAACATGGAAAATAAGAGTTATGATTTCATGGTTGAGAGAGTTGGTTGAGTTGCATTTCATTTCCTTTAAAAGGTTTCTATTCTTTTGATGTGCATTTCAATGTTATTATGCTGTTTTTCTTTTTTTTAAATGTTTTTGATGCATTATGTAATGCACTTTGAATTGCCTTTGTGTATAAAATGTGCTACACAAATAAATTTGCTTTGCCTTGCATGGATCAAATCAGTCTGGAAATATTGCTCATTATCTGCCTAGAATATACACTGTTGATTGTAAAATTTGTTTTTTTTTTTTCCCGCCTGCCATTAGCAGCGCATGTGACAGGATTCTGAGCTCAAAGCCACTGATTGATCCCAATACCAACTTGTTTACTCCACTCCACTGTAACTCCTCTCACTAAGGCAGTCATCAGATCTTGGCCTCTCTTCAAATCTTTTTCTGCGCGATCTGACCGGTGCATTTGACACCATCAACCATAATATAGTGCTGCACCATCTAGAGAGTAATATTGGCATCACTGGCATAGCACTCCAATTGTTCTGCCCATACTTGCTGGGTAGGATGCATATCTCTCCTGTGGGGTTCCCCAAGGCTCTGTACTGGGACCACTGCTCTTCTCATTATACATGCTCCCACTTGGCAACATACTCTGTGAATTGCATGTTAATCTCAATTTATACACAGATGACACTTAGATTTATATTCCCATCCTATCAGAAGATCCTGATCATCTCCCCAGGATTGAACACTGGTTATCACTGTTAGATCTTCCTACACCTAAATAAATAAATCTAAATCTTGATTGTTGAGCCAAAAAAGAAAAGAAAAAAACACTAAATATGTCAAAGATATCAATCAGCCAAAATCTGGCTTCATTCACTTTTGACTCAACACTCATTTGAAAAAAATCAATGACGTTACAAAAGTAGCTTTCTTCCATCTCCACCACATTTCCTGTGTTCATCCATTTCTAACAAAGTCTGCAGAAATTCTCATTCATACATTTATCACCTCCAGACTTGATCATTGTAATGCATTGTTCTCAGGCCTTCATCACTGCAGCACAAAAAACTACAACTAGTCCAAAATGCAGCTGCCAGAAAACCCTTACAGGAACTAAAGCCTGGGCCACATAGGCTACCTCTACCTGAGCAGCATGTGTGTGTCGCTGAACTGCTGCAGTTCACACGCCTGTGGTGTCCACACAGAATGCGTTGCTGCTGCTGTGCTGCTACTGCCAGCTCTATCTTTCTACATAGAGTTTCACTTTGATAATGGCCATCAATAATGGAATGTTCATATCATTTCATGCATGTGCTCGATTGTGAAAAATAAATAATAAGGTGAAAAGCATAATGTGAGGTGAAAGCAGCTTTCTTTCTGATGGGCATGGCGTGGTCTGGTTGGGGATACTTCTGTGTCAGCCACATACACTCCTCACACAGGACGGGTTTTTTAAATTGATTATATTGATTATTCCGCCAGTTAAACTCCAAACTGTCAGGAGGGAAACTGACAACAGGTAGACAACAACAAGATAGAGCTGGCAGTAGCAGCGCCACAGTAGCAATGCTCCCTGTGTGGACACCACAGGCATGTGAACCGCAGCACTTCAGCGACACACACGCGGTGCTCAGGTAGAGGTAGCCTGTGTGGCCCAGGCATAAAACTACAAGCTGCTCCTTATTACCTGCAAAACACTTCATGGGCTAACACCACCTGGCAGAACTTCTAAGTCCCTACATTTCCCCAGTACACACCAAACTTCACTACTGCGGAATAATTTATCACGCTCAATTAGACAGACAAACATCACTGAACCTAAAATCTATTTTCACTCACCTACAGTTGATTAATTAATTCCTGTTTGCAAAACCTGTACTTAGTACTCGTTTCCGTTCCTATCTTGAATTTTTAGTTTAATTGTATTCATTTTATCGTACCATGTTTTCATGTGTTACAATCTATTTATCTGCAATGTTTACTACCTTCTTGTAAAGTGTACTGGGACTTTTGAATTTACACTTTAAATGAACTTACTGAACTTACATACTACTTATTTACTCATGATAAGCCCATGGATTCCCCAAGATATATAAACAAGGAAGAGGCGCAACTCAGGCCCATTAGCAGCAACATCAACTTGGTCACATATAACATTGGTTGGCAACACTGCACACTACATTCAAAAGGGCAAAAAAACAAAGGAGAAACAAACAAAAAAACTGATCTGGGCCCAAGGTGACAATACACCTTTATTTCCTCCTCAAATCTATTTCAGAGCAGTTCATGATTGACTTAGCATTTTTAACACTTAACAAACCCTCAAATTTCAGTGAAATACACGAAAAAGACAATGCAAAGCACAACAGTGATATGACTGCAATTTAAATGAATTAATGTACACCATCAAAACAGGACACATTTAGAAGTACTAGAAATTACTATGCTGCCACTACCTTATAACTTCCTCCTTAAATCTCTCTAAAACCATTTGTAAGTATATTAGCCTTGTTTAAGCCAGGGCTGCTCTAGAGGAAGGTAAACTAAAAAGCTCAAATGTTCTAACATAGGGAAAGTGTCTCCCATGAATCTCAAATATTTCTCATTTTCACATTCTGAGTTTAAAACATGAGTGCATTTGGCATTTTGGCTAACAGAAGGAACGTGTCATTTTGTTTCATTTCTAACATTACCAGATGAATCTTTGATGAAGACATTAAACTTACTTGCACATATTGTTAACACCTGTGCGTGTGTATACATCACAGGTGGTCTGTGCAGCAGCAGTTTAGATGCTTTTGCATACTGATTTGTGAATTCTCCTCCAACCATTTATAGGTAAATATTTTTGACGCCTCATGCATACCCAAGTGCATGGAAATGATCACTGAGGCTTAACCATCACCAGTGTCTCATACCATAAAGGCAGAAGACAATCCTATTACAGTTCATATCATATTGGGAAACAGTAACTACAACAATGAAACATTTTCTAGCTTCTCTGTGTCTACTGGAATATCTTCTTCATGCCTTGACTCAATGCACTGTCCCTGCCTCAGAATTCCAGCTGGAAGGAGATTATTTGATAGGTGGACTTTTTGATGTTCATCTTGTCAGTGGCCCTATTTATCATGAAAGACCAGAAGCTATCGACTGCTCCAGGTGAGTCTAATAATAAATCTTGCTAACTGCTACATTACCAAAGTTGTTGAACGACATCAGGTCCACATTATGGACCTCCTTGTGTCATGAACCCCCTACTAGTTAAAGCACTGTGGTAGAAATGGTAAAATAATTAACCAAATTCTTACACTGTAACTATCATTTCACTGTCCACAGTAAACCCCTAATTCTGTCAAGTTACCGGAGACTTCAGTTGATGAGATTTACTGTGGAGGAAATCAATAACTCTACCAGCCTCCTGCCAAATGTATCTCTCGGCTATGAGATATTTGACCACTGCTCAGATACACAGAATTTCCCAAGTATTTTTAACCTCATCTCAGTCAATGGCTTGATCCAACCTTGGGGTGACCCACACAAGACTCTGTCTACAGTGTCCAAAGTGATAGCAGTGGTCGGTCCTTTAACAAGCACTGAATCCCTGACTGTAGCCCCACTCTTCATGGCGGATCTCATTCCTATGGTAAAAACAGTTTTATATTATTTTGTTTGAATTAAAATGGCATTGACATTTGAGAATTTATTGTCACTGAAAATTATGACATTTTCTCTGTTACTCTTTTAACAGGTCAGTTATGGAGCTGCTACTTCTGAATTTTCAATAAAACAAAAGTTTCCCTCTTTCCTACGAACAAGACGTCCCAATAAAGACACCATAGAAGTAATTGTTAAAATTGTGCAACACTTCAACTGGCGCTGGGTTGCTTTCCTTAACAATGATAATGATTATGGCAATGATGCCTTGGAATTGTTCATAAAGATGATTAAGGATACTGAGATCTGCCTGGCATACACCAAAGGCCTTAATGATAATACAAATTATTCCCCAATTTTCAAACAGATAGCGGCACAGAGGATAGATGTCATAATTGTTTTTGCTCTTGAATGGACTGCTGAAGCTCTCATTGAGTCAGCAATACAACTGAAAGTCAAAAACAAAGTGTGGATAGCAGATGATACATGGTCCTTAAACAAGATGCTCCCAAAGGAGAAAGGAATCAAAAACATTGGAACTGTACTCGGGGTTGCTCAGCCAGTAATGACAATACCTGGTTTCAGGGATTTTATCTTTTCCTCTAAAAGCCAAACTCAATGTGAAAATGCAGAACAGCAGATATTTTGTAATCAGATTTGTAACTGCAGTGGTCTGAGTCCAGAAGAGGTCTTCGTTGGAGACCCAACTTCCTCTTTTCCTGTTTATTCTGCCGTATATGCCATTGCTCATGCCTTACACAATGTCTTGCAATGTGGAGCTGGAAGATGTAATGACAATATTACAGTCTACCCACACATGGTGAGTAGATTATACCAATGATTAGAGAATTTATCTAATTTATTCTAACCATCTGACTCTTGGCCATTTATGTTTCTGACAAGTTAACTTATAGACATTTGAAAGTGACCAATCATTAGAAAAAATATTGGTCTGTTTTGTTATCAAATACAGATGTAAACAAAGCCTATATAGTATCCTTGGAATACAATCAAGACTGATTTTTACCTTCCAAACATTAGAAATCAGACAACAGGTCCACACACTGTGGTGATGGCTTCCAATAGGATAATTTCAATAGAGCAATAAATCAGTCTGAAAGAGATCATGTCATGTCAGGCGTTGTCAAGTCTTGAGAGATGTCTCAGTCACATTGAATATCTGTGAAGTTGAAACAACACTCAATTAAATTTAATTTATTGGGAGCTACCAGTACAGGGTGCAAAGATTTTTTCTGATTTCTGCCTTCAGTATTGAGTTTACAATCTAATAAACCACTTCCTAATGCAGGACAAAGAGAAATTGGATGAGAGCACAAAAGGGGAGCATCACACTGCAGTTCAAGAATATTTTTAAAAACGTATTTAATCGATATCTCTGATGTTCATTCCTGTGAACCCAAAAAAGTAACAATCATCTGAAATTTGTCTTCCCACATCAGGTTCTAGCAGAGCTGAAGAAGTCAAACTTTACACTTTTAAACCAGAGTATTCAGTTTGATGAGAATGGTGACCCGACATTCGGATTCTATTCTATAGTCTACTGGAACCACAGTGGGGATGCAGAGGAGATCGGCTTTTATAAATTTCCCCCATCATTCGATTTCTTCATCAACAACACCAAAATTCAGTGGTTCACAAAGGGAGAAGTAAGTTGTTTTTAAAGAGTTTATATGGTGATTTAAAAATGCTTTGTCTTGGTTTTCCCCACTTCTGCAGAGATGTGCATATGGATGACAAAGTTGATTTGATTAATAATAGCTGTGACAGGGTCAAACCACAATATGAGGAGCATCAGCCAATGGTGGTTGTTAATGGTGTAATTTGCAGGGACGTCTATATACAATATTCAATGTTGGTTACCTTTTACAAAATCTGATTCGACATTTGATTTGCTGCTAAATAATTGTCTTGCACAGGTGCCATCTTCACTATGTTCCACAGAATGTCCTGTAGGATATGCGAAAAGGCAAGATGGGATCCACAAATGCTGCTTCACTTGTGAAATATGTCCGAATGGAACTTATATCAACAGCACAGGTAAATCATAACACATGGAAGGTTGTTACAGTTACCTTTAGTGTATATTACTGTAAACAACTAAAGGAACTTTGACATGAAATAAAAGCTAATTTTAGTATCACAGATTAAAATTCTAAACCTGATTCCTCAGCTGTCTGATCTCTCTTTACTCACAAAGAATTTTTCTGAAGTTTATCTTTTATCTATTGACAATCTGTTTTCTTATTGTAAAACAGAGGATCCCTACAAGTGCATTTACTGTAAGGAGACAGAGTGGTCCACAGAAGGAAGTACATCATGCAGTCTGCGGGTGGTGGAGTACGTCCCATTCACAGACAGCGGGGCTATACTGATCATGATCGGGGCCTGCACCTTGGTGGGCCTCACACTAGCTACATCTGTTCTCTTTGCCATCAACTACAACACACCTGTTGTCAGATCTGCTGGGGGACCAATGTGCTTCCTAATTTTAGGCTGCCTCAGTCTGTGTAGTTTTAGTGTCTTCTTTTACTTTGGTAAGCCAACCATTCCCTTATGTATCTTAAGGTTCCTACCATTTTTGTTGTTCTACGCTGTCTGTCTTGCATGTTTTGTCGTACGCTCTTTTCAAATTGTTTGCATTTTCAAAATAGCGGCCAAGTTCCCCAAGCTCTACAGATGGTGGATGAAATATCATGGACAATGGCTGGTTATCACAGTGGCATTTGTTACTCAGGCACTCATAATTCTTATTGGCTATTCTTGTGGACCCCCCAAGCCCAACAATGAAACAATTTGGTATCCAGACAAAATCATACTTGGCTGTGAAATCAATTTCAAAGCATCCTCTGGTCCTGTGATTTTACTTGTATTTCTGTCCTCCCTTTGCTTTATCTTCTCCTACATGGGAAAAGACCTCCCAAAAAATTACAATGAGGCCAAAGCAATAACCTTCTGCCTGCTCCTGCTGATCCTCACCTGGATCATGTTTGCCACTGAATCTATGCTTTACCGTGGAAAGTACATCCATACTCTTAACGCTCTGGCAGTACTCTCCAGTCTGTACTCCTTTCTGTTGTGGTATTTCCTCCCAAAATGTTACATCATTATTTTTCAACCCCATAAAAACACACAGCAGTACTTCCAAGGTCTCATTCAGAGTTATACCAAAACAATTAGTCAGTAGCATCCTCCAGTAAGTATGTGTCTCTACTGACAGAGGAGCTGATGTGCCTCAGGGCTTCTGAATACTTTCAATGTAATGATAACAATTTAGCTTTTCAGAGTAGATAGTATAGTTTAAATCTTTGTCTTGCTGTAAACTAATCAGAGTGTTACAGATACTTTTGATAGGTTAATTGGTTGTTTTACTGATGGATGTACTGACAAGCAAAATCTTGAAATTAGCTAAAATAATATACAGCAATTTCAACAAGAGGCACTCATACTGTTGTTGGGATGGTTAGTGTCTCCTAGTCCTAAACAGAAACAAAGTAAACAAGACAAATGGCCAGACAGATAAAGACAGTTTTATCACCACCAGTTTTAGTGGTTCTTTGTGCCAAATGCTAACATCGGCATGCTAACATCCTCACAATGGCAATGCTGACATGCTGATGCTAGGCAGGTATAATGTTTGATATGGTTACCATCTTAGTTTAGCCTGTTAGCATGGTAACATTTGGTAATTAGCACCACACACAAAGTAAAACTGAGGCTGATGGCAATTTCATTGCTTTATCAAGCAATTTAGTCCTACACAAAAAGATCAAAAGTTGTATGGGATCAACAAAGTGATTAAAATTCAACTTGGTATTAACATAAATGTCTAAACTAAATTTCATGGTAATCCATCCAATAGTTGTTGAGATGTTGTACTCAAAACCACAAATATGAACCTCATGATGGCGCTAGATGAAAAGACAGAGACTCTCCACAGTAGAATACTTCCTTGGGGAACCATGAAAATCTGTAGAAAGCTTTGTGCCAATCCATTTTGCAGATGTTGAGATATTTTACTAGATAAGTGAAAACTTTGACCTGCTGGTTGTGTTAGAAGAAAAATCACCAAAGTCTAATATTATGATTCATCCTCTGGGCACCAAGAATATCTGTACCAAATTTAATGGAAATCCATCCAATAGTTGTCAAGACATTGCACTAAAAGCCAAAAATGTCAATCTGCTGGTGGCGCTGAAGTTAAAGTCACCAAAGTAGTCAGTCGGATTCATCCTCTGGGGGGCATGAATGTCTGTACAAAATCCCCTGGCAATCTCTCCAATAGTTGTTGAGATATTTCAATCTGTACCAAAGTGGTGGACCGACCCATCAATTATTTGGCCCATTTCAACAAGGTAATTGTCAATAAATTTACAGTTTGATGTCCAACCATGCAAGACCTTCCTGGCCTTGTTATACAAGTATTTCATCCACACTCTATATGTTTCTCCACTCAGTTACTTCCAAATCTATACTTCTAAAATACTGAAAATACTGAACTACTCATCACTTCATGAATACTACCAGGTCAGAACATCAGGAAGAACTGTTGTGATAAGTTGTACCTTTGCACTTGAATAACTGAATCCAAGAGAATGTTGGTGACACAGGGATTAAAATTTACACTACTGTTAAATTCAATCTACACTACACTTTAAAATCTTATTAGGCTAAATACCCGCCTCAGATCATTCAAAGATAATCCAAGTTAATTATTTTAAACCCTGTACTAATTTAGATATTTAGTCTACATGTGCATGTTCAGCAATTATATTACAATAGATGTGATTCAATAAATGCATAATACGGAATTTGTGTGTGTTTGCTCTTTTTCTTTTTTGTGTAACAGTTTGTTAAGGTTGCTCTATATGGCGTTTAATTAGTCTCAAAACCTGCACACATAAAAACCAGGTGCATGCACATGATACGAGCGCACAGAACATTATCCGTGAGTGGAAAACCATCCTCGCAAGGGAGCATTTCTGCTCTGCGAGTGCACAGGACTGTATCTGCAAGTGGAAAAGCATCCTGCGAGAACAGGGCTATGACGAGCGCTAGCTCGAACCTCCCTACGCGCTTGCAACTGCTCAACGCCCGCTCGATGGTCAAGTTGACTTTTGAGACTTTGGAGGTGGGAATGGAATAGACAGTCCACTCCTTCGATAGTTCACTTTCAATACTGACCATGACTTTTGATTGGCTGTTTTGTTAGATCACTGTCAGTTGAAGACAGACAGTTGCTTGAGAGAAAAAAGGGAAACATAAATAATGATTTTTAGCGGCTGATTCTGTTTTTTCACAACTTACACTTGTGAAAAAGTGTTAGACATCGTAGCAGAAGCCTTAACGCTGTTTAAACCCACTTTCAGATTTGTGAAACCTTTAGGGGTGATTTTGGTGATTTCTCCATCCAGATTACATTAGACCAGGACCAATTAAAAGAGCAGAATGTCTATTCCATCCCCGCCTCCAAAGTCAACTTGACGAGTGTTGAGCAGTTGCAGGCGCGTAGGGAGGGTCAAGCTTGCACTTGTCACAGCCCCCACAGCCAAACTGCATTTGTGCATGCAGAGCAGAAAAGTTCCCTCGCAAGGATGGTTTTCTGCTCAGATACTGTTCTGTTGGCTCATATCATGTTAACACGCCTGGTTTTTATGTGCATGGGTTTTGAGACTAATTAAACGCCACAGCCATAACATTGATCTCACCAAGTAAAGGCACCACTACTGTGACACTGTACCCAGGAACACCTTGAGTATACTTGTGTGACTGTTCCTTTTTGTATTGAGATTAAAATTGGGGTGCAAGATATCCAGGCTTTTGTATGGCTGTGTATTGCTGCCACCATGACATAAAACATTTTTGCTCAGTTTCTTGTTAAAACATAAAAAGTTTCTCATTTTAACAAGATCTTTTCACATTCCAACAAGTTATTTGTCATGCTATTACTAGATGCCAAATTATTCCGTTTTAACAAGAACATTTTCTTGTTATAACAAAAATGTCACATCTTGTTATATCATTAAATCTTCTCATTATTTAAGAAAATTAACCTTTCTTGTTATAACACAATAAGTTGTTTTAACGAAAAAAAGATCTGGTCAGTGACACTGTAGACTAGACTATCAAATAGGCCTAACATGACCAATCAGTAATATAATATTATTGATGTAGACATGTGGCATAATGTTTTTATGTATTACTGCAATGGCCTGATTTCATATTGTTTTGTATGTCCCAAGCCTGAAATAAAACTTAAACTAGTCATTGTTAATTTTTTTAATCTCTTGATCTTTATCTTGTTTTAACAACATATGAAAGATTCTTCTTATATCAGCATTTTATTGTTATAACGACAAAGGTTTGTTTTAATGTGATACTACAGATGAGGAATATAAGGGTTAGGGGATATTTAAATATTTAAAATTGTGACAGGTTTTCTGACACACCAGTAATTGACCCAAATGAACAACTCACAGACAGTTCAGGATTTCCAACAATCAGAGTCTTTACTGAGTAGGCAGATTCGGTACCCAGGCAGTCCGTCAGCAGAGGCAAACAAAACGTAAAGGGCAAGGCAGAGGCAAAGTCAAAAATCAGATCCAGAGTCAAAAAAAACAAGGAGGCTATCACTAGGAATACAAAGGCTGGAACGCCTGCAACTAAGAGCTAAGACAAACTGACACAGGGAGCACGGAGCAGGGAGCACACAGACTAAATACACAAGAAAAGGGAGGGTAATTAGACACAGGTGGATGACATTAAGGGATAATGACGATGACAGGAGCGGAAAACACACAAGGGCAGGAAGTGGATATGAAATGATAGGAGAGTTAGAAACCAAAGTAAAACAGGAGATGCAGAACTGAAAAAAACAAAAACATCCTTAAGACAGAACAAGACATGACACAATGATGGTCATGAGATGCTACTAATTATTTGCAAGATGAGCATCAGGGCTACATTTTATTTGCATTTTACCATAGACAGTCAAACTGCATCATAACATCCAAGAAAATAAAGTACTGGTCACAGTATTGGCCACACTATTGATTAGCAAGTGATCTTTTGTTAGTAAAGTTCATCAATGACTGCTTAGTACCAAAAACTTTACCCAGCTCATGTGGCTTCCATAAATCTTTTTACTTATACTTTTAATGGTCACACTTTATTTTACAGTACACTAATAAGGCTTAATAGGCCGTACTTTGTATCAAATTAGACAAAAACTAGATATATGCTCTTTATTAGACAGTAAACAAACAGTTATACCCTAATTAGACACCGTAGACCTAAATTATGCTGTAATTAGAAACCGCATACAATGCCGTATTATCCCATCATGGGCCTATAATAGGTTAATTAGACAACACAGGCTGTAATTAGACAAATTTAATGCCATAGCCTATTATATCAGGCATAGCCTTTATATTAGTCAGACAAAACACTGAGAGGACAATACATTTATTTGGCCTTTATTTCACTTTCTTACAGCGTCATTTGTTGCTCATTAGAAGAAAACTGTACCATAAACTAACATCAGAACATCAAAGCAAGGAATCTCTGTCTCTCTGTCTCTATGTTTGTGCCCTTCATCCGATTGACTTCACACTTGGCACGTGTATTGCTGGGGACCCAAGGACATGCAGTGTCAAATTTGGTGCACTTTGGACATGCGACACATTAAATATTAATAAACTTTGAATAAACAAGCGAACAGCGAGCCGCTCAGCTCCGTGTCTGAGTGCAGCAGAGGCTGTCTAATATGAACACTGTCACATCACAGTGGGGTGGGGCTTCTGGGCTCTAAATTGCTGAGTGGGACAAAGGCACGCACCCCACTCAGTTAAACTGCCCAAGAGAGAAGAACGAGCATACATAGGAGAAAAAACAGAGGCGGCGGCAGTAAAACTAGCCAGTAGGAGCGCAGACACGTTGGTGAAGTTTCTGTCTGGATTTAAACCATTTAATTTATTAATTCATTGTCATTTTAATTGATACGTTTGTCAATTTATAGATACATGCATTTATACAGGCATGTTTTGAACGGGCACTGCACTGATAAACCATTCAAACCTGCCTGTTCAGTTTGTGTTGTAACGCGAAGGTCAGCCTATCAGAATTTTGTGCCTCCACAGTTGCTTGGGGAAAAAAATCTTTGGTGTGAATATAATAAAATATGGTTATTTCTGGTGGAGGGAGGGTCATGCATTTTCCCCCAGTCACTCAGGGAGGCTCAAGGAAAAATATGCATAGGGTTAAGATTTAAAAAAAAAAAAAGAAAAAAAAGTCACACCCCAACTGCCCCCCTCCCTCTGATGCATAATTTTTACAGAAACACACTGAGTCAATATTGACGTGTAACAGTATTTTATTTGGATAAACAACACAGAAAAGGATGATTATCAAAAGTACAGCTTCTTGTAGATAATCTAACAGTTTGAACTTTTAACTCTTTTAATTCTATCTGATGCACTTTTCTCCAGTTTCCATTGAGGTGCTGAAGCAGGCTAATGCTAATGCTAACTCCAGGATGTAAACAGCTGCCAACAGTCCTCATCAGAACTGTGTGAGGAAAACAGAGGCTCAAAATCACTGAACTGTGGAGGAAAACATTATAATTAGAAGTTTACTGTTGAAGAAATTACTATATTATTATATTAATTGATCGTTAATCCAGTGTAGAAGTGTGTTCAACTGATCAGTTTTGTCTTTATGCTACATTATGCACTCTTGACCCGTCTATTGATCTTTATTTGTTGTAATCATATTGTTCTGTTTTAAGCAAAATGTCTCACCAAGATGTCTCGCACCTTGGTGAAATGAATGTCTTGTCTGTTAGGAAAGAAGAAATAGGAAAGGTTATCTGAAGTGCATCATATACGGTGACCCTGATTCTAAGAAGTGACCGTTGGAAAAGGGGAACTAAATGCAAGAACTGGAAACTGTACAACACAGGCGTGATTCCATATATGGAATTATTATTGATTATCTTGCAGGAAACAGGTGTCTGTAAACAGTGAAGTGTGACTGAACACTAGGTGCTTGTGTTGATGGTTGTGTTGGGTGGAGGCTGAAAGTATAAAGTGTTTGCGTGAGCTGTTCAAGGGGCTCCTCTTGTTGCAGAGCTCGGGGAGCCCATATGCATACACTTTAGTGATTTATTAAAGGGAGTTGGACTGCAAAAAAATACTGTGTCTCTAGTATTGAATTACTTTTGTCACCTAACTAGACAGGCTGACTTTTCAGCTGCAACGATGGAACTCTTCATTATCATGAGTGTTATAGAACATACATGCCAACATAAAAGCAAACTTACCCAACAGCATTTCTGTCCTCTTGGTCCTGTTGTGAACAGCATGTACAACCTCAGCTGTCAACTCTCGTGGTGAACATTGTGTATTCTCACGAGACAGGGTGCGTCTCCGCTTCATCAAACATGAACTATATCAAAAGTATGAAGATGATACTTCCATGATGAAGATATGTGACTCAATAATAAACCCTTCGTAACTTTTATTAACCCAGATAAAGCTCACATCATTGCTAAACTGTTATAAACATATACTTATTAATATTTAGTTTCTAATTAGAACATAATTTGGTATAATAGTGTCTAAGTATTGTATGTGTTTTCTAATTATAGCATAATTTAGATGTATGGTGTCTAATGGTTTTAACTGTGTTTGTTGACTGTCTAATGAAGAACATATTTCTGTTTTTTGTCTAATTTGATACAAAGTATAGCTTATTACGTCTTATTAGTAAACTGTAAAATAAAGAGTGACCCTTTTAATTGACTATCTCTCATGCAGATGAGAGCCCATCCCTTCCTGCCAAGCAGAACAAGGAGTTCCACCCTTTCACCAAGCGGTTGTCTGGATTCAAACTCTGGTGAACTTCCAGCTCATGGCCTGGCCATCTATCCCTGTCATCCACAGAGTGATTGCAAATTATCTCCTTCCAAATGACCTGTGTGGCTAAAGGTTAAGCCATGCAGAGCTCATTTGTAAGTGGATTTTAGCATAAACCAAAAACACCTGGTTGAATTAATTAATTTGTGTGCATTTGCTTATGACCTCATGTAATCTTACAACCTCATTTTACTTCAAACTTGCATTCAATATAAAAACTTTTCATTAGACTTTTGAAACATGTTATTGGTTAACAGTTTTAAGCAGTTTTAGCAATTATAAAAATGACGTATCAGAAAAATGCTGCTAATTGTTTGCACAATAACTATAAAGGCAACAGTGATCTATCATTGACAGTAAACCTGACTTATGCATAATTCCATGTCCTCTTCTCCCAAAACTTTGTTTTCAGATGCCCCCTGGATGAACTGTCCAGCCACCAGCCTAACAAGTGCACCACCACATCCTCCATGCACTGGACATGGAGACCTGGACAAATTTAGAACCAGTGTCTGGAAGTTGTTACGGTAGTCTTCTCATTAAATGATGAAGAATGAGTGATGTGATAAAAATCTTGTTACCTTGAGATCAAATTTTTGTTTTCTTAAGAAAATTATCTTTTGTTTTTGAGATAAATATCCCATTGTCATGGAAAGACAATTTTGATGTGAGATAATTAACTCATGATTTTCTTATAACTGGATAAAATAAAATTGTTTGTACACCCCTTCCCCTCCTGCTCATTTGAAATGTACTGTATCCGTCACATCTTGAGGAGAGTGGCAAGAGTTAGAGAAATGTTTTCCTCTTCCTGCAAATTGAACAGTAACATGAGAACATAACATGGAAAATAAGAGTTATGATTTCATGGTTGAGAGAGTTGGATGAGTTGCATTTCATTTCCTTTCAAAGGTTTCTATTCTTTTGATGTGCATTTCAATGTTATTATGCTTTTTCTTTTTTTTTTTTTAATGTTTTTGATGCATTATGTAATGCACTTTGAATTGCCTTTGTGTATGAAATGTGCCACACAAATAAGTTTGCTTTGCCTTGCATGGATCAAATTAGTCTGGAAATATTGCTTTTGTCTATTATCTGCCTAGAATATACGCTGTTGATTGTAAAATTTGTTTTTTTTCCCGCCTGCCATTAGCAGCGCATGTGACAGGATTCTGAGCTCAAAGCCACTGATTGATCCCAATACCAACTTGTTTACTCCACTCCACTGTAACTCCTCTCACTAAGGCAGTCATCAGATCTTGGCCTCTCTTCAAATCTTTTTCTTTGCGATCTGACCAGTGCATTTGACACCATCGACCATAATATACTGCTGCACCATCTAGAGAGTAATATTGGCATCACTGGCATAGCACTCCAATTGTTCTGCCCATACTTGCTGTTTGCAAAACCTGTACTTAGTACTCGTTTCTGTTCTATCTTGAATTTTTAGTTTAATTGTATTCATTTTATCGTACCGTGTTTTCATGTGTTACAATCTATTTATCTGTAATGTGTACTACCTTCTTGTAAAGTGTCCTGGGACTTTTGTGAATTTACACTTTAAATGAACTTACATACTACTTATTTACTCATGATAAGCCTATGGATTCCCCAAGATATATAAACAAGGAAGAGGCACAACTCAGGCCCATTAGCAGCAACATCAGCTTGGTCACATATAACATTGGTTGGCAACACTGCACACTACATTCAAAAGGGCAAAAAAACAAAGGAGAAACAAACAAAAAACTGATCTGGGCCCAAGGTGGCAATACACATTTATTTCCTCCTCAAATCTATTTCAGAGCAGTTCATGATTGACTTAGCATTTTTAACACTCAACAAACCCTCAAATTTCAGTGAAATACACGAAAAAGACATGCAATGCAAAGCACAACAGCAATTTAAATGAATTAATGTGCACCATCAAAACGGGACACATTTAGAAGTACTAGAAATTACTATGCTGTCATTACCTTATAACTTCCTCCTTAAATCTCTCTAAAACCATTTGTGGTTATACAGACCCTTTCAAAAAAATTAGAATATCATGGTTTATTCATTTCCATTATTCCATGAAAAAAGTTAAACTTTCATAGATTATAGATTCAGGGCCCACAATTTAAACGATTTCAAGTATTTATTTGCTTATTTTTACATATTTTGTGCTTCCAGCTCAAAAAACCCATGAAAACAGGAATTCAAAAAATTAGAATACTGTGAAGAAATCACCATTTACTTCTCAGTTTTTGCAGAAAAAAAGAAAGAAATTAGGATCACATCAAATCAATCAAAATATGGTACTTTCTAAACGATATGTTAATGTTCAATACTTGGTTGGGAATCCCTTTGCCTTAATCACTGCCTCGATGCACCATGGCATTGAGGCAATCAGCCTGTGGCTTTGCATGGGAGTTATGGAAGCCCAGATTTCCTTGATGCTTGCTGTCAGCTCTTCTTTGTTTTTGGGTCTGGTGCCCCTGATTTTCCTCTTGATAATACCCCATATTATCAATGGGGTTTAGGTCTGGCAAGTTGGCTGGCCAGGTCCTGCTGGAAGATGAAATCTGCATCTCCATAAAGATCCTCAGCAGAAGGAATCATGAAGTCCTCTAAAACATTCTGGTAGACTGTTGCAGTGACCTTGGATTTAAGAAAGCAGAGTTTACCAACACCTGCACCGGACATGGCACCCCAAGTCATGACTGACTGGATATTTCACACTTGACCTCAAGCAGCTTGGGTTCTGTTCCTCACCCGTCTTCCTCCAAACCCTTGGACCTTGATTCCCGAATGAAAGGCACACTTTATTTTCATCGGAAAAAAGGACCTTGGACCACTGGCCAACAGTCCAGTCTTTCTTCTCCTTGGCCCAGTTGAGACGCTTCCTACGTTGGCTCATGCTCAGAAGTGGCTTGACCCAAGGAACCCGACAGTTGTAGCCCATCTCCCGGATGCGTCTGAATGTGGTGGTTTTTGAAGCTGTGATTCCCGCCTCATTCCACTCTTTCTGGATCTCTGCCAGATTCTTGAATCTTCTCTGTTTGATAATCCGCTAAAGCCCACGGTCATCTCTTATGCTGGTGCATCTTCTCCTGCCACATTTTGCCCTTCCACTAGACTTTCCATTGATATGCTTGGACAACACTCTGTGAACAGCCAGCCTCCTTAGCTATGAACTTTTGTGGCTTACCCATCCTATGGAGGGTATCAATGATGGTCTTCTGGCCAGTTGTCAAGTCTGCAGTCTTCCCCATATTGAACCGAACTGAGACAATTGAACCAAACTGAAGCAATTTAATGACACCTGGGGAAACCTGTGCAGGTGCTTTGAGTTTTGTAGATGATTAGTGTTCAACATTCAGTTTAAAACATTCATGCCCTCCAAATTATGTAAAAATAAACAAATAAATACTTTAAATCATTTGAATTGTGGGCCCTGAATCTATAATCTATGAAAACTGAACATTTTTACTGTAATTATGGAAATAAGTTAACTTTTCCATGATATTCTAATTTTTTGGAAAGGGTCTGTATTAGCCTTACTTGTTTAAGCCAGGGCTGCTCTAGAGGAAGGTAAACTAAAAAGCCAAGATGTTCTAACAGAGGGAAAGTGTCTCCCATGAATCTCAAATATTTCTCATTTTAATTTCTGCCACACATTCTGAATTTAAAACATGAGTGCATTTGGCATTTTGGCTAAAAGAAGGAATGTGTCATTTTGTTTCATTTCTAACATTACCAGATGAATCTTTGATGAAGACATTAAACTTAGTTGCACATATTGTTAACACCTGTGTGTGTGTATATATATCACAGGTGGTCTGTGCAGCAGCAGATTAGATGCTTTTGCATACTGATTTGTGAATTCTCCTCCAACCATTTATAGGTAAATATTTTTGACGCCTCATGCATACCCAAGTGCATGGAAATGATCACTGAGGCTTAACCATCACCAGTGTCTCATAACATAAAGGCAGAAGTCAGTCCTATTACAGTTCATATCAGATTGGGAAACAGTAACTACAACAATGAAACTTTTTCTAGCTTCTCTGTGTCTACTGGAATATCTTCTTCATGCCTTGACTCAATGCACTGTCCCTGCCTCAGAGTTCCAGCTGGAAGGAGATCATGTGATAGGTGGACTTTTTGTTGTTCATCTTGTCAGTGGCCCTATTTATCATGAAAGACCAGAAGCTATCGACTGCTCCAGGTGAGTCTAATAATAAATCTTGCTAACTGCTACATTACCAAAGTTGTTGAAGGACATCAGGTCCACATTATGGACCTCCTTGTGTCATGAACTCCCCTTTTAAATATCCATATCTGTGCATGGGTCTGAAAACTGATAGTGTTAACTGAGCCTTCATAAACTACTAGTTAAAGCACTGTGGTAGAAATGGTAAAACAATTAACCAAATTCTTACACTGTAACTATCATTTCACTGTCCACAGTGAACCCTTAATTCTGTCAAGTTACCGGAGACTTCAGTTGATGAGATTTACTGTGGAGGAAATCAATAACTCTACCAGCCTCCTGCCAAATGTATCTCTCGGCTATGAGATATTTGACCACTGCTCAGATACACAGAATTTCCCAGGTATTTTTAATCTCATCTCAGTCAATGGCTTGATCCAACCTTGGGGTGACCCACACAAGAATCTGTCTACAGTGTCCAAAGTGATAGCAGTGGTCGGTCCTTTGACAAGCACTGAATCCCTGACTGTAGCCCCACTCTTCATGGCAGATCTCATTCCTATGGTAAAAACAGTTTTATATTATTTTGTTTGAATTAAAATGGCATTGACATTTGAGAATTTATTGTCACTGAAAATTATGACATTTTCTCTGTTACTCTTTTAACAGGTCAGTTATGGAGCTGCTACTTCTGAATTTTCAATAAAACAAAAGTTTCCCTCTTTCCTACGAACAAGACGTCCCAATAAAGACACCATAGAAATAATTGTTAAAATTGTGCAGCACTTCAACTGGCGCTGGGTTGCTTTCCTTAACAATGATAATGATTATGGCAATGATGCCTTGGAATTGTTCATAAAGATGATTAAGGATACTGAGATCTGCCTGGCATACACCAAAGGACTCAACGATAATACAAATTACTCCCCAATTTTCAAACAGATAGCGGCACAGAGGATAGATGTCATAATTGTTTTTGCTCTTGAATGGACTGCTGAAGCTCTCATTGAGTCAGCAATACAACTGAATGTCAAAAACAAAGTGTGGATAGCAGATGATACATGGTCCTTAAACAAGATGCTCCCAAAGGAGAAAGGAATCAAAAACATTGGAACTGTACTCGGGGTGTCTCAGCCAGTAGTGACAATACCTGGTTTCAGGGATTTTATCTTTTCCTCTAAAAGCCAGACTCAATGTGAAAATGCAGAACGGCAGATGTTTTGTAATCAGATTTGTAACTGCAGTGGTCTGAGTCCAGAAGAGGTCTTCGTTGGAGACCCAACTTTCTCTTTTCCTGTTTATTCTGCCGTATATGCCATTGCTCATGCCTTACACAATGTCTTGCAATGTGGAGCTGGAAGATGTAATGACAATATTACAGTCTACCCACACATGGTGAGTAGATTATAAAAATGATTAGAGAATGTATCTAATGTATTCTAACCATCTGACTCTTGGCCATTTATGTTTCTGACATAAGTTATGTCTATAAATGTCTGTATATAAATGTCTATAAGTTAACTTATAGATATTTGAAAGTGACCAATCATAAGAAAAAATACTGGTCTGTTTTGTTATCAAATACAGATGTAAACAAAGCCTGTATAGTATCCTTGAAAAACAATCAAGACTGATTTTTACCTTCAAAACATTAGAAATCAGACAACAGGTCCACACACTGTGGTGATGGCTTCCAATAGGATAATTTCAATAGAGCAATAAATCAGTCTGAAAGAGATCATGTCATGTCAGGCGTTGTCAAGTCTTGAGAGATGTCTCAGTCACATTAAATATCTGTGAAGTTGAAACAACACTCAATTAAATTTAATTTATTGGGAGCTACCAGTACAGAGTGCAAAAATTTTGTCTGATTTCTGCCTTCAGTATTGAGTTTACAATCTAATAAACCACTTCCTAATGCAGTACAATGAGAAATTGGATGAGAGCACAAAATGGGAGCATCACACTGCAGTTCAAGAATATTTTTTAAAATGTATTTAATCGATATCTCCGATGTTCATTCCTGTGAACCCAAAAAAGTAACAATCATCTGAAATTTGTCTTCCCACATCAGGTTCTAGCAGAGCTGAAGAAGTCAAACTTTACACTTTTAAACCAGAGTATTCAGTTTGATGAGAATGGTGACCCGACATTCGGATTCTATTCTATAGTCTACTGGAACCACAGTGGGGATGCAGAGGAGATCGGCTTTTATAAATTTCTCCCATCATTCGATTTCTTCATTAACAACACCAAAATTCAGTGGTACACAAAGGGAGAAGTAAGTTGTTTTTAAAGAGTTTATATGGTGATTTAAAAATGCTTTGTCTTGGTTTTCCCCACTTCTGCACAGATGTGCATATGGATGACAAAATTAATTTGATTAATAATAGCTGTGACAGGGTCAAACCACAATATGAGGAGCATCAGCCAATGGTGGTTGTTAATGGTGTAATTTGCAGGGACGTCTATATACAATATTCAATGTTGGTTACCTTTTACAAAATCTGATTAGACATTTGATTTGCTGCTAAATAATTGTCTTGCACAGGTGCCATCTTCACTATGTTCCACAGAATGTCCTGTAGGATATGCAAAAAGGCAAGATGGGATCCACAAATGCTGCTTCAATTGTGAAATATGTCCGAATGGAACTTATATCAACAGTACAGGTAAATCATAACACATGGAAGGTTGTTACAATTACCTCTAGTGTATATTACTGTAAACAACTAAAGGAAGTTTGACATGAAATAAAAGCTAATTTTAGCTAATTTGAGGATTCCTCAGCTGTCTGATCTCTCTTTACTCACAAAGGATTTTTCAGAAGTTTATCTTTTATCTATTGACAATCTGTTTTCTTATTGTAAAACAGAGGATCCCTACAAGTGCATTTACTGTAAGGAGACAGAGTGGTCCACAGAAGGAAGTAC
Source organism: Scomberomorus guttatus (assembly GCA_038419695.1). Classification (NCBI taxonomy): domain Eukaryota; kingdom Metazoa; phylum Chordata; class Actinopteri; order Scombriformes; family Scombridae; genus Scomberomorus; species Scomberomorus guttatus. The sequence goes on along the minus strand of CM076449.1, from coordinate 14,359,195 downwards.
ATCATGCAGTCTGCGGGTGGTGGAGTACATCCCATTCACAGACAACGGGGCTATACTGATCATGATTGGGGCCTGCGCCTTGGTGGGCCTCACACTAGCTACATCTGTTCTCTTTGCCATCAACTACAACACACCTGTTGTCAGATCTGCTGGGGGACCAATGTGCTTCCTAATTTTAGGCTGCCTCAGTCTGTGTAGTTTTAGTGTCTTCTTTTACTTTGGTAAGCCAACCATTCCCTTTTGTATCTTAAGGTTCCTACCATTTTTGTTGTTCTATGCTGTCTGTCTTGCATGTTTTGTCGTACGGTCTTTTCAAATTGTTTGCATTTTCAAAATAGCGGCCAAGTTCCCCAAGCTCTACAGATGGTGGATGAAATATCATGGACAATGGCTGGTTATCACAGTGGCATTTGTTATTCAGGCACTCATAATTCTTATTAGCTATTCTTGTGGACCCCCCAAGCCCAACAATGAAACGATTTGGTATCCAGACAAAATCATACTTGGCTGTGAAATCAATTTCAAAGCATCCTCTGGTCCTGTGATTTTACTTGTACTTCTGTCCTCCCTTTGCTTTATCTTTTCCTACATGGGAAAAGACCTCCCAAAAAATTACAATGAGGCCAAAGCAATAACCTTCTGCCTGCTCCTGCTGATCCTCACCTGGATCATGTTTGCCACTGAATCTATGCTTTACCGTGGAAAGTACATCCATACTCTTAATGCTCTGGCAGTACTCTCCAGTCTCTATTCCTTTCTGTTATGGTATTTCCTCCCAAAATGTTACATCATTATTTTTCAACCCCATAAAAACACACAGCAGTACTTCCAAGGTCTCATTCAGAGTTATACCAAAACAATTAGCCAGTAGCATCCTCCAGTAAGTATGTGTCTCTACTGACAGAGGAGCTGATGTGCTTCAGGGTTTCTGAATACTTTCAATGTAATGATAACAATTTAGCTTTTTAGAGTAGATAGTAAAGTTTAAATCTTTGTATCTTTGTCTTGCTGTAAACCAATCAGAGTGTTACAGATATTTTTGATAGGTTAATTGGTTGTTTTACTGAGGGATGTACTGAAAAGCAAAATCTTGAAATTAGCTAAATTAATATACAGCAATTTCAACAAGAGGCACTCATACTGTTGTTGGGATGGTTAGTGTCTCCTAGTCCTAAACAGAAACAAAGCAAACAAGACATGCTGATGCTAACCAGGTTGTTTGATATGGTTACCATCTTAGCTTAGCCTGTTAGCATGCTAACATTTGGTAATTAGCACTACACACAAAGTAAAACTGAGGCTGATGGGAATGTCATTAATTTAGCAAGAAATTTAGTCATACACCAAAAGATGAAAAGTTGGACAGGATTAACAAAGTGATTAAAATTCACCTTGGCATTAACATAAATGTCTAAACTAAATTTCATGTTAATCCATCCAATAGTTGTTGAGACATTGTACTCAAAACCACAAATGTGAACCTAACGTTGGCACTAGATGAAAAGACAGAGACTCTCCAAAGTAGAATACTTCCTCAGGGAACCATGAATATCTGTAGAAAACTTTGTGCCAATCCATTTTGCAGATGTTGAGATATTTTACTAGATAAGTGAAAACTTTGACCTTCTGGTTGTGCTAGAAAAAATATCACCAAAGTTTAATATCAGGATTCATCCTCTGGGCACCATGAATATCAAATTTAATGGAAATCCATCCAATAGTTGTCAAGACATTGCAATAAAGCCAAAAATGTCAATCTGCTGGCGATGCTAGAGTCACCAAAATGGATCACCAAGGCAGTAAGATTCATCCTCTGGGGGCCATGAATGTCTGTACAAAATCCCCTTGCAGTCTCTCCAATAGCTGTTGAGATATTTCAATCTGTACCAAAGTGGTGGACCGACCAATCTCAGCAGCCACCAATTATTTAGCCCATTTCAACAAGGTAATTGTCAATAAATTTACAGTTTGATGTCCCTCCATGCAAGACCTTCCTGGCCTTGTTATACAAGTATTTCATCCACACGCTACATGTGAAAAAACAAATATCCAGTGAGGAAAAGAAGTTTGTCAACTTCCAAATCTATACTTCTAAAATACTTAACTACTCATCAGTTCATGAATACTACCAGGTCAGAACTGTATACATCAGGATGAACTGTTGTGATAAATTGTACCTTTGCATTTGAATAACTGAATCCAAGAGAATGTTGGTGACACAAGGATTAAAATTTACACTACTGTTAAATTCAATCTACACTACACTTTAAACATAAACTTTGAAAATCTTATTAGGCTAAATACCCGCCTCAGATCATTCAAAGATAATCCAAATTAATTCTTTTAAACCTTGTACTAATTTAGATATTTAGTCTACATGTGCATGTGCAGCAATTATATAACAATAGATGTGATTCAATAAAAGCATAATGTGGAATTTGTGTGTGTTTGCTCTTTTTCTTCTTTGTGTAAGAGTTTAAGTTTGCTGTATATGGTGGTGGTCTGGATGGAGAAATATCAGTGAAATCGTCCTTTTTTCTGTTATCATAAGCAAAATAAAGGTTTCACAAATATGAAAGTGGGTTTAAACAGTGTTAAGGCTTTTGCTACGATGTCTTACACTTTTTCTGAAGTGCAAGTGGTGAAAAAACTGAGAATCAGCTGCTAAATATTATTATTTATGTTTCCTTTTGTTAATTCAGGCAACTGTCTGTCTTTGACTGTGTCAGTGATCAAAGCAAACAGCCAATCAAAGGTCATTGTCAGTATTCAAAGTGACCAATCAAAGGAGTGGACTGTCTATTCCATCCCCGCCTCCAAAGTCAACTTGACGAGTGTTAAGCAATTGCGGGCACGTAGGGAGGGTCGAGCTTGCACTTGTCACAACCCCGTGCTCGAAGGACCGCATTTGTGCACATGGAGCAGAAAAGCTCCCTCGCAAGGATGGTTTTCTGCTCAGATACTGTTCTGTGGGCTTGTATCATGTTAACACGCCTGGTTTTTATGTGCACGGGTTTTGAGACTTATTAAATGCCATAGCCATAACATTGATCTCACCAAGTGAAGGCACCACTACTTGTGTAACTGTTCCTTCTCATTACTTATTTAAGAAATTAACTTTCTCGTTATAACACAATAAGTTGTTTTAACGTAATCAAATTGGCCTAACATGACCAATCAATAATATAACATTATTGATGTAAGCATGTGGCATAAAGTTTTTATGTATTACTGCAATGGCCTGATTTCGTATTGTTTTGTATGTCAGTGGCTACAAACAAATTTCAGATCCCATGCATGAAATAAAACTTAATTAAACCACATAAACTAGTCATTGTTAATTTTTCATCTCTTGATCTTTTTCTTATTTTAACAACATATTCCTGTTATATCAACAGCAATTGATCATGTTATAAGAACAAAGGTTTGTTTTAATGTGATACAGACAAGGAATATAAGGGGTAGGGGATATTTAATTCAAAATGTACAATCATGGTCATGGGATGGTACTAGTTATTTGCAAGATGAGCATCAGAGCCTCGTTTATTTACCATAGACAGTCAAGTACTGGTCACAGTTCTGGCCACACTATTGATTACCAAGTGATCTTTTGTAAGTAAAGTGCAAACATCAATGACTGCTTAGTACCAAAAAATGTACCCACTTTCCATAAATCTTTTTACTTATACTTTTAATTAACCACAACACTGTATCTCTCATGCAGATGAGAGCCCATCCCTTCCTGCCAAGCAGAACGAGGAGTTCCGCCCTTTCACCAAGAGGTTGCCTGGATTCAAACTCTGGTGAGCATCCAGCTCATGGCCTGGCCATCTATCCCTGTCATCCGCAGAGTGATTGCAAATTATCTCCTTTGAAATAACCTGTGTGGCCAAGGGTTAAGCCATGCAGAACTCATTTGTAAGAGGATGTATCACTTTAGCATAAACCAGAGACACCTGGTTGAATGAATTAATTTGTGTGCATTTGCTTGTGACCCCATGTGATCTTACAACCTCATCTTACGTCAAACTTTTATTCAATATAAAAACTTTTCATTAGATTTTTGGTTAACAGCTTTAAGCAGTTTTAGCAATTATAAAAATGATGTATCAGAAAAATGCTGCTAATTGTTTGCACAATAACCATCAAGGCGACAGTGATCTATCATTGACAGTTTGCCTGACTTTCACATGTTTATCTATAATTCCAGACCAGGACAAATTTAGAACCAGTGTCTGGAAGTTGTTACGGTAGTCTTCTCATGAAATGATGAAGGCTGATTTGAGTGACGTGTTAAAAATCCTCTTACCTTGAGATCAAATTTTTGTTTTCTTAAGAAAATTCTTTCGTTGTTTTTGAGATAAATATCCTATTGTCATGGAAAGACAATTTTGATATGAGATAATTAACTCATGATTCTTATAACTCTTTGTTTTGTTTGTACACCCCTTCCCCTCCTGCTCATTTGAAATGTACTGTATCAGTACTGTATCAGTCAGAGCTAGTGGCAAGGGTTAGAGAAATGTTTTCCTCTTCCTACAAATTGAACAGTAACATGAGAACATAACATGGAAAATAAGAGTTACGATTTCATGGTTGAGAAAGTTGGATTGCATTTCATTTCCTTTCAAAGGTTTCTATTCTTTTGATGTGCATTTTAATGTTATTATGCTGTTTTTTTTTGTTTTTGTTTTAATGCATTATGTAATATGCTTTGAATTGCCTTTTTGTATGAAATGTGCTACACAAATAAATTTGCCTTGACTTTCATGGATCAAATCAGTCTGGAAATATTGCCTTTGTCTATTATCTGCCTAGAAGTGGTCTGCAGTTGTTTAGTAGTCAGTGAGACTCAGCGGGCTGGTTCATCAGGAACAAATTTCACATAAAAAAAAAATTGCTGTGACATTTTTAATTACATCTGTCTCCCAAGGGAACTAAATCTGCTAACCTTTGCTAAATATATTGTTACTCTTTTCTAACTTGACCATCTTTGAAAGGAAGGATGTGACATAATTGAAAACAGACTGGATTAGATTTGTGAAGTGGAAGGGGCTGCTGAAATTAAAAAATTTCTTTAAACAACATCTACAATATTACATTCTTTCCCGTGGGGTTCTCCAAGGCTTTGTGCTGGGACCACTGCTCTTCTCATTATACATGCTCCCACTTGGCAACATCCTCTGTGAATTGCATGTTTATATCGGTTTATATGCAGACGACACTTAGATTTATATTCCTATCCAACCAGAAGATCCTAATCACCACCCCAGGCTTTAATGCTGTTTATCACTGTTAGATCTTGGCTAACTGAGAACTACCTACACCTAAATAAAAACAACATCGAAATCTTGATTGTCGAACGAAAATATCAATCAGCCCTGATGATTCAGCCATTCTTCCTAACACTGCACATTACATTCAAAAGGGCTTGTCAACAAGGTTCAGGAATTAAAACCGGACATGGATGAAACCTTGGTATGTTACAAGTTACCTTATTTTTCACGTGTTCCAAATACTATAAACACTTTTCCATTGGTTCAGATCTGTGGACAACACCTAGGTCAAATAAAAGCTCAGGAAGTGAAAGCCTTTGCAGAGCATAATAACTCAGTGGATAGCAACATCATGTTCACATGGGGAAGACATCAAAGACAACAGACTGTCCCTCAGATTGTGCATCAAAGACCACAGATGTCTTGATATTGAAGTTTAAAAGAAACCCAGTCACACCAACTTGCAACCATCAGTACTTTTTGACTCCCAACAAGCCCCACTGGGCCTATGTGCTATAATACTAAGGCAAAAGACAAGAATCACATACACCTAAAGGAATCCCTAAAAGCTTGTGGTTTCCCAAACTAGGCTTTTGTCAGTGTAAGATAATATCCATCTGCCTTGGTTAAAGCTATTTTACACCCTGTCATTATGTGTGCTAGTGTCCCTATGCTTCTGCAAAGTTTACAGCTAGGGTCCTACGCCCCCATGTGTGCTGGTGAGAAAAGGGTGTCATAAACTGATGGAAGGAGGAATGAGATCCTGAAAGGTTTGAAAGGTTCCACAACTTTGCCCATTTTACTATCCACTTGGGTAAATCCCACTTGGTCCAGGACCCCTGAGTGCCAAGCTCAACTGCCTCCTGATTCCTTGTTGAAATTCCTCACTTCTTCCTTGAACATTCTTCATGGAACATCTGTCCCCTGCATTATCTTACTCCCACTGCTTCAATTGCACTGGGCCTTACTTTCCAGAGCACTGAATGCTGGTGATGGTGTGCAGCTTCAGAGAGCATATGGTCTAGTTAATGGCTACATATCCCTCCCATTTGCAACCAGATCTTTTTGCAACTTCACCTTGGTGCACAAGTCTCCCAACATTAGCAGAACTCTCCACTTTGCCACCTTAAATTCTTCCAAAACCAACGATAATGGAAGTTGTAGTTGGCCCAACATAAAGTAAAGACCCATAGAGGAAAATTTCGATGGAATGTCCAACCAAATTTTTAAGTACTAGTTAATTTTCTTCACAATACTCCCAAGTATTGAGAATGGGGAACTCCTATACTGTTATAAACCAAAGCAGCCTTGGTAAAAGAATGTATTTTTACAGACAGATCTTGAATGTGATCAGGAGGCCACCTTTATTGATTAATTTCAGCGACTCCTTGATCTGTTGGTAAACAGTTGAACCACTTGCGGAGACATTTAATTGGGTTGTGATCAACAGATGGATGGACTCTCTTTGCACCTGGAGGGAGAAGAGAGATTGCTCTGAATCAGCAAATTGTGGAGGAACCCCTCTTTCTTAGGTATAAAGTATCCCTCTGCCCTTCTCCAGATTGGTGATATAATGCATTTGACCCAAACTCTGTTCATGAGCTTCCACAATCACCAGAAGACCTTTGGACACTTTTTGTAAACTTTCTAAGGTATATCAATGGGGCCTTCAGCAGCAGTTGATTTTGGTCTCCTGACAATGACTTTAATCTACTGTTATGCTGGCTCCTTTTAGTTGAGCTTGAAAAGACATTTTTTTGGTCTGCGAATGAATGAAGGATTTCCCAGTCATGCTTCTTGCAGAGGTCACTCTAATTTCGAAACAGTTAAAGTGCACCATCAAAACATGATATCAATTTTGCTGTCTCAACATCTAACTGAACATTTTGCATAGAAACTTGTCTGCAGGCACTCATCAAATATGGGAGAAATGCAAATATTCCTTTGTAAAATTCTCTAAAATCATGTGGAAGTACAACTAGCATTTAATATTGAAATCAGGGGCTGCTCTGGAACAAAGTATGCGAAACAACACAAATGTTATTAGAGAGAATTTTATTAATGTATATGTATATCATCCTTGTGTCTGCCACAAAGTGTAAACTAAATTTGTCATTTTGGTGAAAACAGGGAACTTGTATATAATATCTGGGAACTCGAGATTTATTCATGATGGAGGCATTAAACTTGCTTGCTAAAAATAATTGTTGAACTGTGTGTATAGTCATCACAGGAGTCTGTGGAGCAGCAGTTTAAATGCTTTTTGCATACTGATTTGTGAATTCTCCTCCAACCCTCTACAGATATGTATTTATGACATCTCAAGTCATGCATTCCCAGGTGCATGGAAATGATCATTGGGGGTTTGCCATTACAAGCATCACATTACTTATTAAATGCAGAGGCTAATCAGAGTTCACATCAGATTGGCAAACAGAAACTACAACAATGATACATTTTGTTGCCTCTCTGTATCTACTGGGATCTTTTCTACACACCTTGACTCAATGCACTGTCCAAGCCTCAGAGTTTCAACTGGAAGGAGATTATTTGATAGGTGGACTTTTTGATATTCATGATGTCAGTGACCCTGTTTATCATGACAGACCAGAAGGCACTGACTGCTCCAGGTGAGTCTCACGGTAAATCTGGGTAGAAACCACTCATGTTGAAACTAATGACAAACTCCTAGTGTGATTATATTCGTCATTCAACATTGAGGACCTCGAACAGAATGTCAATAGCTATAGCTTAGTAACACAATCCAGTTAATTGCTATATTATCAAAGTTGCTGTATCTGACCTCAGTCATTGTCCCATGAAATCCCATTTCGTAAACATCCTTATCTGTGTAGGGGTCTGAAGATTGATAGTGTTAATTGAACCCTCAAAAACTCTAATACCTAAAACATTGTGGTGAAATAGTTCAAAGGAAATTCTGAAGCCAAGGTGAAACAAATTCTTGATTGAATCCTACTCTCCTTCTGTCCTTTCTCTGTCCACAGTAAACCCTTCATTCTGTCAAGTTATGGGAGACTTCAATTGATGAGATTCACTGTGGAGGAAATCAATAACTCTACCAGCCTCCTGCCAAATGTATCTCTCGGCTATGAGATATTTGACCACTGCTCAGTTACACAGAGTTTCCCAGGTATTTTCAAACTCATCTCAGTCAATGGCTTGATTCAACCTTGGGGTGAACCACACAAGAATCTGTCTACAGTGTCCAAAGTGATAGCAGTGGTTGGTCCTTTCACAAGCACTGACACCCTAACTGTAGCCCCACTCTTCATGGTGGATCTCATTCCTATGGTAAATTTTCAAATTATGTTCTAACCTGTTGTTTTGAGACAGACCATGTAATAAAAATAGTTACTTCAATATAAGTTTGTAACAATTTTAAACTTTTTAAAAAACAGCTTTTAACTTGACATTTGAGAATTTATTATCACTGAAAATTATGACAATTTTTCTGCTACTCTTTTGACAGGTCAGTTATGGAGCTGCTAGCTCTGCCTTGTCAGAAAAAGAGAAATTTCCCTCTTTCCTACGAACAGTGTTTTCAAATAAAGACATCATAGAAGTGATTGTTAACATCATACTGCACTTCAACTGGCGCTGGGTTGCTTTCCTTAACAGTGATGATGATTTTGGCAAAGATGGCGTGGAATTGTTTATAAAGAGAATTATGGATACTGAGATCTGCCTGGCATACACCAAAGAGTTCAACCACAATACAAATTACTCCATAATGTTCAAACAGATAGAAGCATGGAAGGTACATATCATTGTTGTATTTGCTCCAAAAATGACTTCTGAAGCTCTCATTGAGTCAGCAATACGAATGAATGTCACAAACAAGGTATGGATAGCAGGGGATACCTGGTCTTTAAACAAGAGGCTGCCAAAGGAGAAAGGAATAAAAAATATCGGAACTGTACTTGGGGTGTCTCAGCCAGTAGTGACAATACCTGGTTTCAGTGATTTTATCTTTTCCTCTAAAAGCCAGACTCAATGTGAAAATGCAGAGCAACAGATGTTTTGCAATCAGATTTGCAACTGCAGTGGCCTGAGTCCAGAAGAGGTCAATGCTATGGACCCATCTTTCTCTTTTCCTGTTTATTCTGCCGTATATGCCATCGCTCATGCCTTACACAATGTCTTGCAATGTGGAGCTGGAAGATGTAATGACAATATTACAGTCTACCCACACATGGTAAGTATACAAATAATTAGATAATTTATTACTACTATCTAACCATCTAAAATGTCAGGCAAGAAATTTCAGAAATAGGAAAAGTCTACAATGTGCCAAATCACTTCCAAAAGAGAAAGGTTGTCAGAACCTAAAATTGGAGCGTGCAATTGCTCCCTCCTCAAGAATATTTTAATCAACCTATTTAATCAATAATCTCAACCATCCATTGTTAAATCACATGAGGTATTACCCATCTGAACTTTTTGTGCCCACATCAGGTTCTAGCAGAGCTGAAGAAGACAAACTTTACACTTTTAAACCGAAGAATTCAGTTTGATGAGAATGGTGACCCCAAGCACGGATCCTATCCCATAGTTTACTGGAACCAAAGTGGTGATGCAGAGGAGATTGGCTCTTATAAAATTCATCAACCAGTCCATTTTTTCATCAACAACACCAAAATTCAGTGGTACAAAAACAAAGTAAGTTGTTTTTTTTCCTAATTATGTGTAGTATGATGTAGTACTGTATATCAGGACATTATACAGTATATGAAGATCAAAAATGTTCACCTTTTACACAACCTGAGAATTTTAAAAGATGTACATACTGTAGTGACTGCCACTTCTTTCTTTCATCCTCAGGGCTAAGCAGTATTCTCTTTGCTTCACTTACATTTAATTTGCTGCTGAATAATTGTCTTGCACAGGTGCCCACTTCAATATGTTCTCCAGAATGTTCTGTAGGATATGCAAAAAGGCAAGATGGATTCCACAAATGCTGCTTCACTTGTGAAATCTGTGCGAATGGAACTTATATCAACCACACAGGTAAAATGTTATACATGAACAGACAAAAACGAGTAAAAGCACTGCTGTCATTCTGGCCCTGATGGGAGCTAATTTTAGTTAGTTAGTTGTTAAGCCTTTTTTCATGACTAAAAGGGTTAAACGGTCATTTCATGTTATTTGGAGAGATATCGATAGGCTTCAATTAACACAGAGTGGCCACTGAAAATGCCATTTATAATCTGGCAATCTATCTAATCTATCGTGTAATACATTGCTGTCATGTGACAATTAATACAGTATATAGTTTTAGGATAGTTATTACTATGAACAACAAAAACAAGTCTGCCGTGATGTAAAACTCATACAGTATCTAAAATGACATGTACACCATTGCTTTCTCAGCTGTAGGGTCTGTCCTAAGCAACAGATATTTTATTTTTTTCTCTCCCTTACTAATGTAAACAGAGGATCCCTACATAATCTCAGGAGAACATACAGTATAATGGATGAAAAGTGTTAACATTGCTTCCATAGCTCTCTGATCTTTTTTCAAAAGTTAACCTTAACTTTATTGAAATCTTTCCCTTTCTCATGTAAAACAGAGGATCCCTACAAGTGCATCTCCTGTAAAGAGACAGAGTGGTCCACAGAAGGAAGTACATCATGCAGTCTGCGGGTGGTGGAGTACATCCCATTCACAGACAGCGGGGCTATACTGATCATGATCGGGGCCTGCACCTTGGTGGGCCTCACACTAGCCATGTCTGTTCTCTTTGCCATCAACTACAACACACCTGTTGTCAGATCTGCTGGGGGACCACTGTGCTTCCTAATTTTAGGCTGCCTCAGTCTGTGTAGTTTTAGTGTCTTCTTTTACTTTGGTAAGCCAACCATTCCCTTTTGTATCTTAAGGTTCCTACCATTTTTGTTGTTCTATGCTGTCTGTCTTGCATGTTTTGTCGTACGCTCTTTTCAAATTGTTTGCATTTTCAAAATAGCGGCCAAGTTCCCCAAGCTCTACAGATGGTGGATGAAATATCATGGACAATGGCTGGTTATCACAGTGACATTTGTTACTCAGGCACTCTTAATTCTTATTGGCTATTCTTGTGGACCCCCCAAGCCCAACAATGAAACAACTTGGTATCCAGACAAAATCATACTTGGCTGTGAAATCGATCTCAAAGCATCCTCTGGTCCTGTGATTTTACTTGTATTTCTGTCCTCCCTTTGCTTTATCTTCTCCTACATGGGAAAAGACCTTCCAAAAAATTACAATGAGGCCAAAGCAATAACCTTCTGCCTGCTCCTGCTGATCCTCACCTGGATCATGTTTGCCACTGAATCTATGCTTTACCATGGAAAGTACATCCAAACTCTTAATGCTCTGGCAGTACTCTCCAGTCTCTACTCCTTTCTGTTGTGGTATTTCCTCCCAAAATGTTACATCATTATTTTCCAACCTCACAAAAACACACAGCAGTACTTCCAAGGTCTCATTCAGAGTTACACTAAAACAATTAGCCAGTAGCATCCTCCAGTAAATGTGTGTCTCTACAGACAGAGGAGCTGATGTGCTTCAGGGCTTCTGAATACTTTCAATTCTTTTCAGAGTACTGTATGTTTGTCTCTATGGCTGTGTCCAAAACCACTCCTTATTTACTATATAGTGCACTACATTTACCCTCTGCCATTTTATCTGAGTGTCTGAATGCTGAGTGTGTAAATATATCCACTACATAGCGCCCTCCAAAATTCCACAATGGAATGAAAAAAGTAGTGTCCATGTCATGTACACTACTTTCTGCTAACAATGCAAAGCTCCACATTTTAAAGATGTGAAAATTACAGCTGCAGAACTGTCACGTGACTCTACAGCTGATGATGATCATGCAAAAGTTAGTGTCCAAAGTCTTGATTTGCTGCTCACTATTGAATAAACAATTTAGTGTCTATTAGTAGTGAATGAGTTAATAAGGGAGTGATTTCGGACCCAGTCAGTCTTTTTCTTCCAAGGGTTGTAAATTATGCCTGTGTTTTATTGTTTTTGTGAGGTATATATATATACACACACACATATACACATACACATTATATATATATATATATATATATATATATCAGGTGTATGTTAAAAAAAGAAACAAATGGAAACAGCCTTGAAAAAGTTTTTTAAATATTCTAAGTAGCAGCCTATGACATTTGGTCAGCAATAGGGAATTTTGCCTGCTCTGATTGTAACACTAATCATGATTAAATGAGTATTTCTTTTGATGATATTGCTCAATTGTGGAGGTCTCAATTAAGAGGGGCTGTATACTGTAAAGATTTCCCTTTTAAATAGTTTTGCCAATTATTTAGCTAATTACAGATGAAGTTACAGTTGTATGTCCCTTTATGCTGTAGAAATCCACCAGCATATCTGTTGCAGTAATGTAAGAATGACTAAATAAAGATATAAAATAGGACTTGTGTTTTTGTGAAGTTGCTGTTATACTGATCTCACCACAAGATGGCACTACTTTCACTGTGATGCTGTCTACAGGCTAGACTAAAGGCACACCTTAAATATACTTGGATGACTTAAAAGATAGACTTGAAAAGATTATGAACCTATCTTATAACAATACTGACATGTGCATATGTATGTTGAAAAGATTAATTGGCACTGTAATCATTCCTCCTGTCCATACTGGCAGCAAAGAAATCCCTTCCCAAAAAAATGTCAGCGATCAGGGACAAAATCCACAGTCCTAATTTCACACAAACATTACTTCTTAAGTTCAGTTGAAGCTAATATAAGGCTTCAGTGGTCTGATTTAGAAAAATCAAGTGGACATCTTCTAAAGTTAGTCTTTTTAGTATGAAATTCCCTTTATGTGCTCCCACTGACAGTGTTTGCTTGCTGAGCCAAGGCAGAGGCATACTGTAGTAACACAGGGGAAATTTGGTTCTAAAAACACCATAATTTAGGAATATAGTCACTTGATTTGTGTAGCTCAGACTGCTAAAGCTTCATATAAAAGCTTCAGCTGAAGTTTAGAATTCATTTTTGCAAGTAAAGACTGTGGTTTTTATCTCCCATCACTTACATTAAAAATGCTTTAAGAAGAGTCAGATATGAAACTCTCCAGATACTCTCCAGGAGGCATGGGTCTTCCTACTTCTACTTCTGTGCTGCTTAATTAAGACCTGTTTTTTGTTGGTATAAGCCAGAATTTGGATTGAAGTGGAAAGACATGGAAAAAGAAGTAGGCCAATATCCAATTCAAAATATAATTGTAGATAAAGAGCTTAACAGGAAACTTAATGCGGATTCAATAACAGCATTAGATTTGTGGTTTAAAAGATTTAACATTTATAAAACATGGAAAGATGTAAATGTACTAGAATGGGTAGCTTAAAATGGTAAATTCAAAGCAATGTGCAGCAAAATAAATTACAGCTTGGTGTGTTTTGGAAAAAGGTGACATGGAGAGTTTCCAGAATCTGAGAGAAAAATATGATTATGATGATGAAAAACATATTTTTTGGAAATGTGAGAAAATAACTTTTAGAAAATGGTATGTGGTGCTAGAATAAATACTAGTATGTAAAGTCCCTATGAGTTATATGGTACATTATCTCTGTAATTTCTCAAAGAAAGTGTAATTGGAAATGAAAGATATTTATTTAAAATACTATTAATTGCAAGTAAAATAACTATTATGTGGAATTAGAGGAAGGTAGCACCCCCAACACAGGACCAATGGCCAGTAATTGTGTAAGAAGTCGTCTTAATGGAAAAACTGGCACATATCTTGAGATGACAAGAAGCAGAACTGGAAGAAAAATGGGAAAAACATACAAAACTCAAAATAGCAACATTGGAACAGAGCTGCATAAAAATACACCAGCAGGACTGCATGAATGATTTGAATGTATGAAGGAATTTCCCTTTTTTTGTTGTTGTTACTGTACTATTATTGTTGCAAATCTTCTGCCAATAAAGATTTAAGTGGGAAAAAATGCTTGAAAAGGGTTCTCTTTGCAGGTAGTACTAATGGACTCAGAAATGGAGTTGTAACATCCAGGTAATTACTATTTCTATTTTATACGTACTAGGCACTCTCACAGGCTTTGCTGTTGGTAACACTGGAGGCAAAGGCTGTTAGGGATGTGATGTTCACCCAGCTGGGCCTGAAAACCAGGCAGATATCTTCCACCGATACGCAGGGTACGCTGGTAGCCGACAAGCCGAGTGAGTCCCAAGACTCAAGTTCTTGCGAATTGCATCACACAACCAATGAGCCAACCGCTGAGCCAACAGAGGACCTCCCTGAGCTCATGGTCCATTGCACGTGAAGAGTTGGTCAGACTTCCTGAGGCTTGCTAATGGTCCACATAACAGCAAAGCGCACAAACAGGATACAAGGCGTTTCTCCCCTTCAACCTCAGGTGGAGGGGGGAAAAAGGAGACAACCTGTACAAAATGCTTCAGAAACACCACCAAGGTAGACTCGGTGCAAACTTTGTCAAACAGCCTCTGCAGAAAGGGGGGTCGACAACTGTGCCCTCACACCAGTCCACAAACACGCCAATGCATCTTATACACCCTGGAAGGGGAGGGGGTCCATGCATTTGGATCATGGAAACTATGACAGCTGGGAGGCTCAACTTCTTCTTCTCAACCGCCAAACCATTAGTTTCTGTCCTAGGATGGGGCAAGATGATATGTCACAGCCTGCCAGTAAACCAGTGCTGTGGGCATGTCCATGATCAGCCATGGCCCCGCCACTGTCATCCAAATCAAGTCTGGGAATGACAAGTATGACAGACACTTGCTCTATCCTGATCTAATGGAGCATTTTCATCGGCCACAAAAGAGGAAAAGCAGTCTGGGAGCCCACACCGGGTGGGTGAATGCATCCACTCCCGGTGGGAGAGTGTCGCTCACTTGCAGGGAGAACCAGAGAGGGCACTGAACCTCTCCCCTGCTTGTGAACAGGTTGCAATTGCGCTGCAATTTGAATGCAATTATGTCTGGGTGGAGGCTTCACTCGTCCTCAAGTGCGCCTCCTCTAGATATTCTGTCAGCTCCCACATTGAGGGGCCTGGGAATGTGCCGGGCTCTCTGTGAGTGAAGGATCAGGCCATGATAGGATTTTGACCATGTTTCTGTGAAGACTAGGGCACCTCCCACCCCCTATACGTTCAGGTAAGCCACCACTGTAATGTTTTCCAACCTAACTATGCCATGTTTGTGGCACAGTTGTGAAGCAAAATAGAGCAGAACTTTCTGAACTGCTGTGAGCTCCAGAGGGCTGATGTGGTGAGGCGAGTCTTAATTACCAGTGCTGTGTGGATCATGGCTCCCTGTCATTATGAGGCAGAGCAGCCACTGCACACATCAAGTGCACATTGCCCTCTTAGGGTGATAGAAGAGCTATTTTCTGTTTCCTCTCTGGTAGGAGTGAGACATGAACCGGAGAGTAAATAAAACTTTCTGTGATAAAAACCATCCCGCTAGGCACTCCAGAGCACCTAGCTCGGTCAGCACGCCGCAAGCACTGAGTAGAAAGACAGCCAGACAGACATGTCCTGCTTGCTTGCTTGCTGCTGATTGGGCAGTGACTGCAAAGATCTATCTCAGTGTGCTGAGGCAGAGCCATGATGGGGCAAGCCAATAGCCAAGCCTGTTAGAGGGCATAGCATGTACAAAATAGTCCTTTCAAGCAGCTATAATCAATATTTTTATAATAACAATATATCAAATGAAAATGTGTAATATGAGAGGTATTGCTTGTAGTGATGAACCTACAGAGGATTATTTCCTGTTTCCCCTTGGCTTTAGAGAGCTTCATAATGAGCTTCAGCTCACTGCTTAGCTTTGCTGTTTTGGTTCACTCTCACCACTCTCATAGCATCGTTTTCGCCAGCAGCAGGAAGCTGTTTTCAGCCAAAACGTTCTAAAAACCCACTATGCAATACCTGCTCAGCACCAAACAGCAAACAGACACAGTTAGCAAAAGAGCCAGATATTTCCCTCAGGAGTATTGCAATTTTTCTCAAAGTTCAATACTTTGCTAACTTGTTAGGGAGAACTATCTCTTTAATCGTTCTCAAACAAATCCTAAGGGTAAACAATAATATTTATTTTTCACCTCTGCTGTTCTGGTTTTAAGCCAGTTTCTCCTTGGGCGACACTGTATTGAGCTTAAAATTAGTGTGCAGGATGTTAGGGCTTTTGTGCAGATTTTAAATGGGTTTAGATTTTGTGGAATTTGTGTACACAACTTTGTTCAAATATAAATTCAGCATCGAGGGGGGAAAAAGGAGACAACCTGTACAAAATGCTTCAGAAACACCACCAAGGTAGACTCGGTGCAAACTTTGTCAAACAGCCTCTGTAGAAAGGGGGGTCGACAACTGTGCCCTCACACCAGTCCACAAACACGCCAATGCATCTTATACACCCTGGAAGGGGAGGGGGTCCATGCATTTGGATCATGGAAACTATGACAGCTGGGAGGCTCAACTTCTTCTTCTCAACCGCCAAACCATTAGTTTCTGTCCTAGGATGGGGCAAGATGATATGTCACAGCCTGCCAGTAAACCAGTGCTGTGGGCATGTCCATGATCAGCCATGGCCCCGCCACTGTCATCCAAATCAAGTCTGGGAATGACAAGTATGACAGACACTTGCTCTATCCTGATCTAATGGAGCATTTTCATCGGCCACAAAAGAGGAAAAGCAGTCTGGGAGCCCACACCGGGTGGGTGAATGCATCCACTCCCGGTGGGAGAGTGTCGCTCACTTGCAGGGAGAACCAGAGAGGGCACTGAACCTCTCCCCTGCTTGTGAACAGGTTGCAATTGCGCTGCAATTTGAATGCAATTATGTCTGGGTGGAGGCTTCACTCGTCCTCAAGTGCGCCTCCTCTAGATATTCTGTCAGCTCCCACATTGAGGGGCCTGGGAATGTGCCGGGCTCTCTGTGAGTGAAGGATCAGGCCATGATAGGATTTTGACCATGTTTCTGTGAAGACTAGGGCACCTCCCACCCCCTATACGTTCAGGTAAGCCACCACTGTAATGTTTTCCAACCTAACTATGCCATGTTTGTGGCACAGTTGTGAAGCAAAATAGAGCAGAACTTTCTGAACTGCTGTGAGCTCCAGAGGGCTGATGTGGTGAGGCGAGTCTTAATTACCAGTGCTGTGTGGATCATGGCTCCCTGTCATTATGAGGCAGAGCAGCCACTGCACACATCAAGTGCACATTGCCCTCTTAGGGTGATAGAAGAGCTATTTTCTGTTTCCTCTCTGGTAGGAGTGAGACATGAACCGGAGAGTAAATAAAACTTTCTGTGATAAAAACCATCCCGCTAGGCACTCCAGAGCACCTAGCTCGGTCAGCACGCCGCAAGCACTGAGTAGAAAGACAGCCAGACAGACATGTCCTGCTTGCTTGCTTGCTGCTGATTGGGCAGTGACTGCAAAGATCTATCTCAGTGTGCTGAGGCAGAGCCATGATGGGGCAAGCCAATAGCCAAGCCTGTTAGAGGGCATAGCATGTACAAAATAGTCCTTTCAAGCAGCTATAATCAATATTTTTATAATAACAATATATCAAATGAAAATGTGTAATATGAGAGGTATTGCTTGTAGTGATGAACCTACAGAGGATTATTTCCTGTTTCCCCTTGGCTTTAGAGAGCTTCATAATGAGCTTCAGCTCACTGCTTAGCTTTGCTGTTTTGGTTCACTCTCACCACTCTCATAGCATCGTTTTCGCCAGCAGCAGGAAGCTGTTTTCAGCCAAAACGTTCTAAAAACCCACTATGCAATACCTGCTCAGCACCAAACAGCAAACAGACACAGTTAGCAAAAGAGCCAGATATTTCCCTCAGGAGTATTGCAATTTTTCTCAAAGTTCAATACTTTGCTAACTTGTTAGGGAGAACTATCTCTTTAATCGTTCTCAAACAAATCCTAAGGGTAAACAATAATATTTATTTTTCACCTCTGCTGTTCTGGTTTTAAGCCAGTTTCTCCTTGGGCGACACTGTATTGAGCTTAAAATTAGTGTGCAGGATGTTAGGGCTTTTGTGCAGATTTTAAATGGGTTTAGATTTTGTGGAATTTGTGTACACAACTTTGTTCAAATATAAATTCAGCATCGAATTCATATTAAACACGTACCCTGGAATAATAAATGAAGGCTTCTCAGCCCCAGTTTATGCTACCATCTGTTTATTATCTCTGAAAAAAATATGTCAGTGTAATTTAAGACTGAGACGGATAGATTACAACAAAGACAAAAGCGCTACATCTACATCAAGTTAAACTTCATCATAACATCCATGAAAACAAAATGGCATCACTCTTGATTATCAAGTTATCTAACTCCTGGAATTGAAGTGCAAACACATGACAATGACTGCTTAGCACTAAACACTATTGTAATGTATTTTACCCATCTGTCTATTAACCTTTTTTATATACATAAACTATGCTACTAAGCTGCTTAGTTACTAACTGATTTACAAGACACTGCTATTTCACAAAACATGCACCTTCCTGTAATACATATACAAAAATAAAAGACCATCAGTAACAATATTATAACTATATGTTTTGAAATAATATATTTATGTGGAAAAATTCAAAATGAATTGTACAGCGAAAAGAACTGACTTATTTTTCTTTTCCCATGCTTTCTCCATGTAACTGGCTAATTTAAATGTTTCATATGTGATCAGCAGTCTCTGTGTATCTATTTCTATTTTTACTAACTCTTACTAAACAAAGTATTTGGCAGTTCCCAGTCAAAAGGACAGTAGAAAACAAAACTAAAATTATTTTCTAAATAAGTTAGACAGCGCAATGAACAAATCTGCTCTTCTTCTTCCAGACTGACATCGCCCAGTAAGGAGTAAAATATCAGATATCAGCAGACTGAACAGACGAATGCTGATCCTTTCATTATTTAAAAAAAATGCCAAACCCATAGTGAACAATGTCCATGCGTCTTTTGACCAAGAGCCGATAACTTGTTTATCCCAAATAAATAGATAGTATAGATTGTGAAATCTTCTTAGACCAATGTCAGTTGTAGATAAATTCTGTCTTTTCTAGAAAATAAAACATAAAATATTATGCTTTTTATCAGACAGTGCTGTGGTGTTTTAGTTTGGACATTTCTGTTTCATTGCTGAGTTATGAGCTCTTAGCTGATTCACATTTTTTTATTAATCTCTTTATTTTATTAACCACTATATCATTGTACAATCTGTCTCATTTGATCAGGGCCCATCCCTTCCTACCAAGCAGAAAGAGGAGTTCTGCCCTTCCTTTTTGCCTGATTGCCTGAATTCAAATTCTGGTGAAAGTCATGCCCATTTATCACTTTCATCTGGTGAGTGATTGCAAATTATCCCACAAATGACCTGTGTGGTCCAATGTTAAATCATGCAAGGCTCATTTGTAAGAGGAGGTGGCCTTTCAGCAGGAACCAAAGATATTGGTTTGAATTAATCTAATTTGTATATATTTTCTTATGACTTCATAAGATTGTTCAGCAATACAACCGAATGTCACAAACAAAGTGTAGATAGCAGGAGATGCATGGTCCTTAAACAAGATGCTCCCAAAGGAGAAAGGAATCAAAGAAATCAGAACTGTACTTGGGGTTTCTCAGCCAGTAGTGACAATACCTGGTTTCAGTGATTTTATCTTTTCCTCCAAAAGCCAGACTCAATGTGAAAATGCAGAACAACAAACGTTTTGTAATCAGGTTTGCAACTGCAGTGGCCTGAGTCAAGATGATATCAATGCTGAGGACTCAGGCCAGTTTCTCTTTACCTGTTTATTCTGCCATATATGCCATTGCTAATGCCTTATACCAGTGGTTCTCAAAGTGGGGTCCAGGGATCCTCAGGGGTCCTTGAGGGGTTTCCAGGGGGTCCCCAGCAAAAAGGGGAATAATTTATTTTTGGTTTGGCATACGCTCTTTTCAAATTGTTTGCATTTTCAAAATAGCCACCAAGATCCCCAAGCTCTACAGATGGTGGATGAAATATCATGGACAATGACTGGTTATCACAGTGGCATTTGTTACTCAGGCACTCATAATTCTTATTGGCTATTCTTGTGGGCCCCCCAAGCCCAACAATGAAACGATTTGGTATCCAGACAAAATCATACTTGACTGTGAAATCAATCTCAAAGCATCCTCTGGTCCTGTGATTTTACTTGTATTTCTGTCCTCCCTTTGCTTTATCTTCTCCTACATGGGAAAAGACCTTCCAAAAAATTACAATGAGGTCAAAGCAATAACCTTCTGCCTGCTCCTGCTGATCCTCACCTGGATCATGTTTTCCACTGTATCTATACTTTACTGTGGAAAGTACATCCAAACTCTTAAAGCTCTGGCAGTACTCTCCATTCTCTACTCCTTTTTGTTGTGGTATTTCCTCCCAAAATGTTACATCATTATTGTCCAACCTCACAAAAACACACAGCAGTACTTCCAAGGTCTCATTCAGAGTTACACTAAAACAATTAGCCAGTAGCATCCTCCAATACATATGGGTCTTTGATGACAGAGGAGCTAATGTCCTTCAGGGATTCTGAATACTTGCAATAAAAAGTGCAACAAGGAAGAGGCACATATAGAGTAATTTTAGAGATGCTTGGCAACATGTCCTAGTCCTTAACAGAAACATTTGCTAAAGATTCTACGTATTAGTCAGTAATGTGGAATTTTGTCTTGCACTGACTGTGACACCAATCAAGATTAGATAAGTTGTGTTTGATGAAACTGCTCAATTGTGCAGGTCTCATTAAAAAGTGTATGTGTGATGGTGTCCCTCCAAGCTATTTTGACAATTATTTAGCCAGTTTTAGCACACTAACTGAAGATAAATTCACAGTTTTATAACATTCTTGCTAGACCTTTCTGGCCTTACTAGGTAAGCACTGCCATCATCCACAATAAAAATACATTCCACATTGTGTAGAACAAATCTTTGCACTTCTTTGCAATCTTTGCAAGTTATATGGATTACATTATGAATGTACATTTTGTTGTAGATTAATTATTGCTTTGACATACAGTACTGCTCAAAAGTTTGGACACACTTTCTCATTTAAGAGAATGGGTAGGTATGACCAAACTTTTGACTGGTGGTGTCTTTTACATGATACGTGTTATTCAACAGCCTCAGGGCATTTAGTGATATTCCACCTAAAATGCATCCTGTTAAGATCCTGCACTAATTCATATATTTTCCTGTATATGTCCATCAGTTATTTAACAGTAAGAGTGATTCAATAAAAACATGAAAAAAATGAATGTGTGTTTTCCTCTCTGTTCAACAGTTGTTTTTTTTTTTTTTTTTTAGATTTCCTTAACCCTGATCTCACCACATGATGGCACCACTTCACTGTGACCCTGGGTAGAGTACAGGCACACCCGCACTGTATATAGAAATGTCAATAACTCATTTTACATTTTATGAGACACCTATTTAGTAGGGCTATCTCTAAAACTAGCCTGGGAATAACCATAATTATTTTTCATCTCTTCTGCTTTGAGACAATTTCTCCATGTGGACATTGCTCAAAAAAGTATACTATTTGTATTGAGGATAAAGTAAGGGAGGTGGTGGCGGGTGGTGGGTGTAGACTGTTAGGGATATTTTTGCAGATTTTTTTCCAGATTCAGATACAGATTCAGATGTCATGCTGTCTGTGTGCACAGCTTTGTTCAAATATAAATTCAACTGTTAATTTGTATTAAACTCTAGGGTAAGAAATAGACATTACTCAGCCCTATAATGTGTGTGCTAGAATTTTATTTCTCAATGCCTATGTGTGTTTTTTAGCCATTTGTGGAAGTATAAAGTGATGATTAACTTCCTTAGACTTCCACCTCTGTAATCACAGGTAACACTGCTGACTGTGACAGGTACAATTTGGTACAAGCCCTTTAATTCCAAAGTAGTTTACAGTACTAGTAGTTGTGCGATCACGGATGTCTCTGGAGCAGTGGGAATCAAACCACTAACCATTTGTGGTCCATTGGTCCGCTCCAACATACCAATTTTTATACTCACTGCCCAACAGTGATTTATAATCTTTACCTTCAGTCTTTGAACTGCATCAATCTGGTAATGAATTACATCTTCATTGCACAGTGATACACAACCCTAACACCAGTCATGAGCGGTCTCTGGTAACTGGTTAGATGTGAATACAGGAGTTTTGTGAACAACAGGGTTTCATTTGGAGGCATTAAATACCTCTACAGACAGTGATATGGGCGAATCAGTTAGTTACGTCATAAAACATGTTTCAATGATCTCATGCCAAATCATTTTATTTTATTTTTGCTGTGGAGTGCCTCTCAACCAACACTAATTGTTTTTAGCTGTGCTTTCATATATCACCCAGTATGCCCATATGTGATGTTGCAATGTGGACCATGTATTTTACAAATATGCTTTAATTTCTTCTAGTGAGATGTAGCTAAATTAACTTTTGGTTGCATGGACAGGTTTTCTTTATACTGACAGCAGGCCATGGACACGAAATGAGTGATCCTTCAGTACTGAAGGACTATTTTCCTCTCCATTTGAAAGTCAAAGTTTCATGCCGTGGCGCTCAGTAAAGCTGGGCTGCCCCACGAAGTGAAACGGAAAGGCCTTACCGCAGGGGGTATGTGACAATTCCTGAGGGTAAATTGCCATTTTGTTAGGGCTATTCAGTTTCCTGGCAGGGAGAAGGGGAGGATGGACCGTGAAACTAGGAACGAATTGGTAAATAGTGCCACTTAGCATGGCATATGGCGCGTTTGGAGAGCTGAACGCTGACACCAACAAATTGACAATTTCATACCAATTTCAGAGTTACATTCGCCACACACGTTGTCACGCAGAATTTCATCGAATTCACCCACTTATGAGCAGTCTTTGCGACGGTAATGATTTGGGGCGATTAAAAATAAGCTTTGCCGATTTAACGTTACATGGTGATATAAATTAAGGTAGTCTAAAATATTTAAAACGATAATTGCTGAGACTTACACTACTGCGACATTGTTTAGTATATTATAATGGATATCGTGCCCAAATCCACTTTGTTAAGATTAAAATGTGTTATTTTGTCGAAGACGGGGGACGCAGCATTTCTGCTGAGGGGACATTTTTCTGTTTTACAAAATATGGAGCGAGGAAAATCGGAGGAACGCCCCATGGCTTTTCACTTGTACCTTTCAATTTTCCACTTTGGTCAGATAAAGGGAAAACCCTGGGAAAAACTTGGCCAGAAACTGGTCCTTCCTTTTGCACCCAAGGCAAAACAAAACGCACTTTAAGTGGATGTTATTTGCAGCCATATGGGATTTGCCTTAAAATTGCCCTCTGAATCAACAGACTCAAGGTTCCTCGCCCATTAGGGATGCTCTTCATGTGAGAGGTCTGGCATCCTATGTTCCTAAACTTAGTAGCCTCCATTGGTCCAATTCCCGCATTTATGATGTTTAGAATTAAGCTCAATTTATTTGAAACTTCACTAAAACATTGCTGGTCCTTCGGAATATCGGTCTGATTACCAAATGAATCCATGTTTTAGTGGACATCAGTATCTTTACACCTACTCAGTGTCAATACATTCGTGTCCCTTTCACCAATGACAATTAGTTTGTTAATTTTTACTCCATGTGCTATTGTTCAAAACTAATTGTAGGTTTAATCTATAGAGGCTGACGTTGTGCGTAGAGCTGGACCTCATCAGTGAGACTATATCTGAACTTCATAGCCATAAATCAATCAAACCGAAGTACTGGGGTAATATGGCAATATAGAGTTAAGGCAAAGAAATTCCATTTAGTTTTTTTACGATAGTGTATGTATTTAATCTCAAACCAAGCGCATCATTTCCACGTTGGTCGTATGCCTGGTAACTGGTGTTTTACGCACGGCTAAAGACGCGCTAAAGGGTTGCTTTTTATTCTTATTCAAATCTTGCTCAAGTGGTTCAGAGTAAATGGCAGATGTTTTGCAATTCAAGGCGCATCAATACCCATGCGCTTTAGTGTTTAACAATGGCGCTCCCCTTTTGTTAGGCACTTGTGTCTTTCAGTTCAGAGCTCGACAAAGGCTTCATCCTCCAGCGAGTTATAAAGTTACTTTCCAGTCAGTTCATTTCGGCCCTTGAGAAAACCTTAAGCGATGTTAATGTGCACCTCTGGTCTTTTCATGCGGTAACCCCGGCACACACAGGCAAACAGTGTCCATTGTGTTTCCAAACCAAAGTAAGAAGTCTTTAAATAACCCGAGGACCAGTCTATAGAAATTCATGATGCCATTTCTATTTGATGTTTGATCAGAGCTTCGTCAACAGATCTGTCGCGTGGCTTTTCAGAAAATCCCGTCTATATTTTTAATATTTTTTTCCAGTGCACCTGTCCATGTACCTGCTCTTTTGTGGCCTTGTTACTCACAATGAACGTCTTGGTCACACCAGTGCTGCCTCAAGTCCACCTGAATGGAAGGCGGTACATCGATTTGCTCCGCTCACTGTGCGCCAAATTGTGGGCCTGTGTTTGCATATTTTAACAGCACTGCTCTGACATCCAGACACGGTGTATCCTATAAATGCATGCATTTACAATATACAGATGAAATTCATTACAACATGGATCATTTCCAAATTATGTTATCCAAAATACAATGGACCTACTAGATAGGTCAATTATTATTGCATTTTTAAATATACAGCAGTCATATCATCGTGAAATGCATATGTTTACTAAGTCAGCATGGTACCATACACTAATATATATTTACATGTTGCTAAAACATAGCAGTCTATTTTTTCTTATCTAATATGATTCGTAAACTAATGTATAATGTACAGTGTGTTTTCTTAAGAGAAGTACTCTAAATGAAAGATGTAGATAACCTCTGCAATTCTGCTTCTATTATACCGTTTGATATAGGCCTAACCATTGGCTTGCAAATGTCCCAGTTTACCTCTAGGAAGAACATAGTTTATTGCAGTAATTGCATAATTGCCTCACTAATTGTTGTTAACAAGTTCCCCAATAGTCCAATTATTACAGCAGCATTGTCAGGTCCCCGCCGGCAGGCATCCATGACAAAGGCCCGATAGGGTTAATGAATGACCTGAGGCTGAAAAGTGAAAGTGGAGCGAGAGCCCCAGGCCTTTTATAAACATACACTTAACTTGTCATTTAATGGCACTGGCATTATTATGTCCAATTGGGACACAAGTTTCTCGTTGCGCTATTCTCATGGATAGATGATGACATAACGACTTTTAAGAGAAGTGAGGTGGTATTGGAGGGAAACAGTTTTAGAGCCTGGCTGCATTCCTTCACTACAGGCCAGTAGTTATTTTAATAAAACTACGAACCCCTCATGTCAGTTTGCAAACCCTCGTTCCTGTTTTTTTGACCCCCAGAAAGGAGAACCAACACTAATTGAAATTATACCGAGTAATCAGCGGTGAAATCTCTCCTCTGTGGCACAGAATAACAAGACGGGCGACTGTTGTGATGCCACGACTCCATGCTGAAATCAACGCTCCACGGTCCTGTGTTAAAACCAAGCGTGAAAACGCAGATAATGTGGCGTCTATAGAGGACAAAAGAAACCAGAAAGCTCACTTACACCAGAGTACCTCGGCCAAATTTCATACCGATTAAACGCTTCAGTATATAGCAACAAAATTGTGGCCCGCAATTATTCGGTACATTTTACGCAATTAGTGTTCTCTGACACGAGCCTGTGCTTGAAATGTAGGCTGTTTGAATGATCATTTCAGTGGGTTAAAAGCTTCGACATGAAACTGATTTACTGTAGGCCTAGTAGTTCTTCGAGGCCAATCAATCTACTCCTAACAGTGGAAAGAGGATGGTGCATTTTAATAAACAGAAATGTCCCACTAATTGTATTTCAGCATACAGTTCATGCAGTTTGAGTTATTAAAACTGAGAGGCGCCTTGTTGGCAATGAAAACTTTAATCTGTCAATTATATATTATAAACAAAACTACTTTACATGAAACAGCAGGTTACACAGCAAGTGAATGAAGAGAAGAGTAGCTGTATTGGTTCACTTTAGAAGTGGAGGCAATCTTTGATGCCCACACGTTTGTGGTCACAAAGCAGACGAGAAGAAAAGATCAATGGCGCACTATATCCTGGCCTCTTTTCATGCGCGCTCTGCCCCAGACTGAATACAAATGCCCCTCCTTTACCCCGGCCCTCAGTCATTTTAACACACGCATTGAGGACTTGGGGAATGTCAGAAAGCTTTCTCTGAGTTGTCGCGTGTCTTTCAAAACTACATCTAAACTAACTTTCCTTCTTCAGTGAAATTTCTCAAGCAACGAAATTTAACATCACATCTATTGACTGAATTGGGTAGCTATAATGAACACCTGTACCCTATTACGACAGTGATAGAGCCCAGTATTCCATAAGTAGATGTCTATAGCTTTAATTCACTCCCATTTATATTTTCAGATGGTCCGTGTGTGAGCACAAGATGCGCAGTGGACTGCAGTGAGTCTCTAGTCAATACATTGTTTCAGCTGCTATGACTTTCCCAAGCCTTCGCTCCTTTCAGGGAGCAGTGTGGAAAATCGGGAGGCGAGGGACCGAGGACAAGGGGCGGCCCGCAATTCTCCTCGGTGCCTCAACGCGCCTGGTATGAAGACAAAAACTGGTGACGCTCAATAGCCAAAGAATTGTAAAGTGTTAATTTTTCAAAATCTCTGTTCTTGTTTTCATGTGTGGTGTTCGATGTGTACAAACAGAACTGTAGCTGCACATTTAGCCAGAAAAGTAGGTCAGCTGATGTAATAACATTTTGCAGGTGTTACAGTTTTCCTATAAGTGGCCACCAGAAAATCGAAATGTGTGGGGACACGCAGGGAATTACCACGGTGCTGCCTTCAACCTGGTGGCGTGAAACTCACATATAAAAGACTGAATACACGAGTCAATAGTGCCCACACTGCTAACCCAGCAGAACCATTAAGATTACCCATTATGTTTTTGATTTTTACGCTTCTCTTTAGTTTTTTGCCCCACACGTTGTTTCTTGTGTATTTGCGCCTTCTGCATCTATTATGCAGTGGGCTATATGCCTATAATGTACTCTAAATAGATCTGTACATAGTTTATCATCTTTATTTCTCTTGGTCTCTGTGGAACTTTTGTCTGCATATATAGGCTTACAATCCCTCTGCAAAAGTGCAGACTGTTGCTACTTGACTAAAATGAACTAAATTCAGAAAAAACTCAAGGTGACATGGGGTTGTTATAACAAACGAGGACGGATAGAAATGACAAAACATTCAGAAATCTAAATCATTTTTTAAACAAAATTGTTCACTTCTCGGTGGTGAGTCTAAGCCTTTGCTTCATTCCGGCTGTCAAATGACGCCAGTGTTGCTCATTTGGGCGCAAAAAGACAGGCGGGAGTGTTTGCATTGAGATGTTAAGTGGGGGTCTCTATATAAATCCACTCGGGGTCAACTCCTTCATTCGTGTGCCAGAGAGGGAAAGAGATTAACTTCAAGGAAACCAGAAAAAGGACTAACAGAGAATGGTGGCGACGACAGACTGCGTGGAAAAGTCCAAACCCATCGCTGTAAACAAGGTGTGTAGACCAACTTATTAAGAGTAACTGGATTTAAGGGTAAAAAACTAAATACCACGACATTACTGATGTATGATGTATATTAATTTTACCCGTTTTTTATTTTATTTTGTTTTTTGTACAGGTATCCAAACCACTCATGGAAAAGAAACGGAGGGCTCGCATAAACAAGTGTTTGGACCAGTTAAAATCTCTTCTGGAGAGCTACTACAGCAGCAGTGTAAGTAGGCTGAAACTTTACAAGTTCACAGTTTAAAAAACACAACTAATCAATGGCTACGTAATGATAATAATGATTAAGAAGAAAGAAAGCTCAATGATTTATTCTCTCTACTCAGATTCGAAAGCGTAAGCTGGAAAAGGCTGACATCTTGGAGCTCACTGTGAAACACCTGAGGAACCTCCAAAAGATTCAGAGCTGTGAGTAAAAACATAACTTTAAAAGTAGACTAAGCCAACAAATATTCAAATACTCGGCTAATTTAAGATTATTTAAGGATGCTTTACACTCAGCTTTATGGACAACTTTATGCAGTTTCTACGTGTTTCTCACCTAAAGATGTCTTTCTATTGTTTTCAGGCACTACCCCTGCTTCCGAGTTTTCAGACTACCAATCAGGCTTCCGCAGTTGCCTGGCAAACTTCAACCAGTACTTGCTGATGGCAGACAACTTAAACGGGAGCGACCACTGGATGTTATCGCAGCTTTCCAGTAAACTCTGCTGCTCTCGAGGAGGAGGAGACATTTCCAGCACCATGGACAGCGGCCCGGGCCGAGCTGAGACGCAAGACCCGGCGCGGAGACCTCTTCCATCGGCAGCTGGGCCTGATGAGAGAAAAGCGGCCAAATCTAAGGCGCTGAAACCCCAAAGTGCAAGTGCGTGTCGTTTTCTACCGAGTGAAGACGCACTGCAGTCATCTGGCACAAAACAGGCTGTCCACACAGCGGAGTCCACACAAAACACTCATGAAAAACGTTCCAGTCACAAGAAGTTTCACTGCAGGAATGAAGTTGCCAACACTCAGCACAACGTCTGGCGGCCTTGGTAGAGCCGCTGAAAAGCTGAAGATATCCTAATTCATAGATTGTTTATAATTGCACTGTATTGAGTTCCACAATATGCTATTACTATACTGTATATGTTTTATTTTCTGAATAAAATTGACGAAAGAAAGAACGTGTTGTCTTGTTTGTTAAAACTGGGTATAGCTCTTATCCTCCCACTTAGATTAAATAAAGGGTACAACTTCATATTGGAAAAAAGACCAAAGGAGTTTGAAGATATGTTGATTGTGGATACCCCTGGTATAGGCCCTAAAAATAAAAATGAAGTTAATTTCATGTTAAAGATGATCTTTTTGATATTTTGAGTGAAAGAAAATACTATAAGCGGCCTTCGAGACCCAAATCATTTGTTTGGGTGTACGTTTATTTTTGATATGGCCGATGTGTGAGTATGGCATTTTTAGATAAATCTTACATTCATCAAATTATGGGAAACGTTTGATGATATAGCCTAAACACTGAGGCTGTGCATTTTTCAAACTTCATTTTGCATTTTTGCATTGCATAAATCAATCAATTTGCAAATAAGTAGCCATTTCCTAGCGTTGACAAATAGGAAAAAATATCCAGGAAAGTGGAGCTTGACCGTCATTTCTTCCACTCTTCTCTGGTTTGAGGCATAACTGAAACAATGGCGGTGCAAATTAGATGCTTGTCCGACAGCACAACAATTTTATGCTACTAATTGCATGCTCTCTTCTCTGTCTACTAGTCTTCACTTACAATATTATTGTAGTTGATGGAGACGGTGTTATCCTGTAGGATATCATTTGAGACAAAGTTTACATGCCTGGTTGAAGTTGATGATGAATTTCTGCTGGTATGATAGTGTCCAGCTTTACTTTAGGCCCACATATTAGTCCTCATTATGTCCCTAAAGTAAAAAATAAAACAAAATAAACAGAACTCTGAACTAGGCTAAATCACTAATAAAAAAAAACTGAATGAGAAACGGGAGTGGAAACTTTTTTTTGGATAAATCATAATTTGATGCATTTTAGTGGAGCGTTGACTGAAGACTGTACGACATATGGGCTATAAGCCATATGCGTAAAGAAAGCAAAGATATCAGTCAGCTCTTTAAATGCCCTAGCTTTCTTCCGCTGCTTTCTTGTGCTAGGAGGTCTTTGGCAGGGGTGTCATAAAGTGTCTGTCCGTTTTTATGGAGCAGCACTGGAAAGGATGGCACCTTGCAGCGAGGAGAATCGCCGAAACGCCCACAGCTCTTTCAGACGGTACATGGTGAAAAGACACTGCTGGCCCGCATAGAAGAGGGCTGCTCCTGTGCAGTGCGAAGGACAAAAAAAGTACACTCGGCCTGGTTCAAGTTTTTTTTTTTTTTTTTGCCCCGCAAAATAACCAAACTCACAGCTCCAAAGCCCCTTACTGCAAGTATTTCAGGTTTTTGTTTGGTCAGATCAGCTCATAAACCCCGTCTGTAAATCTTCTTAATACTCTCTTCCCACAAAGTCGAAGCTCTTTTGATGAGACCAACACAGGCCCATGGCACAAGAAACGTTTGTTTTATCCAAGAAAGAAAAGGCCACGTGACTTCCAGACTGAATGCCCTTAAACCTTCTCTAAGAATTTCTATGAACTCTTCTTAACATTGTTGAAGTAACCAGTTTGGTTTGCTACTATAATAGCGATGCATATTAGAGCTGAGAACCGAAGGGAGGGAGAAAATAAGTAATTACCATTAGACAGGGCCCAGTCAAGCGCTCTTAAGAGAGCAGAAGTGGATGAAGTGCGCTGCAGACCCCTCCGTTCCCTGCTCATTTTGCTGCTAAATATTCTTGCTAGGACACAACTGCTGAATTTTCTCTGTCGCAATTTTATACAAGGTAATCACTTTATGACTTGTGACTCACCCAAAGACTCATAATTAAGCTTGAACCTTGCAATGGGGCTGGTCTTTATGCATGCTGTTTTTCCAGCTAGACCTTTTGGCTCGAAGAAAGCCGTGTCCATGCTCACTGCTGCGGGCAACAGACAGCGCCGACCTCTCCACAAAAGCTTTAACCAGGGTCTGCAGGACAGAATCAGCTCATTAGAGACACCTGCACCAGAAGACAATGTACTCTTAGTTTGAATTAATGCACTCAAAGTAGGTCAAAAGTTGGAGTAGATGCATCTAGTGACTGTAAACATCAGCTTGAGTTAAATGGTCAGTATCAGGTTAAACAAAGCTCTGTAGTTCGTATTCCATTATAACTATAGGCTTAACCACTCGTGAGAAAATAGGGGTGTCATTTTTGGAATAGCCTATAGCAAATGAAAGGAAGACAGGCAAAACTGAAAATATTTTGAGTTTTGTGAGTGAGCTGCCTACTAGTTATTGATTTTGGGTATTTATGCAACTGTGAAACATATTAGTTTCACAATAACGGTATAGATGTGTAGGTACCAGATCGGCTCAGCCTGCCAGATGATAAGGGTCTATCTGCAGTCTTGCAGACCTACACGTTACGCCCACTTTACCACACCATACACCCCCCTGACCCCTAACCCTAACCACCCCCTCCTCATGCCTAAACCTAACCAATTGGGCGTGTAATGTAGTAAAGTGGGTGTGTCATGTAGATACTGCACGTCCGCAGATAGACCATGGATGCATTATAAGAGCTGGATACCAGACCAAAAATGTTGCCCATTCAAATCAATGAGAATTGTTCGGCTGGCGCATCCACCAAAAAAGTTTCTGGCTTCCAGGTTTGCTTCCACGTTGTGCGGTCCACTGAATATGCACAGCAGCGTTTCTCTTCGCTGCAATACCGCAAGTGGCCACTGGGAAAAACTGGCTGCAAGGCTGAGCGGCGATAACCTATCCAGCTCTTATAATACATCTGTATGTACTGTATGTTCAGTAGGTGTCTGGTGTTGAGTAATGGGAAACGTTAATTGAAATGCAATAATGTTTTTGAAATGCAATCTCGCAATGTTTTGGAGGTGTGCATCGTCCATGAGTCACATGTGCTAAAAACCTTGTGCCAATTAGAATGGCATTTATGCCTGGTGCCGTTTATAAACACCGGGGAAATTGAGACGAATTGTGACCCTTTTGGCTTTCAATATTGGTCCAAAAGAATCTGTCTGCACTCTGCAAGACCACTACAAGTCACACCCCCTGCTAAAACTTATGCCCACTACAAGTCATGCCCGTGTCTTGCAGTCTGCAGACAAGCCCCACTCTGGGAGGCAGCTGAAGGCCTGCTGCCACTGGGAATTTCAACAACAATCTCAGAGGAAGAAAGACGGAAAAAGAACTTCATAGACTCAGATGGGAAACAGCAAGTCGGAAATATTGTTGCAAAACTGCAGTCACGCCATTTACATCTTGGACGGGCGTAGTTGTGCTAGCTACATTTACAAATCGCTTGCATGTCTACATCACTTTGTACCTTAAAGCGTGTGGGCGCTGACAGGGACTTAACGGTGCATTCAAGTGCACCTAGTAATACTCGAATGGCTGCAAAGGTTGTTTAAAACAGGAAAGTTTCTATTTTTTTATTTTTTTTTGAAGTACAAACGTGTCATTACTTTCTTGTTCTTTCACTGCAGCATGCACAAAAAGTAAGGACATTTGTGTTTGGTAGATTATTTCTTTGTTGTAACAATGCTTCTTGGCAATAAATCTTATACCATTGGAAAGCCTGTTTATTTCCCTTTTAAATGGTGTCACATTTGTAAGGAACATGCATTTGTAGGATGAGCAGCAGAGCTGAGTATGTGGGTTGTGCCCAATAAAAATTTGCCAAACAACCTATTTTGCTGTTGCTATTTACACTTGTTTTGAGCTTCTGGTACCCCCAGGTGCTGCCAATCAGGCACCTGATGGGTACCAGAAGCATGGGCCATGCTACAGTGGTCAGTATGTGTCTGCTCCAAGAATCGGCATGCCGCGTTTGACTGATCTGGATAGGGCCCGTGCGATAGGACAACTTCAAGTTGGTGTTCCGCAAAACCAAGTTGCGGCATTACTTGGAGTGAGCCCTAGTACCATCTCCAAAGTGAAGGCCAAGTTCCATATAACAGGGGATGTCAGAGACATGCCGCGAAGTGGGCATCCCAAGAAGACGACACCCCAAGAAGACCGTTTCCTCACCCTGTCAGCACTAAGGTACCGTAGGCTGTCTTCTACAGATTTGCAGTCAAGGTTTGCAGGACGATATGGCAGGCGGCTCTCTGCCCAGACAATCTGGAATAGACTGCACGCAGCCAATCTCCGGTCTCATAGGGCTGCCAGGAGGCCTGCCATGACTGCCCTTCACCTTAAGGCCCGTTTGCGCTGGTGTCGGCAACACGTGCACTAGAGTGTGCAGATTCTGCCTACAGCAGTTGGATCATAGGGTCAAAGTGTGGAGAAGATGCGGAGAATGCTATGCAGTTTGCTGCACAGATAGAGTAACATCTTTTGGTGGAAACAGTGTGATGGTGTGGGGCGGCATCTCCCTCACTGGAAAAACGAGGCGTGTCATCATTGGACGCAATCTCAATGCAGAGAGATATTCAGATGAGATTCTGCAACCAGTGGCAATCCCATATCTCTACAGTCTGGGACCGAACTCTATCCTCCAAGATGACAACGCTTGTCACACAGAGTGGGGTTTATCAGAGACTACCTCCCGAATTTGGGAGTGGAGAGGATGGAATGACCTGCCAGCAGTCCTGACCTCAACCCCATTGAACACTTGTGGGATCAGCTTGGGCATGCTGCTCGTGCCAGAGTGACTAACACAGCCATGTTGGCTGACTTGTGACAAATGCTGGTTGAAGAATGGGATGCCATCCCACAGCAGTGTGTGACCAGGCTGGTGACCAGCATGAGGAGGAGGTGCCAGGCTGTTGTGGCTGTGTATGGTTCTTCCACACGCTACTGAGGCTCCTGTTTGTTAAATGAATAAATTGTTAAATTGCCAATATGTCTTGTTTCTTCAAACTTTAATCATCCAATCCACCAAACACCAAACGAGTCAATGGCAGAATAAGCTGTTTGGCACTGGCAGAGAAGATTTGGCAAATTTTTCATACTCAGCTCTGCTGCTCATCCCACAAATGCATGTTCCTTACAAATGTGGCACCATTTAAAAAGGGAAATAAACAGGCTTTCCAACGGTATAAGATTTATTGCCGAGAAGCATTGTTACAACAAAGAAATAATCTACCAAACACAAATTTCCTTACTTTTTGTGCTAAGTTTAGTTTGATATTTTATATACATGTATGTTACCAGTCAGTGTTTGCCAATTTGTCCCAGTGGTCACGTGATTGTCTGTGAGTCTGTACCCGTTTCTCACGCTTGCCTGCCCTGTTTTGTTGTTTAAACTCTCTGATTTTGTACTTTTGGCTGGCATTGGGATAACCTGGTTTTGACCTGGACTGTCTAATCAATTTTGACGTTTGGCTTAGTAAAGACATCTTTAATTCTAGTCCTGCCTCTGCCTTGTGTGTGCTGTTCTTGTGTCTTTACTGTGGTAAGAATGGAGATGTGGACCCAAGATCAGAAATAAAGGACACAGAGCAGATCTGGTTTTTAGTCTCTTTATCAGACTTGAAGCACAGAGAAAATTATAAACACTATTGCCAAATGAGGAAGAGACGGAACTAAACTAAAAAAAAATTATCACCAGACAGTGAGCAGGCTAAAAACAAACAAAGAAAAAGGAATGTAACTCAAAACTCTCTAGCAAGGAGGCTCCAGGCTTGACTTGAAATGATGTGAAGCTGCAGGGCTTCAGCACCATGGACAGCGGCAGATCCAGAGCTCAGAGCAGCAGTAGATGTGACAACTATAAACACAACATGTAGGCTACAACAGGTCCCCAGATATGCCTGTCATGACTTTCATGTTGGTTTAATGCTGCATTTTCCTAAAATTTGAGATGGCAAAGTCAAAACAAATGCCCACTTAGCTACAAATAGTCTGTTTCATCATTGTATTAAATTTTCAGATTAAGTTTTTATCAGCAATATCTATCTATTGTATTGTGGGGCGGCTGTGGCTCAGGAGGTAGAGCGCGTCGTCCACTAAGACCGGCGGTTCAATCGCCAGCTCCTCCAGTCCGCATGTCGAAGTTTCCTTGGGCAAGATACTGAACTGAACTGAACTGATTTTGTGTGAGTGTGTGTGTGATGAGCAGGTTGGTACCTTGCATGGTAGCCTCTGCCATCAGTGTATGAATGTGTGTGTGAATGGGTGAATGTTGGCTTGTAGTGTAAAAGCGCTTTGAGTGGTCAGAAGACTAGAAAGGCGCTATATAAATGCAGTCCATTTATTATTTATATAACAAGGTTCCCAGGTACTTCTGACATGGGTTTAATGTTGCTTTATCACAGCAATTTCCTATAAAGAGATATCAGAACCAATAAATAAATAAACAAACAAATTCTCCTTAATTCCCAAGTTTTCCAGGTTAAATAGGTTAAACAGACCCCATCTCTCCATTATTTACCTGCACTTCTTCAATTTTTACTTATTTCCATCATATCTTCCCTTGTTTACTTTTCTTATCTCCATGTTCTACATAACTTTCCAACTATTGTCAAGAAGTTTGAATTCATATGATACACAAACAGAATACTTTTTCTATAAAAACATTTTGTTGTTTTCTGTGGGAATAGAACCGTCCATCCAGATTGTTGCTGTACAAGATAGCCTACCATTAAACCTCAGAGCCTTTATTGATAGTTCAGTTTATTTGACAAGATTATTAAGTTTAGGCAACAAAAATTGTTATAGCTAAGGTCAAGTAAGTATCGGGGAGTCAACTGCTGCTGAAATGTTACATGAAAGGGATGCTGCCTGGTGCAAAGTGCAAACAACTAAATCATCCTTTGGCAATATTTTCATCAACAACATAGTAGGTGTCTCACTGTTATTTGAAATGCCAAATCATCATTTTATGTCTATGCACTATCTGTAAAGTAAAGGAAACCCAGCAAACCTTTGGAAAATAGTTAAATCATTATCATATAATCCTTGTTCATCCTTACCTAATGAAATTGTTCAAGGTTGCATCACTATCTCAGTTGGAAAGAAAATATGTGATGCATTCAATGATCACTTTATTTCTTCAGGTTATTTAATTGAAAATGCTGGATTTCCTCCCACTGTCTCTGATCATAGTGCACCTTGCTGGGCAAACAAATGAGGCACTCAGACCTTGTCATTTATGTCTTATACAAATCATGAAGTGTTTAATGCTCTTCGTTCTACTGATCCCAAAAAGTCCACTGGGACTGATCAGTTAGAGTCAAGGCTTTTATTATTAGCAGCTCCATTACTAGTAATGCTTAACTTATATTTTTAATCTGACTGTGGTAACACAAAGCATCCCTGACCTTTGGAAGACAGCTTCCTACCTTTGCATAAAGGGGGTCAGTCCAATGAGCTAATTATCAACTCATTTCTAAACTATCATGTTTAGCTAAAGTATTAATGAAACTGGTAACAGTCAGGTGAGAACATTTTTATCTCAACAATCCATTTTAAAATTGTATCAATCAGGATTTAGACCTGGGCATAGTACTGTGATGGCAGCATTGAAAGTCTTGAATGATGTTGCTAGTGCATTAGATAGCAAGCAGGGTTGTGACGCCCTTTTTATTGATTTATCTAAGGCTTTTGATACTGTCCATCAAATTATTTTCAAATG
This sequence comes from Scomberomorus guttatus, assembly GCA_038419695.1. Lineage (NCBI taxonomy): Eukaryota > Metazoa > Chordata > Actinopteri > Scombriformes > Scombridae > Scomberomorus > Scomberomorus guttatus. The sequence continues at coordinate 14,322,532 of CM076449.1, read as the reverse complement.
CCTAGAATCTATTGAGTTTGATGAAAAATCATGTAATTGGTTTGCAAATTATCTCAGTGGTAGAACACAAGCTGTTGTGGCTGCTGGCTATCAGTCCAGTTTTATGAGTGTCAACAAAGGTGTGCCACAGGGTTCCATTTTAGGACAACTTTTATTCACAATTATCATAAATGACTTGGGAGAAAATGTTATAAACAGTACAATTCATCTGTATGTCGACGACTCTATTCTCTATACAACAGCGCCCTCTGTTGCCCAGGCAGTTCAAAACTTGCATTTTGATTTCTGTGCTGTACAGCAAATTTTAATTGATCTTAAATTACTTTTACACTCTGATTTTAAAAAAAGCCTGCTGTTTTCTAGAAAATTGATTAACAGTTCCACTGAAGTGAATATTACTACCCTTGATGGGACACCAATTGAAAGAATAATATTAATATTATGAATACCTTGGTTTCTGGCTTGTTGACAAGCTATGCTTCAAAAAACATTAATGAACGGACATTCTTTTATAGAAATAGGGCATATATTCTGCAGAAATGCAGAAAAATTGTTCAGTCAACCTTTTTATCCGTTATGGACTATGGTAATTTATAGGCATCTACTGTTAAACCTCTCAATGCAGTCTATCATTCCACCTTGAGGTTCATAACTGGGGATGGCTTTAGAACACGTCATTGTATACTATATCAGAAAGTTGGACTATAAACCAGACTATTTGGTCCCAGAAAATCATCATCTTAGTACTGATATTGGGAAACTGGTTTTTAAAGACTATGCCCCACACAAGTGGAACAAACTGCAGAAGCTTGTAAAATTACACAAGCTGATCCCTTTTAATAATTTTAAATCTCTTTTGACTGACATAGAACAGTGTGAATGCATGTGTTTTTGAATTCATGATGTCCCTTATGTTGATGTCTTTGGCCTGTGTTGTATCATCTGTTGATACTGTAATTTTTGTGTGCTTTTATTGTTTTATATGTACTTTTATTGTTTCTATTGTTCTTATATATGATTTGTTGCGTTGATGTATACTGTAACTTTCATCTGCTTTTATATGTACTGTAATCAGGCCATCCTTGTAAAAGAAAGCTTGCTCTTAATGGCCCTCCCTGTTTACATTGTCATTATTGTAATGTCCTAATTAAACTTGATGCCATCACTAGCTGATCTGTTGTGCCAAGGATGTAAGAATTTCGCCCATACATTCTTTAATATCATGACATACATTTTTAAATATGAGTGATTGTAGAAAGATTGTATTGCATTTATGAATGTAAGGGATTGTCTTTGAGAAACACACACTGATCACCCATTGGTCAATATCCTGCATGTCCAATAGCATGTGTAATATTGCACATGCTATTGGACATGACTTTAGCATCTAATTATTTAAAAATGCTGCAGTAAACAACTTGAAACTCATCACAGATGTACTTGGGGACATGTTGAACAAGAATATGGTCAAATTTGCTGAAAATAATTGGTTATGGTTATTTTTTTACGTAATTTTGAAGGTTGGAATCTATAGCACTGAATGGGCGATCGGTTTTGCTTTGCTATGTGATTATTAAAACATGCTTTAGTGAAAGAACAAGAAAATAATGACAGATGTATGTATTTCAACAAAAGGAAAATAAGAAAAAAATAGAAACTTTCACGTTTTAAACAACCTTCGTGGCCATTCAAGTATAGATTCTGAGTTTAGGAGGCGCTCTTGAATGCGAAGTCTCTTTCGGCGCCCACACGCTTTACCGTACACACTGATGTAGACGCGCAATCGATTTTTTAGGTGTCATTAGCCCATTCAAACGAAGGCACAGCTTGGTTAGCTAAATTCTGTAAAATAAATAAATAAATAAATAGCCACCTCGACAGTCCAGTTGTGCTGGTTGTCTTAGTGCCAAAACATGGATATTTAGCGACATGACATGACATTTAGTATTGTTGTAGCAAGCGTTTAGCGTCATAAATACGAGTTCATTCATTTACCTGCATCGGCAACCAGCTCAAAAAGTGGCATCGCCTAGTTGTGGCACTTCCGGTAGCAGCTCCAGCTGCCACTGACTTTAGCTCATGTGTTGGCTGCATGGATGTATTATAAGAGCTGGATACCAGACCACAAATGGCGCCCATTTAATCAAATGAGAATTGTTCGGCTGGCGCATACGCCAAAAAAAGTTTCTAGCTTCCGGGTTTGCTTCCGCGTTGTGCGGCCCACTGATTATGCGCGGTAGCGTTTCTCCTGCTGGCCCTGCCCGCGAGTTCCCGCTCGGCCCATATACTTGTGATGACGTCACAAATTTGAAAAAAAAATCGCTTTTCTCGGCTATTTTAGTTCTGTGAAATTTATTTTGAGTGCACATCAGCTGTCAATATACTGACTTGAGAACAGGTTCAGAACATTCAACTTTGTGTTTATGTCTGCTTGGAGTTTATGGAAAACTTTTTACTCAAGTCTGAATTGTTGTTTATTGTGTCCATCACGGTGCGATTAAATTAAAAAGTCAGTATAAGGTAGAAGAAGAAAAAAATACTCTGAAAGGGATACAAACTACTCCACAACAAGCATAAACAGTAATAAATAAAAATTCTAAAACACATTTTGAAGTATGATCTTGTGAATTTAATCAGTCATATCTTTTTAACAAAGTCATCATCTAAACAAGAAAATCATAACATTTAACATCATTTGTATTTGAGTCTTAAATCTTTGAATATGTTACAAAATTATATTTTAATATTGTAAACACAACAAAATGCAAAAATCTACGACATAGCAAAGTTTGACAGGGGAATATGATGTTATGCTTCCAAAGAAAGATACATTTCAGCAAACTTATCCAATTGAGTAGGCTGCAATGAGTTAGAGGTACACTAATACATGAGAAATCAAACTAAACAGATTTTAAATGACGACAGATGAGTGAAAATATGCCAAAAACCTGCAACTTCATTTCTTGGATATTCATTTCATCCTCAGACCTAACTGGTGCACATACATTCATGTAGCAGTTACTGTCTATGATAGGGCATACTCCAAAGTTGGCTCAATCAATAAGTAATTTCACTCCTTTTACAGTCATCAAATTGGCACACACTATTATTGGGAAAAATAAGAAGATGTGATTCTAATTCATTGATTTAACAGTGGGGCATCAGTGAGTCTTATGTGAGCTGGTTTATGGGGCATTTCACTGATAATTCAGTAATACTATTTTTGTCCTTAAACCTTAATATTCTGTTATGATATGAAGTAATTGTATTGACCCTACAAATATATATTTATAAAAATTAATCTGAATTTTTATTCCCCTACAGCATCCCTTACTGAGGCTTTGGGGATGCTTACATTGAAATTATATTACTGCACAGGGCTAGGTCTTACAAAAATTCACCTCACACCCTAAAAAACCTCTCTGAATAGGACCATTAGCAGTCTTAGCATATCTTATGAGATAACATATCAAATATAAAGTCTGCTTTTTGTTACAGCAGATAAGTTATAAGTCATTATTTTGCATTCATAGTCCATTTTCATTTTATTCACAATGTTCCTAATTTGTGCTAACAATTTACATCTTCCTGTGAGGATTTGGCGGTTTAGGTAGGTTAGGTAGGTTTAAGTCATGCTACATCTAGTCAGCCTGCGGCCTGTGATTATTAAACCCTGAACTGTTGGACCATTTGACATCTTTTAGATGTTCCCTCTCAGTTGGCTAAAAAAAAAAAAAAATATTGGTACTTTCTAACAAGTTACTGAAACAAATAAGAAGTGAGGTTGGGCTGACACACTCGGTTGATGAAGAAAAAGCACCATTTCCTGCTTTATTAGTCTGATGTTCTTTATGTAAATATGCAATGTGGTGAGCAACTGTTATACCTGATGATCTCCAAAGTTAACACAAACATTGAAATAATAAGAATTGGGAGGAAATGTTTTAAGCAAAGGTTTCATCAAACAAAATTAACACGAAAACCATAAATCCAATACCCGATATATATACATGACATGTCAATCTGCTTTAAAAACTGACTTCACATCTTCATTAAGATTTTAGGGGTCCTCACATTATATCTCAATATCGCACACAGCAACTGTAAAAGTATTAGGCATTAAAGAGTTTGGGATTACCACTGTCAGTTTACTTCAACAAAGGTGCTTGAAAAAAACTTTTCATGTGTTGTGAATAATAATGTTAATAGAAAAGTTGTACACCGTGATCAAAATAAAAATTAATATGTATAATGTGTCGTATCCTTAAGTCAATCTCAAGGTAAATGGGCACTTTTCAGGAAAGTTTGGTTTGAAAACAAAAGTGCCTATACAACAATACATGCAGCCATTACAGGCCAAAGAAAAAAAAATACAATTTGAGTTTGAGTTCTTAAGTGCAAAAAAAAAAAAAAAAACCAAACAAATAAAAAAGAAAGCCTAACAACCAGCTCCTTCAATTCTGTGAACATTTTATAGGAAACAACATCAAACAGCAAAAACAAGGTGTGGGAATGTTTACGCCATTTAAAAACAGTTTACTTGTGTCAGTGCTGGAAAAAAAAAGTGTCCTCAGTGAGTATTTTGTGATGTGAAAGCTGAATAACAGGACCACCCAACCTTTTCACCAGTCTACATACTAAATCAACATTAGGCCCATTGGGAAATTATGTCCAAAGCTCCCAAGGCCATTTAGCATAACAGTTATTTATTGGTGGCATATATAGTAAAACAGAGTAGTGGCACACGTAAAAAGGCCAAATAATCCAGTATGTCACTTTCCCAAAACCACCAATATTCCAGTGGTTTTCATTATGATAAGAACTTCAGTAATAATGTTTATATTAACATGGGAAAACTTTGCTTTTAAGAGGTGGAGCCTACGGAATCGGAGTGAAAGGTGATGTATCCCGAGGACGATGCCGAGGGTGTGCTTACAAAACTGTTTGTGCTTCCTTTACTCTCAGCCTTGTTCAGGTGCTTCTGATGCCCCCAGTCAGCTCCAGCACCAGCCCCGTATCCAACGCCTGTCCTGGGCCTACAAGCAGAGTGCCCGGGAGTCTGCTGGCTGCGCCCAGGTGAGGCCACTTCACCCTGGTGTTTTGCGTCTCGCAGGCGCTCCCGGCACCCCTTACCAGAGCCACAAGCCCCAGGGCTCTTCTTTCCAGCAGGTCTGTCTGGTTTGGGGGAACCCTCAGGCGAGTTTCCCCGACTACTGCTCCTTTTGTGTTCTGAGAGCCGCCTGAGCGCTTGAGGCTCACGCTCAAAGTCTGTGAGCGCGAAGTGAGGAAGGATGACTGTGTGCTGTTCATACACATTGGGTATAAGTGAGATGGTGGATGTGCGCCGCGGGCTCTTCCTGGGGCTCGGCAGCGGCGTCTCATCTATAAAGTTGATCACCTCATCGCGGCTGAAACACCGCAGTTCATCCTCATAGCGCTCCCCGCCACAAACCACGCGTGGCAGGTGCTTGAGGGAGTGCATACTATCCTCAGAGCGTCGCCGCTTGCGATGAGGGTGATGGTGATGGTGGCTCTCCTCGTGGTAGGAGACCAGGCTGCTCCTGCGCCTCTCGTGGTGCGGCAAGGTGGAGCTGTAGTGGGCAGTCACTATCATGTCCTCGGTGGAGCCCCATCGGTGAAGGTACGAGGGGATCCGGTCGCTGGTCCACATGTCGGTTTCGTCGTGGGAGTATCTTCTTGTAGGGGGCACCTGGACGCAAGACACAGACCAAACCCTTCAGTCTATAAATTACTTTGATATTCATTTACCTACAATTCTACAGCAACACAGAACCACAATGCCTAAGCATTGTAACATGTTATGTAATATTATCATAGACTGTAACACACCTACACTATTAATCATAAAGGATTTTACATGTAGGATTCTTCAAAGCTGTGGCTGCCAGCGCCACTGTGATAGAATACTGTAACTTTAGACATAAGACTGATTTGCACTCGTTAAGCAATAGATCCAATGAGCTGACTTTTGCAAATATTTGGGCTGATGACATAGCTCTGATTGTACTGATTATATCGTTTGCACCCTGATTCAGCTGTAGTGTTTGTAGAAAATCCTACATGTAGAACATATAAGTTGTTTGTCCAAGATGTTTAACTTTTATTTATTTATTTTTTGATTAATCCCCCCAGACATCTATGAACATTTTAATATTCTAACATACAGTACCAGTCAAAGGTTTAAACACACTTTCTCATTCAAGTGAATGGGAGGGTGTGTCCAAACTTTTGACTGGTACTGTACATTAACAGGGTTATAACTGAACTAGCATTCACCTCCATTATTTGGAGTTAAAGGTTGATAATTTCCTACATGTTATACTCACATTCCATTCTGTTCTGACAACTATGCAAGAGAGAGAGGGTTCGTCAAGGTGACATCAAGAGCCACAAGATTGATATCAGCCTGCCCCCCTGTGGTGGCTTTTAGTAAATTCAGAGAAATGAGACAGCAGACGATACAGTAGCATTGAGTGTGTTAGGTGGGAGAGCAGAACAGCAGAGGGCAGCACAAGCATTAGAATGAATTATAATGCAGGACAGACTTGGCAGGATGGAGAACACACACACACACACACACAGAAAGAAAGAGAGAGAGAGAGAGAGAGAGAGAGAGACGCCAACAACAAACCAATAAAGCCAAAGAGGCTTTATTCTGCAATCAAACCACTTGAGAAGTGCCACAGCAATTCTCAAATGGAGGTGCTCTTTAATAATGACTAGAAGGGTTTTGTTGATCTAATTGGGCCTTAACCCTTCCAGCAGCTACGAAAATAATGTGACTGTTCAGCCAGTCGTCCTGTAACAGATATCAGAAATGCACCATATTTGTTTCTCCATCGCACACATATACAGCAAGGAATAACACAGCTAAATATTACTTTATGATAAAATGAATCTACTGTCGTGTGAAGAGGTGTATTGGACACAGAAACAATGGATGGAGTAATGATTTGGTCTAATGAAGTGATAGCTACTGTATACATCTCTGTTTCAAGGCTTCTTAAAATATATATATAATATAGAATATACATCCAATCCTGTAGGAGCATTGGTCTTAGAAATGTCCTTTGTAATGCTGGGTATTTGGATTGTTATACCAATTTTTTTAAAATTATCATTTTTTGATATTCAATAAGCAAATTATTCTAGTAAATGTAATTTGGGCTTGAGCTGCAGGCTGTACTGAGAAAAACAAAGCCCCTGTTAAGTTGTTAAATTGTTTATGACAAAGATGACACAGTGTTAAGATGCTTTGCAAAAATGTAAGTTTATATTGTGTGCATTGCATCAGTTGTTTCTAAAGTTGCATATCCTCACCACAGTCTTCCAGGCCAAGTCCAGCAAGTGATTTTCATCAGTGCTTCTTTGATCAATATTTTTCATCAAAATTGATCCAATATATGATGCTGGGCCAGAATTAGTAGTTTACAGAGTTAAGTCAGTATTGAAATCAATGAAGAAAATAGGTTTTGTTGAGTTGCCCTAGAAGGCTGCAAGTTAGAACAAGCTCAGGTGTTAATGCAGGCTGAAAAGGAGCATTTCATAGCTCTGCATCTGACTGGGATGGATGCTGGATCCAATGGACACAATGCTTTTGGGTAACATGAGCAGATGTTTATAGTACTTTCCTGAAACCTTGAGGGATTCCTGAAATGCAGAAGGTAAGTCACTTACTAAACTCTTACCCTCTTACACGATGAAAATGTCAATTGCTTGTAGGTCCATGGCTAGGACACACTAGGTGGTAAATGAAGCACATCTAATATGTTGATGGGACTGCCGATGGTCATATTTACCAAACATTAGTCAGCCAGAGTATAATTTTTGACTCACGTAAAAAAAGACCAAAAAATGTGTGGCATATCTGGGAGAGATAGCATCACAAAATGTCTGATGATTCCAGAAAATTCAAGCAAGATACTATAAAGGCCCACAAGGCCATTTCACCATGCACATTAGCAATGAAGTGTCATTCAAAATATTTAAATTGATCAAGTAAAAGAAATGAAGAAAATCAATAAAAATATACCTGCAAATACTGCATTCTATCTTCCTGTTGTTCCCTCAATGGATACCCTTGCGGGACCCCCCTTTCTAAGGTTGAGAATTCATACTTGGCATTACGGTCTATCGTCACGATTTCAGGCGCCGAGCTATAGTCATATGGTCTGTCATATATTAAGTCGGCATGAATTCCTCCATCTTGGCTGTTTTCTGCAAAGTGCAGAAAAGCACGAGCGTCAGGATTAGATAGCAACGGAGTACACAAGACAGACAGACAGACAGACGAATAGATAAGAGAGACAAGTTCAATTGTTCTCTGACTGGTTGACTTTTTTTACTTTTCCTACGGGTCTGCTCAGGAATTTAGAGTTTAGATCAAAAATTGTTCTGCAAAAAAAAAAAAAAAAGTCCAAGAATTTAAATGTTTAGTAAGGAGATGAAAAAGCGTCAGATTGGTGTTGAATTTAGAAACCAACCAAATCATACAAAAATATCTTAAAGTCTTAAAAAAAAACCCCATCTACTAAGTTTATTTTCCCAATTACTGCATTCATGTTCATTAAAGATCAATTGGAGATGGGTGCAAAATGCTGATTTTGAGGAAAATGTGTGGCAAAAGATGAAAGATGACAGCAGCTATTTGCACAGGCAGCTTGGCATGCAAGTCAGTAGCTTTGGAAAAACAGGAAACAATCCTTATACATACAACTGTGATGAGTTATACATGGCAAGCCCTCTGGAAAAAAGCAGAGAACTGGCAGTGTTAATTATCACACAGAATATGGACTGCCCTGCGTTGTTTTATGGCTCCTGCTGGACAACGAGCAGTTATCGGGGAGGGTGTCAAGAAGGAGAGGATCAAAGGTTTGGAGGGTTACAAACAGGAAAGAAGGGGTTCAGATTGGGTTGAGTTTAAACAGTGCCAATAGAAAAAAAGACAGACAGTTCATGCTGTCATCAGTTTGCACGAATTGCGGAGATCTGGTCATGGACCCAATTCAAAAGCCTTTCTATGATTATCATGTGACCTAATTTCGGGACCAAATTTTGTTGAAGTGTCTGTGATTCCTTGGTGAAATGTTTCATGTTCCCTCTCCTTGGAATACATCTATATTTCTGTGATGAAAGACTGAAGTCCTAGACCACGTTCTTTCTCTTTTATCTATTTCTCGGATATCGACTAAGAGCAATTTAATTAATATAAGACTTCTGCCTTAAAAGATACCGTATTTTGCTCTATAAGTCACAATCTGACACAGATAAAAATAAATTAAAACAAAAAATAAACAAAACAAAAATAAACATGTATATAAAAATTCCTTTTATATCTATTTCAGTTTTTTATCCAGGAAAAACATGGGTGTATCCCTTCGTGACTTGAGGGAAATATGACCATCATAATGACATGAAAGTGCTTTTCAGCTTCAGTACAATCGTTCCAGTTTCACTCTGGCTCCCAACAAATGAATAGGGAACCATTGATTTTATGATCCTCTCATGCCAGGGCATTTTAGAGGAAGACTGCCCAGTTTCAATGCATTGAAGTGAAAAAAAGTGCTGCAAGGTAAGTATGTCCTTTGTCCAGCAATATTTCTTTTTTGTATTGACATCAATATCATAGCACGGTAAAGCAAAGCATTTTATAAAGTACAGAGTGCATACAAAAACACAGAAAAATATATTTTAGTATAGAAAGCTAAATTACACAGACACTTGTCACTTCAGTTTCATCTTCTGACAACAAAGGTCACATGATAGGTCACATGATAACATTTGACCACTGATTTCAGACCTTAGACTACAACAAAGATATATTTAAGAAACATGTACAAACAGCCAAAAAAATCAAATCATGATTGCTCTTGTAAAAAGGTCTTAACCTCTTTGTGATAACTTAACCAAATGTTAAAAATTTCCCTCTAAATAGGCTGAAAATAAGAAGTTATTATTTTTATGGTAATATACTGTCATTTTTATATATAGATTATTATTTTTTTGCCCTGGTCTAAAGCCTAGGGTAGATGTCCATGTTCTCCAAAATAGGGATAATACAGTCAATGAATTACTTCAAAAAGCTACATTTTTAAGATAGCCAATTCCAATATTTTGCAACATGTAAATTTGAGGGTCATCCTGTATCATACCTTAGAGCCAGTTCAGATCAAAGATAGGGGACAAGCCAAGAACAGGGGGACTAACACAGACTGTTTAATGTTTCTAAAACAATAATTCTTTAGCATCACAGTTTCTGATGTCATGTTTTTAACTTGTAGCTTGATTCGAAAATGAATGGCAGTGACTAACCGTAATTACATAGTTCAATATTTAAAACACCAAGCCAAACAGTCATAGAGGGTGACGATTTGAAGCTGCAGTAAACCCAAGTCAACCAGCACCATGAAGTAGAAACCAGGTATATATATATGTATATATCTTTATATCTTTCTTAAACTTCATAGATTTCTTATGTCTCTTGCTGGTTTTGATATCTAGAAGTGCTGCTGTCACCCACAGTTTTAATGCCAATGACTGTATCTCACACGGAGAGCGACTTATGATAAACCTGGGATTCGGGTGAGTATGCAAGCTTACAGTTACTGAGTCAACTGTCACAAGAAAGGCCTGTAATTAAAATGATAATTCACAAAAAAAGCTATTGTTTGGGAATGAAACACTCAGACTAGAGAAGTGGCTGGCGACAAGAAAAAAAGTGTCAAAACATTATCAGAAACCCCCTTCAAGTCCACTTCTCGACTGTCCAAACTTCAGCCATATTTGTGTATAATGTGCTGTGTTTTGATTGGCTACAGAAATGTAACCATGCAGCTGACGCACATGTTCTTCATCACATTTTGTGATTTGGCAGCATCAGTTATCTTCAGACACTGAGGAAAAAACAATACTCAAGACTGCACCTTTTCTCTCCAACATTCTGAAATGTTTGATTTTCTTGTCATAAATCTTTGACGTTAACTGGCTTTTATGGAGGCCTGACAATTTTATGAGGTTACTTTTGTAACACATCTGTAATGATGACCACTGGACTCTGTTATAATTTAATTTTAAAAATGGGTAACATGAATTACAGCATGACTCAGTTGCTAATGCACAAATGGGATGCAAGTAAATTCACTTATGAAAATTGTAAATCACAGAGGTGACACCATACACTACATCAAGAACCAGAGTTGAAGATCTCTATCAAACATCAGGCTATAAATGTAGCTTGGTACTAACCTCTTTTCCCTTTCTGCAATATTGCTACTCACAATTTCCTCCCGAGGCTAAGAGACAAAGCTATTCAGGCTGATAAATCACATTTGCCAGTGTAATTCCTATGGCCAAAGACAGTGCAGTGAGTTCTTTTCAACACAAACCATTTTCTGTATCAAAACCTTGAATTCAGAGAGCCATGACAAGTCTTTAATCGTCTAACTAATGTAAGCAAATTATCCATTTGGAACACTACAAAAAAGTATAGAAAATGATCTTTGAAGAGTGACTGCAACAGTCAACCTTCCCATCTTTACCAAATTCAGTTTGTGCTTGTCCTAATAGAAAAGACAAAACTCTACTCTTTGTGTTCTTAGCAGTCCCTACTGAGCTGTCTTAGGAAATAGGAATCGTCACCCACATTAACATCATCAGGTAAAGAGGAGGGAGAAAGGAGGGAGGACGGGAGGGATACGCCTGACAGTGGCTTACCCTCATCCACGTCGTCATTGGACATAATGGCGACGCACTTCTCCCACACCATGCGGATGTCAGCCCGATAGCGGTCACAAGCCCAGAGGAACATGGGTAGCAGGATGGACTGGGCAATGGAGCACCACAGCACACACAACACCATCCAGTTGTAGGAGCGGTCGAACTTCAGACTGGCAAAGCTCACCACCTATGAAGAGTCAGCAAGGGGTTAGAAACAACAGGCCAGTAAACAAAAGCAGAATCACAAAGATACTGTTTATATAGGCTGAAACGCAGTTAATGCAACGACTAAATGCTCTACAGGACCCCTATGCTAACTGCTGTGCTGCTTTCTAACACTGCTAAATTGTCCTTAAACAAGGCACTTAATCCCAAACTTCTCCAGTGGGGATGCTCAGTGGTCAGTAGAGTATGATGTAGCTGTTCTGGGGTTGCAGGTGTAAATGGGTGTAATTATGAACAAAATTAAGCTCAATTCAGACATCCAAACAATAATGTATCATCATAGATTGATGACTTGAGAGGACATTGGATTTTTTCTACATTAAACATCAGACCGTATAATTGATTATGTTAAAGTTTGTAAGTGCAGATATATCACATCACAAGTCATTAAATCGGTTCTTCAATGTTCCTCCTGTATATACTAGTGTTCTCAACATCAACAAGCAAATGTGACAGCTCACACTGGCCATTTGAAACAGCTGCTCAGCATTTCAGGGACCAAATGGCATCAGCAAAAAATAAACAAAGTTCTGTACAATATTATATTATTATGGGATAAAAACACAATATTTAAGGCATCAAATAAACTGCAAACTGCAAACTTGGTAGCTGCCATAGAAATGATTTTAGTTCAGATCCAGCATTTTGGAAACTATGACAGTACATAAAAGAACCTTCTCTGAACTTATTGTTGCCCAAAATTCTGTGAAAAAAATCTAACAGACACATGTTTTCATGTCACATCCACTGTCTAATCATTGGCACAACATAGATAAGTGTTTATTGAGAGTACCAAATATTAAACATGATCTATTAGCAAGTGATCCACACACAGATCCAGTCATACTGTATATTAGTAAACGTGATTATGTGCAGGCAAGAGCTGAGGCATTAATCATTTCTTTCAGCAGCCTATACTGGTGAGACATATGCACAGCACAAATACAGTAGTCATCTTTTTCCACTGTCCTCACTTGAAAGGCCATTGAAAGTAAGCTAAGTTCAAAGTAAGTGAGATATAATATACCCTCACATCATGTTTGAGCTCCACCATTGATTATATAACCTAAATGTCCAATGAATCCGCTGGAGCATGAAGACTTGCAACCCAAATAGGAGCCAATATGATGCATTAAATATTCTATATTGTGTACCAAAAAGAGAATCCATGCCTCATTCATGGTGTTCACAGAATAGCGGTGAAATGCAACAAAAACAAACCTGAAAAATTAACACTGTGATGTGCAAATCCCATTAATATCCAGAGCTCCCTAAACAAATTGTCACGCACTAAAGCAACAAGTTTATGTACAGGTTGTCACTGCGTGAGAATAATAATAAATTAAGATATTTTGTAATTGTGTTTTCAAGCATTAATCATTTTGGGACACCCATTGGATGAAACTGAATGAAAACAGTGGCATCTAATAACAGCCACTGAACTGCCCCTTAATGGAATGAAAGGTCCTTTTTACAACAAGCATTAGAGCTAATATGGGTTATCTACCTCAGTGAAGCAACTGAGTACATTATCTGATCATTAAAGTTGACAGGTTGAGTGCCTTATCATGCATCGAGCCATGACACTGATCAGACTGATTAACTCGGACTCAGTGTCACCTTCTCTGGTCATATCTTGAACGTGAGCACCAACCATACAGCAGCATCACAGGTGCCTTGATGAAATTGCAAAGTCTCAATTTGAGCTTGATCTCGTTTGTCTACTGAGCCGACCCCCTTTAAAAACTGCCAAGCCAACCAAAGACAATGCAGGTAAAGAGGTTTTCTTTCCGTCTGAAACGCTTCACCTGCAGATTTTTAGCACCCTTTCATCTGGAGAGCATAATAATTGAAAGTGTACCCCACATGAGAGTTTAAGGATAATCCTGGAGTTATTCTATATTTTAGTTATTGTCAGCAAATCCCACGAAAAGATGAAAAGCAACAATGTGTTACTGCGTCTCTCAATAAATTCCAATGTCCCGAGCCCCTGTGGCACTCACCCCTAAGCCCCTTTATTCCTACTAAAGATATCATTTTTTTTTTTTTTTTTTTTTTTTTTTTTTTTAATGGTGATGAATATACACTTTCATTCTTTTTTAAAGGTTCAATAATTTCCTAAAACTGTACTTTTTGGTAATTTAGTAAAAAATAGAATATGCCCAGATGTACTTTTATAAAACACTCATAAGCACAGTTTGAGCACATTACAGTTGTATAGTGATTCTGGAAAGGAATGCTGTTACAGCTGATGTATTTTCCACTGGCAGGTCTTTTGTTGTTGTTCTTAAGAAAGCAAATGGCTTATGATTGGTGACGTTGTCATTAGTGTGTTTTAAACTGTGGGCCGCGTTTCAAGCTGCGTTTCAAACACAGTTAAATATTTACTCATTTAGCCTATAAATTCATGGCAGAATCTTACTCATTGTCATCATCACATCACCTCAAAATAAATTGAGACTGTTTGAAGCAACTTGTAATGATGTAACTATTACTGTTATTAAGAGTTAGAAAATGAGTGCTGGTGTTGCATGATAAAGTATATTAATAGATTTTGGATTTCAGGTTTTGATCTTTTTTTAAAAAAATTTTTTACATTCCCTCCTCCAGAAATTTTGGGGTATAAGCATAATTTTTTCCAAGTAATATATCAACTCACCAGCCAATTCTTGAGCATATGCTCATACAAATAATTTGTTTATTTGTTTGTTTCTTTAGCATCTGCAAGGATTTTCCAACAGTGTGGATATTCTATTCTGTTCTATATCTATTCCTCAGTATTTCTCTGTATAACACCATAAAATTGAAAACCAGTGTACACACCAATTTGTATGTGTGACACAGCTTCCCATGCATTTAAATAGCTCATTACATCAGGTCATAAAGACGACTAGGAGACCTTTTGTTGTTTCTGTCACTGAACTGGAAATATGATCTTTCATGAGCACTGCACTCCCCTTACTGTTATGTTTGCACATACAGACACACAGAATAGGGTGTTGTTGCAAAAGTAATACAGCACTGTCTTTTCAAATAAACTCATTGATGAAGCAACCAGAATGCAGTTTCACTTTTGATCCTGAACTCAAACTTCTCAGTATAGAGCCGTGACATTGTTAAACCTTCTCAAGTAAAGATATGATTCACACACTAATTAAAAAGACATTATTAGAGGCGTTATCCAAAGAAATGGTGGTATTTCCCCTACTCATGTTTCATCTTGCACTGAAATTCATTCATTCATAAAAAGCATTTCCCAGTGTTCTGATTTTCTTTTAAACAACCAGCTCAAACAGCAGCTGTGGTGCCTAAAGACCTGTGAGCTCATCAGTGCTGACTAATTGCTCTTACCAGCAAAGATTTAATAATGGAGTCAATTCAGTCTCCGTACCTATTTTCACATTTGTTTTTGTAACAGACTATCATGTTCTACCATCTCCTCAAAATCCAGTGAGGACTCTACATATTTCTTGTTGTAGGACAAGGGCCAATTTTAGGCAAAGCATTTTTTTGTCATGAATAAAAGTAGTCTTTCTTGATAACACTGGTAACTTGAAGAAATGTGAAGTGTCTGGTAGAAGCAAAAGTACACAAAAGCAATGCATTTGTCAGCTGATTATAAGAGAGACCCTTTTTGTTGTAGGAGTGAGAAAGGGAAGCAGTTTTGGGAGGGCTTGTTATAGCTCAGCTCTTGATGGGCAGACATTGGCAAGTGGCAGCAGATTTGGATAATCCCACAGGAAACCGGAAGCATGACTTTAAGGCTTACTTTAAGATCACTTTAAAAGCCAAGACCTGCAAGGTGTTATTATGTCCTCACGAACATTTTTCTTGGAGAGAATTCACATTTCGGGAACAGAAGAAGATGATTCCAGCATGAGGCTTTTAAAAGAAAGTATTATATTGTAATGGAAAACAATGAGGATTTGACAATATTGCTTATAAACTGGATATTATTGGCACTTTGGATTAGAGGCTACTTAGAATCTCACCCACTCCTCAAAACACTACAGTGAGACATTCTGTTATAACTCATAACACTCAACTGAGCAAAAAACAGCATTTTAAAAGTGTATTCAAGAAATGATTTAAATGATTTCATCCTTCATTGTTTCTTTGAAGCAGTATAATGCTGCTGTCCAAAGTTATTATCAGTCAAGTAAATATTAATGTCCCAAAATTTGTCCCTTTGAGGTTGGTTCTTCAAGTCAATGATAACCATGCATGTTATTAAGATCATTAAAGTAAGAGTATCATATTTCTCCTATGAGTATGTGCAGAGGTACTAGATATCTTGCTGTGTGTTTCAGATTTCAACATTAAAGTGCTTAGTGCAGGAGTTCCTGGTCGGCTTGCCTCAGGTGTACAACGCTTAATTAAAAAAAAGGTTTGTTTAATGTAAAAATGTCGACTAACAGATGGTTACTTGTAGAAATGATAACAGAACTGAGGCGATGTATTATAGATAAACTGAGGCTGAGGCGCTTTTATAAACACAATGTTCTCCCACTTAGAATTAAAAGAGTGTTATCATATACGAGTCAACCCACATTTAACAAAACCTCTACCTCTACTGTAATCCATGTGGTTTAAACAGGAGCAGAGGGTGCTTTCTATAACAACCAGAAAAAACTGTCAAAGTACATTTTCCTTATGGAGAGAACTATACTGCGTTGACTTGCTTTTAAGATGTCAGGATGGCTGGTCTAGCTGCAACACAAACAATGAGCCTTGAGCTTTCTACAGGCTGCTTAGAAAACCAATAAATTGACTTGTTTAAAAATGAATGAGAACCTAAGGGTGGAATTTGCAAACCAAATGGTGACACGTAGAAACAGAGCTTGCTCCTTCACTCACTGATTATGTACTTGAAGGATCAGTTTTCCCCAGGAAGAAGAGGGAAGTTACACTCTGACCCCCACCCCCCCCCCCCACCCCCCCCACCCCCAAAAGACAACAGAGGGAAGATGATCCCAGTGCTAATCTGTAACCTGTACCTCCAATAGATATATATCATAGATTGTATATAAAAACACACACACCATCCATAAGCACTTAGCCTGACCCACTTACAGCCTCAGATGAGAAGAAACATTCAAGTTTGTGTAAATAATAAATCAGCATGGTTACAGGAGCTACAGTGTGCTAACTCCACCCTCAAAACGTTCTTTTAAATTTTTCACCCTGAGCAGCCCTGTGCACTGTCTGTCTCTCCAGTGCTGACTAAATTAACCCTCTCTGACTGTAAGTAAACAGAATGAATGATGAAGAGGTCACAAATCTGGCTGCCATCAGCCTGACCTCACTGTATGTGTATTTGTGTGCCTGCTTTCTAAGAATAATGTGAGTTATATCTGGATATATGATAATGCATTTATATTTTTCTGTTTCTTTATGTTACTTGTGGCTCTTTGTTTGAATTAGGAAATACAGTCACAACTTGGGAAACAAGTTAAAAATCTTTTTTATTTTGCAGAAGATTCACTTTTTAAAAAAAATCTAAATGGGCAGAAGAGTCTTTGAAAGTTCTTAAAATACCTCCAAAACAGCAGGCAATGTTGTTAAACGACCTTGAAAGATCACTAGGGATTTAGCTTTCAGAAAAACAGATGCTTAGCTCTGTGAATCAAATGTCATGATGAAACATGAGAGACACAAACTGGGGCTACATGAACACCAGAAACTCTTACAAAACACTAATGAATGCCTGAAAGCATACACACTCAGCCACAACTGATCCAGAAGTCTAACATATACATCTTATATTTGACGATATGACAGAATCCATGGTAATTAATTTGGATATTTTTGACTCAGACCTTTTAACTAGCTGGTTCTTGAATGAACTACTTGCAATCATGTTTAAGCAGTGAACTCACCAGTATGGGGAAGCCAGTCAGGAAGTCATAGATGAACACGATGCCACTGATCAGGTAAGTGATCTGCAGCGACGTCTTGAGAGGCTCTGACCCATCGATGGATGATCTGCGCTTCCCCTGGGCGTCCTCCACCACTATGGTGGGGACGTTGAACTTGTTCTTGTCGGCATTGTGGCCTGCCTGAATGGAGAAGGTCTGAAAGAGAGCAATGCCGATGCAGATCACACCCATGGCCACGCTGCCGCCAATCAGCAGCAGAAAGCAAACGCCGAAGCCCAGGCCGATCTCAGTCACTATAAATCGGCAGTCAGAGGTGTAGAAGCGGTCAAAGGTGTCGTGCCAGCCCACTGCTGGAAGCGTGGACAGGATGAATGAGACCATCCAGATCCCCATCACTGTGTGCACCGCCTGCTTCTTGGTGTTACTCAACCTGGAAGCAGAACAACACATTTAAGCATAAAGCAAGTTGAGTTGAATTTTTCTGCTGTGTACGACCTGTAGCTCATAAGAATAGGCCTGGAGTCTTCAACAGGTCGACCTTGACTGATACTGGTGGATGTGAAAAGTTCTGATAGTACTAACACAAACTGTGTTAAAGTCTTAGTGCTTGGGTCGCTAATACTGAAGGTATTTGCAGCTTTCATCAAGTAAAACCAGTAACAAACAAAAAAAAAGAAATATATGACTTGCCAAGCTAAGAAACACGTTCATACCTTAGACAAGACTAAATTGATGGTGAAAGGTAGGCTGATTATAGTAATTAAAGCAGCTTAAGGGTCACCAACTCCTTGTGTTGCATAAAATAATTCAAATGCGACACTAATAACAGTCTGACAGTATAGTTAGTCTCCTCCATCAGTCTTCTCTTTAGAAAATATTTCTAAGGAGGAGACTGATAGTGAAGAAATATGTCTCTGAGAGAGTCAGCAGAAAGAACCCTTGTAAAACTAGACCACACCTAAGCTATGACCAAATACTGTAAATGCCACAAAATGGCAGATCTGCACCTGGGACATATAAGCTGAAAAAAAGCACTATTCCACACAGTCATCACTTAGAACTGGAGCTGAACGGGGGGATATCGATGCTTTGCTGATTGCAAAAGATTTCTATCCTTCGGTCTATTTGTCATCTAGGTCTACTTCAGTGCGAAGGGATTTCTATTTTCTCTCACCTCCAAGTAATTGTTACAGTCGAGCAATTTGCTGAGTGTGTGTGTGTCTTCTGGCAGTGTGGCACTTTTAAAGATTTTCAACAGCACACATACTGTACATCTAAAAATACGGCAGGCAGTGAATGGTGTTTTTCATTTGCAAAACTTGACGAAAGACTGCGTTATCCTGCCAAAACATTTGCAACTCGAGTAGTGCTGAGCAGTTCAAGGCATCAACAACAAATCATATATAGATGCCAATCCTTTTTAGATTGTAGAATGGATGCAGTCTATTACATGGCCACAATAAAGAAGCAAACTTTTGAATTTAAAGTCACTTCAGTCCAGCATCTATAAATTGACTCCCTTTAAAAGTGGATATAATATCATGGAACTCGTTGAAAGAGTGCTACAGTTTACATAAACGTACCTCTCCTGCTTCATTTATGTCGCAAAGGAATATGGTTAATTGTCTGTTTAGTGTCAGTTGTCCGGGAGCAGTTTTGGCAGAAAACTTATTCTGTCTCCCTCCAGACAACCAGAGCACATGTCGCCTATTCTCTTCTTCCTCTCATTAAAATTATCTGGAGGAACACTGGCTAGATATAGAATATAGTCAAAATATAGTATAATATTTGTATCTCATAATGCATTAGCTTACATGCAGAGGGTGCAGCAGTAGCCTCTGTGTTTGCACTGTGGCTTTGTGCAAAGACAAGTAGGTCTTGTTGTCACTGTGAGTAATAATGCTAGCCTTTCCTGAATATGCCTGGGGTACACATGATGGGGAGGTTACATCACCAAGCTGCTTGAATCTATTACCAGAAAGAGAGAGCGTTGCAAGGGAATAAGCTCCTAAGAGATAGTGAGAGCAGGGTGATGAGAACAGCTGCCGAAGTACAAGGTTGGAATTCATAATTCAGACCTTCAGTGTGTGTTAATGTCAGAGACAAGGCAGCCATGCTAGCTCAGCAGGGCAAACGTGGAGCGATTTAAATGAAAGATGAATAGCAATTACACGGTGCATCACCTGAGCTATCACTCCACCATATCGTTGTTCAAAGTGACTTGAAAACAAGAAGAAGGAGCTGCTGAGAGGAAGGTCAATGTTTCCAGACAGGAGATGAGAGAGAGTATAGTCTGATGAGCGAGAGAACAGACGAAGGAGATAAAAGCATTTGTGTAAAGTCTGATATCACTGTGTGGGCATCAGCCAATAGTGACAGCTGCTCAAGCAATATAGATAGCAAGATTGAGCATAGATTTAAAAGGAAGTTTTTATATCTTATTTGAACGTCTGTTTATCTGCATGAAGCTGCAAAATTGGCCGAGCTGACTGTATGCTGAGCATCTGCAGGCATGATGCCACAGGAAGTACAATCACTCCTTGTTTTTCAGTAGAGGAGATAAAGCGAGGCAACAGAATACCGATCATCACCACATGTGCCACGGCACCAATTTCTCTACCATTTCAATAACCCACAAAGTAGCTTGTTTGTATTCTGTAAAAATGAATACTGACTTCATATGCGCTATGCCTGTATTTGCCACAGTATTTGCTCTAGAAATGCATTCATCTGCAAATGATTGTTCTGCGCCAGATGACCAGAAAATGAAGATCTGCATAGCCATGAATAACAGCTGGGTTGCACCAAAGCCAAGACCTTTGAGGTGTGCTTCAAGGTGAGAGGTCGTAAAGCTGCAAATATGCTTTTAGATTTATCACTGTGAAGCTATCGTCATGTATCATTGTAGATAAAATACCAGGGCAAAATCAAAGACATCATATAACTAAATTCCTGATGTTGGAATCAAATCAAAGTAACCCAAACAAAACGTTCTCCTCCTTCGTGATAATGAGTTAAGATAAACGCCAACATAATGATATTATTTTCTCATTAAATGTGTTTGCAAAAGTGTAATTTTCTAATCAAACGGTAGCCAAAAACACTGGATCTTATTAAAACAAAATAATACCTGCTGCTGATTAATAATCATCAGTACAGGTAATGTTAAAGCAGAACTGGTGCATCCCTAAATACAGATATAAACAGCATAAAATCTTTTTTCAAAGGAAGCAGCAATGTTGCTCAGAACATCTGATTATGTGTGAACAGCAAATGTCTAACAAGACCAAAATGGTGTTACTGCAGCAGGGTGCTGCCTGTTAACATGAGGTGAATCTGATCTTTATTATTCAGTGCTACTTTGTAATATCACTTGTTGTGAGGAGCCAACTGAAGCTGTAAGCTAGAGCTGGCAGATGCTCAGTCTAGAGGGTTTCACATGGTGTTACCCCAAATAACTGCAACCAGCAGATGTGTTGACAGGAGAGAGATTTCACCTGATGCAGAGCAACCCTCTCAAAAAACGGAGGTAAACAAGCTCACAAGTGACACTTATCTAAACAGTGTCCCCATCCCATCAGAGGAATCTGCTCAGAAATGCAGTGGGAGGCCCAAAATTTGCAGCTTAAATGCCAGAATGCTGTATTTTGAGGTGGTTTTGGCAGGTGGTGGAAAGCCCTGCAGGAGATTAGACATTTAAAATGTCTTCTTACAAATTCTATTGCTAAGAAGTTTAGTTCAGAAAAAATGATGAATTTTTTTTAAAAAGTCCAAGTACTATAGCCTGAAGAGGATCTAATGAGTGTGTTTAAACTTAGCAAAACTGTTTGATTTTCATTACATCTCTGTATTGATAATGTGTGTGTTTTGACTATAATGGTATCTAGTCAGAACACACTGTCACTTCTTCTTTAAGAGAAAATAGCATCTTCTGTGATTTATTCAAAATAACAGATATTGTCTCAAAGTTTTAATGCTGTCAGCACTACAAACAAAATTTCATTCACCTCTTTTATAAGCAGAAATCCCGAGACCTGGACAAATAAATGCAAATCTGATCTCTAGTGGTATAATCTGGATAAATACAAGAAGTAAGTATGTAATCTTATTTAGTAACAAAAGAATCAGGCGTCTTACCTGTAGTTTACAGGCCAGCGTACCATCCACATGCGGTGATAAGAGAGCGAGGTGACCGAGAAGCAGGTGACCAATGTGAGAGTGTAGAAGGTGGAAACAAACACCTTGCACAAACCCTCGTTCCACTCGTAGTTGGAATGCTGACGGCGCAGTGTTATGACACAGTACATGGTGATGGGGATGGCCATGTTGAGGATGTGCGTGCCCGCCAGCGTGCAGATGAGGAATTCCAGCGGCTTCCACTTTTTCTGCTTGGCACTGACGCTGAGGATGCTCCAAGTGTTGGCCAGGATGGACACGCCCGAGCAGACCAGCCAAGCCAGCGTGTTGGCGTTGATGACGTCATCCTTCATGGTGGTCACCTCATCCACCATGTTGGAGCGGGGCAAGGCAGAGCCTGGAAGGCTGCAAGGAACTGTTGGCAAGAGCAGGTACACGCGAGGAGAAGGAGGAGGTGGTGATGGGCAGGAGGGGATGCAGGGCGTCGGACGAGGCAGGCATCCTATCTGGGTGGGCGTGCATTCTCCATGGGATGGGCACAACGGGGAAAGGACATGGCAGTGGTGCAACAGAACAGGACGTTAGCGGGAGAGGATGGCAGATCTGGGCCTGTTGCCTGGAGAGGGGGAAAGAGAGAAGAGGGAGGCACAGTAATCACAAACAGTGGGAGAGAGGATGTAATGAGAATTATATTAGTCAGTCCAATTCAAAATAATCCTTCATCACACATAATCCTGCATCCCAGTGAACTACAGTAATAGTGTTATGTTAATCACAACACTAACTATTACTGTTAATACTAAAAATCATCTATTTCACGTGGTTAAGACAGAACAGTGATCAGGCTTATTTTTATAGCAACATGACAGAGCAAAACATAAAGCTACAGTCATTTGCAACTGCTATTTTACAGAAAAGTGAATGACAGAAGTGAATCCAAACTTTGTATATGATGGCAATAAAAAATGATTCCACTTGTGTACATGTAAAAAATCTAGCTATACCAAAACGCTACAGGAAATGGGCAAAAAACATAAATAATCCAATCCAAAAGGAACAGCCTGAAATAAATACCATTTTGGGAAAGGTTATAATTGGTGCTGAAACAAGTAGTTGATCAAGTTGATCAGTGGAAAATTAATTTGACAGCAATTTTGTTTATCATTTATCAGGCAAAAGTGCAAAACATTTTCTAATTCCTGCTTCACCATGTGAGGATTTGCTACTTTTCTGTCTTTTCTATCATTGCAAATTTAATATATTTTGATTGGTTAGATAAAATAAGAAAATTAAAGATGTTAGCTTGTGATCTCCAGAACTGTGATGAGCATTTCACCTTTTTTGACAGTTGATAGACTAAATGATTGATCCTGATGATAAATAATCATTATACTAATCTGTAATGAAAATAATTGTGAATTGCAATCCGACTTCTAGTGTTATTCTTTGTTGATGCAGTCAGAGAGGTGCTGATTCAACTCGAAAGCAACTTGTAGTTTGTAGTATTGATGTACAGGGTAACACTATATTGTAAGTTGTCCCTGTTATTTTGTCCCATTCCGATACAATAGACCACATTAAAGGAGGGTGGCCAAAACAAAACTGAATATTATGGAGTCTTGTTACAAGATGCTATCGACAGAACATGCATAAAAACAAAAAAAAGATTGCTCCCGTTTCTCACTGCCATTTCCTACATAACACAGCTCCAGTCAGAGAATCATCAGAGGAGAAAGACTTTTGTTCCCCCACTGTGGAGTGAAAAATGCTTGGCACAGCTGGAGCATGTTGTCACATCTATTTCCTGTCTTTTGGCTTGTCCAAACACTGATGTGCTGTGGGCAAGACCCCTGAGAGGGGACACTGGAAATGACAAGACCCACGTCATCATCATCATCATCCTGCTCTCACTTCCAACGATCTAATCCTTCACTCTCACTCTTCCCTCTGATGGTACGGCCAATCAGATTCAGTTGTGCTAATATTCTGCTGGTTCAAGAGGCTGCATATTCACACCAAAGCATCCGACTCTTCACTAATTTGGCCAGGGGAGAGCAATTAGGCTCCAACTGACTCAAACATGTATAGTCTCAGAAAATGTTGCACAGTTTGTTAGCATTAAAGTAATGGTTCTTCATCAATACACCTACTATTTGAAATGATGCCAAAATGACACGTGAAAGGCAGAAGTGTGTCATATTTAGAAAGCTGTGAATAACAATACGAACAGAAACTGAACCACAGTCTGGACTGACTCTTATATTCAAACTACAAACACCCAAGTCCAACATATTTATAATGATCTCCCTGGCACCAAAACAGGTTACCAACTCTGCCTAATAGACAAGCTTCTCAAAGTCCATGTGACTTTTGTTTGCAAGTCATTTAGATGTAATACTGCAGTGTGAATCTAAACACACCAAATACAAGATAGAAGATATTTTAAAAAAGCAACTGTTCCACTAACATTTCACTATGGAAACGACCAAAGAAAACACATCGTGTTAAAAAGTGTTATCACACCATCAGGAAGCACAAAAAAAAACCCACATTACACCAGGCGGGGTTAGGCTATAAAAAGATTCATAGCTTTGATGCAGGAATCCCCAGGTGGTTGGGATGGACTGAGCCGCAGTCTGTCTGTTGACAGAGGGCTGAAAACTCAGCTGAGTCAAATACTAAACACTTTAACAGTGTTACACGATCCACCACAGCTTGAACCAAGTCCCAGTCCACCTAAACTGGTGCCATGAGGAGAATACAGTGAATCTGTTTTGTTTTTAGAAGCAACAGAAGATAGATGGAGGAAAACCATCCAAGACAAAGACATAACTTAGAGTAAATACAGGTAAAGTGCTTTATCCCCTGCAAGTAAAGGAGCGAGTAATGATAATAATATTTAGAGTGAAGAAGTTAAGTTTGGTCACAGTTAGTAGAAAAATCTGTAATTACGACAGGACAGACCAAACTGTTCTGTGGTGGAGAAGTGTTTGTAAGACAGTGGATCACTAGCTCTCTTACAGCCTATGCTATGATTTGATGAAACATAATTACACCACCCCTTCTCTACATCTTCCCCCCAGTGGGAATACGTTTTACTGTGTCTCCCTAACACTTTTCTTATAATGCATGGACTGTGTATCTTATGTCCAGGAAACTATTTAGTGAATTTGTGAAATAAATTCCTCCAGTTGCAGGGCCATGCATCAGAAAAAACACTGCTGAAATGAACATTTACTGTAATGAACCCGTTCAACACTTTTTCCACACTTTCTCCTTTCATGACAGTATAACTTATATATCTAATATGGAGCCTGGGGATAACTATGGCTACAGTTCTTTTTTCCCAAAATGATTAGTCAAGAAGCAGGTTCTGACATTTTAGTGTATACTTTAATCACTTCCATTAAACCTTTGAACCCTCAGCTGTTTCAGCTTGATTTTCATTCCCTTTATTTACAGGTTTATAGCATTGTTACTACATGCCTTAGCTAGTTAGTTTAGCAACGCATCTGCCCTATGAAAGTCACGCTGCAATAGCTACTAGCAGTTAGTTT
This sequence comes from Scomberomorus guttatus, assembly GCA_038419695.1. Lineage (NCBI taxonomy): Eukaryota > Metazoa > Chordata > Actinopteri > Scombriformes > Scombridae > Scomberomorus > Scomberomorus guttatus. The sequence continues at coordinate 14,296,998 of CM076449.1, read as the reverse complement.
GCACTGTGGTCATGGATGTGCAGGAAACAGTCATCTAGATTGCTTTGTATACATCTATCAGTGGAAAAGGTAAGTAGTAGTAGTACTAAGTAGTAGTTTGAAATAGTAGTTACAACTACAACTACAATAAGCACAGTTTGTGATACAGTGAGAAATAACTTGCAATACCAGAATCAAATTCCAGCTATTTAACTGATAATGTGATCATGACATGTAGGCCCCCTTTTGCAAAATAAAAACTTGTCTCTCAGCTTCTTTACCTGGAGCCGATCTAATTCATGATGGACAGAAAGCCTGATCAAAGAGTAAAAGTTCATGATCAGCTGACCACAAGATCAATTTAAGAGATCAATTACACTGTATCTTGTAAGTCAGCCTCATAAATTCCTTTCCTCTTTATTTCTCATGTTCTGTTAGGCACAGGAATATGGTTTTACAGTGAAGAGTTCAATCCTTCAGATCAAATTAAGTGAATGTACTATTTCATTAATAGGCATGGATCCCAAATTTACTCTGGTTTAACACCGAACTTTGATTCTAGTTTCTTGTGCCTCCCCTGCATTAACTGGAAGTTAAAAAAGGCATTGGAAAATATTTCAGTCACAGTGAGGGAAATGGTCCCTTGGCTTATAACCATGTGATGCAGGTTCAATAAAAAGTCACATCTGTTTATGTGGGAATTGCTCATAAAAGGTCACATAATACCACAGAGACACTGCAATAGACTACTTAACCAACCGTATGCTGCGTAATCAAGATAAGTCATGTTTCAACTTAGGCACAATATACCAAAACTATTCCCCTTTCTATCTATCCAGCTGTGTTTGTAATTTACCATGTAGGCAGAGAGCGGAGAAAAATAAACTCCAGGCCCTCCAGGCCCTCCTGCTTGGGTGACTCATGAGGCTCAGGAGGGACAATAGCAGCATTCTGTTAAATACAAGAAATGGCAATTAAGTTATTCCAGGATGTTTACAAGCAACTGCAGTTTTGCTACCTCTGGGAACAGCTTGAGGTACTACGGAGATTTAAAACCAACAATAAATGGATGGTATTTTTAAAAACCGGTGATGTTATTTTAAACCAATATTCACATTTTGATAGTTCCAGCCTTTATGTAGAAGTCAACTACCCATAAATAAGAGAGTAGATGAGTTGAGGACTTATGTGTTACTGTATAAGACTCCACTGAGAATCCACAGCTAACTGCTAGATGTCTAAAGGAGTAATAATGCCAAAGCTGATGGAGAGCATGAGCACAATTTACACCGTCTCTGGTATCTAGCCAGTTCTGTTTGTGCACGTTTATGCTTGTTGAAATTCTTTGTCACTCAAACAAACATACAATTAAGCCAGCAATTCCCCTCAAGCAGCACCTAACAAGGCCAAAACATGTAATAAAGTGTACCTAAGCGCTACAGTACACTGTGCTACACTGCCTCCAAAATGATTTTTTCACAGTGCATATTCAGAGATCAGAAATAGAAGATGCAGACACAGTTAATTATGTCTACAGTGTGGGTAAACTCTGAAATACAACAGCAGACTACGAATTAGATCCAGTCAGAGAATTATTTTATGGCATGAACATCCGATCTGTAGCTTGAGCGTCAAATGTTAAACTTCATCACATCCTTCTCTTGTGTAAAGAAAAATAAAGAAAGCAGGCTACTCAAAGTGACACATACTAATTAACAAACTAACACCAATTAGCCCAACCTTATCACCCGACAAGAACAATAATATTGCATGATTCTGCAAAACCCTGGATGACATTTAATCATGTCCATTAGTGACGTAGATGCCTACATTTTTAAAATCTTGCTCTCTACAGTATCTGAGCATGGCAAGTATGGTATGGTTGTGGTTAGGGAAATACTGGATAAAGCTACATAAATGACACATGTAACACATTGCATTGGCACTGCATGTTGACGTTGGACGCAAATCATGATGTAAGGAATCATCCATTAGAAAGCATAATTCTTAGGATACTTGGGGCTGAATTAAACATGATCAGTGGATTGGATTATGTTTACTTCATTATGTTTGTTTATTTCCATCCCCATTACTTGTTACTATTGGTAACAACTACTCCTCCTGCTAGAGGAGGAAAAAACAGATGAAGATGAGTTAAATATGGATGAAATAGGATGTGTTGTATGTTGTGATCCAACAGTTGCAGCAGCTTTTAGTGTGAATACAGTATGTTAATACTGGCAGTTACAACTAAAGAGATTTTGTCCAGACTCAGTAAAAAATGTCCAATTTTCTCATTAGTAACCCTTCAAAGAATAGGCAACACAAAACGCTCTGTTGTTTGTATTTTCTCTCCATTTTCTTCTTCATTTTCTTTTACAAGAAGTACAGTCAGAGCAGACTTGCAAAATGCAACAACTTTTAGATGCATGTTACACAATTTGGGGGGAAATCTGGTCAAACCAATGTATTAGTAGTATTAGTATGAGTAGCAGCAGTGGTATAGTGGTGTCGTAGGAGCATTAGTGGTAGTAACAGGAATAGCAGTGGTAGTAGCAGTGGTTTTATTTAAACGCTTGACTGACGGGCTTCCTAACCACAGTGGAACTAACAGCTCGATCACCCACAATCCCTTGGGCCTCCGAGCCAAATCTGTCCTCTACACAGGGGAAATCAGCACTGACAATTACAAACACGCTGTAAAGACTTTCTAACATCAAGATAGTGAATGTTAAGAAAGATCAAAAAACAGAAATGTATCACTGTAATTTCAAATGTATTTTAATAATAACACATTTTGCACTTTCTCTAGCCGACATGAACCGTTTACATCCAAACGTGAGCAGTCGCCTTAGAGTAAAGGTGCTGTACAGTAAATAATTAATATTTTCGTCCTGATGAAATTTGGTGGAACAAAATGATTTCTGTGACTCCTGCTGTCAAAATGTGCTTTTTTGCCTATAACTATGACAACCAACAGAGATAAAGACACTGGAATGATGCCTTTGGGTGTAACAAGATGTGGTGGCAGAGGTACAAGTCATTATAGAGTTGAATGTTGCCTTCTATTAGCTCTGCTAGCTATACCTAGTTTAAAAATGGTCAATAAATAATGCAACATGATCAAATTTCCCTCAGCAAGCTGTAGAAAATATTCAAAAACAGCTAAATGACTCTTGTATGATTCACAATCCTTTCTACCCGATCTTTAGAGTACATGATATTTTGTGTGTGTTTCAACACAGATTGCTGAGAACTGCTTTCTTATGTCTAGGCACAACATAAGTCACTTGCTACCATAATGTATAAGTCGATGTTAACATAAAGGCCAACAGGCTGTTTGCGCAAATGCTTTTACAGAAATACCGTCAGCATTGTGGAGGCCTGGTGAAAACTGCTGCATGGGGAGCTTTTCTTCTCCTCATCATTCTGCACATTAGTCACATTGTGGACTGCAGAAAAAAAAGACCACAGTTTTTCATTCTTCATTTCAAACTATAATCAGCTGAGACACAAAGAGAAAGAGTGTGCCTAGACAGATTTTGGCTGGCATAGAGACAGATTTTTTTTTGCTAAAACAAAGGCCAAGATGCATGACAGTGTGTCTGCATGAGATCAGACCAGTAATTGAAACCTGTTTCAAGGAAGATGATGATTTTCAAGGCACCATCTAACCACACTCATCAGCACAATGTCGGTCAGAGTGTTGGGTGTGGTACAGTGTGAAAGCCAGAGCACATGTGTGCTGCTGACCCACATCTCTCAGCTTCAAATTGGCAGGAGCTCAGGTAGATGGTGGGGGAGGGGTGGTGGACTCTTTTATAAGCTCCCTGCTGACAGGTGTCATGCACGGGGTCTTATTGCCCGACCAGCCAGTCATCCCCGGAGCTGTCAGAGAGGAAAATGCTCTGCCCCGGGAGGCAGCACAGCTTTCCCCAGAGCATAGCCTCAATGTTTAATATTACATCTCTGATGCTTACACATGACACAGGTGCTTTACTTTCAAAGTCAAGTAAGCAGGTATATTTTTCACCCTGTTTCACATTTACAAGTACAGTCCTCTACAGCTCTGGGGGTTAAATGCCTTGTGCAGGGCAGTCACTAATTTCCCAGTCCCACTTTAAAGCAATTACAAAATCTACAAGAAATGCACTGCTGTCTGCTTTTTATTTATTTTAATTGTTTTTCTTGTCTGTAAACTGGCTAAGCTATTTTTCTCTGGCAGTAATCTGTTCCCTTTGTTTAGTTATGCTGAATGTTCTCTAACATTACTGTCTGTTTACATTCCTAAATCCTGGACGTTTGTGCGAAGCAGCTAAAGGGGATCCTAATAAAATGAGAAAATCTGATCCATGGATTCTTTTTCCACATGCCTGTATCACTGTCATCAGGTAACCATCCAAAGATGTAGCCTGAATTAGCATCCAAGTCTTCTGAATATTTTTATTTGCATGTTACAGACCTGAAATTATATTTTTGTTTATTTTCCCCCAAGAAGTTAGACTCTCAAAAGTTAATGTAGTTCTTGCATCAATTCTCTTTGTAAAAACATAGAGGACTGGTTTGATGGACACTAATAGTATTAAATCCTACTAATGGTACTAAATTGAATTGTTGAGTTGTAAACATTTCCACCATCAGCCTGGAGAAACTGCATACACATTATCTTGAACTCTAAAGTTACACTCCTCTTTGCAAGAGGAACAACTAAACAAATAAACACAACTAAAAACATTTAGTTTGCAGGCTTTCCATTTGCTCTCTTTGTGGACCACAACCTCATTTAGCCAGGGGAAGGATTTACCAGAAACATTTTCCTGGTTTTAAAGGGGAGTGTCATTAACAATGTTCAGGGATTGGCCTCCTGATGAGAGTGAAAGGGAATAGTAAAATAATACATAAGAGAAGTTATCAGCAGCACTCCTTCACCCCATGAGGGATTAGGTTGGCCCTCAGAGGCCAAAACACTATCAATCTTACTCACATCCAGTGAGCGCTCATTATCTAGTTATCAATGAGAGTCCCGGAGAGGTTCCTCCATGCGTGACAAATGATCAGCAGGAGCGGCTTTAACCCACTGTCCTGCAGAAAAGACTCACTTCTGACAACATAGGTGATTAACCTCTTTAAGACTCAGGAGGCTGATATTGTTACATTTCTGGAACTGCTGGTTGAACATTTTATTATTAGTAGATTCCTGGACGAAAGGAGGAATAAATGACAACACAGTCATGTCTTTGGATTTTTCCTAATTACCCAAAAGGGCTTTTTACAGGGCGATGTTACCCTCTCACAAAAACAGGCAGGCGTGATTGGAGACATTTCCAGGATGCCTACCTACTCTACGACCTCATTACTTGACAATCTGTCTCTAATTTTGTTATATGTGGCTCCGTTCAAAATTCTTTGTATTGCATCCAAGCCCAAAATGGGCCAACACTTAATTAAGATCTATTAAGATTCCTGTTACCTCTACCACTGCCCTCTCACTGGGCTGAAAAAAGTATTAGAAAGTTTATAAAGCAGCCAGTGGTGATAAACTCGCCAGCTTAACTTCCAAGCAAACATATATCTAGCCCACCACTGTCATCATCCCTCCCACCACAACTCCCGGCTGTCTTCATTTACATTACAGCCAGAGGACTTAATGTGTCATCAATAACTGACATGTCCTTATCATCCCTTCATCAGATAAGCCATGTAAGCCATTGGTAAACCACTATCACATTATGCATGCTGCTCCACTGCACAGGAGCAGAATGGATGTCTAATTGTGTATGTTGCATAGCAACTGCATCAGTCTCGTAAAAAACATTCGGCAGGAAAAATAATAACGTTTACCTTAAAAATTATTTCTTTAAACAAGGCCATGTAACTCCTGCTGAACAGCTCCAAAGTGTCTGCAAGGGGCAATTACAGGATCATGGCACGTTGAATGTCCCCATATTTCCCCAAAATTCTCCTGAGTCAGCTGCATTACATTGATGACATCATCATTAGGCAACCTAACTCAGAGCTAATGCTTCGTTCATGTCATATCAGAGTTGTCATAATTATGAGTTTGATGATATTGGACACATAAGTGTTGTCACCCCCTCATTCACTCATTCACTACTCTCTATATAACGGACACCTAATAGTTTACTCTTCTGTATAGGACTCTACAGTTATGAATCATCATAATTTTGTGTCACCACTGACAGGTGAAGTGTCACACAACACTAATCTTTATATCTATCAAATGCAACGCATTGCATTGTGGGATTGTTGGGGCACTCAGACTCTCAAAAAAAATGGCAAAGCAATACAAAGATCTTGACACTTCGAACCAAACTGGACCAAAAACAGGAAAAAACTAATAAAAATTCTTGTGACAAGTTAACATTGATGTAATTTAGAGTTTAGTCTGGCTCTGACTCCATAAATGATGTTGGACATCATTTTACATTCATGGTTGATTCTACATCATCTGTAGAGCTGCAACGATAAGTCGATTTATCAATTAGTCGATGAACAGAAAATTAACAGTAACTATTTTGATAATCAAATAATCGTTTTTGTCATTTTTTAAGCAAATATGCCAAGAAAAATGTGTTGCTTCTATCTTATCAAAGTGATGATTTCATGCTTTTGTTTGACATTCACAATAGTAAACTGAATATATTTTGGTTTTGGACAGTTTCAGACAAAACAAGACATTTTAAGACATGACCTTAGACTCTGGGAAATGTTAATTATTTAGTCATGTTATAGACAAAACAATTTACTGATTAATCGAGAAAATAATCAGCGGATTAATGGATAATGAAAATAATCGTTAGTTGCAGCCCTAATCATCTGCATTACAATACAACATAATGTAGGCTACATTAACAACCTCAATCTCGTCATTTGCTGGTTTGTGTAGTTGACTACAGTTGACCTTTCAAATCACTACATTTATTTTGGGTTTTTTTCCCACAAGTAGAACTGCAGTATAGGAGGTTTTATTTGCCCAAATACAGGCCAAAGCAGCCTCTTTTAAAGAAGGATGCTTCTGCTACATCTCCAACAACAGTGTTTATATCTATCAATGGCCTGCCTGGTCTTTCAGACATTGGTGAATGGGTAAAAATACTTGAAAAACACACATCTGTTACATGCTAGAAATAAAAAGCTACTCAGATCCATTTTCCTGGGGCATTATATCCACGTCACCATTTTGTTCCAGTCTATTCGGAGTAACATAAGGACAAAGTTCATGGCGCAGTAGCTGGTATGTTTTTCAACTATGAATGAAACATTGTCTAGGAAACACAGTTTGGTGTTATTAGAGTAGGATGATAGCTTACATTTATATATACTGTATAATGGTCTTCCCATAGTGAGTAACTCCCCTTAGCTGCTGTCAATGTAAAGTATCAATTTACAGCAGATGACTTCAGACAGCAGATATGCACAATCACTAATACTCAAGGACTCAAACAACAACAATAACATGTTGTAAGCAAATGCCCCTTCCATTTAATCACAGCACTTCACTAATGCACAGCAGGGAGGCAGCATGAGTTGGCAGCCTGCTCTGCCACCAGAGGACCTAGATTCAAGCCCCTGTGACAGCCCTGCTCCACTGAAGTCTCCTAAACCGAGCCAGTGAAACTCTATCAGCTCCAGTCATCAGGAAATAGTACAGTAAACTCTAGAGATGCTCTGTGACCTTGACCTCTGACCTTTCAGTCAAGAGAGGCAAGCTAAGACAATTTCTCTACTAAATCATTATCCTTTAAACTACTGACTGCAAGGTAGACTCCCTAATCAATGTATCAAAAGGGTCAGTGCGGTCATACTTTTTGGGTCAGAGGCAAATAGTCTCCCTAGTAACAAGTATAAAAAACAGTCAAGTACAAAAAGGAACAAAGGTTTTTTTTACTTATTCCTGGATCAGGCTTTTTTTTTAAAGGCAGGTTTAAAATAAGGTATTGCCAAAAGTATTGTTAGTAGGGCTGCAACTAACAATTATTTTCAATATTGTTTAATGCCGATTATTTTCTCAATTAATGGATTAATCAGAAAAATCAGAAAAAAATGCAAAAGTGCCTGTTTCTTTCTTTCTTAGATATTTAGTTTTCTATCATGAATGACACATGAAATCCTCACAACTGACAAGCTACAACCAGCAAATACTTGGCATATTTCTTAACAAAATGACTAAAATGATTACTAAATTATTATTATTATTATACATTTTCTGTCGATCAACTAATTGATTAATCGACTAACCGTTGCAGCTCTAATTGTTAGCTGATTTGAAACTCAGACATCAAACTGGCACCAGTATCAAAACACTTTAAACATTAGAACGCCCTTTGTCCCAGTCAGCCCATTATTTTACAGTAAGGAGATGAAAGCATCAACCAGTCATTAATGAATCAGGTATTATTAGGACCAGTGTAAGAGTGCAAACACTGAATCAAGTTCATGTCAGCGGTGCAGCATGAACTTAAAAATGAAATCACATTAGATGAAATATCACTGATTAAATAATTCTCAAGAACATTATGCTCAGAGGTACTTTAACAAGGTGGAAGGAGCCATAATCATTAATAGGAAATCCAGTTTGTAGTTCCATTAAATGGAATCTGTTGTCTTCGCATCTCCACAATAAACATAAAAATGAGTCATTGAGTCATTTCTCAATGAGTTAAAGCATCTAAAACCTTTACTACAGCTGATTAGAGAAACTTCCAAAAGGGTTTTGCTAATTTGCTGATCTATAAGAAGCTAAGTTTAGACTACTTCACTTGTTTTCAACATATAGAAAGCGTTGTGTCCATAAGGATGCATTAACAAACTCCCATTGCAACCAAGCTTGACATATTTTTCTTAAATATAGTGTGCAGTCATTAGAAAACAGAAAGCTTCCAGCACTGATATGTCATATCATCTGTGATTTTCATAAGTCCTTCCCTGCACTTGATTTTCCAGCAACACAAAGCTGTACTAAATACCCAGATTACCAGCCGTACTGGTGCAATCAGTGTCAATAGGATGTCTCACCACAAAATTACTAATATGGTAAAAGCTATTAAAAGGTCACAAGCTAGAATCCAGCATGTTGTTTGATGTTCCTGGGGCAGATTGTGAGCACTTTTCTTAGCTGAGCGACCAGCTTGTCACAGAGTAAGTAGTTGAATTTTCCATCACAAATGTAACCCTAGAGGCTCTTCCTGTTTATGTTAAGCTACCTCCAGCTATGACTGTAGCTGGATCACTGGGCACCATATGGCAGAGGGTTTGGAGTTTGTCTCAGAAACAGACACGCACTCAGGTGGTAAAACAATGTCATACATTAGAAAAAGATTTATATTACAGAATTTTAAAAATTTGATTATGAATCACAATTAGATTACCTCTTAAGTGCTTGAAACTATCATTATTTTTAAATCATTAAATCAGTCATTATAACCACATTACCAGTCCAAAACATAACGGACTCTGGTCAATGTGTTGTGCGTGAGTGAAAAATAGAATAGTGTGAACACAAGCTGACGCGGTCACAAAACGACAGAGCCAAACGTGTGACAAACAAAATGTCACATATGCCCTGTGAAACACTGAGATCTGTTGTGAGGCTTCGTGGTGTAGCAGCAACTGTCACGTGTTGGCTACAGCACTTTTCTCTGAGCAGCGGATGTGATCGCTGGCTATCACGGCCACTTTCTGACCTGTCACTGCATGTGATCCACTCTCTCCTCTATTTCCACCGTGACCTCTCTAATGGGAAGTGTATTTAAATACTTTTTGAAAGAGTGCGAAGAACAGCCTCCCCCTCCTTGTCTGTCGTAGGCAGCAGTAAAAAAAACACACATAAATGAATGACCTTATATATTTAAAGCACCTTTTCTAACTCTGCTATACTTCACTTCTCTTCATTATTTAGTTTCTTTGTCAAGAACTCATTAACATTATATACAGGCTGAAAAGGGTGATTGATTGGTAGTGAATGTGTAAGTCATTTGGTCTGGTGTGGGAGCTGCAAATTTCTAATCAATGTCAGTTACAGCTGTTTAACTCCATCATGACTGTGTGTGACTGTAATGGCAGGTGTCAATATGTACGTCTTTATGTCTAAAAAACTAACTTACGAGCTGGAGTGGATGCAGTTGAGGACTCTATCAGGTGTGTAGATCATGTTTCAGGACTGTTTTCATTCTGTCATGCTGAATGTAGGGCAGTGATGGCCTAAAGGTTAGAGAAGCGGGCCCTTGAGCAAAGCCTTTAACCCCCGACTGCTCCAGTGGAGCTGCTCAGTGGCCAGTAGATCAGACTGTGGTTGTGCTGGGCAGCTTCCAGGTGTGAATGTGTGTAACTGAGTGAATGTGAGCAAGGCGTTCCTGCAAAAGAGAGGCTTCTTCTCAGTGAAACTAAAAAAAATGTTTAACAGAAGTAGTTTTTTACTCTTTTTAGCCTCATTTTTGGATGTATTGAACATTCTTATATTCCACATTAAAAAAAAATGAGATTAGCTATCTATTATATCTTGATAGAATGGCTGTAATACATAAGACATAAAGTTGCACTGATAAAAACAAAGGTGGAGGTGTAAAACATTCCACACATTTCAGAAATTCCCTGCAGAAGTTTGCATGTCTGCTTTGTGTTTGCATGATTTAATATTGTTTGCCTGTATATTCTTATGTGAAAAAAACTGCCTATAGTTAATATACTCTGGGTTATTTAATCCAATTACTGGTGCGTTTCTCTCTGTCACCAACACAGTCTTAACACAGTGTCTAATCTGTTGTTTCTAACAATCCCACACGTATCAGCTCTGTGTACTCGCCAGTTTTAATTTAATTAAAAAAAAGACGCTCCTCACTCAGTTCAGAGTATAACATAGCAACAGTATGTAATATTTGTAATTCAACCTTTCAATTAGGCCATTTTTTTCATCCCCATTTGTCTTGCATGAAAATCATCACATCGATTATAATGCAATCATCAAAATAGGTCAGATTTGCTCAGTAGGTCCACAGGAATGTTGTATTTATATTTACATTTACATACTTTTCATCAGTGGAGCTGTTGGTGCAGCTGGACACCACCTGTTTGGATGAAGCTTTATTGTTCTTTTTTTTTTTTTTTGTATTACACCTATTAAAACTAGCTGATCACCAATGAATCTGACACTGAATCTGTGTGAGTCTTATCTTACCTTTCACAAGACGTTTGGGCTCCTATCCGCTCATTGTTCCCGGGTATGAAAACATGCTCGTTGTGTCACATCAGCTCAGCTTCCCAGCATTTACATCCCCAGACTGAACGGCGTTAGGAGTGTCGACGGCATCAAGTTAAAGGAATGACCTGCGAAATGAAGGATGAGCCCTGGAACACCACATCACCACAGCTGTACTCCTCTTGTATCTTCTTGCCCTCTTTGTCTCATTGACGTGAGGGAGGAGAAGAAGAAGAAAAAAAAGAGACAGATTATCGACGAGTTGGGATAAAATTCTCAGTTTCTTCAAGCGGGCGGTCGCGAGGCAGCACGAGCGCCTAAAGCCGGTGTAATTATAAGCAAAAGACGAATTTTCTTCTTCTATTTCTCGACACTGGCGAGGCGAGCGGCGGCTGAGGCATGACTGCTGCGCGCTCCCGACAGCAGAGGCTCGTTCGCGGGAGAGACGCTCCGTGGCCGTGGGAGTGAAACGCAATAAGAAATAATTCATGGAAAAGAGGTGGGCATTTTAACAGAGAGAGAGAACTGCTCCTGCATGTTGCACAGTTGCTTTGAATAAATACAGCACAAGTCATTCCAGCAACGGTAACCTCTGAATGAACATGGAGGCGTTTTTTTTCTTTAAAGGTCTGATTTGAATGAGTTGATTTGAAGAGAAATATAAAAGCCTATTACAGCTCTAAATTTCACTGACTCTATAGCATCATTTTTTAATTTAAGATGGACTACTGCGCTGAACCTCCCATACTTATCAATCGCATTAATGCACGTTATTCACCCTCCTTTAAATGGGCCCTTTTCATTGACATTATACGACTTGTTATGTAAGACTCCTTCCTCATGATTCTGTAAGAGCGGCTTTCCTCCCTCAAGGCTTAAATTGTACCCAGCGAGAAAACTAATAGGCCCTACACAAGAGGAGAGACAGAGAGGTCCCCGGTGCCTTGGTTTTTTCGCCACTATTAGGATTATTTTCATTTATTTGGTGGATGGTCTGATGAGCAGCGCACGCTCTCCCCGCCTCCCATTCATTACAACAGATACACACAACCACACCTGGGAGATGCCCGTGTATGCAGCACCCAGTCAGGCAGGTTCAGTATGAACTGCCTTTATAAAAAAAGAAAAAAAGAAAAAAAGAAAAAAAAAAAGCTCCTCCACAAGCAGGGTAGGAAATTTCCCCTGAGCTTCCCAGCTAAACCAGTCAAGGCTACCTAAAGCTGAAGAGCTCCCACAAGGTTTAAATTCAAATTACACAGATAATTGGACTGCAATAGAAACAACACATTCTGTCAGCTTAATTTAAGGGCAATGTTTTTTTTTTTAAAAAGTTGGTGCAAAAAACCACAGTGAGGTTCACTGCAGAACAAGACAGACTTGCTAAAAGAGCTCAGATCCTCAGAGGAAAACATGAATGCCAGATGATTGGGTAGCTTGGGTAAAACAATCCTTCATCCGTTCCTTCTTAGAATTATTTAATTCAGCTTTAAAACTATAAGCTAATATTTTTCACAGCCTGGTTCTTAACCAATTAGCAACATTCAGTGACAACATTTTTCTTTTGCCTCAACACTTGTCATTGCTGAGATATAGAAAACTATTACAGCAGCAACCATACGAACTTCCAGACAAGTATTAACTAAGTTTCGCTCTGTTCTCTAAAATACTGTTTTGGATGAGAAAACCGTCAGTTATTGAAGACAGGAGATGTGTTTTTAGATTTAGCTGGCCCACCTCCAAGTGTGAAAACAAAGGAGAACAGAAAGGTTTCCTGTATTACCAAATCCCATTAGATCTTCCATAACACTTGCTGTTTCAAGGTTGACCTGTTGCACTTACCACAGCTGTGCACGCACACAGTTTTGTGTGCAATGGTTTCACTTCCTGATAAGTGGTTTAGATAACTGGGAAAAACAGGAGATTTGTTTAGAACATGTCTGGTTGTTTGAGTGCTCATGTTTCTTGCTTTGTTGGACTCCACTGTAAAGCTGTTTCTAATGGCGTCACTGTGTTCCCTGATCTCAGCAATCAAATTGGAGATAGTGGCCATGTTAACATGGTTGTAAAAAGACTGAATTTTCCTTAAACAACCTATTCCAACCCCAGCCGTCATGTCATGGTGTACATGGTCCAAATCACAAGCTTCAGAAAAAAGATGAGCTATAATGTTTATAATATAATATATATAACATCTATTATTCTAATGTTTACTTATCTCTGCACTGGGGAGATGTAGCACCTACATGTTTTATTTCAAAGAAGTTATAAAGACACACATTTGACACCGTTGCAGGCTTCCCTAATTTTTCTTAGGATATCTTAAAATTTCAAAGGTTCAAGAGAAGCTGAGGAAGACACTCTTTTGATTCAACACAACCTGAGAAGATGGAAACAAGATGAAAGAACGGAAGTTGATCGTGTGTAAAACCAGTGTGTGTGTGTGTGTGTGTGTGTGTGTGTGTGTGTGTGAGTCAGGGAGAGAACAAAAGGGACAGGTAGTGAAGGGAAAAAGCAAAATGAGCAAAAGGAAATGCTTGACTTTAAGCAACTTTTAAGTGAATGACGCAAATTCATTCACAGACGTGTCAAACACGTCATTTCAGTGAACAGCAGTGTTACATTTGAGTGCATATGACTCTGCAGGAGCCGGCCCAAATCAGAGAGACTTTTTAAGATGTTCATTATTAAGTCGTCAGGATAAATTCAGCCAGGACCTCTTAAGCAGATCAGTCGGTGGGGGGGTGGGGGGTGAATTAGCAATCCATTTACAGAATTACAATGAGCATCAATTAATTCTGGCCTCCTTCGCTTAACGAATAAATCAAACATATTTCTGTTTAAACCTGTGTAACAAAATGAGCAGAGTCTGAGTTTCTTTCTGGGACATGATGGTGCATGGGTAAAGACAGGTGTAGTGTGTTATGGATGCTTTATTTTTCATAAGTTCATTCACTAAAACTGGACAGAGTTTGTTAAAAGAAGCAAGCCGTCCATCTCTAGTGTCTCCATGTGTGATGCTAGGTGACCTGGAAGTAAAAAGTAACAGAAGGCATTCCCGCCCACTGGCTCCTCTGGCACCAGACTGCCCCCACTCTCACTGTCATCTCCACAATCACACACAAGCACAGACACAGCAGTGCTTCAATACTTAACACTGTTTGAAGGTCCCACGGTATGATGTCTACTCTTCCACATCCTCTCAGGGTTACCACCTCCCTGTTTGGAGGAGTTTGTGTGCCTCACAGTCAGAGGTAGCCTAATTTAGTAGTACTCCCAGCGAGGTCTCCTGTGGCTGAAAAAAAGAAGGGAGGTTCCAGGCCAGACAAAGTACAGCCCATCACCTACTCTTCTGCCAGGAAAGCCCTGCTGGCTCCAAGCCCGGATAACAAAGGAAGAATGAATGTAGGACTCGTATCTCTGCTTTGTGAAGGTGTTCCAGGAAGCACAAACAAAACAACAACAAGGAAACATTGAGCTGTTTAACTGTTTCGTGCGTGAGGCCGGCATCCGCAACTTCTGCCAAGAAACTTAACAGGAGCGTTGCTTCATACACATATTGACAGACTTATTTTCAGGAGTGACCTTGAAGTGTAATGTGGACGCGGTTCAGGTTTCTGTGTCCTGTCTTGTGTGGAAGTAAAGCTGTCAGAAAATGACTAATGATGGAGATGTTCCCGAGCTGCGTGTGCACAACGAGGAGAAAATGCAAAGCGGGTCACTCTGTAATGAAAGCCGAGTTTTCTCAACACCGCCTTGCTTTATCGTTTATCCCTCCTTTACAGTCCTAATGGTTTTTCTCCTGAACCAGAGAATCATTCATCTTCTAAGTAGGCTTGTCAGTCTCTCTACACTGGGATGCAGCCATTGACTGTATACAGCAGTGAGAGGGCGGCTAGTCCCCTAATTTAGATGCAAAGACATGGGTGGAAATATGAGATCAGCTTTTTGCCTTTGTTTCATTATCCTCTGCTGGGAAAAAAGTTTGACATGTAGCTTCCTCTGGAGCCATTGTCTTTGGTGTACTGAATATATGCTGCGTTTAATATGTGGAAGGCGCAACGATTACTTACAAATAGCTAAGACTTTAATGAT
Organism: Scomberomorus guttatus; assembly: GCA_038419695.1. Classification (NCBI taxonomy): domain Eukaryota; kingdom Metazoa; phylum Chordata; class Actinopteri; order Scombriformes; family Scombridae; genus Scomberomorus; species Scomberomorus guttatus. Next base: position 14,281,712 of record CM076449.1, on the reverse strand, counting down.
GCAATTGAAAGCGGATTTCAACATTTTTGTTGCGACCTGGAGGGACAAACATCTATTTCTGATAATGTCATCTCTCCCATTTCAAGCCTGTTCTTCCACATAAGTAACCATGGTTACCATATTGTGTGTCTACATATAAAAGCCAGCTGCTACCAGCTGAAATGGCCGAAGATAGTAATGAACACTGTTGTGAATGACGAGAAATGAGAGCAGTTTTTTGAATGTCAGAAAAGGGACTGATGTTGTATATTAGGAAAGCAATTTTCAATAAGCTCATATTTCCAAGATGTCAAGTATTGCCATCTGAGATGGATACTGTCTCCCTGCATTGTGCTCTCCCTCCTCTCCCTCCCTGTGTTCTCCTTTTCCCACAAGATGCCTCAACTTCACTGGGGTTAAAAATAGATGTATCCCCCTGGTGCAGCTTGAGCCTAACTTTATTTTTATGGAGGAAATGAAAAGCACACACACTGTGCTGGAGGGAGAGAGGGTAAAACAACAATAACCTTCAAGATCCAATGACAAATCAGTTTCTGTCTGCGTAAAGACAACAGTACGAGGAAGTCCAAACTGTTCTTCACAGAGCTCTCTCTCTAGGCTTTCATCTTTTAATTTCACTGTGGTTTTGATCTCAAATTAGTTCTCGCCATCTGTTGCACAGGGTGAAGCCTACCTACTCCTCCTGACAAATCAGATTCAAGTCTAAGAGTGTTCTCGATAAACAAATGAAAAAACAATCCTGCTAAATATTTGAAGATAAGCGTTTATGGCAGGTTAATAATCACAGCCTTTTTCGGTCCCGTTATGACCATATGGATATTGATTCCTCACTGGCTGCTGCTGACCACGACTCATCTTTTTGATCCGGGACGTATGCAAAGAGAAAGGTGCACATGCACGCACATTTTTTCCCTTTCAGGCTCCTACCAGGCTGTGAGGAGTCTTTACGTGTCATCTGGAGACAGAGGGAGTGAGACGGCGAGAAGACTGGAGGAGACAAAAGGACAAACAGAGTGAACGAGAGGAGCAAGGAACTGACATTGCGAGAGAACGGAGCCCGACGAGGACCTGACTGTACGCAGGGGAGGGAAAAGAGAGCACGGCGAGGCAGAGCAAACGCTGGAGTCAGAGTGTGACAGACAGGCAGAGGAGGAGGAGAGCAGGGAGGAAGGAGGGGGGGAAGGGCAGGCGTGGGAGAGATGTGAGTTGAGTCAAAGCCCCCGAGCTCCCCTGATTCCTCTGTGAAAGACACAGTGCTGAAAAGATGTTTAGCGTGTGCCCTCTCTGCCAAGGCATGCCCAAGACAATGACATCATCATCATCAAACTAGCAAGGACACAAGGCGAGAGTCCCAGACTCACGCTTGGATCTTTTATTCATTATTATTCACTCACTTATTCATCATTTTCCTTGCGCTCAGATTATCACTTTGTTGCACTGACACTGATCATGAAGTCTTCATACTTAAAAATCTCATTAAAACAAAATAATACTTTTGCTTCTGAATACAGTCAGACTGTCGCTTTGCCCTGACAGTGATGGTAAATAGTCTTCATACAACAATAAAAATCTCCTCAAAATAAAACATGTACTCTTACATACATATACAGCTGTAAGCAGACACTTTGGTGTGTAGCACAGAAACAGGAGATTTAACAGGAGTTTAACAGGAGATTACAATTACAGAGAAATAAGAGGAGAGATGGTTCTTATTTCCTTCATACTGTATGTGTTTTGAGGGGTTGATATACTGTCGCTGCAGGCGTTCAGTTCGGGGGAGCTGTGGCGTCACTGCCGGCGCTCCTTATCTGCAACTCTCTTGGCTTTATTCTGGAGGTAACGTGCTTTGCCCTCCTCGAAACGTCTCTGCTCCTCCTCTCCGTCAATCTGAGGGGAAAAACAGACAAAAGATTTGTTTTCAGACACATTCATCATTTACACATGTTGTGCGCTGGAATGCTTCCCCTGCTGTTATTATATTAACTGTGGGCATGAAGCTATGATCTAATTTACCAGTCTGTGCTATTGTTACTGCTGTACATCTCTTTTGTGACCTACGGGAGGACTGAATGTTTGGAACTTGGAGCTCTGCATTATATGCATACATCAACCTGAGAGAGATTAATAAATTATAAAATAATTATAACTACAGTATTTCCTTTAGTCATGACATTATCAGGACAACCACTCACCAGACTGCATACAATTTGATAAGAATATTAAAAGGTACCTGAAGGGTAATTGCTATGATTTTTGGTGACTGCTAACTTTTCATCTAATGCCAACATCAGGTCAAATCTTGATCGACATTTTGGTAGTTTTGGTAACTCAAAGACTAATTTGCAGATTTCCTTGAAATTGGCAGTAGATATTCACAGCCCCCAGAGCGTGAGACCTAACATTTTTAGCTGTACCATTGAACACTGTCTGCAAACAAAGCATAGAATATACATAATATATTGTATTACATGTTTTGATATTGATAGCACCATGATACTCAGTTTTACACTTCTGTTTTTACGCTGTGCAGCGGTTTCAAGCCTGTGAAGCACAAATCTTCTCTTTCTCTTTCACTTAGCTCAGTTTGGCTGCTGGTTCGTGGGAGGAGGCACTTGTTAGCCCTGCACAGTTTAATTAGATTGCCTGGCAACCTCGTGACTTAAACAACAATACCAGCACCAGTGACAGTGTCAACACTTTCTTTTATGGCGGTGCCCGCTTTCCCCTCATCTGCACACTGTTCTCACAAAACAAAGGGGCAGGGGAGCGTGTCGTATGTGAGCATGTACGCATATATGTTTCTGTGTGTTTTTGTATGTAAAATACACTGTGCATTAATAACACTAACAGAGGAGGAGTCTCTTCGCTGTGCACGCACAAGTTGGTTGGCAGACTCAAGAGCACCTGCCACTCAGCAGTACTCTGACCGCAGAGCTGACAGATTGCGCCTTAACTTTATGGAGAGAGAGCAGGGTGGTAACAGATATGACAAAACATCATGCCAGGGACAAGCCCAGGGGTCACGACTCAAATGTGTTGAGAATATTAAGATAGTGACGCTGAGCTTACAAGCAGAGCACTGATGGGACTATCCTCTGTGTGGAGCAGGTTCTGGAGAATACAGCTGTATTATAGTACTGGTGTGTTTTGTAGTATGCCGGTTATATAACAGTCAACATACTGCTCAGTCAATTTTTGCTTGTGCCATCCAACTGAAAGTAATGGATAATTCCAGTTCATTGACCTTCAAAGCAAAAAGAATGCCAAGTTTCACCACAGTTCCAGTATTTTGTGTTTATGTTGTCCGTATTTTTGTGTTGGCAGAAGAAAAATTTAGGGATGCAAAACAATGCATCAAGAGTACACACACAAAGCCACATAGACAGTACAAAGAAGTTTATGGTAAATTTATTAAGAATGTCTTCAGGTTGTTTTTTTTAATTCTTATCTCTCTCTTTCTCCCTCCTTCCCTCTCTCTCTCACTCTGTCACTCAAGCCCCTCAGGACTTACCTATTATTTTATGACACCTATGACACTTATTATACTATTGCTGACGAAGAATAACTCTGTTAATGTGTGGTCTCTGCTCCACTCCTGGGATTGGCATTGCCTCCTTGTGACTGGCTCAAAATGCGTTTTCACTCCTAATGAACATGTTTCCAAGGAGATGTATTTCCAGGTGCTGTTTCTTTCTGCTGCCATGTGAGTTAGAATGATATCAACCTTCTCTCACATGGCTAAGAAAACAAACTAAAGGCCCAAATGCTCTAGTCCTTCTTTATTCCAAGAAACTGTCTTTAAGGTTATCAGTGAAAAAAACAGCATTATCCATTCTGAAATTTGAGCTGTAAGTTTTCTAAATGCTGGTTTAAGCATAATACAAAATTTTCTGAAATGATAGCTAATGTTGCTCAGGTTTTAAAATGTCTTATTCACTCTAGTAGGAGATGATACTGTCCTCTAGGAGTTAAGTGAATAATAACATCAGAGCTAGCACGTCTGCAAAGCCTTAATACTGGTGTTTCTACTTTTTTGTCCAAGTGTAGATCTACAGTATGTGTACACACATTATTTTCCCTGATAATACTCTGTGCACATTCCTGGTAGCGTGCACATGTGCATGCATATGTTTATGCCCATGCGGATCACATTTGCATAACTCAATGAGACAATTCAACACTGGGCTCAAAATGTCCTTTTGGTGTCCCTGTGTAATTGGTATTCCCACAGTGTCTCCAGTCTAATAACTATGATTATGCAGGATCATCAACTACTACTGGTGTCTCTCTGGTGCAGAACCTTTCAACCTTGAAAAAGCAGTCATGCTTGTTTTTCTAGTGACTTAAATTTGAATGTCTCCACTGCCATTGCTTTTAACATTTCAGGCAACAAGAAAATTTGCCTTAACGTGTAAAAATTACACTGGTTCAAGATAACGTATATCAAGGTTTCGTTCATAAACCATGCCTCAGAAATAATGTAGCTACCGTGTGTGTGTACAGTTTGCAGGAGTTGTTCTCCAATTTGTAAGGACTATGCACCATTTTAAGATATTATCTCATCATTTTAACTCTTATACAGTATCATTATTATTATGCCATTATTGTACTGTTTCTGCAATATCTAACTATAAAGCAAGGACTCTCTGTCGGTTTGTACGTATGCGCATCTTCCTTATATCTCAAGAACAGGCACGTTTTGAAACATGGTTTCGAATGCAGTAATAGATATTATCACATGATAATGACAACGCAGAGAAGTTTCTTGTGTTTCACAGTGAATGTTATATCTTTATATTAATATTATATAATGCAGCATGCATTGTATCCTTGCTGTAAAATCCAGAATAGAATTTAAAATACTTCTCCTCACTTACAAAGCTCTTAATGGTCGGGCACCATTATATCTTAAAGAGCTCATAGTACCCTATTATCCCGCTTAGAACACTGCGCTCCCAGGATGCAGGCTTATTTGTGGTTCCTAAAGTCTACAAAACTAGAATGGGAAGCAGAGCCTTCAGCTATCAGGCCCCTCTCCTGTGAAATCATCTTCCAGGTTCAGTCCGGGGGGCAGACACCCTCTCTACATTTAAGAGTAGGCTTAAAACCTTCCTTTTTGATAAAGCTTAGAGTTAGGGCCGGCCAGGCTCGCCTTGGACTGTGGCACGGTCCTGTGGATGCCCTGCCTCCATCACTGCTACTGCTATTATTGCTATTATTACTACAAGTCATATCTCTATTACTATTATTGTTGTTACGATTATTGTTGTTATTGTTATTGTGCTTCTCTGTGTCTCTCTCCACCCCACCCCCCCTCTCTTCCCTCCCCCTCCCTCCTTCTTTCTCTATAAACCCAACCAGTCAAGGCAGATGGCCGCCCACCTAGAGCCTGGTTCTGCTTGAGGTTTCTTCCCGTTAAAGGGAAGTTTTTCCTTGCCGCTGTCGCCAAGTGCTTGCTCATGGGGGGAATTGTTGAGTCTCTGTAAATTAATGAGTACGGTCTCGACCTGCTCTATGTGTAAAGTGCCCTGAGATAATGTTTGTTGTGATTTGGCGCTATATAAATAAAGTTGAATTGAAAATTGTGCATGTCCAATATTTCTTTACAATCAAAGTGATTTTATGTGCAAGAGTTTATACATGGTATAATCCTGTCAAATGGCAAGAAAGAGTGGCAATAGATGTTGTGTAAAACACAATGGCTTCTGTTTGAACAAGAGTCTACTGCCATGCTAGCAGCTCTGAGAGGCTGTGCTTAGGTTGTGCTGTTACATCAGTTGCTAGTCAACAGTAAACACAAACTACAGCTGAGGCTGATGGGAATGTAATTAGTGTTGCAGGGATTTGGTCATAAATTTCAACTTTGACCTCTTGGTGGCACCAGAGAAAAGTCGGGGAATCACCAAAGTCATTGGGATTCACCCTTTGGGCACCATGGATATCTGTACGAAATTTCAATGAAATCTATCCAACAGTTGTTGAGATACTTCAATCTAAACCAAAGCGGTGGACTGAATGACTGAACAACATTGCCATCCCTAGAGCTATGCTGCAAGCATGGCCGAAAACCACATTTGTTGCAAAGCAGAAAAAATAATATGATTCAAAGGTCAGCTGAAACAGACTGCACAGGAAACACATGAGATATCAATCTAAATGTCATCTACTGGGAACCAAGACAAAGTCAGACCTCAGAGCTTTGGCCCATTGTGTCAAACGACCAAGAAAACAGCTGTTTCACCTGCGCCCTGATTGTCCATTAGATGGACAGTTGAATGTACTTTGACAAACTAAATGGTGTAAACTTGGAACAGGGACAAGGCTTGTAAAAGGGACTCAATGAGACCATGCCAGAAGGGTTCCTGTGTATTGGCACAGGCTGTTATTAGAGTGGGAACGGGTCAGTGGCACTGCCAAATGCCAGTGTCTCAAAAGTAGCACTAAGCTGTAAGCAACCAGCACAAGAAAAATAATAGCCATATGGACTGGCAAGAGTTTAGATACCAACATATATTATCTGACAGAGAGAGAGAGAGAGAGAGACATACACAAAGGATGACATTTTAGACAATGTTGAAAGGTGTTTTGTGCTGACAGCAGCAGTGTATAACTAAGTGATGACCTGTGGTAAACAGCTACAGTGGCTGGCTGTTTGCTAAAGGTTTAATCCACCTTAAAACACTGCTAAAAAAATAAACAGATATTTGATGTACTTTGCATTCCCGTATCCAATATTTGGTGTTTCATCCTTGTTATTTGCTGATTTACGTACAGTATCTCAGTAATGCAGCGCAGTAGATGAGTTTTCAGCTGCAACAATCAGGTAACTATGACCACAATAAAACAAGACATCCTCTGAGCTAAATTATGATGCTGTAAAATCTCATTCAACAATGTGCACAACATGTACACCTGAAAAAAAAGACTTTTAAACTTTTTTTAAAAAAGCAAGTCAGAAATGATTTTCAGTGAGAAGTACTCATACTTGTATAGAAATCCTATAAGTTAGCATCAATACCAGCTACCTCTCTTTATGTTCCTGTAAGCCGACTTTTATCTAATTAATTAGTCCTTTACAGATTCATGTCTCGCTGTGTCTCTGTGTCGTGCCTTAGATTGCCACAGAGTCAGAAATATCTTCAACCCTGGCACGAGTGTACCCGTTAACCCGTTGCTGAATGTCTTGAATGGGAGGCATCTAAAAATAAAAGTGCATTTATGTGGACTACAGGAGGTTGCCATGACAACCGGGCTTGTTTTCGTGTCAAGGGAGGCCAGCTGAGTCTCTGCCAGCAAGAAAGCAGGGAGGAAGGCAGGGAGAAGAGATGGAGGAGAAGGAAGGAGGGAGAGATGAAGAACAGAGGGGAAATGATGGATGGAAGGACAGGGAGAGAAGGGAGGGTGGAGTAGAAGGCGAGGGGGTAGTAACGGATGAATTGAGGCAGGGGGAGATGAAGGCAGAGAAAAATAGGCGGGGAGAAGAGATGTGATGAAATAAAGAACAAAAGGGGAGAGGAATAAAAAGAAAGCTAGACGTATGGCACGTATGATGTAAACTCACTTATTTCAATCTTGATTCGTCTGCAGACGGATTGCTGAACATGCTGACAGTTTTGAGCAGCGACCAGCTTTTCATTAATGCTGCTACACACATGCACACTTGAGCTCTGGCCAATGTAACCACAGCACAACCACATCCATCGACCGCCAGCTGGTATTCAGTGTGCAGTGGCCACTGCTGAGGATTCAAAGTGCTGACCTTCTAGTAACAAGCACGCTTTTCTAACCTTGAGGCAACTGCTACGCCATTAAAATACATCTGAAACACAACAAAGACATACAATGGGCAAAGGTGCTTCCAGGCATTTTCATTTTTTTCTATGCTGGCCCAGCTTGTACATATATTATTTCAGTACTTTTCAAGGGTACTGCTGCAGAGAGGCAAGGTATTCCCCTGTTATCCTCCCTTCTTCTCATGCTGTCCTCTTTCCCCACTTCAGCATTACCCACAGTGCACTAACGTTAGTGACAGCCCATCACAACCCCCCCCAACCCCCCCCACATACACACACAGACACAGTCCCAAACCCCCTGCTGAGCTAAAACGGGAAAATCTATAAATAGTAAATGCAACGGGCTCACGAGAGAAAGCAAGGATGAGAGAATGGGGAGGGGGGGGAAGCACCTGCAGTCAAAAATAGCAGAAGCTGTCCTTTCAATCGGGCTATTTATAGAACACAACTGAGCCAAATCGGCCACAGTGCCATGAAAATTTCATTAGTGAAGGTATGACATTTGTTTTTATCTTTGGGGGTTGTTTTCTAGGTTTAAATTGAGCAGGTTCAGTGAAAGAAAGATCATTGGAAGATAATGATCTTTTCAACACGTTTTGTCAGACTGTGCTGTCCAGATAAAAATAAAGAATGCATGAATAAAGGTTTCGGCTCTGGTTTTAGCTTTGTGATTCATACAAGCTTCATGAGAGGGATCCAGGATGAGGCTTGAGACAATGAGTTTGAGCTTGTGCAAAGCTGGTGAAGGTGGAGAGCGCTTTGGTAGAGGTGGCTAGAGTGGAGTTGGGTGTCAGTGATACACATTTTAGCCATTTACAGTAGCAGATTCTGTCATGCAAAGTGCCTTACATTGAGTTCATGTGATTGATATTAAAGATTCAAAGTGCACTGAGATACACGCTGAAAACCCTCCTCACTACAGTCATGCCGGAGCAGAGAATAAGCACCTGGAAGAAATGGTAGAAAAATTTGGAAATTGAGAGAGAGGGATAAGTTTGCATGAAGGCAAGGTTTTAAAACTAAGCATCAAAAGCACTAACACACTGTCTGGTTAGCTAAACGTAGTTCTGATTCTACATTACAGGAAAGAAAATCAACCTTCTTCTTGTACAATGATACACTAGACAATTAGCTAATTAATCCATCAGCTGATCAACAGAAAATCAACAATTTTAGCAAGTAGCTAAATATTTTTGGCTGGTTCTGGCTTTTCCTTTTTTTTATTGTGTATATTTATTTTCTGCTTTTCTCTGTTTAAGATTATTGTAAATTGAATATCTTTGGACAAAACATTTGAAGGCATCACCTTGGGCTCTGAAAACTTGTCACGGGCATTTTCACTATTTTATAGACTAAGAGATTAATCACTTAATTGAAAAAAACAATTGACACATGATGAAATAATGAAAATAATCATTAGTTGCAGCAACTTATTGGTACATTCCCTAGAATAAAGACTAAATGGCTGTTTGAGAGGTAAATGTCTTTTAAATGTTCTACTTAACCCCTCATTTCCAGCTATGCAAGCCAGACAAGCTTGTAAATGAATCTCCATGCGGGAAACATTTGTGTAGCCGGCCATGTTGTCATGTTAACACAGAGGAAGAACGTCTTTGGTTCTCTGGAGGTTGATCTTTGAGGTACTTTTTGTTGTCACCAAAACAGTAAAGAACTGTATTTATTGTACTTGTAGGGAAGCAAAATGACAGAGCTGATCATCTTTACATAGATAGAAAATATCTGCATTACTAAAGTTTTGTGGTCACTCATGCCAACAACTCAATTACAATTAATTCAGTTAATTTCACATTTTCAATTTGGAACAAAAATACTTACAACAAGCCCAGCATAAATGCTATTTGATAGGACTGTTAAGAATAATAGATGGTGGTAGTGGCTGCAGGTAAATTAAAAGTGGAAGGACAACGAGGCCAAACGTTTGTCGCGCTGTGTTCTACTCGTTATCATCTGGCTTGCGAGGCTAATGAATGTCATTGTTGTATTTCCATCCACTACAGTCCCATCTCCGCACACCACCATCAATAAAGTCCCGTGTTTAAGCCCTCAGTAAAGAGTTAAAGCCATAAATAGCCCCATTGAGCCTCGTCCTCCTTCTCATGCTCATATGTATAAATAAACACACACGCATTTGTGCCCAGTGATGTGTTCAAGCACGTGCACATCTACACGCAAAGCCCACTCTCACACACACAGGAGCTCTATTTGTCCTTCTTTCTCTTACAAACAAACACATAAAGTCTGTCTATGCTGTTTTTCTGTCCTACACTTTATAACACATACACACACACACACACACAGACACAAATTTCTCTTTTCTTGCCCTTGTTTATCTGACATGCTACATCAGAGCCCTGGCAGCCCGGGCTCCATTTAGATTTCCATTTATAGTGTTGAGGATGAATTATTAAAATTGCCAGGAGATTTTTTTTAGCCTCTCGTCTCATAAAATTGAGGTGAACAGAAAAATTACAATGACTCTAATCATCACTGCAATTCCCTGCCATTGAAACAAAAGCCATGAGCAGCTCTTGCAAGATGGAAAACCAGGTAATGAATGCATGGAGGGAGGCAGACAATGGGCGAGCCAAACACAGGTTTTTGTGAAATGGAAATGGGGAGACTGACAGGCGCTTTTGAAAACGCCGACCGGCACAGATGCACATTTGATTCACATTTCTCTCCGGCGGGAGCAGAAGCAAAGAAGTCTGTTTCCAAACAGACGTGTCATGGTGGTAAAGGCTGATGCTGCACTTTTAAGGTTGTGTGAATGTTTATAGTAAGGAGGGTCCCTGCTGCTCTTGGAGACATGACAACACACTTGTAACAACTCTTTTCCATGCTTCATTCTCATCCACACAGCCAAGCATTTGCTTTGTCCTGCAGATTTCTTATTACTTGCTCGTGCTACTCGAGACACGGCAGGTGTTATGTACCACTTTTCTTCTTAAGGTGAGTTAGACGTCTACTACACAAACTGTATTTTTGTATTGTATTTTTTGCAAGTACATTTTTTGCAAGAGGAAAGAAAACAGCTTTGTTTTTGGCTTATGTTATATAAAATATTGCTGCTTGGCCTTTACTTTTGATGCAGTTCCCTGGCTTACTCAGTACTCAACACATACTTAAAGTTTAATGATTAGCCCAGGTGCAAACTCTGAATTTTGTTGTGCACTTGAGAGAATAATGACCTGCTGTTGGTCTGTCCAATTTCACTGAAGTTACCCACTCAGCCCATGCAATTGTTGTGGACTATGCTGAACTAAAAAGCAAACAATGCTATCATTACCGAATCTATCAAGAAACTGATTGTTGTACAGTAGATCATGTTTCAAACATCCGTTTAAAAATGACATCAAACTGAATATGAATTTTGAGTCACAACATATTCAGCAATAATTATTATCATAAAAATTGAATAAATGCTAACTTGTGTTAGCATTTATTCAAAAAATGTTAATTGCAGTCTACTAAATCCTTTAATTAGTGCTTGGAATGTGATTTTAATGGCTCCTCTCTTGTCTAAATCCCGCTAAGCTGATTTCATTTCACACAAAAGTTGGAACGAGTTTTAAAAGGATCATCACAGAGAGTATCAGGGTGCATGAACGGCGCCAAACAGATGGTCTGTGCATACAGTGTTTGCATATAAACAGACTGGATCATCGTGTACTGCAGAGCCAGATCAAACAGCAGGCGCCTCTTTCCTGTCAGCAGGTAAACACGTACACTTTATATGGTGACAATAAGTGCTGAGTCAGGCAGACATTGACGTCCGGGAATGTTGTAGGGATATCAGCATTCAGCCCTCAGCTCTTAAAGATAATATGCAGACCCAGCAAAGAACATAATAAACTGAAAGGACTCTGACATGCAAAATTGCCAAATCAAGGAAAGTGTCTCTCACGCTGTGGGCTTTCAAAAGGCACAGGTATCACTGACTGAAGGAATGTTACTATCAGGGCAAAAGGAAAAGAAATGCAAGATCAAATTTACTGAATGAGAAGTGAAGAGAAAACTGTCTGTGAACATTAAATTGAGATGTGATGTAGAATCCAGCGCTTGTCATTACAAAACTAATCTTTAGTATGTATACTGTATTATTTTTTATAGCTTGTAAAAACACTTTCTATCATTTCTTTTCTGCTGTGTAAAATACATTTTGTATAATAATGATAATAATTACTTTATTTGTAAAGACGCAGCCCAAAGTGCTTCACAAAACAGGATTAACAACAATATAAGGCCAGAAACAGAAATAAACAGTAACAATAAATGAAACAATACCATAAAACATTAAAAACTATACCAATAAAACCAACAAGAAAAATGATATAAAAATATAAACATTAAGAGCTGACCAGGTTAATTCAAATTAAATAGGGGGAGGGAGTTTGCTAGGTGCTGCATCTGTATTTATAATACTGTAAAAATTGATGTTAAGTCCTGACATCTAAGAAGTGATTTAAACTGCGAGCAGGAGATGGATTCAGAAGAGATGTGGAGAAGAGGACCTTGGGGTTATGTTTATCAGAAATGATCTTTGAGAAGCGGACTGGACTTTCTTTTCTAACAGCAATACGGTAAATTCTTATCTGATCCTTCAAAATGTCAAGATCGACATTTAGTTTACTTTTCCTCCACTGTCTCTCATTGTGATTTCTGTTCAATAGGTTGCCTAAGGACAAGTTTCTGATTCGATCTTTATCAGCACCCATCCTAAATAAACCTGAAAAGGGTGTACAATCATTAAAGGCAATGCCTCAGCTGAGACGCATGATGGAAATCTATGGCCTGATTTTTCCACCATACAAGCCTGAGGGACCTAGAGAACAAGGTTTTAAATAAACTTGTGTGCAAGTTGAGGTACAACGTATTTGGTGGACACAATAAACAATCCATGTTTGACTCTCAATCTGTGTAAGACCTGTGTAAATGTATGCTGTCTGCATGGAGCACTATGTGGATATAAAACGGGCCCAAATGAATTCTATGTTCAGGTTTAATAAAAGAAAACAGAGCCTGAATGGTACCAACCTTAAGAGGAGGGACAGGCAGAGGCTTATTTTCCTTGTCCAGGGAGATGAAGGTGAAGAAGGCAGAGACAGCGCGATATTTCCCTTTATCTGCATCCACCAGTGAGGAGGCATCAACCAACACTTCAATCTCCATAGACTTGTTACTGACGAAAGTGAGCCTCCCCGTCACCGTCACCACACAGCCTTGGAGAGGAAAAAGAAAAGCAAAAAATGTTTGACATTAATGCAGTATACTGGTTTTCAGTGCTTTTAAACACCCACAAATATGCTGCCATAGAAGAAAAGAAGAATTTGAATTTAAGAAGGACAACTCTGTCCTTCTGCCAGTCATAGAAAATTCATTTTGCGTTGTTATTTAAAGGTTTACCAGGGTAAAAAAAAAAGTGAGAAGTTGGTTTGAAAGATGGCATTGAAGCTATTTCACATCAAAATGATAAAAGTTCTTAATCACCTGGGAACTATGAGCAGACACAACAATCCTCACATAAATTATCCAAGTTAAAATCAAACTCATGTATACTTGAACATGAACTGAGCATGAAATACGTTGGTATATTGATATAGTCTGCCAAGGAACATTTTGGATCTGCTCTTGCAATCTACTTCACAATGTTGCATCACAAACTTCTTGAAGTCTGTTCCACTGAGAGACTCTGCAGAGTGAGACAGGCAGACGATCTCTGGCTGGAAGAACAACTACTGCAAGGTTTTCAGATTAATAAAAAAAATAGGACCTTTAAAAACTAAGAGCTAAAAGCTTGTTTTTTGTGATTAAATTAAGGCAGAAAAGTAAAAAAATTAGTAAAAATAAAGTTTCATTTTAGTTCAAATCTTTTAAAAGATGTTAACATTTACTGCTGTATATTCAGAGGACACATCATTTCCACTGCGGCTGAGCATTTGCTCCCCTTGCTTTTGATTTCAACCTGAGATCCATATAATCCACCTAGTATGTTTGACTCATCAAAAATTAGTGCTCTTCTGCTTTTGTCACTACAGGCAGGTGGGAAAAAAAACTGTCAGCCAACAGTACTGGGGATTGTTGATGTGTTTCTTTATTCTCTTTGATGTGCCTGTACTGTGTTATTACTGCTGGTTGCCATAGAGACAAGGAGAGAAGGTGTTATTCCTGCAGTCGGAGAGAGACATTGGCTGCATCTGAAGTTCCATACTAACATGCTATTTAGTATGCTTTTTTTCAGAATGTCCGAAACCTTAGCATGAAACCAACAGTGTGTGAATTGCATACTGTATGCAAGCAATGGACACTACGCCGCCATAAATATCCCACAATGCAATGCAGTAGTGACAACAACAACAACATAACAGACAATGGCGGACAGCGACCAAGGCAGCTCAGGGCGTAATGTCAATAACGCTTTAAGTATAAGTATAATGTTTCACTTTGCTAGGCGTAATGTATTTTTTTAATTAGTTCAGACTTTATGGTTGGCTACCATGGTTATGTGTCTCCAACTGGCAAGGAGGCTCTCAGGAAGTGACGTGATAATTACAGCTCAGTGCGTCTGAAAAGATAAATACTACTGTTTATTCATACAAAAGTATGTTGAACGATAGTACACATATTGAGTATGTAGTGCACAATTTCGGTGTATTTGACAGATCTTATAAAACAGTCTTTTTATCAAAGTCTGTGCTGCGAACCACTCTGACATTATGCCAACAAATTCTATGAGAACTAAACTTGAAATTTCAGTGTTGTTCAGTGATGGAGCTCTTGTACTCCAACTCTTCAAACTTCTTATGACACTGTGAGTTTGGTGACATCTGAAAAACAACAGCATTGTTCAAATGACTAAAACAACTTAGGTTTACATTTTTCTGACAAGCGACCTCTTTTTGGTTGCGCATATAACGGCTGTTCCCCATTACCAGCAAACTCAGACCTACTGACACAAAAGGGAGGAAGATGAGGTTGATAGGTGCACAAACGTGTGATTTTGACATTGGAGACCATGGTTTGTGTTGTGGTTTTTTTTTTTAACCATGACGGAAAAAAAACATCCATACCCAAATGTTCTTTTAAACTATAACCAAAACCATGATCCTTTTCTAACTAGTTTGAATTCCCCAACTAAATTAAACCTGTAAATGCATCAGATCATATTTCTCATATTTCTCTCAAATTCTAATATGAGTTAATTTTGTAACAGTCATATGTGTCGGGTATTCCCCATATCCCGTTTCACTCTTTATCATAATAACCCACTTCTTGCAGAAAACACACAAACCTGGCATAGATCTCACTATCTATAGATAGATCTATCTATCTATGTATAGATCTCAGCTTTGAGATTGAGGTTCAGGCAATTTTCTGTGAAAAAAGTGATTACTAAGCTTATTTTCACCTCTCTGTCAAATGAAATTACATCACCATTATCAGAGATCTTACACGCCAAGAGATTTCAGAAATGACATCAAGGTGATAATGAAACTCCCACTGAGTGAGGAACTGTGGAGAGGTGACTTAATGCAATGACTGAATAAGGATTGAGGATGATTCATTTCCATGCATGCATGTTGACACAGAGAGAATACAGTCAAAGTATTAATTCTCTCCCGTGCTCCAGTTCCTTGTTGTCTGGCCCATTGAGTGTTTTTACATGTTACCACCAGGAGCGAGTCCATTCTCATTCACGTACACTATCTCTGGCACAGATGTATTAGGCTCAGTGGAGCGTGCTCTGCTCAATGATATTACCAAAAAAAAAGAGCCTTGATGACACTGGGTGATATTTTTTTTAAAGACCTTCATGATTAATAATTGATTTATGCAGAAATACGATCTTGGACTTGTGCAGCAGTGAAGGTCAGCCACCGTGAAAAACTGGCAGCAAGTCTAAGCCCCACCTCTGAGGAGCTGTTTGATACAGCTAATCTGCAGGGAGGAGAGTCCATGCCAGGGCGTCATGTTGTATGCACTAAGCTGGGATTGTAATACCTTTGCCATAGATTTGCTATTTTAGCTACAGCCTGCATGAGTAGAGTTTAGGTTTGTCTATTCAGTCTGTCTGTCTACTGCCTTTGGACAAAGGGGAAAATATTTCTCAGCTGTGAAAACAAGACCAAGAAATCTACTCAAAAAGGTGTTGTTATACATTTTCCTCTATTTACAGAGCTTCCTGTATATTGCCTTTTTGCATCAGCAAGGGACCTGAGAAGACTACAAGAAAGGGAACAAGGCATTACACAGGTGACAAGCTCTCATTTGTGACAAGTTCTCCAGAAACATTATTGTTTCTATTAATGCTGGGAATGAAAGAAAGTCATATTCAGACACATGCCTTTACTCCTCCAAAGAACTATTTGATTTCTTCATAACTGAGGAATTATTATGATCCTGATTCAGTACGGATTCCACCGTGAGGTCCAGATGTGTCTTTAAATAAAGTAATGTTTGCCTCCAAGATGAATTCCCCAACTTTTCCAAAGCTAAAATTACATATGCAATATTGTCCATTCCAAGCATAGTTAACACAAATGTACCTAATTCATTTTTATGAAATGTTTTAAACTATTCAAACCTGGATTTAAGTAACAAACATACTTATTACTTCCTCTTGTATATACAGTACAGTAAAAGTACGTTTGAAGGGTCAAAACTCAATTTCCTTTCCATGTAAGCAGTAACACATAACCCACAGAGGGCTTGACTTTTAGGTTGGAGTTACTCCCAGACTACAATAATACCAGTCAGTCATGACATCCATTTGTCCACCAGTCACACATCATTCCTTCTATCTGCTGTCAATACATGCAGGTTAGTCCAAAGATCAATAAAATGACATTTAAAATAAGTGAACAAGAACATCATTGTGAGTATTCATTATGCAACACTGTTCCCTTCATTTCTTTCTCTCACATTTTCTTTCTCACCTTTAGCGCTCCCTTCTCTCTCCCTCCTTTCATCCACCATTCACCTTTTGAAGTTGTATATCTTTCTTCTCATTCTTTGTACCTCTGGGCATTTTCGCTCTAATGGATAATAGAGAGGAGCACTGACTGAACGCTCCTGTGGTACATCAATGGCCAGCATCTCACTGACTTCTATTCCCAGTGCAAGAAAAATACACATTATTGTTTCGTACGACACAGCAGTTACTTTACTTTTCGCAGTCTGTGGTTAGAGGGAAAAATTAATCGCTTCAGTATGTAGGCGAAAAACAAGAAAAGACACCGATAAACCAAATGATGAAATGTGCAGCCATTTTCTAATGTTTAAGACTTAACTCCACTCAGGCTGTGGTTAGACACTAAGGTTAACTATTCATGCTTCTTTGCAGAGGAAAATCAATCCACTCAGCATAGATGTAATTTCAGAGTGACATTGATACTTTAGCTCTCACACAGCCTTGGATCTTCTGGATATGGATAGTCAAGTTTTACTCCATTATACAATTTGAGAACATTTCTTAGATACTATAGAATATCTAAACAATGCACGGACCTGCAGTCCATCTCAAAACAAGCTAAAGAAATGTCCAAGATAGTCATATGCTGCAAACACAAAAGATACAATCTAGTAAAACCTTCAGGTCTTCAACAGCGAATCAAAACAAATTATTCGCATGGCACACTGGGTGAATGTTTTTCTCAAAAAGGGGTATAACAGATCTCTTGACAGCTTCATAAACAGTAAATTAGGCGACAAATGGGGTGTGAGATGGAATATGACAGGAAGGCACACTAGTAAATGGAAAAACAAAAAGTAAAATTACAACACATTAATTTACTCATAATTGCTCAATATAAATATAATTTTATTATTTTTTAATAATAGTTTTTTAATAGCTTAAATTAAATGCAGTATTCCTAATGGCACACGGTCCAATGGTTTGTTCTGTTTTTGTGTTGATAATGCATAAAACTAAACCAAATGTGTTTTTACACCACAAATATTGTCTCTGCAGTTCACTGAATCAAGTTTCTAAGAATTTATATATTATTCTTATGTTCAAAAAGTATGCTGGATCTGTTTCAGCTTTGTGACGCAGCACCACAGATAGAGTGTGCTGTGTTAACATACAACACTGCAGCTGTTAGTATAATTACAGCAAAACACTGTTTTAGGGACATTATTATATGGAGACATTTTAACTTGCTTTATTAATTAGTAGTTAAAAGTAGTTTGTATTCAGGTCTTGTGTTTTTTTTTCCTCTCTGAGGATTTTGTGTGTTTGTTTGTTTGTTTGTTTACACTGCACATTGTTAGATTGCAACAGAGCAAAAAAAGTCTGTGTTTTCTAAAGCTGCCCTGCTCTACAGTGATTTTTCTACTGCTGATCTTGTGACTGAAAATCTATGCAATTAGTAAAGTGGACAGTTCGGGCTGAACACAGCAGGAGCTCCAAAGACTCATAAACAAATCATTGGAACATCCTCCACACCCGACCTCAGCCTGTTCTTAACTGGCCATCTCACTGTATTTAATGTTCATTTTGTCTCCCGGTGTGTGTGGTCCTCTAGCTTCACACAGGTTTGTGTGGCATTTTCTGTTAATTGCAGGCTCTTGTACTCCTCCCTGTTTATTTTTTTCCACTGTCAAGTATCAGCAGTTTATCATTTCTAGGAGTTATTTTAGCTGAAATTGACTTACTGTATCTTTCTATGAATCTACCTCATCTTCTTTTCTTTCACCGAATGATTTCCTATTTTTTCAGCAATAAAAATAAAAATCTGAATGGTAGAGGTTATGGCGACAGTATCCTTCCTGTTTAGGACAAAAACTGGTGCCAAGTAGTAAATCTTTCTGCTAAAACACAACAAAACCTCACATTTACCATTGATAGTTTGGATCCTTTAAATGTTCAACCTCTGCTGTAGCTGTACTGGAAATATTTGAAAATGATGTCATATTATCTACATTTGTCTGGCTGGAGAAAGTAATGATAAGAAATGCACTCCACAAAAAGACAAAGTCGTAGCTGTTTTAAGGTGGATTTTTGTCTTGATCCTTTATATCCTTATACCATTACTTTCCTAAGCACACCTCTTGAGTTTTTTGTCTGAAGTCCTTAAGCAAAATGGGAAAATCTACTGGTGACATAACACCTAAGTCTCTGTGGAAGCCAGGGGAAATCATGTCACCACCACCTAAACTCAGAGGACAGACAGAGGCAGTAACTGAAGCGACTAGCAGCAGCTGGAAGCTGTGGACATGAATCTCAACCAATCTGTACTGTTCAGTTTTCTGGTCCTGAAATTCCCAGACAGGTGTGTTTTAAATGTTTTAAATGTTGCCTCCTTCACATCCCCTCACTCCTTTTTACTCAGGCCTCCTAGAAAACATGCTTTTGGATGGAGTGAATTATCCTGCTTGACTAAAGTCACCCGTTTTTGCACATACTGTAAATGCAGCGCAGCAGTTCGAGCTGACCTGGCACAGTTGTGCTGAGCTGTGAGTATAAAAATGTTCCTACCACTTCATAACAATAGTGAGAGATGTAGCTGCTCCATTGTTAACACCATATCCTGTGCTAATCATAACATCTGAATGTTAGCACTGGACGTCTGGATCACATCATGTCCAGCACATGAGCAGATATAGTAACCCATGAGTATAATCCATGTTCGACACCACTTTGAAGTCTCAGTCACTTATGAAATATTTAGATTCCATAAAAAGACGAATGACTAAACTAATAGCAGCATTTTATCCACAATCTCACTTTCCAAATGCTGTCTGTACTTTGACATTTTCTCTGAGTAACAGTCTTCAAAAATATCTTTTAAGACATTTACTGTTACAGTTTGTGTCATCACGGTTTTTATTTTTTCTGCTGTGTGCAAACTGCTTGTCTTATTCATTACATTAAAAATCAGCATCAGTATGTCTAACCGTGCTCCTGACCTCTTGTTTTAATTCGGTTTAAGTCTCACAGATTGAGAAGAGTTGTGGCAAACACGATATAAATGATTTCTCACTTTAACAGTGAGGAAACAATAAGCTCACAGACAAAGCTTGGTAATGGAAAATAGTTCAATCATAACAATGATGTGTTTTTCCAGATATATTGGCAGCACTACGAAACACAACTGGGCTTGATTAGCAACAGTGTGGAGGCTGTTAATATTGGTCAGACCAATTTAAAACAGCATGTCCGAGGCTGAATTTATAGACCACCAGGTTTTTCCACATTCTCATGTAATTAGGGGTTTAGAGAGTGCTGTTCATTCTTCTGCTAAGAGGCAAAAGTAAAAGAAAAGCAGCTTCATGGAAGGTTAGAGAGACAGCTTCCTGTATATCCTTCAAACCTGTGGATATTCTTAAGTATCACTGACTTAAAACTCGCAGTGTATTCTCAGTGTCGCCCTCACCTTTCTTGATCTTGCGATGGAAGTTGATGGCATCCACGGAGGCAGTGACAATGTTGGTGTTGCAGTGCCGAGCCGCCACAATGCCGGCGACCTCATCCATCAGCTTCATGGTTACACCTGTTCCAGACACAGTTTAACTTTAGTTAGATACAGTATATCCATACAGGAAGACTACTACTATGCCCTGTTCTGAATACATTTCATTCGTTGATTTCACTAAAGCTCTCAACATTGTAAAAGAAAAGGTAATATGGTTGTGACTAGTTAATGTTAATCTATCCTGTACATCAACAACATAAGGTCACAAAACAACCCTCCAGTATTTGGATTGATTTGTGTTTCACTAATAACTGCAACAGTCATTTCACCCCCGATAAAATGTTCTCTTATCGACACAACATCATTATGTCCTGCAGACATCATCAGTAATGAAATGAATTTTTGGAACGTGTGCAGTTGCGTGAAAACTAAGCAAACTCAATCTGCTGATGAAGACCATGTGATGCAATCGAAAGTGAGTAAATGGTCCTTTATAGTTGAGATCATTTTGTCAGCTGCTGTTTCCAAGGTCAAGAATGAATTTACACTGACCTTAAAGCCTCTATGATTGTGCACTTGTACAGCTAAGACTTCTGATATTCATACGTCAACTTGTGGCGTTCTGCTCTCCTGTCATCACCAGCGAAACGTCACATTCATTTTCTCTGCAAATCAAAACTAGGTCTTTAAGGGTAAATGGACTCATTTAGCTGGAGGGATTCTCGGTCTTATTTGAGGAACTATTTCACTGAGATAAACTTGTTTAAAGTAAAAGCTAATGGGTTTCCTGATGCAATTAAAAAACTATCCACCTAAGGCTGAATTATGAATGAGTCTCCTCACTATTTCCTCCATATTAGCTTCTCATTGAGACTCATTAGCCCACTGTTGACGTTGTGCATCAGCAGACTGCCAAGAAGAGTTTCGACAGACTTTCAGCTGGCAGATGTAATGAAAATTCAATAAACTATTGATAACTTGCGCTCCATTTATATTCATGTTTATGTCTATAATTTAGGTAAAGTTCACCTCTTAAAATGACTAAAAACTGCCTTTTGATTCACTGTAAACAACATGGAGTAAAAACAGAACAGTCCACTTCTCCACTGCATTTGTTGAAATGTTAAAATTGACTTCTGCTTACATTTTCCTGACAAATTACCCCTTGCAGTCGTGGATGGTGGTGCGTACGACTTTAAAGTCACATACATGAGTTTTTTTAACCGTGAAGTCTTTGGGTCGTGTGGAAGGCACTGATACATTTTGTCACTTACAGTATGCTCAAAACACTTAGTTATCTCACAGAGTTATATGCTTATGTTTGCTGCTAGTGACCAAAATGTGTCACCCAATTTTAATAAAAATACTGCGTTTGGAAGTGTTTGGAAAACAATGAGCATCTGCTGGACAACAGAGTATTAAATTATGCTGCAGGAAGGGTCTGAAAACGGGGATCTCGTTGCCTCAACAGATACTTAAATGAAATGAGATCTGGAACCTATGGCCTTCATCTGAAGAAGACATGCTATTTGTTGACACTCTTACAATCTCAATGTACTGTGTGTTCTACATCTAATGGACGTTTGATCATTTCTACTCTGCCTTATTAGAATGGGATACATTTTGAGTGAAAGGAAATAAAGCAGTTCTCTGTGAGAGAAGAAACTACAAACAGGAGGAAGAGTATTGATCCTAAAAAGACTTCTCTGGGTGATGTATCACTTTTAAGATGTAAGAGCACATCAAATAATTTACACAGCACTTTGCCAATTTCCACGCTACAAGCTTAAAAATGATTTGAAGAGCAAGGAAACACTTTGAGCAGGAAATCAAAGTTGCAAATTACAGTAAGACTTGAAAACCCATTAGCTCCCTAATGGAGCATAGCTCACAGAGTGGACACAGAGGCATCCACAAATCCACACCTGCATTTGCCAGACTGCAGCTTGTGTAATGGGTTAAGGAAACAGTCGTTTGTGGGTTTCTCACAGAAAGTGGAACATCTTGTCTGGAGTGGGTGGGCTGAAGATGAGACAAGTAAGGAAAAGGGTGGCATCTGTTTCTCATCTTGGAGATGATGTGTGCCTACGTGTAATGTGTGTGTGTGAAAAGACCATTTAAAAATATTCAGACCCTTCATTAGACACCCCAGTTGCCCCAATCATTCCCTAATTGATTTTTGTATCTCTCATGCTACAGAAAATCAATAAGTCTGCTTGGTGATGGCTGCTTTGGCTCCTTCCATCTGCACTGTGTGGCTCTATTTATGACAGCCAAATGTGTGGGAGTACAAACAGAATGTGCCGCTTGCTCCAAAATGCAGCGTTCACTGTAAAAGTGGGCCTGCTGAGTTGATTAAGAATTAAACATGCTATTAGTCTGACATCCTGTTATCCCAAATGGACGAAGCATCACTTCCATTTTGTTTTGACAATACTGATATTTAAAATAGCTGCTGGAAAAACCTTTCTGCCCAAGCTAAACCTTTCTCAGAGGTTAAAGAAAATTATACTTAAATATCCAACAGGATATTTCAAAAAAGAAAATGGCTTGATGCTGGAGAAAACCGAATCGAGCGCTGACTTTGATGGGTGATTATGTGGTTACGCTCAGGCCAGGCAGCGTGAATGTGACAATCAGATCTTTTGCTCCATCACATGAAAGGCTTCATCATCCTTTAAATTGAACCAAAACCCAGCTGATCTGGGACCTATAACCATTAACAACGCCCTCTTATTGAGGCTGATGATGTAGCCACAGTTCAGAAAGGTGACAACAGCATGTTAGGCTTAAAGTGTGTGAGGGAAAGGAAATATATCACTTCCTTCCTCAAGCCTGTTGCGAAGCATTTTCCAAAACCCGTCTTGTTGTTTCCCCCCAATTTCCACTATGGTGTGAAAATTGATGGGATCCCACCTAATTGAACATTTTTTCAGCAGGCTGCTGCTATTCAAAGCAGTGAAGCAGTCATGTCTGAGCATGTAACACTTAATGGAGATGGATCGTGACCTGAGCGAGATGATGAAATTGAACATAGACGCTGTATGACATTAAAGCGAATTTAAAGGTTTCGATTAAATCTAAGGATTCCCTACCTGAGTTTGGTATAGTGGCCCTTGCCTTAAATGTCCTCCCAGCTCACTGTTGATGATTTAAAACTCATCTGTGAACTGTGTTGACTTTGAAAACAATGACAGTGAGCTGAGAGGAAATGTTGGAAAATCTGAGATGGAAAATCAGTTAGTAAGCTATACCTTACAGAGGCTAAAGTCAAAAATGTTATACCAAAAATGGATCATATGAAAACTTGTATGTTAAAGAGGTCGCTCGTAGTGATGGTCTTTTCAGCTCTATCGAGCTTCATAGTTTATTTCAGCTCATTGTTTTGTTTTAACACCTGCAACTTTACTATTTTGGTTCACTCTCACAGCTTCATTATCAGCTGCAGCAGGCAACTGTTTTAATTGGAAAAGCTCTAAAAAACCCACTGAACACTATCTGCAAAGCACCAAATGGCAGACAGACAAACTTAGCAACTCGTTGATGAAGAATTTAGCAGCAAGAGGAAATACACTCACTTACTAGTTGATACATTTATATGAATTACTCAGTAGTAAGTAAGTAGCTAAGTACTAGACTAACTATTAGGAACACCTCTCAGTATAACCTGATTCAGTTCAAAAGCACCACAAACTGCAAAATTACCACAAAATGAATCAACTATTAAATAAAAACTGAACATTATAAGCTTCATGAACGTAGGCTGTTGTATTATACTGCATTAGTTACATCTAGGTGTAGGCCTACCTAATAAACTGGCAAGTGAGTGTATCTGGCAAAAGAGAGCAAAACGAAGCTAAAAGGTTATTGCAGGTTTAAAAAGAACAAAACTACATTTTAAGACCATAATCTGGAGCAGAATATGAGCACATCCCTCAGTACACTGTAGTTTTATAGGTTATACGTTTCTATGATTAACTCCAAAAGTACACGCTTACTGAGGCATGAATTCCAACTTTCTGCTGAATGGTCTTGCACCCTATCATAATTAAGCTTGCTTCCCTATTTCTGTGATTAGACTGCACTGCCTCCCTGTCATGGGCTAACATGGTCCAGTAACTTCCCTGAACTCTGGAACCAGTTTCTTCTGCCTCAAACTGTGGGAAACTGCGTCCCAGGGAACCAAAGTCACCAAAGTCTCTTTCTCTTAAGCGAGGTCTGATACAATATGCATTTTATTGTTTAGCTTTTTTTTTTAGAGGAATATCTTTAAGGTAATTTTCTGTTAATGAATGCTACATTAAGAGCTCCTTACTACTAAAAAGACTGTTGGACTGGGAAAGTGCACAAGGTTGCATCAGTGACATGAACTGGTAACTATTCAGGCTCTGTTTCCATTGCTTCTGAGGGGCAACATTTTAGATACATTTGTTGTATTAAAATTGCATGATTTTAAAGTAATGTTAAGGCATTTGATTTCAATCTGCAAGGTTAATCTATTAGGTCCATAATGGTATATTCTTATTTACTAGCTGATTTGCTCCAGTAAACATTTTAAGCAGTAAAAAGGAATATGATGATCTAACTGAGCCAGATAAGCTGCAATAAATAATGTATTACTGTTGGCTTTTCTACAGAAATAACACTTTTTTCTGTTTTCAGAGCTGAAAAGCAGCAGCTCTGGTAGCAGCAGTCATGTATCCAATGATAAGCTCTGACGATATTAATCCTTGAAACAAAGTGACCCTGCAGTTTTGAGATTTAATCTTATTCCATCTTCCATTTGCAAACATTAACTGGTGAGAATTAGATTATATTTTTATTCTGTTTATTTGTCATTATATGGAGGCTCTTATCAGAATGAAATGATCTTTAGGAGGCCATCCGGTGGTAGATAAAGGAATCATAAGGGATTGGAGAGAAAGCCCCGCTCAGCATGCTATGTTATGAAGTGAATGCTAATGTGCTAAATGGCTAGACTGAAACAGTCAAGAATATCGCTTTTATGGCATGACATGAACTCTGTGACTTTGTGAGAAAAGAATAAATAGAAATGTACAGAGGACTTGGTTATGTGGTATGGACTGTGAATTTCTGGGTTAGGGTTAGGGGAGCAGTGAGAGTGGTCTCCTGTGGTCTTTTTCCCCAGCTCCCCAGTGTTAGCGGCTCTCTCCAGATGCCATGAGAAAACGAGGCTGGTGAGTGTGGGGGGGATGATTACTCCAGTTTGCTCATGTTCTTCACTTTACCACAATCCCTAAGAGACCTCCCACGGCCTAAGAGTCGCTACAAGGAGTTAAAAGCTGTGAGTTTGGATGTTTGAAAATACCGCTGTTTAGTTAGAGAATGGAGTTAGTGGTGATGGCAGAGCTCAGAGGCAGTTATGCACAGTAACTGATAAAGGTCTTCATTATCTAAATTGTTGCAATTTTAAGTCACTTCTTTTTTCTTGACTCCACGTGTCACATTGTGGGGAAAAAGCTTCAGCAGTTCCCTAAAAAGGTTCATTAGGATTCCTCATTGTCAGCAGCACTGTGGCTGTAGATGTAAACGAAGATGTCTCATCACTTCACAGGAATGTTAACATTTAATTTAGCTGCTAAGGGAAAATGAAGGACAAATGTGCACTGTGGTCTGAATTTCAGATGAGCGCACAGATCTGCCGTTGGCTCGTACCTTGGTTCAAATCCCAGTGTAATGTTCACTTTTTCTAAAACTTTCTGCTCATCTTCACCCAGTTTTACTTTGTGTTGCGTTACCTTAAAACCCCACTAAGAAATATTCTTTAGATCAACAATCTAAAGAATACAGATCTAGAATAAAGTAACGTGAATGAGGTTACTCACAGTCACAAACCACAGAATTATCTAAACTCTGCAGCTCTGTGAGCTTTTTAGCATCTTTTAGCTCAGTGTTCTGCCAAGTTATACTTCTTGTTACCTCTATGACATTACATCACATATTTATGACATCACATAAATGCAGGTAACTGCAAATAAGCTTCTTTCCAAAATTTTGCCATTGTTGTTGTCATTGTTGTTGTCAGACCAAGCCCCCAGGAACAGCGCTGGGCTGTGAAGCGATTTTGGATTCATCATGTGATGCACACTGGCCCCCACAGCAGTTTTTCCTATTCATAATCATTGGAAAAGGAGTGGCTGTGAAATGGTAAAGACATTTTTCTGAGCTTCAAAAACATGATATAATTATGATATAAAAATATGATTAAATATGATTAAATTATTTCATCTCCATTTATGTGTGCGGGGAGCCAACAGGAAGTCATTTTTATGGCTGGAAGCTGGAAGCCACTGGGCAACTTTCATAGGACCACGGCGCCATCTTGTAACATGATATCCAGTTCTCCATAATACACATGGTTCAGAGTTTGCTGTTAACCTTCCCTTACATCATTATACAGGTATACTGCCCCTACCTTTCATGGGTTACAGTATACTGCATCTTGCAGACACGCAGCATTCATTTCTGAGGATGCACTCAACTGTGTTCTTCGTGGGAATTATGAGACTGTGTTGGATGCATAATTCATCTAGTGCACTAGAGACCTGTGACTAAAATGTCGAACCAAATCAAGAGGAGGACTGCGCTGTCCATGAGTAGATGATTGTCTTTATTAATCACTACCATCAGTGGAGCTGTTAATGCAGCTTCTGCAAAAAAAAAAAACCCTCTCTCTATGTACAGTTGATGTAAAAGGTTGAAGTGAGGCTCAATGTGAGACTGCAAATGAGGACAAGCGAGGCCAAGACAGCCCTGGGCCTGGCGTTACACATTCACAGGGTGACATGGCACACTATGACTCTCCCTTTGCCGTAGGGTGGGAACACAAACGGCAGAGTGGGGTGGATGGGAGGGTGGGGAGGAAAGGAGATGGTGTGTGTGAAGAGGAAAGACAGCTAACTCCAAATGGGGAAAAAAGGGCAATTAGTAACCAAGTCCCTAGTGCAGCCCAGTTTGCCACGGGGCAGAATACCTCTGTGATTAGATTCCTTGTGACGATTTCCCCAAATTTTCGCGCACAATGCTGTCCATCAGCAACAAGCATGAGAACAATGACGGGAGTCTTCCGGGCAACTCTCGTTGCCCATCAACTTTAAGCCCTTTTAATTAGAACAAGCTCAGACACAGCACACACTGCACAAGGCACCCACTGATGAAAGGGGGGGAAGAAAAAGTGTGACGTCAAGAGATATCGACAGCAAAGCATGCGTGACCTCTGCCTCTCTCACGTATTCTCTCATCACTTCCCAAATTTACTCCTTCCACCTCTTCATCTCTTTTTTTTCCTTTTCTTCCCAGTTTTCGCCCTCTGCCTACCTTCATCCACAAAGACAATTCCCTTTCTATTTCTGTCCCTCTCATCCCCTCCCCAACAAGTGCTTTAATCATGGACAGTATCAAACGGCTCAAACTGCCTCCTAATGAGCTGTTACTATAGAAACAGCTCCTGTTAACATTACTGCCACGCAGCAACCCACCCACATCTTCTTTGAAAGTACCATAAGCTGCATATTTTTTTGTATATTTTACCATTCCAGCTGTGGCAAGCTTTATTAAACAGAGGGCAGCACCTTAACAAATTTGTGTGTGGCTCAAAGTTCTGCAAATTCCAAGCAAGCGCTGTCATGGTTACTGTTAAACTGTACGCTCCTTGCAAAACGCAGGCCTGAGAAAATCACTGAGAGACAATTCCTGTAATGGAAATCCTGTCAGATAAAGGGCTTTCAGATAAAATGCACCTCCGGCTGTGATGGTAAAGGTCATCGGCTACTACAGATTATTTTTCTAAATGTACAACTTGGCCTTCAGTTTGCAGTTAACGTGGTTCGTTTCTGTTCAGTTTTTAACTGGGTAATGCTCATTTCACAGCTGAAAACATATCCTCCGCTTTGTGTTAGCTTCTTAGCTACATAAGACTGGTACATGGCAACGGGGTACTTTTCAAATTTTCACTGATGATGGGGTGCATAGCATAGCGTACATGCTAAAAGTTTCCTTCTTGATTTCATCTGCATATAATCGCAAAAATATTTAAAATTTTTAACCTTTATTTGATGGTTTTAGGGATTTTTATGCAATATTCATGATGCATGTACTTTGCACAGTACATCACATGTATACGTATTTATAGTTTAAAGAACTGATATCAGATATTAGATCAGGTTTCCTATAGCTTTAATGATTCTGGTGGCAATCTGTTCAATATTTGCTTCCTCAAGCATGCTGACATTTGTGTGACCATCCGCCCAGCGGATGTGCGGGAGTTTTCAGAGGCATATTTAGTGGTACGTTTTGAGCTCTGAGATCTGCTATTGGTCATCCAGGCCACTACACAATACAGCAGGGTAAGATGATCCAGTGCCTCCTTGCATACCAGGGGCTTGGTTTTTACCTGAATGTCCAGATCTTGAAAGACTCTTCTCTTGAGTCTTGAAAAGGCTCCACCAGTGCAACGAGTTGCGCAAATGTGCACTGACGTTTTCATCGAGTTTGAGTATTCAGCGTCTGATTTACTAAAAAACAGCAGCTCATTACGAGGTCAGCTCCTGGATTGCGCCTGGTGCTGCCCTACAGGTGCATTCTGCCAGTGAAGGAGAGCTCATAGACGCAGTTCAGCAGCGAGGTTTCTATGAGATCACGAGGCTCAGAAAAGAAATAACAACTTAGTGTTCTTGATTACAAAACATTTACTTTGGCCACGTTCAATGCCACCTGAGGAAAACTGAAAATATTACTCATGAAAATATGATATTATAATATTTAGCATTTATTATAAATACATAAATTGGCAATAAACACTTTCATGGGAACCAAAAAGGAGATGAAGTGATATAATAAGACAAACCAATTTCAAATTCAAGTTTGATGAGCACAAACCAAAACTCCCCATCTACTGTTTGTTTGCTTTACAGTTATAAGATATACAAAAGCTTTTTAGTTATATACAAGCTTATATTTAATGCACATTTCCTTTCTGAGCCACTTGTAAATCCCATTTGCACTCTGTTTACTGGTTTTCAGAGTTGGAGAATTTTATACTGACGCATGATGATGGTGAATCCAGCAGAATCTGTTAACAAGTCTCCTATTATTTGCACGACCCTCCCCTAAATGCCTGTACAATGAGGAGAGAGGCACATCTTGCAAACACTTGCACAAATAACATGCAAACTCCGGCTCCACAAGCTGCGATGTGTCTGTCTGATAAATACAGCATGTGTGTTTGGGGCAGAAAAACAAGCGCAAAAGCTGCAGTAAATCTGGCCCCCAGTGTATTATTTCTGTATCAGTGTTGGTTTTGGAGAGGCTGCCAAGGTAGAGGAAGCAATCCACACACACACACACACACACACACTCCTCACAAAGGTCGATCACACAAGCTCCAGTGGACATATCCCTGTCTCCCTGAATTCCTCTGTCTCTGGCAGTGACATGTTTATATACCCATTGAGCATAGATCAGAGCAGGGGACAGATAATATAGAGGCAATCCCTGGCTCAACTCTGTCACACACACCTCCTGCATTAAATCTCTGTTGTATGTGCAAACATACGAATGCAAACATAAATTAGTGGCATGAGCACACACAAACATGGATAACCAACCAGCCAGTGATTTTTTTTGTTTGTATTTTAAAGTCTCAAATTTTCCATACAAGACACATCACAACATTTAACAATGTGTGTGTCATTTTTATTCTTTTTTTTTCAGTCTACTTATCCTAATCAGACCGCGGTGGTGTCCACCTGTGGCAATCAACTGTTGTTTCCATGGAAACAGGTGGTACGCTTCCTTAGAACACGAGGGAAAGAGGGAGCGAGAGGGGAGAGAGGGAGAGAGAGCATGAGATAATGAGGAGAAGTGGGCAGATGCAAAGAATAAGCAACAAAGAAAAGGAAAGTAAATGATAGAATAAAAAGGAAGAATCTGATCTTTACCCAACACTTAGAACATTTCCAGCACGTTGGAGGCTTTCATTACAAATCCAGGTGTCTACCATTTAAAGAGCAACTGTACAGTTGCAGGGCTTGACCTCACAACATCTGGTGTTGTAAACATTTTGGTTTTACATCTGGAACTTTTTTTAACACAGTGTGCAGGCTATTCTCTTTTAAGTAAGCAACAGCAGTGCATGCTTGTTTTATTGATTGATAAATGTGATAAATGACTCCTGAAATGTGACCCATTCAACATCAAAACATATCTTCTAACCTACACCTAGTGGTATCTAGTATGTTTACTTGCTATATGAGGAATCTGATGTCCAAACAACGCAGAATGGAATTCTATATGATGGTATTACATTGACACATATATATTAGCTTTCATTAGCGTCAATTACATTATTGTAAAATCTCTGGCTGGATGAACGTGGTGTCATACTTTGGCTCTGTAATTACCATCTGCTGTCAGCTGGTCAACAGACTATTTAATAAGACTTAAAGATATGTTCTTTTATAGAGAATAGGACAGACAGGCAGGAGTGTCTTGTGTTCATGTGTTTGTGCGTGTGCTTCACGTCTCCGTAGGCTCAAGCTAAGTAGGCCACTTTTCCACACCACACTGAGGAAACATACAGTAACTGAATAGCCTGTCATTGTCATGTAAAAGTCAGTTTTCTTTTCTCCAGCAAGAGTATAGATACAGGAGTGAGTGAGGGGGGGTAGAGGGGTCGAGAGAGAGTAAAGACTACACAGTAAGAGAGAAAAAGAGAGCGAGAACCCTGGCTGCCTGACCTGACTCGGTTATGTAAACAAAATAAGTGTAGTGAAAGCAGCAGCAGCACGAACAACAGGGAACACCGCCTAATGAGCAATGGCATGTACAGAGAGTGAGCGGCGCTGTGTGTGTGTGTGTGTTCTAAATGACCTGCATGCTTGTTCCACATTTGATTTTTAATTGAACAGATTTCTCAGCGAGCTCTCCAAATTAAAAAGGCAACCATGACACATGCGACACTTAACTGTCCCGCCCTGCTCCCTCCTCCTCTCATCCTGCCGTCCTGCCCTGTCTCCTTTTCATTCCCTCTCGTTCACAGTCAACATCTCTCTTCTGTTTTTTATCCTCACTGTCTGGTGTCTCTATGATGGCCTCTTTACATAGCTGACCCCAATAGAAATGGCAGCACGAGGCAGGAATATCCTGCCAGAAACAGTATACCTCGAGTGATAAAAAGCATCTGTTTTTTGCTGATAAAACGCTGGATTTGTTACAGATGTAGCTAGGATGGTTTACCAGTGAGGGTTTTCTTTTTTATGTTGTTTGGGACATCAGATAACTGGGTTTTTGGTTTCAGCTGGCTAAAAAATCAAATCTGGCTTTTAATCTTAGTTTGCTCTCGGTATTGTTTGCTCTGTGCTTTTTTTCTTAAGTACTTTGTAAACTTTTCTTAGAGGAATCTGGATCAAATCCAGTGGGGAAAAGAGCCCGGGGAGAAACAACAAAAAGTGAACTGGAAGCTCCTTGCTTATTATGGTTCTGATGACATACAGTGCTTAAACTCACTTCTTACTTTTTGCAAGCAAGGAGCCTCCAAATGTCTTTTTAGGCCCCATCCAAATAGTAGTTTTTATATATAAAGATGACTGAATAAGCCTGAAATTTTAACAAGCTAAAAAACGAGTCATAGAGGGACAATTTAAGCCTCCGAGTAGACTAGCTCGTCAGCAAAGCACAGAATTGGAAAGGGCATCTGCACCATAAATTTCCTGTTTACAAAGACCTTAAATTCCCCATTTGTTGTTCTTGTTGTCTATTTCCTGCTGTGTCCTTGTCACTCTGTCACCATTACAGCCATGCTCATAACAGTACAGAGTGCCTGTCAGCGCGAGTAAAACAGAACTAAAACAACCCAAGCAGTTATTTTAGCAACGCAACAGTGCACACATAAACACAAATACTGAACAATCACTCACAACCCCGCGTATTCACACTCACTCTCCCCTCACAACATAGCCTCGTCCATTCACTTAGGAGAACATAAGTACTAAAAGCCGTAACATTATTCCTCAAGGACGTTTCACTTTGGATTAAATTCAGCAATATTTCATCCTCTGTTCCTCCACTGTGTCATCACAGTACACACTGTGCCGACTTACATTCTGGGGGTTAAAGCCAAAGGCTGTAAAACTGTGAGGAACCTGGTCGGTGATTCATACGCTCATTCATAAGATTCATAAGAATAAACAGAATAACCTGTAAACACATGTCAATAAGTACTGTATATGTATATGCAGGTGCATTAGTGTGTTTGTGAGTGTATGACTGACATCTTTATGATTTTATAAGCTTCAGGCATTGTTGCTTGATCACTCATTGCAGACGTTTCTTTACTCATCTCCTTCTGTCATTCCCTCTATATGTTTCTTTTTCTTCTACTTCTGTAAATCTCTCTCCCTCCGCCCAACCCTCTCTGTCTTTCAGCCCCCTTGCTATATGTTCTGTGCTGTATGTGTCTCTGCTTTATCCTCTCCCCTGCAACATCTCCATACCATACTAAGGGCTGTGGGTCCGGTCTGTTCCTGTTCTGAATATCAATCAGTGTGATGCTGCTCATATGCTCTTTGTTTCACGTGTGTGAGGATGAGATCTGATAGATACTGGAGTCTAAGTGGCAGAGGGCGACTTGGAGACACTAGGCACTGAAATGGCTTGTCAGCAGCTGTTACCACTGGATCAATCACAGCTTGTACATTTAACTTTAAACAAAACTCAAAGCAGTTTTAAATTGTCATCGTTTACATTGATTTGAATGCCATAGATATATCAAATAAATTCAAGTTCACCTTCAGTGAAGTGAGCATATTAGATATTTTTTCTTCGCATATCTCCCTTTGACTCACAAAAATGCTTGTGTAACACTTACATTCTGAGTAGACCCGCTTGTCAGACTAGCTTGTCAGCAAAGCACAGAATTGGAAACGGCATCAGCACCGTATATTTTACTGCAAGTTTGCTGCAATGCAGACCGGATGTAGAGAAAAATATATACAATTCACACTAAATTGATCAGTCTGTATTCTTGTGTGTGCCGTGAGAAGATAAATGCAGACGGGCTGTTGGGATTAGCTGAGAAGAGGAACAGAATCCTCTTCGGGTTTTCATGCACCCCTCACTGCACTTTGGGTTTCAGGTAAATAACATCAACCATTACTCGTTATATTCGGACGCCTTGTTTACCATCGAAAGCTGAATGTATTCATTTGCGATCACCAGGGAGCAGGAATGACGCAAGGTATAAATTCACTTCTCTTTCTGTCTGAACACACTTTCTGAGCTGCAGAGAGAGGGGTGTGAATTCTCAGTGAGTTTGACACTTTGATGGACTCCTCACATTGCAGGTAGTCATTTCATTTAAAAAAAAAAAAGCTTAATATTCCTCATTTTCATCAGCAACGTGGTAAAGGACAGACTCTCCAACTGTAACAGAAAGTTACTTGTCTACCTAATGACTGAATCAACATACAAGCTGGAGATGAAAAAGAAGCTGTTGGACTCACCTCCATGAACGTAGTCATGTAGTGTGCAGTCGGAGGGACCCACCAAATGGATCAGACTGGACTGGCTGAAGCCAACTGTGTGCTGCTCTGCAATGCACAAACAAACAAAGAAAAAGTGAAAAAAATAGTAATTTATGCATTGAAAACCTGTATAAACATGCTTCTGTATTCTGCATAGCCAAAGTCATCGTTATGTACTGACATGCGAGTTAACATACTATACCTTTTGGTGCATCCTCTGTGGTTGAGGGAAAATGACAAAATTAGAGAATCAATCAATTTTACTGTCATGATGGTTGAATACATTTACAGAGCAGATGAGCTCCTCAACCTACAACCATTCAATACACGTCCAGTGTATGTTGACATTTTTGCACAATGCACCAAAGTATATTATTTACTGAAAGCAGGAGGCATTCTTCACTTACTCTGTGGACAGTTGCCATTATTTTACCTCAGTAATTAGCAATACTGTCTATATGAAAAAAAATTACAGTGTTCAACAGTAAAGTCTAATTGATCTGTCTATCAAACCAAACATCCACATACATGACTTTAAAGGCAGATAAAGTAAAAATGTCCGACTGTGATTAAAACATTTGCTTTTGTCTTTGTGCTGCAGTTCATTTTTTTTACAGCACCAGTTGTAAATAGTGCAGGGAACAAAAAACATACAGAGGCTGAATGATATTTGTGCCTGAATGTTCTCACGTTACTACAATCACCACACCAAGTGAACTTACTGCACATTCACTGCACCACAAAATGAAGATCCAGGATGGAGCGAAAACATTACCTACCAACCTGTTGATTGCATATTTGAATTTGATTTGGGGCCTTGAGGTTAGTCTGTTACCTGGGCTAGGTGGAGGTGGCACCGCCTCTTCAATCCTAGCCTTGGTCTCCATTCTCTCCATCTTCTGAGCCTCGTAGCGCTTTCTTCCCTCCTCTTCTTGTTCTGCGCTGGCATACTGCAGACAGAGCATATACAGAATGAACATAAGTGTACACATCCACACACTCAAGATTTACACTGCAAGGCTGCATGCAGAATAGAATAGAAGAACAGTGTTATCACATTGGCATTCAAGACAAGTGAGATGAGTGAAATGGACTTTTCACGTTGTTAAATGTCAATATCTTTATCTTGACCAGATGGCCTCTCTCATGAATTCTCACTCATCTCTGATATGCACAGAGGGAGAGAGAGACAGAGAGAAGCTGACAGGAACCAATAAAAGGGTAAAATGCCAAACTTTGGTCCATTAAGGTCAGAGCAATAAAGTTTCCATGTACCTTGAGGGGCGGCACCTCTGTGATCTTGTCGACATTCTGCAGAGAGCAGGGGACGTACCACAACGCTGCCTTGTTGGCCAGCTTTTTGGCACCTGAAATCACAGAGAAAAGGTTGGATTCTTGTGCCAAGAAAAAATGTCAGGGAGGAATTTTTAAATAAATAATTTAAATAAACTGACACATTTTTGGGTGCAAAAGACAATTTCCTCTGAGTTTTGTGACTGTAAACCAATAAGCAAGAAGTTTTGACATGTCTCTCAAATAAAAAACAACAATGGAGCAAACGATTTTGAAACAGTTGTCAAAACAACCGCTAATTTTATTAACACCCCAATAAAAGCCAATCCAGTTTTTAACAAATCCGCTGGCACCGCCTCAAGATAAGTCTTTCTTCTGCAAACAAAGGAACAAATGAGGACTTTGTTCAAAGACAATCGTTCATGTCCTATTCAGAACACAAGCTCACATTTATTAAACTGTTTCCCTCGGTTAGTGCTCGGTTAGATTTAGCATAATCCCTAAACCCTGAACTTTTTGCATTTCATGTTGTGATTATAAAATGGTTGAAATACAATAGCAATTAAATTCTCTATATAAATATTTATTTGGTGACATTCATTCTTTTGGCAATTGACAGTTATTAGAGATATTTTCCTTCTGTGACGATTAAAAAGCTTTTCATAAACAACTTTTTTTAATATGTGAAAATATATGAGAACAAAAGCAATACGTCAATGATGACTTTTTGTTTTTTACCTGAACATCATTTGGCTTCACAAACAAACACAATTATTGAATTAAACTGTTGAAATCTTGACAAATGTTTAGAGGACTGGTTGAGGCTAATCTTTGGGGTTAAGTGACAGGCTTATGTTGGTAGTTAAACTGTTTAGATATTAGATATTGAAATTTATTTCCATTTTCTTGTGAATTTCTGGATGTGTTATTATTTGTCTCCCGTCTGAATACCTTGTTGGAAAAAATGTTCGAAATGTTGCTTAAAAATGTTCCTTGAAATCTCCTGCCTTGTAAATCATAAATTAAAACCTTCACCATCAACGAATGAAGTGCATACATACTTCTTCCTGTGATTAAACAGAGGAGGCTGATATTTCCATGTACTTCCATATAGTTCAGTACATGAAACGTTGATGCGGTTGGAGGCTGTAGCATTAGCTCTGCCTTCCTGCAGGAAGTCAAGAACCAGAAGATCAGAAGAAGAAAAAACTCACATCTCATAGCAATCAGGCAAAGAGGTTGTCAAAGTGTTATCTGTTCTATTCTGCCTACACTGTTTCACTTAATTCTCTAACAGAGAGAGAGAGAGGCTGTTTTGAGGTTGTGTTGTTACGGCACACAAGGGAAGCACACAGGTGAGAGACAAAAATGTGTTTTCTTTTAACAGTTTCTTTGCCCATATTTATCCTATTCTTACTTATGTCAAATGCACAGACATTGCATTGCATCCATATAGTCATGAAAATAGGACATCTCACAAATAAAAGTCTCAATGAAATGGAGAATTGTGACATTATTGTGTGCACTGTGACCAAAGTGATCAACAGTAAACCTGAAGCTGAAGACTTTGTGCGCAAGGCAGGAGGAAGTGTGAAGTTAAGAGAAACAAGTGGGAGCAGAGGCTTTTGGCAGGCTACTCTTGGGGAATAACATTTGCATTTTACACGCGAGTTAAAACCGTGCAGACAGCCGGGCCGCGTTGCCATGCCGACCTGGCTTCTCTCCTCCTCCTCTCATTGGCTCCCGCCCTTGCCAGCAACCAGGAAGTTGCCCACAGGAGAAAAGGAGGCATATTTACATATCCTTGACTCTACCACGACGGAGAGACTCCAGTCTATTATTAGCTCCTGCTAGACCTTTTGAGTGAACTGTGTTTAGGATGGAGGGAAGAAGAAGAAGAGTGAGAGAGGAACGGAGGGTGAATTACTGGAGTGAACCGGCCGCTAAGAACCATTCCCAGTCCAAATGATGACCTTTTTGACCAGAACGCAACCAGGGAACTGGCTTTGAATTTTAAATCCCTCTGCATCCAATGAAGACAATGTCAATGTTTGACCATGTCGCCTCTTGGACTGCACCCTCGTTACCTTCACAGTGTGTCCACTAAAACAGTACATATTACTCTTCGTCATGCTTGCAATATCATGCACATTTTTACGAGACAACAAACTTGAGGCAGAACAGTCACAACACAATCTGAATAACATTGTTTTACATTTTCAAATGCTTGTAGAAAATCTTGATATTTACTGAGACATTGGTTTATTCTATATGTTGCTTGCTTTCATTATGACTACAGATAATTCAGTCACAAATGAGGGGTCTAAACTACACGAAGGACAGCTGGTTTACTTAGCATTCATGAATTGGTGAATAGGACGATTTTGGCTTCCTCCACCCTGAACACAAGCCTCAAAAATCTGCTCGCTCAAATTTCCACACTCTATGACACAATGCTATTAAAAACTGACTGAGAGCGCAGTGACTTTGTGCGTGGTTCTTCAAGTTCATCTTGTGGCAGCTTTACAACGAGGAGCTCCATGAATGTGAAAGAGCCCTCTGGTAGCCATGATGACAGCTGAGACAAATGGCACCTGGGAGTGGCAGAATTTTTTTTTAATTGATGGTATAACGGTGGAGCAAGACTGTGTGACGCATGTGCAGCGGTGCATTGAGTACATTGAGAAAAAGAAAACTGCAAGTGAGTGGAAGGATATTACACAGCAGACGATCCAGCTAGCACCACTTGATTGATTTTACAGGAACATAATGTTGGCAAACATTATGCTCCTGTAGCATAAGCAGTAATGATACATACTGCTACAGGACAAGCAAAAACAAAAAAATCTAATTAATCAAACTGCCCGTGTCTACCATAAAACTTTCAACTGATTACAAGACATAAATCCAGCAAATCACATATTATCTACAAAACAAATAGCACCAGCAGCTGTCAGGCTTAGACACACAGGCAGACAGCAACATTTTTAACTATATGATAGGCAGCAGAACACTCTGTTCTGTCACATTTAATTATAAATTAGAGCATTTTGGGGGCTGATTTGACTATTCACAGGGGTGCTTAAGTGGAGGAAACATCCCTCCAGCACTGCTTATGCCTCATCCAGTCCCCTTTAAGTCTGGATGTAAGTCTTAAGTTTAAGGCATCAATCATTGCTTCATACCATTCTTGAAATTTCCTAAATGCACATTTTTTTTCTGTTTGCCAGGTTTGAATGGTCATGATCCCAATCTGCAATACCCTGAGATCTCTCATTTATCTTGCTGTTCCTTCCCTCCTTGTTCTTCCTCTTTTTCTCCAAAATCTATTCCCCATTCCGTCCACTTTGCCCTCATGCCCTTCTTTCTCTTCAAGCACTTTCACTTGATTTATCACTGTCTTTTACTCATTTTACGCCAAGTATATCCCTCTTGTCCATAGGCAGCCTGTATCCACAAGGACTGTGAGGAGATGGCCTCATGAGGCTAATGAGGCACTGCAGGACCGCTTTGAGTCTACAGACTGGGATGTGCTTTGTGAGCCACACAGGGAGGACATCAACAGCATGACAGACTCCATCACAGAATACATCAAATTCTGTGAATACACCCCCACCACCACCTCCAGACTGTACGCTGCTTCCCTAAAAACAAGCCCTGGATCACCAGTGACCTGAATGTACTTCTTAATTAGAAGAAGAAAGCCTTCGGGTCTGGGGACAGGGAAGAACTGAGGAGTGTACAGCACGACCTGAGGGTGAAGCTGAGGGAGGACTCCTTCAGGAGGAAGCTGGAGACCAAACTCCAGCAGAACA
Source organism: Scomberomorus guttatus (assembly GCA_038419695.1). NCBI lineage: Eukaryota > Metazoa > Chordata > Actinopteri > Scombriformes > Scombridae > Scomberomorus > Scomberomorus guttatus. Next base: position 14,242,836 of record CM076449.1, on the reverse strand, counting down.
ATGCGAGGGATTTGTGGACTGGAATGAGGGAAATCACTGGGTTCAAGGTGATAGACAGACAACCAGTGGGCAGCCTAGAGAGGGCAAATGAGCTAAACTGTTTCTTCAACAGGTGTAGTTCACAGCCCTCACCACCCCCAATTCTTTCGGCCTTCCCCCCTCAATCCCCCCTGATTGGACCTGTTGTCCTCACATCTCATGTGATGAAGGTGCTGGTCGTGGCCCACCTGAGACCACAGGTAAAATCATCACTGGACCTTCTGCAGTTTGCCTACCAACCTCATCTGGGAGTGGACGATCATCTACCTGCTACAGCGAGCTCACTCACATCTGGATGGAACAGGTTGCACTGTATGAATCACATTCTTTGATTACTCCAGTGCGTTCAACACCATCCAGCCACTGCTACTGAAGGAGAAGCTACAAGCGATGAGGGTGGACACGTCCACCATCTCCTGGATTACCAACTACCTGACAGGCAGATCGTAGTTTGCCCGACTGGGCAGTGCTCTGTCTGAAATGGTGGAGAGGTACAGGAGCTCCACAGGGGACTGTGCTCTCTCTCTCTTCCTTTTCACCTTGTACACTTCAGACTTTCAGTACAACTCCAGGTCTTGCCACTTCCAGAAGTTCTCTGACGACTCTGCACTGGTTGGGTGTGTAAGTGATGGGCGGGAGGAGGAGTACAGAGCACTGGTGGACGATTTTGTGGAGTGGTCTGGAAGAAATCATCTGCTTCTGAACATGGCCAAGACCAGGGAGATGGTGATCGACTTCAGAAGGAAGAGGACGGCTACACAACCCCTGTGTATTCTGGGAGAGGATGTTGACGTGGTGGAGGACTACAAGTACCGGGGCGTCCACATCAACAACCAACTGAACTGGAAGACCAACATCGAGGCTGTACATAAGAAGGGGATGAGCAGACTGTATTTCCTGAGGAAGCTGAGATCCTTCAACATGTGCAGCAAGACATTGGAAATCTTCTACCAGTCTGTTGTGGCCAGTGCACTGTACTTCGCTGTAGTCTGCAGGGCGAGCAGCATTGGAGCCGGTGACACCAACAGACTTAACAAACTGATTAAGAAGGGCAGATTCATTATTGACTGTTAGGTAAGTTATGGTGGAGAGGAGGACACTGAACAAACTGCTATCTATTATGAATAATCCTGACCACCTTCTCCACCACCTACTGGACAGACAGCAGAGCACTTTCTTTAACAGACTGGTTCAGCTTTGCTGTCAAAAGGACTGATACAGGAAATCTTTCCTGCCCAAAGCAATAACTCTCTCAACACCTCCGCCCTGTCTAACAGAGAACTCTCAGAACTTTCAGCTTTATAGTTTCTGTCTCAACCAAACTCCGCTCTGTTTTGCTCCTTCAGTAACTTTGCTTATGGTGAATTTGCACTCACACTCTGCACACTTGTCTAATGTATATAGTATGTTATACTATGTTTATATTTGATCATACTTATAAGGTATTCTAGTATATTGATTATATTGTGTTTATGTTGTATATTTGTTGTGTTTATTTCTCTATAGATATACATTTCTCTCTTCTGGTTTTGATATGTATATTTACTGAGTATTTACTGTCCTGTGCAATGCCTGGATAACCTGCTGCTGTAACAGAAGAATTTCCCAATTTGGGATCAATAAAGTACATCCATCCATCCAGCCATCATTCACCTCTCTGTTCTACACCGTGTCTCTTACCCACTATCCTTCAATCTTATACGAGCAGAAAAACACCCTTGTTTTCTTTTCTCCTTCCTGAACAGCATGTTCCAGGCTCAGAGACAGTGCAGCGAGGATCGTTCTTAGTGCTTGATCCCCATGATCAAAACCACAGATTTTCCATTGTGCTGAGCCAAGGCTCCATACTTTTAACTACACTACAGTCCCGCCGTGGGATGTTACAGCCTAACAGGAATAGATGAAATCATGCCAGAAGTAGTTTTGGGACAGAGCCTTGTGACTGAAAATAAATACTCAATACTCAACATAAGCATTATGGTATATTTCAACTGTACAAGACCTGAACTGAGACTTAAATCTGTCATGTTGTCCAAATGTGAGATGAAAAGCTGCCCCACAGTTGATGGACTGCAGAGGGATTCTACATAAACATAAACTTCTGTTGTACTCAAATGACCTTTTTCATGTAGTATCTGTCCTGTTACAGACCTCAGGAAATTCTTCTGTGTTCAAGTCAAGCCAGCCTCACACTAAAGGTCTTACAGTATTTTATTTTATTTTTTAATAGTTTTACATCTTTTATTTAGTGTTTAAATTTAAATTCCTTCGATTTTACATCATAAAAATCACACTTCTTACTTCTCCTGCTGTGGGTGTTAGTGACTGGGGAATTGAATAATAAAGAATAGCATGAATAATTTCATTTCAGTGCAATGAGCTGCACAGCTTAAAATAAGCCTGAAACAACACTTTTTAAAAATTGTATCTGTAGGTTCACAAAGCACTCTTTCAGTATGTGCAGTTGTGTGACCTACCAGGATCATGGAAAGAACTGTCATGCTTATTTTAAGCCTCACCCACAATGCATTGCTCTCAGCTGTGTCTATGCATGCTTGTGTATGTGTGTTGAGGGGGCACGATCTGTATATGCTGTATTTATGCAAATGTGTGCCTGAGTGTGCATGCAATACAAGCATTATTACCTCTGTGGGAATTTTGCGTGTGTGTGTGTGTTCCGAGTGTGGCTGCGCACAAACACGACTGTATTCAGACATTAATGTTCACTGCGTTTTCTTTGTGGCAATTTCACATCTGCAGATCTTTGAGCCTGTGTGTGCAGAGGCCTGATTGTGTGTATAAGTGTGTGTGTGTGTTGTGTGTGCACATGAAACTCTCTAAAGTGGATCTATGCGTATCATGTCGGATCTGTGTGTAACTGCGAATGTGTGTGTATTTACATGCGATATGTGTATTTTCATGCATGTTTGTACATATATGGGTATATGCAAATCTGTGTGTGTGTGTGTGCGCGCGTTTTTGTTACCTCTCGGGGACCTTTTCTGGTATAAACACCGACCTTGTCGGGACCAGTAGTCCTCATGGGGACCAAAGCCTGGTCCTAATGAGGCAAAACGTGATTTCTAAGGTCCTGGTTAGGCTTAGGCTGAGGTTAAGGTTAGGGTTAGGCATGAATTGGTTATGGTTAAGGTTAGGGTCAGGGTTTGGGTTAGGCTGTCCACAATGAATGGGAGTCAATGCAATGTCCTAACAAGGATAGCTGCGCAAACTTGTGTGAGTGCGTATGTGTGTGTGTTAGTGCGCATGTGCAATCCGCCCAGCGGGGACAATCATCACGGCTCGTGCCCACAGTAGGCAGCTTTCCCCTGGGGTGCCGTGACTGAGGCCTGCCTGACGAGATGCTGCCTGACTGACTGTGGAACCTGGATGCTTGCCTCCTCCCCCAACACACGCACATGCACATGCACACGCACACATGAAATAAGCATGAATGCATAAATACAAAGATGTGCACAGAACATAACATATATATATATATATATTTTTTTTTTTTTTTTTTTTTGCACTAAACAAGATGTGTGTAAGTTTACATGCAGAAAAAGCTGCCAAAACATGCATGGCTGCACAAACGCAGACAAATATTCATTAAAATATAAACACAAACCACATATGCAAGTCTACAACCAAACAATAAAATTCATTCTTCTGTGATCCCGTCTTTTCCCTTTTGCCTGGGAAAAAATCTTGCCAGGAATGTGAAACACACCTGCCAGTCCTACCTCCGTGTGAGACTTCTTTTAGAAAGAGGGGAAGTTTGTCTATGTTCACTGTGCATCCATGTGGGTGTGAGAATGCGTAGGTGTGTGACTTTTTCTGTGCAGAAAGTGTCAGCATGTGCATATCAGGCTCTGTATGCACACAGGTCGTCCCTGCACATCGCATGTGTGTGTCAGTGTGTGTCGCGTACGTGCGTGCGTCGTGTCGGAGCATGTGTGCAGGTACATCCACTTGGCGTCCGTGTCTGACTGGGCCACAGTGTGTGAGGCCTGACGCTAAGCCGACATGACAGAAGCAAATAATGTCTGCTCCCGTTATCTTCTCTTCCCCCTCGGCCCCGCAGGAACCTTTTAAAGGGCCAAACACTGATAAAAGCACACACACATGCATGTATACAGTGCATATGCACACACAGTACATATACATACATACAGTACATATACAAATGCAAGGCGCAAAGAGAAACACACACGTCTAACTTCACCTTCTTCTCCGTTACCGACATATGAATGACCTGCACAATTCCACATATTTAAAAGCTTAACATCTACAGACCAAAATGTGAGCTCAACCTTTTAATCTGTGAATAAAGACGAAAAATTCTACTGAGATTTGGACAAAAACATACCAGCAAAAGCACACAGAAATGCATACGTTTATATGGATAACAGCTGTGTCACCTCAAATACACATGCCCATACATGCCGTATGGTATACACACACGTGACCTACATCCTATAGCTATGACCTAATAGACCATCAAGCCGCAGCCTGTTCTCTGGCTCTCCTTTCAACACTGAGGCTGCCTGTATTTCTGATTAGAGGACATAAACTGATCTGCTCACTCTATAGAAAAACAGCCTTTACATACTGGTATTCTGATTCATTATCCTACATTGAGATAGATGGTTAATATGTGTTTTTAGGTTTTGTTTGACTGCAACAGGGTGCTGTAAAATATAAATCAGGGTGATTATAGAGTTCATATATAATTTGGCTATAAAGTGAGCAAATGCCATCACGGATGTTGTGTTTGGCCCACGCAGCCTCCAGAGAGCTCAACAGCAAAGTTTGGTATCCCGGAGCAGCTCACCTCCATGCCCGCTCTCAGCAGGAGCCGGAGCTACGCTCATCTACACTACACCCACACTGCCCTGACACTGAACCCGCACTTAAGACTTCAACACTCTTTGTTTGTTTATACACATTTATGCACGTCTAACCTATGAGCAGAACTGCAAATGTTGCAAAAAATGTGATGTTACATGACATTTTCTGATGCTAAATTGTCTGTTTTTATTTTATTTTAATACAGAATAGTCTGCAAACCTTTGTTGACATAAAGGCTAATATTGCAAGAATGTATGCCAATTTATTTTTTAAAAAAAAGATATTTATCAGGAATAAACCCTGGATTCCATTTTATTAAAAATGCATCTTATATTAAAAATGTTATCACTGTACTGAACCATAAAGCCTATAATGTACATCAACAGTGCCTTAAGTGTATTCTCTTACTGTTCTGCCCTCTTCAGGGTCCTTCCTGACAGGCCATGTACTGTAGCAGGCTTTCCATGCCGATGCCTGTATGTATGTACACTGCTCTCCACCTGTCATCTCATATCTCTGCCTCCGCCTCCATCAACCTGCTTCCAGCCCAGCAACCAGCCAACCAACCAGTACAAGCCTGTTGCTAGGGCAACTGCTGTCTAGGGGATACTTCTTTTGTTTCTCACACCTCCTTTCCTTCATCCTTCTTTCTATCTCTTTCCTACTCTCTTTCCTTCTCTGCTATCTTTTTGCTCATCGATATACCTGACTACCTCTCTCTTCCCATCTTCCTGTCTCACCCCTTTCTCTCCCCCCCTCTCTCTCTTTCTCTGATTCTCACTCTCTGTAGTCTTATCAAAAAGAAGAGGGACAGGTTGCTTTAATGCTACAGTACCATGTAAATGCAAATTCATCAAAAATAAGAAAAATAAACACACAGTCCAGTGAGATCAAGAAACTGCACTTACGCTGCTGAAATTCATTCATAACCAGCATCACCATGAAATATTGTGTGTGTGTCCATACATGTATTAATAGGTGTAGACATCATCTCTCCCACTTTGATATGAATTCAAGCAGTTACAGTACGGTCAGCACATGACATTTGGTTGTTACACAGTCTGTACATTGCTGTTGCCCCTGGCATTTAAGGGTTCACAGATAATGCTAGGTCAGCCCAATGTGAACCTCCCTCTGTCTTTACTCATTGACTCTGAGCTGTGTGTGTGTGTATAAACCCGCCTACATACATGTGTACTTTTATGTGTACATAGCGCCCCTGAAATGAGTACAAATCTTAATAATAAACAAGAATTTCAGACTGTTTCTAAATCGGGAAACCAACATGGCTCTTAGTTTCCATTCCCCTGTCACGGCATGTAATGCAGCACCACATGAAAGCACTTAAGCAGTGTTTCATCTTTCATGTTTCTGGGGGCTGTTGCTTATTGTATGCTGCCCTCTGCTGATCAAACAGCAGAACTTCACAGTGAGGTCATTCTTGTTACTACTAGCCTAACCAGAGCGATTGAAAAAAAGCCTCAGTGCATTTGGAAAAAGTGACACCTTCTCGAATTTAAAAGAAACTGACCACAAACAAGTGATAGCAGGAAAAAACTGCAAGATAAAATTCTACTGCACAGACTTTTAATGACAGTAAGTGACAGAATTAAATTAATGATTCAAAGTATATATATATATATATAAAGTTTCAGAAGTAAATTTTCCACCTCATGTATAGTCAAATTCTTGGCACTTCTTGCATGTTTTAAACTGTGTGCATTACAGTGAGACAACCAGCAGCCGAAATGATTCTCACTTACAAATTTAATATAATTAAATAGCATTTTGTAGGGTCACAGCAGTCTGTACACACATATTAGATGACAAAGAACTGATGCAAATACAAAAAATTTTTAAATTTGGTGTAAATTGGATTTTTATCTGGGAACTGTGGAATGAAGAAGCAGATCTACTGATTTGAGTAAATAAACGTGAGTCTTTTTTTCTCCACATCTCCCAGTTTTGGTTTGTTTGACATTTCGCAGTTTTCAATACTCACACACATTTGTGTGACACACTAACACACACTTCTCACACTGCAGATGCAGCTGACCGTCATACTCTGTGATAGTAAATAGTTATGTCTGTTTATGTTAAATTAAACATATTAACTGGGACTTGTACTTGGTCACCGGTTTGTGACATACAAAGAGAGACATGAAGAGAAAATAAAGGGAGAGAGCGATGAATGAAAAGAGAAAGACAACAGAACTGAAACAACTAGTTGATGAATCAATTAGTCCATCAGATTCTTCATATATGTTATAAATTCATCTATAATTTCGTCATTCTGTTTGTCCTTTGTTGTCCTTTGTTTGTTTGAGTAACTTCCTGTCTGTGAATATTTCTGCTCCTGAATGTCTGTCATTCCTCTTTCTCGTCTGCAGTGATGCAGGTGAGAATGAGGCTAAAGGTGAACACGGCTGAACAGGTTCAACCAAAATCACTCACAATGCAAAAATCACGTTTTTCACCAGGTGTGTGCAGCATTATATAAACTATTTTTATAAACAAAGGAGGAATTTTAACAATTCGCCTCAAGGTTTAAATCTCAATTACTCATTTAAACACTAATACTTATAGGAATACCACGTGGAATGTGACTGTTGCCAAATGCCAAAGTCAAAATGAATTACCTGTGAGGATGTTCTCGGCCATGACTTTGACCTGCACCTCCAGTGAGTGCTTGGAGGTGTACGTGATCTCAGCGGTGACGTGGGCGACCTCGCCGATGAACACGGGGTACAGGAACTCTGTCTTCTCCACCCGAACCAGAGCTGCCAAACAGCGGTCCTGGAGAGGAGAAAACAAATATCACACATACTCAACATCAAAGAAAAACGTACAGAATACTTTGTAAGGTGGCGTTAAGGAAAACACTGACTTCCAACAAGCTCTGGTAATGACGAGTGCACACTGGCAAGAATTTTGTATTTTTGTTAAATCAACTGGAAATTTGGTTTGAAAGCCATAAATATCAGAACCAAGCAAAGTCATCAGTATTGATTAACCCTGTAAATCCATCACTGGTGTACTGTCGTAATTTTGTATTGGCTAAATCTACGTTTTAATTATTGTCCCTTAAGAATACCCAGTATCCACCCTACTAGGATTAATGATTTGTACAACTTTACAAGAAGAAAAAGAACCAATTAGTGCAAAGGCAGAGGGGAAAAAGGAAGGAGAATAAAAATCCCTCATTAAAAGTAAGTGTAAGGTGAAGAGACAGGAGCGGGGGGGGGGGGGGGGGGGCAACAGCCACACACACCATGGCGTCTCTAATCAGACAAGTTTAGAGGTACCATGATGTCTGTAAAAGATAAATCAGTTGCACACTTGAAAAATATGTGCAACTTTTGCAATCAGTGTAATGAGATGGGCAGAGACAGAAGAAATTTAGATCTTATTATGACAGAACAGACAGAAATTGTAAGGAAACAACTGATTATGATGAGCTATTCCCCCTGTCTATTCTACATTTCCTGATTCACAGAGGGACTTTTAAATTAGCGGAACAACTGTTCAAAACTGTCCACAGGTTAATTAGTTCTTACCTGTCTTATATGTCTGTATTCATGAAAAGGTGCCACTGTGATGGTACCACTGACTGGAAACACCTACATAAACCATAACATTACCACTACAAATGAACAATAGTAATGGAATTTGATATGAAACACTAGAGCATATTTCTGCATTAATAAACAGTGCACATTGTATTATAATGTGAAGAAATTAGCTTAAATGATCAGTCATTTCTGAACTGAATTTGACTTCAATGATTTAGATTATTTAAGAATATACGACCTGTTAGTATATTAATACTCTATTAAAATAGTTTAAAGTGTCTTTATGAGGCAGATATGTACTGTAGTAGATGCAAAGGCCCGTTTGGGTGCATAAATGTCATCTATTGTCTTATCTGAGCTGTGGCAGACAGATCAGATTATGATCAGAATGTTGTATCAGGTTAGATGATCAATCAAATGATAAAGACAAAAGCCGGTTAAAGTTCACCAGGTAAAAGTTCACCGAGACAATGAGAAGGAAAACAAATCTGGGTGAGATACTGAATATAAACAATATTCATGCAGCCATTCAGTTTATAAATATGAGACTTAAAGGGATAGTTCGGATTTTTTGAAGTGGGGTTGTATGAGGTACTTATCTATAGTCGTTTGATCAGCTGTTTGGGTCAGAAAGTGCTGCTGCAGTGTAATACAGTGCCGCGGCATGTGTAGGAATACAGAAGTTCTACGGTTGAGAAAATATAGTGCCAAAGGAAAGGGCTGTCTCACGGCGAGGTAAACCTTTAAAGGCTGTTATATATGTACTCTACACAGTAAACAAGGAAAAAATGCAAATAATTTGTCATAGTTTTCATATATTGCTACCAAAAATGCACCTTATAACAACTTAAGGAGTCAAGTTCTGCAATCTTTATTTACTTACAGTACAATAAAACAGCTTAAAGTAGGGTCTGAATGTACATCATACTCTCTCACCCCATTCTGTGTGTTGCAGTGTCGCGTGCTGACGATGCATCCAGCTTCCTCGATCATCTTGAGGATGATGCCGCCGTGGATGTTGCCCACAATGTTGGCATCATCCGGGCGCATGATCCTGCAGTAAAGAGAGGATTCCTTAGCATGGCTTATAGCATTAGCATCTGGTGTTATAACCACATTTTGTATTATATGATTTCTTGGCATCTTGGTGTAAACAATACAGTCAATCAATAAATATGAAAACCTGACAGCAGTGTTGACTGAAAGCAACTAAAAGTACATTTAATTTGGCTGTTTGCATTTTTTTTTCAACTTTTTCAGAGTGAGAAACTGCAAAAAAGTTGAGTAATGATTTAAAGAGACTACTGCAGCAACAGCTGGTACATATGGCATTTTAATCACATCACGTATTTAGTTTGATTTTATTGATTCATTCAGTTGTATCAGGTTGATATGCTGTCATGTACATCAGCTGTTTCGAAATTCTTCATTCTTTCGGTTAAACTAGTCTTACCAGTTACATCCCAACCTGTTTACATACTCAGAGGTCACAAACACACAACTATGCTCTGTTGCACTGAAATCTGACAAATCGTATGACTCAGATGGTAAAGCTTTACAGACGCGTGTGAACAATAAAGAGCAAGAAAACACACACGTAATCCTGTATTTTTAGAGAAAGGTGACTGATAACTTACAATAAACTGATGTGTAATGTTTTGTTTACGGTTACAGTACAGCTGTTGCCATTTTGAACTGATTATTGTTCCTTGTTTTAATGAATGAACAGTCTGAGACACAGTTGCATTTAGATGTGTCAGGAATTTTACAGTTGCAATACAAGGTAACTGCCCAGCTAGCATCAGAAACAGAGCAGAAGCACTGAAAGAGGAACATCTGACAAGAACCAGAAAATGAGAAACTCCTATACACTGCAATACAGTCCAATACAAAAGCAGTATAATAAATACTACCTTGGCGACACTTATAGTGTCAGAGAGGTGTTGAGTTACCTTTATGATATGTTTAGAGGCTCTAGTATACATTATAAGGACATTCTAATATTTTCTCAACTTCATTTACATATGTGAAGAAAAATGTTATTATTAACAGTTTATAACATATTGCAATCCGATACAACAGCCACAAAAATGCCCATAGAGTTAAATCATCACCTCTCAGACAGTGTCAACAACAATTAAAAAGTTTCACAAAGGTAGCGTTAAATATTCAAAGCATTTTTAGTATTTTTGTAATGAATTCAAGCCATTCAGTGTTGTGTTATTGTGTGAGTGTGTGAGGGGTAGAGAGAGAGCAAACCAGACAGAGCATGCTGTATATTCAGCATCACCAGTGTGTGTGTGTGTGTACCTGCTGAGTTGATATTTGGAGCCCTGCTGAGCTCCAGTCTCCCCACCTTCCCTGACATCTCTGCCAACTTGCTGACTTCGACTCGCTTGGTGATTGTCCACCACTGCTGCTGTCTTATCCACTTCATCTACTGCCTTGCTGCTCCGAGGCCTAAAGCAACGCATCTTTACACTCTGACTGACTCTCAGTCTTGCTCTCTAACCCGCTTCCCTTCTGTATGATCTCTACATTCATATGTTCTGAGATTTTGGGCCCCGACGTTGCTACCGTGATTGACGTCATGCAGTGTTAACGTTGACTCCGCCTTAAGCATCATGACTGGTCTAACTGGATCTGTCATCATCACACTGACATATCTGCCAAAAGGCCCCGAGGCACATGCGAATCAGGATGATCAGCGTATGATGTGCTGGTTGGATAACTTCTATTACACACAGTGTAGCATAAAAGTCCTTTTCAAAGTCAATGTAAACCTCACAGGAGCACCAGATCAGCAATTCCTCGTATGGTTTCAGAATGCACTCACAAACAACAGTAATTTATCACTGAGGTATGAGATAAGATAACCGAACTACATGTGGATGATTTAGAAGAGAAGTGGGTACAAAAGTGGTTGGTATAAAAAATATTTCTATTTAAATGATCATGTATTTAAATATAAGTATCATATGTCTAAAATATATATATTTCCTATACAGGTCATGCTGTGCTTTTTAAGTTGCCTAGTGTGTTGGTTTTGAAGTTGTAGCACTCAACTTACTTCATTTAGAATTAGCGTCATCTGGAGCAGCCACACCATGAAAATACTGCATGCTGAAACAAACTAAAAAAAACTCACCTCTGCCTACTTCGTGAAGAATAACAGCGAAAACTTTGAATTATCTTCAGAAAAAAACACCTTGGTGTCATTTTCTTTGTGGCACCACGACAGTAAGAACACAACAAAGAGTCAAGAACAGACTGCGGTGGAGTGGATTGTTTTTTTAATTATCACCAACTATGATGCACACCTGTGCAGTATGCCAGGCAATCTTACATTACCAGGTGAGACAGGTATTTGTCAAACACTGCATATACACAAACCTCAATACCCCATATTCATTATGTTTGCACAGACTGATACACACAGGTTAATTATCCCTTACTATTACTAATATCAAAAAAACATTAGTATTTACAACAGCAGCCTGAGGAAACATCTTATATTCACATTTTAGACATTTAGCTGATGCTCTTATCCAAGGGAACTTGTAAGCAATATAAGAATATGCTTAAGTTCCTAAACTGCTGCATTTGAAAGCAAAAAGCAGAAACAAAGTGTCAGGGTCAACAATATTCCACTGATCCAATGATCATCTAAATAAGACGAACAGAAAATAGAAGTTGAAGGATAATTCCGGTTTATTTCAACCTGACGCATTTCCCATAAATGATCAGGGCGAGCTGTCCGAGCCTCCTACTGCTTTTCCAACAAATGTGATTGTTACATGAATCATTTCAAACACTCTCTGAGTCAGACTGAAAGTAAACACAGAAACTAGTGTATACTGTAATCCCTCACATAGCGTTTTTACGTGTTGTATACACATTTTTTCTCGGTAGTGCCGAGATCAAAAAGTGGCCGATGCCACTCCTGGTCCAGTGGCATATGCCGTTTCCTACAGTGGTATGCTGCTGCTCTAAATGGTATGTTTCTCATATTCCACAGACACATACCAATTTCCAGCAGCAGGTGCCTCTTGATACTGGTCAGACACCCTTGGGTGGCAATCAGACTGTCACACCAGTACCGCCCCCTGATACTTATGCAGATTTCATACCAATGACCTAATTTTTCAACAAGTACTGCTGTAAATGTATATATTTTTTATTTGTAACTTTATTGACAATGTAGCGCATCATAAATGTGTCGGAAATGAAGAAAGGTGAGCTACTCGTGTCTTTTCTGTTGTTGGATTATAAGCTTATAACTAATAACTAACTAAATAGAGGCAATTGTAGTATTTCCTCTCAGATTGCTATTAAAAAATACTGTATCAAGCTCTCTTAAAGAGCTACTGCACACTTAAATGTGTTTTTTGAGCTGTAAACTAAATTATATGACTGTACTGTAATAAAACAAATCAATGCAAATTTATAAAAATGGCATTTCATGGGTTGAAAATGGCTCAACCTGTCATCTGCTGTTTAAAATCAGCCCTGAAGAGGCGGGGCCAATGTTGATGTAGAGTCGACCGTTTGGGAGTTCTCTACATCATGAAATTTATATAAATGGTAGAATGTTAACGCCCACCTCCCCCAGTCCCCACCCTGGGGTGTGAGTCTGTGAAACCGCGCAGCCCGCTAAAGACGAGACAGTTTTAGCTTCAGCAGCTAACAGCAGAACAGCTGACCTGCTGGAGAAAATCTCTCCGTCTGTGACTGCGCGTGGGAGGAAGAGCTGCTGGCAGCCACAAAAACAGCAGAAATCCTCTTTGCATTTCGTCCTGTAGCTCTTTAAGTCTCTGGCTGTCTGTTCCTGCAGTTATCAGTTGGTAAGATCTTGTTTTAAAACATTAAATCGCGGTGTAACCCTGGAGCTCCACCGTTACTGAACCTGTCTGCTGCGGAGAGCAGCAGTGGACCACAGCTCCGCAGCAGATAGTCACAGACGGAGAGACCCCAGACCTGGGGGTGAAGTTACACTTTAATATGCGTTATTTTTTCCCAACCACATTCTGCAAAGACCCGCCCCTGATTGGCTTTGATCCTGACATTCTTACCCTAACACTAACCATCTCCCTATTCATGCCCAAACCTAACCAACCAAACCAACAAAGGTACCATATACTATCCAGTTAGAGGCAGAGGCAACAAAAACGTAGTGCTTTGAAAACCTTGCTTAAGTCAACAGTGGGCTATACAGAGAAAATGACGAGCTCAAGTTAGGGACCTTCTCTAAAGTGCATGCAGTGAGGCCACCTGGATTAATCAGATTCCTCCATACCTTTCTCATCGTTTGTTTGTCTCTCTTGGTTTTCTAGATATTTCAAACCAACTCTATGTTCATCTTGGAGTCCACCCATTGCATAAACGTTCCCTTTTTTAAGAGTAAAATCATGCAATATGGACTAATAAGGTGTTACAGCTTTTTTTTCCCAATAGCTTCCTCATATTTTGAGACACTTCAAACCAGCTTTGTTTTTTCATCTGGGCCTCCTCCCACCTTTAAGATAAATATCACGCAGTGATAAACAAGTAAGACAAACCTGTGTAGGGGAAAGTTCATGCATGTTTCGAATGCAAAAAGTACAGGAATGCTGGCCAACAAGACATCAGTAAAATTTACAACATCCTGCAAACAGCAACGATCAGATAAGAAGACCCCCTTTTCTCCTACATTACCAGACCACTGACCCAAACCAACTTCGACCCTTCAAGATCTCCGAGACCCAGCAAGATGGAATGATCAGTGTGAGCTGTTAGCAAAACTTGGATAAACATCCCCCATCACAACTCTACTCTAAGAGCCGGTCACCCACAGAAACTAGTTGGTACCAACTTTAATCCCACTGTGAACTCTGATTTTCAGGACTTGAATAACCGACTGAAGAACTGATCACTGGGTGAACCAGTATAAGAGCATGATTTCTAAAATGTAATTTGTATTTTGTCTAAGGACAATTAATATAGTGTATTACTATGTGTGTGTATATAACATTATGTTTTTGCTTTTCTTATTCCACTAAAGTGAACCACTAACATAATTCCATTATCTTTGATAACACTAATGTTATATTTAGTACCACTCTGCTTATTTCACTCTCAAAATGATAAAGCTATTATCAAAAATGCAAAATTAGAAATCATGCAATTGTTATAAGACTAACAATTCTGATTAAAAGAGTAACAGCATTCAGGAGTTGCTGCTTCTCAGATAACAGTCATCTCATCCGTTTATCAGGTCTCTCATACCAACTACACAATAGGTAACCCTGCATCATGCATTCAAATCATTCACTAGTCATATCCTTGTGTACCAGTTTCCCCTTTTCCTCTTGTGTCTTCTTTGTAAAACGTAGTTGTAGTGTTTAGTACTTGTGGCTGTAGTGTTAGTAATAAATGTGTATGTAACTAAAAGTGAACATCTCAGTCACTTAACCTTAAAAGACCTATACCCTCACAAAATCATAATTAAGATTAATAACAATCATAATAATTGGCCTCTCTTTTGTGGCAAACATGGAGGACTATTTCCCAATTATTATACATACTCTAAGAGTTATGTCGAATAATTTCATATTTCAGTTGTGCACAATAATAATTCATAATTCCCCTGTTAAAATCATAATACTATTTGAGTAAACAAATTCCGACACTGGCACGGGCAGATGGGTTGTTCGGTTAGCCGGTATGTTGCCCCGGATGTACAGTAGATCTCTAAGCAGTTAGCAACAATGGCTGCTATGGGTGCCTAGTTTCTGTGTTTACTTTCAGTCTGACTCAGAGACAAGTGTTTGATTCATTCATGATTCATGTTTTATTTGGAAAACTGTAGCAGGCGTGTGCAGCTTGTCTCAATATACATTGTTCTGAGCGAGTCCTTGTTTCCCCAGATCTCTATAACAGAGCCCCCCAACCCCCCACCCCCACCCATTTCTTCCATAATGGGTATCCATAAGTACACACACACACACACACACTGTATTGCATACACTCAAGCTCTAGTTCTTTATACTTTAGGTGCACGACACATGATCTCCACACTGTTTTGTCCATGTTGTTAGTGTCCAACTGAAACAAACCATCCTCACCCCCCTGTTTGGAAGCTCCGTGCTGCAATTGTCTCCTTTAGCTTGACTCTTGGATATTTCAGCGTCCTATACGGTGATGGCAAAACACAAATCTCAATCTGTAATACTGTAAATAGACAGGATTTATCATCTTGGACCCTTAAAGGAAAAGGTTCACAATTTTTCAAGTTTGTCTTAAAGCAACAGTCAGGAGCCCAAATGAACATTGAAATAGGTTTTTCTTGCCATAATCATCCCTCCTGTTCATACTGACCATTAGCATTACAATGTAAGTGATGGGGGCCAAAATCTACAAACTTCCCCCTGTGCAGAAATGTATTTAAAAGTTTATCTGAAGCTAATATGAAGCTTCAGTTGTCCAAATGAGTCAACTCAAGTAGATATCTTTCAACATTACAGTCTTTTTAGTGCCAAAGTTCCTCTTTTTGTTACTAAACTTCCACTGCAGCTCAACAGGGAAAACACTGTCTGAGGAAACAAAGAGGGAAATTTGATACTAAAAAGACTGTAAATGTGGCAGATATCCACATGACATGACTAACTCAGAATGCTGAAGCCTCATATGAGGCTCAGATAAACTTTTAAATGCATTTTTGCACAAAATGACTGTGTGGACACACTGTGGATTTTGGCCTCCATCAGTTACATTGAAAGCACATTAGAAGGGCACCTGACTGTTGTTTTAAGACAGACTTGAAAAACTGGGGGGGGGGGGGGGGGGGGGGCTGTTGTTAAAGCAGAGCTGTTGTACTGTGACAGAGCTAAATGGCTCCATCTATCGGCGAGCACAAGTACAACAGCCCCTGCGTGCCGCTGGGAAATGAAGCCTATTCATTGCAAAGGTATTTTAATAGCTAACGAAAACGTCAGTGCACACAGCGCTTCTCCTCTTGCTTATTTTCTTTGGGCAAATGAAAAAAGGGATCAGCTACACGCCATTTAAACGTCACAGTCCATACAAACTGTTTACATGGGTCACATTACTGAAGCCTAATCTGTATCATCAAACTTTTATTAGAGTTCCAGTAAAATGATGGCGACCTTAGCGTGTCCTTGGTAGTTTTAACGCTTGCCCTGCCGGTGCTTACTGCGCTGAGGTCATCACATAACCTACGACATGCGACACGTCTGCATCTCTGCAGGGAGCTCACAGGCTAAATAACCAGGGAAAAGCCTGTCTGACTGATCGGGAACAAGTCACAATTAAACATCGTCACCGGCGGTGAACAGACGAGTCTGCACAGACCGCAGTGTGCTGTGTGTTATAAAGGGGCATGAAGCGGATTATCCGGGTTATCATCCCGTGAGGACCGCTGTGAGCGCAGCGACGCCGGTAGCCGCGCTGCGCTCGTCATTTGTCGACCAGCAGCACGTTATTAGCATGTGAAGGTTGCTCGCACATGTGTTAATGTCTGGTAATGAACGTCCTACCTGCATAACTGAAGGGAGGATGATGCCGCCATTCGAGCCTGCGTTACCGACATGGTGATGATGATGATGATGAGCTCTCCTGTTCCCGTGTTCCCGTGCGATGGGAAGGGAAAACTGACTCCTCGAGTGTCCGCCGGCTGCTCTGCTCACAGTTTCCTAGAAAAAATGAGTAATCTGTGTGACACGTATTTAGAAAGAGCAATGCAAATAAGATGTAATGCAGCTAATTTGTTTTGCCAAAAAAAAAAAAAAAAGATTCAAAATGGCTTTAAACTGGCTGAGCTTAACATGAAGTAGTGACTCAAACAACAGCCACTTGGCTTATATGCAGTGGCCGATGCCTCTCTGAGGTAAATGGGGAAAGTCATGAAACTAGAACCACGTCGATACCCATAACCGCCGTAGGAGGACAGCAGAGACCGCATTTATTCCAACATAACGAACTCAGAGGCAGTAAAGTTGCCTGTTGTGGGCGTGTGCTGACCTCAACATCCTCTCTGAGTCACACTGACCAACGACTTTTTATTGTGTTTAATCTGCTCAACAGATGCGCCGCGCAGGGTTTTACAGAGGCGTTTCCAGGACCTTTAAGGGCATGTATCATATTAGCTGTACTTTAAAGTCGGGTGAGGCTTTGTTTAGTTTTTATACTCCCATTGTTGGAAGATAAGCACTCCCACTTTTACAAGCAGCCTCAGGGCATTTCTTATTTTTTTGTTGCCTTTTAGTAAATAGTTACCTATATTAACACTGAATGTTGTGTGTATAGTTTTTGAGGGGAAAACATTCAGTTTCCTTTTTATGTGTGAAGCCTTTGTTTGCCTTTTAATATGCTATGTCAATCTAGCCTTTCATGTCTGAGTCGAGTTAAGATCAATATTCTTACACATGACCATAAAATGTACACACAAGACAAGACAACACAAGAGCTTACCACGACGTCGCAGTTTTATTTTTTATATAACATATATACACCATTTGCTGTAAATAGCAAAAATAAAACACATCCCCACAGAGATACTTACAGTGACACATTATGTGTCTACAAAGTTCATCTGCACAGACTCTGGACACTGAAGTCTGGTGCAAATTCATACATATACTGACCCTTTGGGTCTTACAGGGCTGTTTCAATGGCCCTTAATCACTTAGTCCCCAAAGAGAACTAAATATTTAACGAAGCCTATACATACATGCAGATTTTTAAAAAATACGACTGTCTAAACTTGTCAACGTATACAGGACAACAGACTCGTGCGCAAAAAGTAAGTATATAATACTCAACTGATACGATTTAACGATTAAATCTGGCTTTTCATCAACGGAAACAAAGTAGTGAATCACTGTGAATATTTACAAGTGATGCTATGTCAACATGTTGCCTACATATATTACACTTTATAGTCTTTTCACAGGTTTGTGTTGGACCCGGCCACTTTAACTCGAGAAATCTACCAAGGTCTCCACATGGCGGCGCTGACAGACTGCGGGCCTGGCTGCGCTCGGATGGGAGCCACTGCGCCGCTGCTGCTGCGGGACTGGCTCTCCAGTCTGGAGCTGAAGCTGGATTTAAGGCTCAGGAGTTTCTGCTGGATCTGAGGGAAAGTCCTGGAGCTCTGAGCGCAGCAGTTCAGGCAGGATGGGGTGACTGTCGCGGACATGGACCGCTGGACGAAGTCATTAACCCGCTGGCACGCGTCTTGGTCCAGGCTCGTTTTGGGAAGCAGAGCGGAGACGCGCTGGAGGCAGGCTTTGTAGCCTTCCTTGTAACTGTCTGTAGAATCTGAAAAAAAAACAATGGAATATTAGTTTCGTTGTTCAAAAATAATCAAACAGTAGTGTTTATATCTTTATCAACAAAAGTGTTAATAAAGCAGAACCAGAACTCACTTTTGGTGTTAACGGGGGGAATGTCGCTGAGGAACCTCACAGTCATTTCTAGGATGTCGGCTTTCTCAAGCTTGGAGTAGCGAGTCTTCTGGAGAAAACAATAAAAAGCAAATGTTAAAACATGTGAGCCTAGACGTTGCCTTGCTTTTAATATATCTGAAAAGCGTTATGTATGTATTGAAATGGATATGATAACTTACATCTCTGCCTGTGAGGGGGAGGATGAGGTTTTTCAAGTGGTTCAGGCTGTCGTTGATACGGGCGCGCCTTCTTTTTTCCATTAAAGGTTTCATAGTCTGAAAAGAACATATAATATTTAGTATTCACTCATTACATCAAGAGTAAGACATCAGAGAAAATGCGTAAGATAATGAAACAAAATTCTGTGACTTCACTCACCTTTCTGAGCTCAAGAGCCTCTTTTCTTTTGGCCACAGTTAGTCTTGGAGAAAAAGACGGGAGAGCTTCACAAGTCATGTTTGGAGACATTTTGAGCGTCGTCTTTGTACCAGAGGAGTATCCAAAACAGATAACGAAGAAGATGTGTTTCTAACTGCCAAGAGCCGCGGTATATATCCAGGTCCATGGCGTCGGTCTCCGTGCGTCACGGGTACGCCCCCAAGCCAACACGAAACGATTTGACTGGCCACGTATTCGATGAAAACAACAGAAAAGCATCACATTTAGTAAGATAACCATCTGTCTTCTAATTTAATCCAAGCGTAACAACTCCAGTGCGTGTCTGCGTTATGATCCATAGACCAAATTAAACAAAATCTGCATCAAGAAGCCGAAGAAATGCGTGCGTAAAGAAGATACGTTTGGACGCACCGAATGCTCATTCGCCAAATCCTATTTCTGCAAACTCTTCCATTTACATCTTATCAAATAGTACACAATTAACTTCATTATTTCATATATAGCAGATGAAATTTTGGTTTTGTTTGTGAAATATATATTTATTTTCACTGGTGCGTAATTACGCAGTGCCCAGAGGTGTCTTGGAACAAAAGCTATGTTCTTTTTTTTAACCCAAATCCAACATTTATTGATGATTTAACTATGAAACATAACAAAGTACAATAACAATTATATTTTCAATGTAAGAAGTTAGTAGTTAGTTTGTTTGCATTATTATTATTATTTCCCTGTTGAGGTTTTATTGTAGGCAATTCTATTTTGTGTGTAATTTGCCCAAGTTTTTAAATAAATACATTATGTTTTATATTTAATAAAAATGCACACTTTGAATAACAGGGTGCAATACATATATAACTGGCATAGGGGTCAGGCTTGCATGTATAGAAAAGTGTCCAAAGAGATACAGACTCTCATCCAATCACATACCCAAGCCACGCTACTTTCAAATAACATCTGCTCTTAGATTTTGACAACAATAGTTTTGCATATGATGTTTTTATGCAGTTTCTGCCCAGGGGGGGTCTATACCTGTAGGGTGTATCCCTAAGCTGCCAACGCCTAACACAGGGTGGTGGGGGCTGAAAAACAGAGGGTGGGTAGTGATGAAGCCACTATCACAATAGCCACCGCAAAATATAAAATGAGCCCGTGTTTTGAACTTTTAACTGGGTGTTTTAAATATTTACTATTCACTTGTGGTGTTGGTATATTAAATAAGTAACCATCGTGCCTTGCGAAGTATGAACCAATATTTGAATTACAACTTTGAGATTTCCAGATTTTAAATAAAAACTGCAGGGACATGACAACCCATCAAATACCACTGCACTCAGGGGAACCACGCGCGCAGCACGCGCCACGGAGACCAGATGGCTGTCTGTTACCCAGCCTTCAACCCCCCCTTAACCTCCATCCATCGACCCCACCCCCACACAGTCCTCCTGCACCACACCAGCACCCTGAACAGCCAACATCCCTGTCCCACCATGAATCTGCCCATCTCTCATCCATAAGTACGCACGCACGCACGCACGCACGCACGCACGTGCACGTACACACACACACACACACACTGCATTGCATACACTCAAGCTCTTTTTCTTTATACTTTACACGCACGACACATGATCTCCACGCAGTTTTGGCGTGGCTGCCCCATCTGCATGCTTCTAAGTCCATGTTGTTAGTGTCCAACTGAAACAAACCATCCTCACCCCCCCTGTTTGGAAGCTCCGTGCTGCGATTGTCTCCTTGAGCTTGACTCTTGGATATTTCAGCGTCCAAGCTATCACAAAATGCTTGTTTATCAATATTATATGGCGATGACGACACACAAAACTCAATCTGTTGATGGAGAAGTGCGTCAACACTTCTTTATAAAGAGAGACTTTAGACGAGGTTCCTTTTGAACGAGAATTTCGTTGAAAGTCAAATAGTCCACTCTGAAAAACGCACATATTATTTGAGAATATTTGAAATCATACAGCAGGAGTTATATTCTGACACAGTATTTAAAAAAAACATTGTGTTTCATGAAAGCAGCAGGACTGCTGTTAAAGGGGGTTTGTTTTCTCAGACACTGATCGTCTACAGTCAACTTTGCAAGAATATTTATTGTGTCTTTTATACACTTTGAATAATTTTCCATCCTGCAGCACTTGTGCAGTTTGATTTCTATTATAGTATCATGCTTTGTTACAGTATACATGGGCTTTAGGCGGCTTCTTTAAATGTAAACTCAGCTACATGTATCGCTGTAGTGTTTGTGGAACTTAAAATACATAAAATCTACAGAGCAGATATGTGAAGGTTAGCATCATGCAGACATGATTTTGTTGTGCTGCTGTAACAAAGCCAAGCGCTGCCCTGAAATTGAGAGGCACACTTGCTGCACGCGCCCCTCACTGCCCCGCTGGGATGGAGTGATGATGGGGATGATGATGGGGGTTGGGGAGAGGGAGGAGGTCACCTCTCCTCCGTTTTTGGTCTTTCGGTTAGAGTCCTCTTTTGTCTTTTCAAGTAAATTCGGCGTCGGTAACCCATCTGTGCAGGCCGGATAACAGGGAGCCTTTGTCTGAAAATGTTCCGACACTTCATAGGAATTAAGAGTCACATGCGGGCTTTGGGATGGGGGAGAAACAAGGAGCGCGGCACCACCTGACTTTTGCCGCAGCGTTGATGTGAGCTGAGAGAAAACGGGCGGCTTCGGTGTTTTTTCTGAGTCTCAAACAATAGCGAACACCTTTTCCCACTATAGCTCCTATAAACAAGGTTTGACCCCCTAATGTGACCATCAACAGGTCTAAACTGTTTCATTTATAAGAGACTGTGTTGATATGACGTACAAGGCTACTGTATTTATCCCTCATTCTTCTTAATGTGTAATGAAATCAAAATTAAGCCTTTGAGAGACTTTAATGAAAATCTAATCTAAAGCACGTCAGCCTGCGCTGCTGCTGTGGGAAGATATTTGGTTAAATAAGAAAATATCCAAATAACGTAATGAATTAAATCTTCTTAGGGGAACAGCCTCTGCACTGCTTCTCTTTGTTTGACTGACTAGTTGTCATAGCACCAATTATATAAACTAGACTGCAGCACAACTTAATATTTGAACTTGATCTTTGTGGACCATCTTGAGCTATTTTTATTTATCATGATAAAGATTTTGTGCTTCCCCACATTTCAAGTGTTTGTTTTGCTTTTCTGTATTAAAGTAATAGGCTACAGTATTACATTATATTCATTGTAATGTTCAATGTATCAAATTTAAATTAAAATGTACCAGTAGATGTGAAACTGGGACATTTTTGCTCCTGATGTTTATCAGAATCTTTTAATATTAGTATTCTGTAGTATGTTGTATAATATCTGTACAGAGGAGTGTCAGTGCGGATCTGCTCTGGCAGGAAGCTTTGGAGATCAGTCAGACAGCCTCAGTTAATCTCCAATGTGAACTAAATACTGAAGTTCAGCTGAGGTTTTTAACCAACAGCAGCACCTCAGAGTTCTGATTCACCTGCAAAATGTCACTGAAAGAGATAGAAAATTACTTAAAAACGACTACAAATGATGCTCCAAGGCAAGAAGGGTGGGGGGCTTTTTACATGTCTGTGGCCAGGGTCCCATTGTCTCATAATCTGTCCGTGACTGCTTCAGTAGTTTTTCCTCAACAGCAGCAAGCTGTGGTTTTACTTGCAGCTTCCATGTGTCCTCCTATCTGATTGCAGAGCATCAAAAAGGGTGTTACTCATCCAATTTTCAAACAAATAATGTTTTAAATGGAATAAAAGTACATACTGTGTGTTTGTAAATGGAGATATGTGTTGTCTCCATTTTTTAAATTTCATCAACAAAGCAGCAGAGACCAAGATATCCAGACATTTCGTTTCTAGTATGGGTCAAGCTCCAAAAACACTGGATCCTACATTTCCCACAATGCAACTCTATAGCATCTTTCATTATGTCTTCCCAGCCTCTTAAATGTCCACTTCTTTCAAACTCTACATCTCAAGTGTAACACAGGATTTCTGTTAGAATCTCAAGCTCCAGCTGACATAATGAGACGACCCCAGATGACGTCATCAGGGTTGATTTTTCAAACTTTAGAAAGCTGCTCCAAAACCACAGAAAACATTATACAACTACAACTACAATACAACATATTGGAAAACAGATACATTCAGTGTCAACGTTTTTATGTATCCATTTTCAACATTTTTAAAAGTCTCACTCTCTACAATATCTATATGTGGCCACTACAGTATGGTTAAGGTTAGGGAAATATTGTGGATATGGCAAGTGGAGGTTTTTTGGAGATGGGAGCACATCATAGGTGGCTCTGATGATGAAGCTGATGTTGCTTGCCTCCATTTCCCAGAGCTCCCTCCAGCTGAGCTTTCTCCTCTCCAGGCCTTCCCACCTCCATTCATTATCCCTGCTTGGCAAGAGAGACAGCCTTTGCGCTTCTTTCTGCACCTCCTCGACCACCATTGTCCTCCTCTCTGATGTTGAGGCTTGTTGGCTTACTTGCTGTAAGGCCAAAGCCTCCTCTTCCCAGCTGGACGTGCCTAACAATGTCACTGTGCCTCAGGGCTGATGTAGCATGCTGCACCGCGTCGGACGGTGTCCATTTCCGTCCAGTTAACAGAGGTGGAGCAGCATTGCTGATGGTCTGGTCTCTGGAGTCCTTCAAAGTCATCTGGAGTCTTGCTTTAGAGCACTTGTACTCTTCGGTGAGGCTCGTGATAGGCAGTTCAAGGACCCCTTTGCCGTAGAGGCTGATGTTAGTCAGACAGCGTGGGACGCCGAGCCATTTCTTCACGTAAGAAGTCATGGTTCGCTCCATCTTCTCCACAGTTGTTATTGGGAGCTCGTAGATAGTGAGTGGCCACATTACCCGAGGGAGAAGTCCAAATTGCAGGCAGCAGAGCTTGAGCTTCCCCGACAGCAAATATTGTGGTTACGATGAATAAAAATGCACACAAAAGTTGCAGGTCTGTGATAGGATGCAAACTCTGGTCTCCTACACCAACCATCGCCCTAACCTCCACACCCGCATTTGCTACATAAAGTGCATACTACTTTCTACACTGGCACTGAATGTGGGATTGGACGTAAAGAAGGTGCAGATTTGCCATATGAACATAATTTGTAGGCATATAATCGATGGTGTGTTCCTTTACGACAGTAACGTGCACAGGTGATATAAAGACCTGATGAAGCCAAAACAGCGTCACCTTTTTTTCAAAATTTTGTTTTTACTTTTGGACAAGGGCAAACTGAACAATATGGATCTCAGTTTTTACAAGTTACTGTATTACGGGACCATTTTCATGAGTCTTTTCATGCACAATTTTAGTCCTCTTTCTGACACTTTTCAGACAAAAAGTGGTTTCTTTATGAATGGTTAGACCTTGTCACACCTTCTCTGTTAGTGCATTTTGGCAGTGTTTCTGTTTTGTCTCTTTAGGGTTAAGAGACACATGCTTGTCTGAGTCATCTGCATGGCAATGACACATTACATTACATATGACAACTGGTGAAAAAAACTGAAGCCAAGAGTTGGCTTTTTAAAAAAATAAGTACTTCTTTTCTTTTGAGGCAAACAAAAAGCTTTTTTTCTGCCACTTCACTCTGAGTGGAACATGCTTCAGTCAGACAGAAAGCTTCACGGACCTCTCTCTTTTTGCAAGCTTTTAAATCCATTATTATTCCATTTGAAACAAGCTGTCCATGTTTCTAAACTACTACTTGCTTGGAATATTTTAATGTGATCAACAGTGTCATCTGTTTTAGGATTGTATTTATCCATTTTATGTATATTTTAAAAAATTTTAATCTGATGCATGTCTGCTGTTTTTATGTTATTGCTGTCATTTTTTTTAATCGTACTTCATTTTGATCTTATGTGTTTTGTGACTCTTGATTATTCTCTTGATATTTTAACTAACTCTGCGTAAGTCTCTGTTTATGTTTTGTGACCTCTATGTTTTATGTTCTATGTGGTGCTTCTACATTGGTCAGGACACCCAGCGAGGCCCTTTACATAAAAAACATTTATTTGGTGGACACTTTTTTCCAAAGTGCAAAATGCATTTAACTTCCATAAGAACAAAAACAAACAATTTAAAGGATGGGTTCATATTATGTCGAGTTTTTTGTTCACTGTAATCGTTTCCCCTGCTCATACTGGCCACAAAGAGATCTCATTTTAAACCAATGTGAATGTATGTGACGGGGAACAAAATCCACAGACTTCTTTCGGTAGAAAAATGCATTCTAAGGTTCAGCCAAAGCTAATATGCTTCAGCATCTTCCAAAGTTAGCCTTTTTCTCTCTTTGTGTTATTTTCCTTCTGCTCCTTCCACCACTGGAACCACAAAAAGGTAAACAGACTGTGAATAGAAGATGCCAACTTGACAAAAGATTGCTGAATCCTCATATTAGCTTCAGCTGAAATTTGGAATGTATATTTTTTACAGGAGGACCGAGGATTTTTGTCCTCCATCTCTTACATTGAAGTGATATCTTCACAGCCAGTTTGGAAAGCAGGCACAAGTGAGCAAGAACTATTTCAGTGTTAGTATTGTTTTAAGACAGACTTATAAATGTCAACCTATAGTTTGAGGGAGAATAGTTGTGGTTTTGTAGTTGAATTTACTTTATTACCGACTATTTTCCACATAAAACCATACGTTTTTATATGAATTTCCTTCCCATAGAGAGCCGCTGGTTTCAGTTTATCCCAGTACAGTTTGACAGTCAACTTGGAGAGGCATAAAATGTGCTTTGAGATATAATCAGTGAATATTTCCTCACCATTATTGGTTCATTCAACAATTCTCCAACATTTATCAGAAAACTGTGAATGTTGATGTGAATGAAGATTGGTCTGAATTTGGTTTCTTGCATTTAAAAAGTTGTGATTGAAATCTGAAGGAGATTTGAATACACCAACACTGCTCTCAGCTACATTATCAATTCAATATCACATTGCACTGAAATAAAGGTTAGGATACATGTCTCAAATGGGTTTCAGGTCTCTACAAGTTGATTTGCATTCAGTGAATGAAAACAAATGTTTGTGAAATGTATACTCTCTACTTCTAGAGATGTGCTCTGTGTACCTGATGAGGAGCCACTTTGGACACGAAATGTACTTTTTCTAAATGTAATAAGTTAAAAATTTTAAAAGGGGACATATCCACCTATATCAGAAAGAACAATAAAATGTTATACGTTATGTTATTTCACTCTGAAATGTGAAATACTCTGATTAACAGTTTGCCTTTAAACCTCCTAATGACAGGACAGGCTTAATTATTTTTAAAGAAATGTAGCGTATTGTAAAACTCAGTGTGTGTGTGTGTGTTTTAGGCTTTGTCAAAATTTTCATTGTAATTCACAACCCCCATCATCTCAGTGTGTGTCCCATCACACAACCAGTCCAACTTCTTCCCACCAATTTGGCGCGCAACAGAGAGGCGCCTCTCATCCAGCAACAATAGAGCAGCTGCTTATCAGCATCAATAGGCTCAGGATGACCTGTGGCTTTATACGTTTGCGCGCCTTTTTTTATTTCTTTCATACGCCTGAGATTCCTCTCATCGCGATGTCTCAGATTAATGATACATTTGAGATCCGTAGACCACCACAAAAAGAGATCAAACAACAAATCTTCGACGCCAGAACATTTATTGAAAAGTTAAATGACAAAACATTTGAAGTGTCACAAAGAATATTTTTTCTTACATGCCGTCAATGAATAATGTATAATCCTATTTAACACATAGTGTTTACAGACTATTCTTTTGCACAGACCAAAATACTTTTAAGTCCATCGTGCAAACCTCAAACAAAATAACCCTTGGGGTTTTACAAAAGTGTTGTCTACAACCCATATCTCTGAAACCCCAAAGAGGATTGCATTTTTAAAAAAGTTCACAGCCTTTACAGTTTCTTTGAGATCTGTGCTCGTGTGCCTTCTGGCATTAAACGCAAAATGAGCCAAATGCTTATTAAAGTCATTATACAGCAACTCCAACATTTCTTCTTCTTAATAGCTAAGGTTACGGTTATAGGAATACAAAGAGCATAAATAACATCACAAAATAAATAACACATAAGATAAATGTCCATCTAATCTACCAAGGTCTCCACATGGCAGCGCTGACAGACTGCGGGCCTGGCTGAGCTCGGATGGGAGCCACTGCGCCGCTGCTGCTGCGGGACTGGCTCTCCAGTCTGGAGCTGAAGCTGGATCTGAGATTCAGGAGTCTCTGTTGGATCTGAGGGAAGGTTTTGGAGGTCTGAGCGCAGCAGTTCAGGCAGGTTGGGGTGACTGTCGCGGACATGGACCGCTGGACGAAGTCGTTAACCCGCTGGCACGCGTCTTGGTCCAGGCTTGTTTTGGGAAGCAGAGCGGAGACGCGCTGGAGGCAGGCTTTGTAGCCTTCCCTGTAACTGTCTGCAGAGTCTGAAAGTAGACAAGAAGATATTTGATTAGAGGCTTGAATTTTACGTGTAACATGAAATTTGGGGGAAAAAAAGAAAGGTTGCAGAATGCACATCGCAGTTCAAGAGAAGATGCTCACTTTTGACTGGGGTGGAGGGAAGGTCTCTGAGGAACCGGACGGTCATTTCCAGAATATCAGCTTTCTCCAGCTTGGAGTAGCGTGCGTTGTCTTTGCCAACCAGAGGCAGAATCAGGCTCTTCAAATGACTGAGACTGTCGTTAATACGAGCACGTCTTCTCTTCTCCAGCAAGGGTTTTAGAGTCTAGAGGAAATTGTGAAAAAAATACGTTATTCGGCTGCACTTAAAATTAAAATCAGAAAACATTTCCAGTGACATAAAAAGCTGTGTAGTTTCTCTCTTTTCCTTACCTTTCTCAGTTCGTTGGCTTGTTTTCTCTGGGCCACGGTGGACCTGGCAGGGAGAGGCTGGCTGGCCTCGGTAGTGATGCTGGGACTCATTTCGTTTTCTGCTTGTAGTGTTTTTTGAGGGGAGATACTTGCTCTTGGAGCGGCTGAGCTGAAGTGTGCCGCAGATCTGGAGAGCCTCCTATTTATGTGGGTCCGGCGCGTCAGAGGGGAGGGAACACAAGCCATCATGCTGGGGGTTTGACACAGGGGGGCGATGCCTTTGGGAATGAGTGGAGCTCCTGTCTGGGCCATCTGGTCAAGTTTGCCCCCTCCGTGTAGCGCTGGTATGCGGAGTTTCGTGATGATGTTGCGCTTTATTGCGTTTAAAATTTAACGCTTCAACGTTCATCCAAGATCTAATTACACATACAAACCATCTAACTGTGTTGTTTTTCATTAACAGATGGGCTATACCAGGCAGCATCTCGTGTCATTTTCTACAGTAAGGATTGCTTATTTCTTGCTTGCTTTTTTCGTCTGCCTTTGTTGTAAATTGATATTCTTACAGTTTGCTTATTTTTTGCATCTAATTCCCCGATAATGAACGGGCAAATCAGTAAAAGGTAGTTCTGGTTTGATGAGATAACTGAAAGTTGCACTTATATAAATAAACAATTAAAAAGTTGGATGGAAATAATGAAAATATCGAAATAAATGAATAAATTCTAAGGCTAAGGCTTATGGACCGCTTGTCTACCGCCACAACAAAAGAAACACAGAACCAGATGAGTGTTTCTGAGGTGACAGAACTAATCTATTCCTAAAATTAATAAACCAGATACCCAAGCCACGCTGTGTATGGATTAACATCTGCTTGTGCACCCTCAGCAGCTTGTTTCCAATATCAACAAGACGGTGTTTACCTGGAGCAGTGGGGGAGGAGACTGGGTGACATGGACAACCTGGAACTTACGCAGTGCTGCACAGAGAGCTCAGTGTATGTGCGACCATAGAGCCACGCGAGACACTGCTCCAACACTGGAGGGATGATAGGCTACCAGTATTATGATCCAGTATAAAATACTGGACCTTTCCGAGGTTCTAGACTCATAAAAATATTATAAACACTAAGATGTAACCATATAAATTTAATGAAGATGTTAGAAACTTTAATTACATTTTTCATTTCAGCATCACCACAGAGTGTCGATCTCTGCTGTTGACCATTAAGCCAAATTGTGCTGCGAGCTGCCAGTAGGATTCACGCGTTCGGCACGCGCCACAACCGTGCAACAGATGGGAAACCACCCCCCACCCCCCTCCCCTCTCATCCTCTGTCTCTACATACAGCCCCTCCCTCTTCTGTCTCCCACTGCTGCTCCCATCAGCATCCCGGCTCCTGTTCTTGTGTCCCCTCACCATCGATGTGTTTCAACAACGTTTTTGTCTGTTTTGGAGGGAGGGAGGGTTGGGCCACAGCGCATAAACACAATGACGCAGTTATATAGTAATACCATGTTAATACAAGATGCTACTAGGAAGTCCTAAAATGAACATTAAAAGTTCACAGGAAAAACATACATCAAATTAAAGCAAATCTAAAAGTTATTATTTGGTCGTTTGAAATGATGATAGTAAACTTATTGACTATAAGAAATGTGTCAAACCAAATTCAGTTATAGGTCATTTGCGTTGAGTACATTTACATTTCAGAAACAGGTTTTACACAAAAAATTTACGCACCAAGTTGTTTATCGGAACATTCCCTCCTTACCGGGTGGAAAGCTCATCTATTCAATTTAAATGTATTTATTTACATTTGGAAACACTTCGCTCAACAAGCTCATATCACTTTGATAAAGAGGACGCTGCTCTTCGGCTGCAAGCTGCCCTGTTGTAGCTTGAGGGTTTCCAACCCTTATTTTTTCAAGCATTATAAATGCGCCGTTTTGCACGCGTCCTGCCCCATGGGGCCCCAAATAACTGCCATCAAGTGCAGTATGGGAACGAGCCCTTCGAGGTAAGACAAAAAAAAAAAGAAGTCAAAGAGAGGCTTCGGTTAGGACCCTTTTTGTCCCGGTTTCAGCGTGGGTATCCATCTGTGCAAACTGAGAGCACAGTGATCTTTTGTTGGAGGACGTACAGAAAAGTGGAATTACGAAGAGTTTTTCGACAACTGTGTGGGAAAGGGATATGATTAGCATCTTTGTTTTCTTCCAGTTAAACTAAAGGCCTTTGAATTCAGTGCGTGACTATTTACGCTTAATTCTAGGTTCTCTCAGGGAGTACAGACAAAGCCGAGAGGAATATTGCAGCTTTATTTCATGCACACAGTAAGGGGATTATTTATTCTCCAAATAAAACAATGTGAACCAGACTTATTTCCACAGTGGTATTTTCCAATCAAATATATTATAATTAAAGTCAGATTTATTTAAAAAATGGCTTTATATTACATTATTATGGTATCATTAAGAATTATTACAAGTAGGGCTGTAAAACATTAGCAACACTGTTAGTTTGGGACAAGAGTATAATCTAAACCAAAAGGTGATTTAGTATCTTATGTTTTCCCGGAAAGCATTTTAAACCTCAGTCCTTGAGTTTGAGAATAAACTTGTTATATTATTTGGTTTATAAACGGCATGAGACTGACACGAGCCAAAGCGTTCAGACAGATGGGGCCGTCGCGGGTTAATTGAGGCGTGAAACCAAGAGCGTCGACGGACTCTGCGCAGCGCTGAAGGTGATCCTCCGTCTCCATCACGGCTACACCGAGGCTTCCAAACTTCCTGGTTTTTCCAGCCTTCAAATCGTGGCTGCATCTGAAAGGAAGTCTGGCATCCCAAGCCAAAATCTACGCTCACATTATCTGCATGATGCTGTAACATCTGTCTGGGAATTTTAAAAAAAGCATTAAGACAACCATGTCCAACTTTAAAGTTGTCCTGTTGTTCTCCACTTTCATCCAAAAAGTATCCGGATAAAATCCTCATGTCTTAATTAAAATCTAACACACGTGATTCAAATAATTACTCAAAATTTGTCATAATTCTCCATTAAAGTAGTTAGAAAATATGATTTATGTTTTAGCTACAGTCCAATTTCTAATGTCACCTCCGTTTTCTTGTAACTATGAATGATGTATAAAAGGATATTTAAAACAAATTATTCTGTTTATCTTGTAATCCCAGAACCAGGTTTTACATCGAACATCTTCTAATAAACACTATGGCAACATGACTTTCATGTCAACTTATTGGACTGTGCTTATTTATTGCAAGAAATCTGAATGCATCTGCTATTCTGAGCCTTAGTGCTCACTCATTTGCTTCAAATTAAATACAGATCAGTGAGAAGAGAAGCTGTATTCTAACATCTGACACGTATTTGAAAGCTTATAAAAGAAAAACGAATCCTTGTACTAATCACACAAGTTGAAAATATTTAATGAGGCATTACAAGGACATAAATTACAGTTTTTGTGATAATTTTACTGTGAGTGTGGTAGGGTTAACAATAAGAAAAATAACTAAGAAAATCTACAGTATCTGATAAAAGTCAGCATCCTAATTGATTGGTACTGATTCAGAGTGACTAATAACCAGGAGGGCAGAATGGTGTACCATCATACCATATATATACCATCATGTTTGGGGTCATAGCCTTCATCAGGGTTTACAGATAAAGACCAGGAAGATACACATTCAGTTGATCCATCTCATGCAGTGTGACTTACCCACACAAGTATGGAGTAACTGATAATACTCATTGTTGATGTAATACTCTGTTTTATCCCTGGACTCGTGGCTGAAGATACTTTCTGTCATAAGAGGATTGGATGCAGACATTTCAGTTTCTGGCTTCCCTGAACTAATGAGTTCATCACAAATTCAGCTGTTTGGTTGCGCATAAAGCTAAATTCAGACTGTCGATATGATGGTTATATCACAAATGCTCCTTTACTATAAGTGGCTTAAAAACACTACTGTCAATAGCCCACCTCCCTACACTGACTCTTCAGCAACCTGAGGTTTCCCAGACTCAACAGCTTTCTCTTGGCTCTCTAAATCTCTTTTACATCCGAGACTTCATGTGCTTCCAGCTCAATGCACAACATAAAACTGATTTAAAACCATTTCCAACATGGTTGAGCAGCAATTAGGTTCAGGTTTTGACACAAGCAAACAGACATTGGAGAGAATTCAACTAAATAACTATTTCACTCCTTTCCCTGTAACATTTCTGGCCAACTTCTATTTATTATTAATTATTGAAGGTGAGCATGAAATGTAACCATGAAAGTCTAGGTTTGGATCAGCTTGGGTTCTTTGTGTGTGTCTTCATCAGGGATAGAGTTTGCTCAGTACGATGAAGACCATTAGATGTGTTTGAAAGCTTAGGAAAAGGCCAGTAAGTGGACCTTAACATTTAAAACTGTTTCCATGGTCAAGATTTATGTTTAACGCTCAACTTTTCCAGCATGTTCTCACAAACTCAATCGCTGCATGGCCTCTTTTAATGCTGAATAATAACATTACAAGTGAGAAAATAACACTTATCGACTTCTCTCTAGTGAAAAGCCTTCCTGAGAGGAACCTGAGCAAAGGAAACTTCAGGAACGGCTTCTGTCTCCTCCGCTAAGAGGAGTCAGGTGTGGGTGACTGGTTGACGTTTTTGCTCCATGTGTTGGTGCTTTGTTAGGCGATCACTGTCCATGGTGCTGAAGAGTCAGGGGGTGTTTGACAGGTGAAGCTGTCTGTGGTGCTACAGTCTGGCTCTGAAGGCACTGATCCAGGCCTGATGACAGTACATGTTTTTTTGGTCCTCATGTCGTCGTGGTTATCTTAATTGTTCTCTACCACTAAAAGAGTCTGAATAACAAAGAAGGCAGTGAAGTGGTGCTTTCTGATGTGCAAAAGGAAATCTTACTGAAATTCTGCATAAGATGTTATGAAATGGAGAAGGGTTTTTTTCCAATTGTTCAACTTCATCCTGAGAGGAACTATGCCCTGCTCCAATGAATGACCCCTGCAGCACAAACTAACCAGCTCTATTATCAGTCTCCATCATGGAGAAAGATGTTGGTCAAGATGGTTTTCAATGGGAAAAAAGATCCATCTTCATAGAGTCTTAGCTTAGTCATACAGCTGATTATCTTATCCTGAGTACTACCTAACCCTGAAAATAGATATAATATACAGTATACAGTATAGACTGTTTTATCAGTCCACTATGTTGCTGTTACTATGTTAAGGATGGCTCTGAATCAGATATGTTAAACTAAGAATGGCATCCTGATTGTATCAATGTACCAACATGTTAAAAGTAGAGATGCTCTTTGTGTGGCTTCAGATACAGTAGATGTATTATTTCTACAGTACCCGGCAAAAGTACTGTATATTTTTTAAAATGTTAAAGATGTAAAATGTTAGCCTATATATAAAAAAATGTCAAATATCCGAGTGCAAATGCACTTCCATAGCCTAGCGTTGTTTGTGTTTGTTGGTTTTGTAATAGCACTGATGCGACATTGGATGGCAGCCCCCTCTGGGGAAGCAAAAGGAAGACCTATCAAAATTTGCCAACGAGCTTCCCACGCCTAAACCAACGCCATTTTCATAAAGCATCTGCTGCACCAGCGACGAAAATCCAAACTTTTTTCTCTCTTGCACGACCCATTTGACGTCACTGATTGTGTCCCGATGCCTCAGCATCCTTACAGGTCACGTGCTAAATGCCGTGACCATCACCATCAAGCAACCTGGATGATGCAGACACGCAGACTCCCTTATTCATTTGTTATGTAGGCTTTTCGATTTGAGTTATTTAAATACTTAAATATAAACCCAGAAGTCTCCAAACGTCTTGTAATGATGTCAAATTATTTCAGCTGCTTCATATCTTCTGTTATTCGTTTTCAATGATATAAGAGAAAAGTTATACGATCTAACACTGAAGCCAGAATTGAAATGTACGCTCTGGGTTTAAATCGAGCATCCTGCAGCTCCTTAAAACATCCATGTATCCAGTTAGAGACAGACTAAAGACAAACACTGAAATATAAATACTGAATGAAAAAGCGCAGAAAAGGGGGAATGAAAGGCATAAAAACGGCCGCCTAGAGAGCTTGTGGACATTTCCTGCAAACATTTATTGTTTTTTAATAACTTTAAAGACGCTTTGCAACTTATTACGTCTATTGTCTCTGCACCACTTAGAGAATGAAGTCTACTACAGTGAAAAGCATCAAGCCTGGCGTCGCCCGTAGTGTCAGAGGCGGAGAAACATTTTTGCGTAATTGTACATAAATCAGAGGGAATAGCTCAGACGGGATTTGAATATCCAAAGAAGCCTCACCAAGCCAAAAGCCAAGCTGTATGTAGGCCACACATCTGGTGGCGCACAGTTGTTGTGCTCTTCAATGTTGACAAAGGTAAACTTATAGCGTCGCATAGGCTACTCCACCAATAGCTGTCGTTTTCTGCTCTGACAGACTCCTCATTCATGCACGTCAATGTGAGCTCCACAAGAAGCCAGCAGGCGAACACTTTACGTTTAGGGAACATGCACGAATGATAAAACACACACGCAACTGAACTTTCAAATACATTTCTGTTTATTTCTTTATCTTTTTGTAATTGGGATATGTGGGGATTAAAGCAGCCCCGATTGGCAAGGTATCAGACGCGCTGGACAGGCAGCTTGTTGGCGGGTTTTTTTTTGAATATTGGATAGAAATCCAATCTATCGAGGGGTCTCCATTGTGCTACCATATCAGGGGCACGAGAACAGCACGAGCCGGGAGAACAAAGGCAGCAGATGGCTTTCCTGCTCCGATGAATTATGTTGAAGTTACAGAGACACGGGGACCATTAAGAGTTGTCCGGGGGGAAATTAAGGAGCGTGGGGGGGTCCTCGTGAAAATATATTTATATAAAGCTATTCTAGGGTGAAGGAAAATACTATCAAAGTTGTCTAAAGGTCAGATCACAACCACCTGAGTGTTGCTTTTTAATGTCTATTTGACAATACTTGAAGATCTCTGTTAGGTCGAGACGTTGCTCTGTTAAATTAAACTTGCTGGGAATTATCAACAAGAGTGTCCGGATCTTTTATCTGACTTTTGCTGTTTGTTTTTTAATCCAGCATCTGTAAAAGTTTTTTTTTTTGGATGTGCATGGCCTATATTGTTTGTATCTACTCATAACAACTGAAAGACATACGAATAAACACATTTGGCAAAATAACAAAGGTAGTGCCAATACTCAAGATCACGTTTTTACATTTTGTCATTTGGCAGACACTTTTATCCAAAGCGACTTACAAGCGAGGCAGGACAATGAAGCGTTAGAGGACAAAGAGCTGTGGCACAAATTCTCAAGTAGCTGACCAGGTATCCTACAAATGCAATGAGAAAGAGCTGGACAGAAGGGATTTTTAAATATATATTAGGTAAGAAACAGCTGGAAGTAGATAAGTGCATAAGGAAAACCATAAGCAACAAGAAATAAGTGCAACAATCAACAAAGTGCTAAAAATGTGAAGGGGCTCAAGTGTTGAGGTGTGTGAGTTTTCAGGCGTTTCTTGAATGCACAAAGGGAGTCAGCAGACCGTATGGAGCTGGGTAGCATATATGCTATGCTGAGACAATTGTGGATGTAAGCCTAAGAGATGGATGCTTTTGATTACATTATGATTTTAAAGGTAACCTGGCAACAACAGAAAGGCATTAAAATGGCTCTTTTTTTGGTCTAACTACGACTGCAATGAAACTCAAGCTTGCAAATATCGGAGGAATTTCAACTCTATCCTTACTGAATTTTAAATCATTTTTGTACTTTCCTGTGCTGTTGCATGGTCCTGCAGAGTCCTTCAGGGGTGCAGTTGAACCAAGCCGGCGGGGGGCGTGGCCTGCAGGAGGGGTCCGCCCACAAAGAGAGAGCGTCTCTGCCATTGAGCCTCGCACCTCGTGTTGTAAAAGGGCGCTCAATACGACTGCAGTCTGCGACCAGCGATGACCTGGAAGCGCTGCTGCTGCTGCTGCTGCTGCTACACTGATGAGCATTAGGAGCAACGAAGTCACACACTGGTATGTTATTTTTGCGTTTTAAAAATGTAATTGGCTATGACATTTATACCTGTTTGTGTATTGAACATGTTACTTACTATATGTAGAGTGTATGGGACTTTTATTAATCTCATGACCCCGTGATTGACATCCTCTTATCTTCACCTATATCAGTGTGCTGTTGTAATATAATAAATGTTTATGGCTTTATAAATTACAGAAGCTATTTTGTGTCAGTATTTGATGTAACACTGAGCTTGAATAATGAGATATGCCCAATAATTTGACTGTAACTGTAACACATGACTTATAGATTTATATAATGAGACATGGATATTATAAGAACAAGCTAATAATAACCTGTTATTTTATATCTTGACTATATTTATTGTATGGAGTATTCTGACCCATTGTTTGATGTTGATATAAATAGCTGAAGGCTTTATAAAATAATATCAACAGAGAAACATTTTAAAGTCCATTTAACCAATTAATCATATCACACCAAAGTGGACTCAAACTTTTCACTGTAGGCGCTGCACTGTTAAAATGTCTTGTCAGATTAGTTGTCCTGTTTCTGTCTGTCGCTAATGAGCCTCAGTGTGAGAAAGTCTGACCATAGAAATTCTCACTGCAGCTCACGGATGACTGGGTCGCTGCGGGGGGTCACATCACGCCTGCATGGTGAGTTCAAGGGGACAGAAGACTGTCTAATGTCTCAAGGCTGTGACAAGGAGAGAAGAGGAACTGCTAGAATAATTACCTGTCACTTCACAATCCAAATATGCTTATTCTTGCTTTTTAACGCAGAGAAAATGTGTTTATACAGATTTACATAAGTCTGGAGCCTGTTATTGAAAAGATGTTTCTAGGCAAATTTGTATGAAATATGAAATATAATTTCCAATATGAATCTCTTTATATATGTTTGTGTCAGTCTGGAGCCTGTTGCTTTATTGAAAAGATGTTATTTATATGAAAAGAAGATTTATGTCAGTCTAAAACCAAAGGCAAAAATTCCATGATTATGTAACTATTTTCCGCAATTTCCATGTGTTTTGTGTCAGTGAGGAATAATGTGACAAAAAAAAAAAAAAAAAATGACAATATTAAAACTCACATATTGGTTAATATCCTGAAATAGCTTGTCTGCAACATAAAAAGTGGAGGCTTTAGTTTTTATTAAGATCAATGAATCTGTCATCTTTAGGGTTTGGAGTGTAGGAGGATCCACTCCACATACAGCAAGTACAGAGTAAAAAACCTCATATATCAAAATGCAATGCACAATCAATTACAGCAGCCTATAGACAACCATTTTATACAACAGAGCCTTTCAAATCTTTTGTGCTTTGGGCTCCTTTTATTCAAAAACAGTCAAACAGCCAAATTCAGAATATCAGAGCACTTTGCAGTGCTGCAGCGCCAAGCCAGATTTCTGAAGGAATACAGCTTTTTACTGAATAAAAACACCATTCATGTAATCCTTTTTATGTCCTCAAGTCTAAAGCAATGTGGAAAAATGTATAAATCATGTTTACACATAAAATATCAACATTTTAATGCCTCCTGTACAGGATGCTTCACAGGGGTCTGCTTTAACATGTTTTCCTGATGTTTTTAAATTCAAAGAAGATCGAAAGAAAGAAAGAAAGAAAGACAGACTACGAAATAGGTGAAAAAATGCAACCTGTTTTGGGATGTGAGGAGGGAGAAGTATAAATAAAGTAATTTCCTCTCTGTGTGTTTCTTCTCCTTTCAACTTGTTAATAAAGATTTATTTTGTCTGGTCTCTTTTTTTTATAAACAGTATAGTTGTTATTATCAATTACGGTGAACAACATCTGTGATTTTTATTCTTGTGTTATATGTTATATATGTTGTAATGTTACATAAATATGTAGGCTAGCTGATGTGTTATTATAATTAATATTGTTATTAGTAGTATTTTAGATATTAGATAATTTAAGATACAGACACGTTCTCTTAGCCTGGCCTCTTCCCTGCACGCGCCCCTGTTTATTCAAAGCAATTACTCATGTGGCACGCGCCAACCAGCTGGGCGCGAGGATAGCTGCTCTGAAGACAGTACAGCTACATGTTACTCTAACCTTGTTTTAAATATAAGGGTTTAAACAGTGACGGCTGACATGGTAAATGGAGATTTGAGGGAAGAAAATAAATTATGATGAATTATTTTCATTACTTTATTTTTATTATATATATTATTATATTTTATGGACCAAATCTGCACGACACACATTCTGGTCGTTATAGAGAGACGTCTTCTCATAAAGATGGCTCTGGGTTAAAAGTGTTAAAATCAACAGATATCTGTGATATGCATAAACAGTGAATTTAGGGACACACTGGTGATTTGTTCAGTTTTATACGGCCTAAGAGAATTTGGACTTTCCTCTTGATTGTAGCCCACTGTGTGAAGGTCTTTTGGGGGCTCTCTGTCTTTGTTACGGCTAAATAGCTGGAAAGAATAGCGGATGGACAGTGGGTTGTTATAAGCAGCATGAACTTGAGCAAAAAAATGTCCTGATTTGAATGTTCCCGCGCAGTAGCAGATGTGACCATACAAAAGAGGGGCCCCACGCCTTGAATAATTGAGTCCAATTTGAATAACTGTCGCACGTCTGACGCGTGCAAGAGATATCCCAGCTTTCCCAGGCTCGTAGGAAAACCGTTGGCAGCCCCTTTTCCTATTCAATAGAGATCTAAGCTTCTCGTTACTTGAAGTTGTGGGAGCGTCTGTAAGGAACCTGGGAAAAAAAAGACTCCAGATCACATACACATGATTAAACCCTGTGTTAGACCCTTCATTATAAAGCTGCTAAGCTGCAGCTGCGCCAAAGGCTTGCCTTGCTCTTTAAGTCTGGACCTTATTGAACAGACAAGCAAATAAACAAATAACAATCAATAAATAAATATCCTTTAAAAAAGACAGTAGGTTTAGTTATCAAGTAATCAATAAACCTACTGAATTTCACTCAGAAATAT
Source organism: Scomberomorus guttatus (assembly GCA_038419695.1). Lineage (NCBI taxonomy): Eukaryota > Metazoa > Chordata > Actinopteri > Scombriformes > Scombridae > Scomberomorus > Scomberomorus guttatus. Next base: position 14,203,586 of record CM076449.1, on the reverse strand, counting down.
TCAAATATCAAATTGTGTGTAGGCCTATGGTGAATTTATGTCATTACATCTTTAAGTGGGTTTTTTAACAAGATGTAGGTCTGTTTTTGTTTTGGTAAACGAAAAATCAGGAAATAATTCGATTCAATTTACTTATTTATAATCCACTCAGTCACTAAATAATAACAACAAACAGCCTTATAATACCTGTAAAGGCAAGTAATCTATAATGACTGAGATTTTTTGTCTATTTTGGCCTTTGCAAGAGATTCTAGGCTGTATGGTTTTATAATGGTATTGATGAGGTGTCCTACATCGTGCTGGAGTGTCGCTATTGTCCGTTTCCTTCAGGGAATTGTACAATTAGTCAGACCGCTCGTGGGAATTTCCCCTCTCCTCAGCCAAATTGGCGCGCGGTGTCTATGACAGTTGGGCCGGTGCAACAGATGGGCCGAAGAGGCACGCGCCGAGCACGAGACTCGCACATTACCCCCCCCCCCCCCCCCCCCCCCACCCCCCTTTCCTTCTCCGCAGCACACACACACACACACACACACACACACACACACACACACACACACGCTTGAGCGGAAAAAATCAATCAACTTAATCTGAGTGTGAACATGTAGAGAGAGCGGTACCTGCAGTGACGCTGTTAGCTCCCAAATTACCCATGAAAATACAGAAAACGTCAAATAGTGATTATTAGTCTATAAATAAGACTGAACACGAGTAAATTGCATTGGCTTAATTGTAAGATATAAATATAAACTGATATTTTGACATTGCAGCCTAAATCTAAGCCTTGAAAGCATTGAAATTTGATTAAAAAAAGGTTCGTAGTCTACTTCAAATGGTGTATTATTATTGGTTATTCGGTCATGTTTTAATGTCCTAACATGAGCGATAGTTTACAGTGATTCTGAGAAGCCAATACAAGAAGAGGGTTTGGCACCTGAACATCTCAGCAGGAGGAGGTACATGTTGAATATCAAACTTTCCTGCCACCGTTTGGTGATGAAAAGTATTACAGGTCGTCACAGCGCCAGGTTCATGAACTGGAAATATGTATCCGATATATCTGTCAAGCCTACGTTTTTAAAACTGTCTTTTATGCATTCAAGACAGGGTCAAACCAAGCTAAGATCCTCATGTGTGTGGTTCATTTTAACAGCATGCAGTGATCTACTGCTAAGGGAAGGAAAAGCTTCAGAGAGAAACAGTAACTGACTTATAGGCTTGGATTTTTTTCCACTTATCCATAAGTGGAAGACATACTTTACTTTTAAAAAGTATCAACATCGCAGGCCAAATGTACTTTGTTACAAGAAAAGTCCTGCATTCAAAGTGTCACTAAAGTAATTGTAAACAAGTATTATCAGCAGTAGGCTATTAAAAGTAAAAGCAAAATGGTCCGTTCAGAGTATATATCCTATTAGGGGATTACTATTACAGATGCATAGTTGGTTGAGGACCAACTACAGCAACAAGAACTACTTAATATACTGTTAGGCACTTTAACCTATGACTAAACATTGTATTTTAGAGGCTGATCACATTTTTTGTATATAAAATCTTAATCTGCAAAGTGACTATAGTTACAGATTTACAGATAAATGTAGTTTAGTAAAAAGTGCAAAATTTCCATGAAGTTACATAAAATGGAAATCCTCAAGGACAAGTACCTAAAAAAATTGTATTTCATTATAGTAATTAAGCACATGTACTCAGTTACTTTCCACCATTACACACGTCACAATAAACATTGCTATTAAAATATTTTCATCACCCAGAAGTAACTTGTTCAACATTTTGTCAGTGCATTATTGTATAGCTATTATTTGGTCTTCATTTTTTACATTTACATTCAGTCATCTGGCAGATGCTTTTATCCAACAAATTCTCAAGTAGCTGACCAGGTACAAGTGCAATGAGAAAGAGAGCTAGTCAGGTTTTGTTTGTTTTTATATTTATAATTATTAAAGTAAGAAATAACTGGAAGGAGCAAGTGCATAAGAAATACTATAAACAACAAGAAAAAGTGCAACAATCAACACAATGCTAAAAGTTTAAGGGGCTCCTCGCAGTTATATATAAAGTTCAGAGATCGTCTGTAACCACAACTTTACCATGTTTAATGCTTCAAAATAACAGAAACTTTAAAATGATCCTATCAGTTTTAGGGATAACTGTATTAAATTGTGATATATAGCTTTCCTGGCTCAGTATCAAATAGAAAACATTAATCTCTGTTTCAGCTACAAAAGCAAGTATTCAGCCATCATTTATAATGAACTATCATGTTGACAGTTTAATAAGAGATTATGTTGATGAAAATGTGGGTTTTAGCTGCAAGGCGTTGAATTTGGAGGGCTTGTTGCTACTGTACTTTACAGTATGGATGAGCATTCTCAATCTCCACAGCAATACCTCACTAAACACACACACATGCCAAATCACAAGTTATCATTATTCAGTAGCTCAGTTTTACAAAAGGCCACCAGATGGACCTATTCAGTGTGCAGGCTGTGGGTGTCCAGTGATGCTGATGTCACTGATATATGTAAAATGAATACTGTATACAAACAAGAGTGGGCGCGTGTTCAAAAACTCCATCGCTGGATTAGTTCATAGCCACGGGTCTATACTTAACTGACATCCACCACCACAGTTGTGTAACTTTCTCTGTTGGACTATACTCAGAGTTTTAAGTAGCCTGGTCGCACTGCCCCTTTAACTTCTGAGCCGATTTCCAGAAAGCAGCAACCTGTAACAGGCTCAGCGATCCTCCCCCTGATGGATTATTTAACAGGCGCTGAGTCCTACGTCGCCATCTGCTATAGAAAGAAAAACACTGCGGAATATTCTCTGAAGCACATGACACGCGTTTAGTTATTTGGAAACAACAGAACAAGCCAATTAAACAATAATAGTTTCATGGTACACAAAGGGCAAACAGCCTAGCGGGGCGCTTGTGCAACAGGTGTTCAGCATCCTGCGGGCGTGAGAGAGCGAGAGAAGCAGCGGACAACTGGGCCACATCATCGGGCAAAAAACATAGACAGCAGGTTAGTTTATCACTCAGACAAACAAAAACGGACTCAGTTTTATTTCAACATGTAAAGAAAAAAAGTTGCGTATTAAAATGTGTAGCGTCTGAAGGAAAACGGATCATTCTTCTGACCATTTGGCTCTTGAAAGATGCGGAGCGATAACTGAGCTTTCCTGCTAAAGTAATCGGGTGACTGAGATGAACTGACGCTTCAAGGGGGGACAATGCTGACCCCAGCCACACGGTGAACTGTTCGGGCTCAACTCAGGCTACTGAAGGAAGGAGTCGTCCGGTCTGCAGCAGACATGGTAGTGGAGGGGGACAGGACGCTGCTCGCCGCGAGGCAAGGGGACGTGCAGGCTCTGAAAGTGCAATTAGCGGCAAAGGCGCTAACCAGCGATGTGAAGGATGTGCTAGGAGCCTCACCGGTCCACCACGCAGCCCGGGCAGGGAAACTGGCCTGCCTGCGCTTCCTGGTGGAGGAGGCAGGACTGCCGGCCAACTGCCTGGCTAACAACGGGGCAAGTCCGGCGCATGACGCAGCAGCCACCGGCAACTTGGCCTGCTTACAGTGGCTGCTGACCCAGGGTGGATGTCGGCCAGAGGTGAGTGCCTTGAGCAATAGTGAGGTGTAGTAGACTGTAGCCTAATGCAATTTCCTCTGACCTGACTGCCATCTCTCGACCTGCCTCACCCTCCATCACCCAAACCCCAGTTCACCTCTCCAGCTGAGGTTTGATCTGGGCTGTATTTTGATTGATGCCAGTGTTCTCTCATGTCTGAAACGTACTTTTCTAATGTATCTTTACATACAGAAGTGAAAAAAGTTTATGAAACAATATTTAGATCATCATATTTCACCACTACAATTAAACTGTTCATGTGTTATAGTTGTTCCTCAAGGCAAGGTGACACATCTTGTAGAATAAACCCAGAGATACATTCATTATAGGCTACCTTTTTTTGGGGGGTTTGGTGATAAAAAACTTCAAAAATGAATGGTGACTAAAAACTTACACTGGTCCCTTTCAAAGAGAAGAAATCCTCAGACATCCAGATATATCGAAAGGTAGCATAACACTAACACATTAAAATCTATACGCATAGAGAAATCAAATTAAACTCAAAACTTCAGTACATGTAAATACTGACAGCAGAGCATTGTAAATGCACTGACAATGTTAGAATTCACCTTTGGAAACGTGTGACTTTTGTCTTGGTGCTCCACCGCCTCATGTTCTCATGGTAATGAAATATGCAAAACTGGATTTGCAAATTGAATATCCATTATAGAGCAGTTACAGTATCCCAGAAAGGGAACGCATACAAGCACATAATGGCAGTGTAGTTTGATGTGATAGTGGGGAAGTGTTTGGCAAGAAGTGTGGTTAAACCTTCACATGATGGATTAAACCTTATGACTCAATTACCTCATTTCCATGTCCCTGCTGGTAAGATGCAAAGTATTCACACCAGGGAAGGAATGCAGCAGGCATTTTGAAGGAGTCTTAGTAAAAGCTGTAATACAGTAGTGTTGTACTATAGTGTTCTCTATATGCCCTCATGTATTAAAGGTTACATATATGCATATTAAACCTTATACAAGCCAAACCTAATACAGTATTTACCAGCACTTGTATTGTGATTATCCATCCATTTTCTACACCTGCTTATACTACAGAGTAGTATTCATCCTATCCTGGCATACTGTGGGTGAGAGTCAGATTACTCTCTTGACAGTTTACCAGCATATCACAAATAGACATTAATTTACAAGCAACTTAGATATTCCTGTTCCCCTAATTTGCATGTCTTTGTGACTGTAGGAGGAAACTCATGTATACACGTGGAGACTATGCAAACTCCACACAAACAGGTCCCTGCCAGATTCAACCCCAAGACTTTGTTGGTATATGAGGACACAGTGTTAATGATAATAAACGGCTCTGCTGACCCATATTAAGTTTTCTCCTCTAACTCAAAAATAATTCGGACAGCACAAACAGGAGCACCAAACCTGAATCTATCAGGCACTCAATCTGACCTCATGTAATCTGTGATTCTAAATTTGAAAGAGTAATAAGAGCTCTTCCATCTACTTACTGTGTCCATTACTTTTGAGAGCTGCCTGACCAACCGCAGAAGAGCGACAAAGAGCGCCCCACGCCACCGACCGATAAGATACTTGGCTGACATTTAATAAAACCTATCAATTACCACTAGCACTGACATTCTACTTGATAAGTGGTCAGTGCTGGCTTTCAGTTTTCGACACTGTGGCTTTTGCTTTGTTATTGCACTCTGATCCTGATTTTATCTGATGTTAATGAGGTTAATTTGAGGTACTCCGCTGCCTCAGACTACAGCTGCAGCTTCTTTCTTGATACTCGAGTATTTATAAACATCTAACCAAAAAAACATACTTGCCTCTCCAACTGAAAGCATGCATATGCAATTCTATTTTTTTTCTGTTAGTTGTTGGTCCACCTCTAGACACAAAAATAATAGTATGTTACAGGTAAACACAAGTTTTAAAGGGACGTGGAAGCTGTAAAGTGATGTCTTATTTGAGTCAGGGTTGAATCAGAGAGTCTACATGTTATTCAAACAATCTATAAAAATTGTAATCAATAACCACTTTAGTCATGATAGGTATATGGTTTTAATTTCTGGGACCTTTCAGATTCTTTTTTTTCTGGCTCTGCTGATTATACTGTAGGTGTGGGTGCAATCTTCAGTCTATGTTGCTTAGAACTTAAGCAGGTTAGCAGCCCAAGTATATCTTAAATTTTATCATGAACAATGTTGTGCGCAAGGACTCATTTCCGTTCTGCCTGCTACTCTTGTAAATTGTGATGGTTCCATATAAATTTTAAAAAAAAATCACAGAGCATCAAACAGAGATAACCCTTTAAATCATTTAAACCTACTGTATATGAACAATAATTAAACATGGAAAAAGGTATATGAACCATTCATCTCATACAGCACAGGAAGTTGCGTGACCGATTCCCTTTCCCTTAATTTCAACAGTAAATACTACAACACAGTAGCCAACAATAACATTATTATTTCCCAAAATGAATACATCATATCTGACTACAAAGCTGTGGCAGCAGCCTACTATCATGACTCTGGTCTCCTGAATTGAATGGAATTTGCTGGGTACCGCTTTCTAAAAAAATTGATTGTAATTTCATAGTTAAATCAGACTGATTGCTGGCTTCTACAGGAGGATACTGCACACCAGTACTGTAACTTTTAAATTTGGTTCTTTACACAATGAAAATATTTTGGATATTATGGGAAATTTACTTGAGCCCGATATTTCAGCTCGGTTTCTTCTTTGTTTTCTAGGACAGGGACAGTTCCGGTGCCACCATTCTCCACCTTGCATCCCGCTTCAGTCACCATGAGATCACCGAATGGTTGCTGAAGAGTGGGGAGGTGGACCCCGGGGCCACCACCGATGCAGGCGCCCTACCCCTTCACTACGCAGCTGCCAAGGGAGACCTGCCCTCTCTCCGACTGTTACTGGGGCACAGCCCAAAGTAAGCAGCGTGGTGGTTTTCTCTTTGCAGTGGTCTGTAAGCTTTCTTTCACCGTTTTTCGAAATCCGAGCTAACAGTTGGATTTCTAAGTTGTCGGTTTCTTCTTTCTGTTGTCTAACAGTGACTTAATTTGGTAACTTTTGGGCAGGGAATGCAAATTACTTTCTTAGGACCCGTGTGATTTAGTGGCATTTAGCAGTGAGGTTGCAGATTGCAACTAACTGAATACACCTCCACTCACCCTCCCCTTCCAAGCATATAAGGAAAACCTACGGTGGCCACGAAACTCGGGGAAAAACGTGAAAGGCCCTCTCTAGAGCCAGTGTTTGGTTTGTCCGTTCTGGGCTACTGTAGAAACGGCGGTGAAATATGGCAGCCTCTGTGGAAGAGGACCCGCTCCCTAACAGAGTATTCAACACCTATTCTACAAGGTTTTATCTAAATATATCTTTTTCAATGCGTAATATTAGTAATACACAAGCTACAATGGTATTTTCACTTATGCTGTGATGATGAGCATCCAACTGATCTAAAATGCTAAAAATCTGTTGGTCTCTAGAAGTTACATTCAGTCCTCACCTTTGGGTGTGTGGTTAGTAACTCAAAGACATTTTAACATACGTTACTGAAATTGTGAACTCCCAAATAAATTTTTTTAAAAACTAAAAGTTAGGAGGACACTGAGTTTTGTCAACATAAACAGACTAAATCATCCCACAAACCTCACAGCAGTAAATGAGTGAGAAAGTCAGGCTGTATCTTTAAAAGTAAAAGCTTCATATACAGTATCAACAGGTGTGACACAAAGTTAGAATAACCAGACAGTATAAAAGTATATTATCAGTGTTATTTTTCTTATATATATATAGTAGGATATAAAGCTAAACTCTCAAACTCCAATACTCCGCTTTTTTCTTTCTCTCTTTCTTCAACCTGGTGCCCTTCAACACTCCCGTCAGCCATGAAATTAGCAGCACAACTTTGATTTTAAAAGAGCCTTTAAGCTATTACAATGATAATATTACAGAGTTTTAGTCAGTAGATGAACTTTGGGCTCGTACTTTAGGTAGTATTTACAGTACCCACTGGCACTGGTGGGGATCAAGCTGAACTTTGCTTTTTTGGTACCGGTGTGGCAATCTAAATACCAGTTTAAATCCCATTTAGAAATGAAAACTCTAAGTGGTTTACTTTTCACAAAATACCGCACACTACAATAACCCCCATGTGCGGCTTATGTAATACATCTAGACATCTAGAATGATGTCTGTGGGTGCCATGAGTGCCAGTCAGTCAAGTAAGTTTGTGTGATCTAATATTTGTGTTGTCAGATTGTACTGCGTATTACTAAGGTGTGTGTTTGTGTGATTACCTCTTGATGGATATCATCCCTAATCAGTGCTGTGTCAGACCCACTTGTGCCCTGTAGAGATAACACCCGCTCATATGATCGCCATGGACACGCATAAGGCATTAGGAAGACTGAGTTGTCTTTTCTAAGACACAACACTGATCACACAGAGCTGAAAAGACAGAGAGAGCACAAACTATCACCACAGACTCTTTATAAACAGCAACCAGGGCATTTGCAGGGCAGGTATTACAGAGTAAAAAGGGAAGCAGGGTTAGGGTCACTTCACTCTCATTTCAGTCAGCTCAGCTTTTGTACAGCAAACCAGAGAGGTTGGGTTTGACTGTGATAAGATGTGCGATCATGATGCAGCAATTTAAGCACAGATTTGGCAGCACCAAAGTATTTAACAGCTCGTATAAAAAGTCTGACCAAATGTCTCAAAGTTAGTATTACTGTTTAGTGCAAAGTGTAGAGTGAAGAGACAGATTGAAAAAGGTCAGATTTGGTACATAACTAACCTCAAACTCAGTTTAAATATGAGACTAGAGGTAATATCCTGCATTCCAATTATGAATTATAGTTTTATGTATATTTTCTAATTTCAAGTGTATTATCATCAAACCCATGTGAATATATTGATAAAAAAGTGTACACAGGGATTTTGTTTATGACATTGCCAAGTAGGTGAGTGGGCTACTTATCTGTTAATTAGCCAGTTATGTGTGACCTACAGCCTTTAAGCACCATATATATTCTGTAATATGTAACTGTGGTCTAATTCCAGAGCATTAACCTGCGTCTCAGCCTGTGTGAAAGTATTTTTAATGCACAGTTTCCTCAGGGAGCTGCAGTAACACTTACAGTCACTGGAGTAAACACTTTGAGAGAATGGCCTCCCTGTTCTTCTTCTGAAGACACGGTTCTTCTTAAATGTGGCTGCATTGCAATAATGTGGCTGCATTGCAAATGCATTTAACTACACATACAGTGTAGAGTTCAGTGTCTTGCTCAGGGACGTCTCAGCATGGCTGTTTATTTGTTGGTGCCTGCCTAGTAAAAGTGAATGAATGCTTCTAAAACTTAAATTAGTTGTTTCTATTTTAGTCTTTATGTTAAAGTGAATTCATGAACAGATCCCACTGGAAAATATTACAGTAATGTTAAGACTACTGGGTTTGTTTCTGTTTAGCATTATTCATAGCAACACCTGTTTGGTTAAAAGAATAAAAAAGGCAAATATGCAAATAACTGTTGAGCTGATGGATGTTCTCTGTGTTAGTGTCTACTTCAACCATCATTAACAATCATTCACTGCTGCCATAAAGAAATAGAAATGTAAATAATTTATGATGTAGTCTTTAAACTTAACAGCGTTGTCTGTTGAATTGCTTCGACTTTGATGACCTTAGCAGGACGAGCAGCTTGTCCAGGCACTAACCTTGTGCTCTACACCTCCAATATTGTCTAGTTGCAGCCCAGACAGGTGCATAGCTGCTGAAAATTTAATGAGCCCCAGGGACACGGTAGCTCCCTGATAGCTGGGCCCCATTCACTCTCCTCCTCCACCCCTCCCACTGTTGCTGTTTACCACCATCTCCACGGCGACACACAGTAGCGCTAACCGGCGATAAGATAATGAGGAAAACAAACCCGTTTGAATAGACGGGCTTCTTTCTGGCCACTAGCCTGAGGCATTGTTTATCATGGAACTTTGCAGCAGGGAGATAGCATTCTTGTTTCAGGGTTTATTACAAGCCTCAAATTTGTATCAATGAGTTTTAAGAGGTAATTGGACGGCTCAGAGTTTGTTCCAGTTGAGAAATCACAAGGATAACATGACCCCCTCTCTTACATCATCACTTTAGTAACTGGCAGCCTAATGACAGTAAAACATAATGCTGCACAGAGGTAATAGTAGATACATTAACAGGTAGTAAACAGTAAACAAGCAACACCAACTACATTTAAAGTCCTCTGTTGCATTTTTTGGTTGCAGCATTACCCTCTCTGTCGTTTACAAGCCTCTTGACTGTGACAATAAGTTTCTTTACAAGTTGTACAATCTGTTTTATGTTGTATTTCACGCTGTTAACGCTTACACAGCTTCAAACTGAAAACTTGTAGAAATTGCATACCTCCACCTAGGCTTTGACCAACAGACTACTGGAGGCTGGTGGTCCAGTTTGAGGGTTCGGGTTTACATCTTTACCTAATCTGACCACTTCACTCAAAAAATGCAAAGATCTACGGGAGTTTCGTCTTGAATTTTATTCTTGACACAGCATCCAGAACGCTAAAACTCACAAGTAAAACTACCACAACTACATCTATTCGTTGGCTGGGAAAGAATTATATTGAAATATAAAAATATATATAAAAGGCCAGTATTGGTTTAACCGTACTAGCAACACCTACTGAGATGGTTGCAGTTGTATTTTTTTATTGTATTGTTATTTTATTTGGATAAAATTGTTACAAATGCGACATAGCAAATGAGTTTCCTCAAAAGTCCTGTGTGAAGTGAGGATAAGCACTCGGAGGAGAGGTGTAACCATAAACTGCTGCAGCATTCAAATGTCTGCAATCCTCGAGTCATTAAGCCATCACAGTCTTTTTGTGGTACGACTGGCGCAGCACAGATGTGGCTCTGTTTCCAGACATTGTAGTGTTTGCTAGATTTATAAGCCACGTCTGAATTGTCAGCTTGTTCGCCCATCCATCCCAGTGAAGCAAAACCAACACGCTCATGTGCTGTGCCTCCACTGATAGCCTCGGTACACAAAAGACTGAATGAATGAGAGAGAGTGAAAGGGGGAGAGAGGCTACAGACAGGTTATGCAATCAATTAGCACAGATTAAGATCTTTGGCCAAGCCATAATTCCAACATGCAGTTGAGAAGGGTAGACCTCTGCATTAGGATATTCTAGAAAGTTACCTGACTAAAGGTGGACTCACTACACAGGGAAGTCACCAGTCTTTGATTTCTTATTTAGTCTTTTCTCACTTGTCTCAAATGGTTCATACCATCCAGCATAAAATTCATTTATACTCCTCACCCTCAAAGAAAAGATCTTGTTCCAAAATGGCTTCATCAGGCATCCAAGTCTCTGATGTAGCAGCAATGTACAGCTTCATTAGTATAGATAAGAAAAGACCAAGATAAGTAAAGACATCTTGAACATTAACATCTTGAACATGTCAAATTAAAGTGATTAAGATGGCTGCTAATCACTACAGGTATTTTCTCAGGAGTCCCTTCTTGCTTCTTCCCTGAAGGTCATTTTGGTTGTTATGTTTATTGTGTATCAGTGAAGCAGCCCACAAACAGGTTTAATCATCTCTAGCTTTGAGTTGTTAACAGTAGTTCTTAAGTGAGGTTTTCAGAATTAAGTAAAGACACACGGAGGGTAAGGGGTAAATAGGGTAAACAGTTTTTCACCCAGCAAAGAGCTGAGCTGCACATATTTTCTCCAGCACAAATCTCACAGTCTCACAAAACTACAAGTTGGATAAAATCCCTTTCTGTTCCCTTTCACAACACAAGGTTTAAACTCACAAAACGCAATCCAACATGCTTTTGGGCAAACGGCCCACAGTATTACAACTGCACACTTTGTAAGAGTGTTGTCGTGTTAAAACCTTGGACATGCAGTTCAAGTGAAGGATTATACACTTTTTTCCAGGCTGAGAAACTGTTTTAAAACTCATCTGATAAAATTGCAATATGCATGAGCATTAAAGTGAAGACAAGTCTGCTTTATCTAGTTTTGATGTATAGCTTCAGGTGGAAAGTACTGATCATTTTGGACCACATCAAATGCCTTTGTGGCTCTACAGGTTTTTTTGTCTGCGTTTTAATTTTGTTGTCTTGGGGCTCTGCTGTCAACAACTATAACATCTAACAGAAGATCTACATAGGAGCTGCACATCATGTAATCAGTAGATTTCCATGTTGGACTATGTAAGAACTTTCAAAATTGCATACACAAGACATTTAGGTCACATTACTAAATAAAGTGTATAAATTCTCCTACAATGTTCTTTATTATTTAGACAGGAAAAGCCATTGAGCCTTTATCAGAAAAGAAGACCATTAGTGTGACATCAATTACTTGTAATGAAGATAACCTTGGTCTTTGTTACCATGTACATGAGGGGAAGGGAGGGGACAGTGTACAGACAATTACTGAGGCAAATTACTCATCAGAGCTGAACTAGATATATATCAAATGTCTGCTACTTCAGAGTGTGTGTTTTTCCCTTTGAGTGACAAAGTGAGTGGCGAGGTATCGCCCTTTGTGCCACTTGCTAGCTGTGTCGTCACACAAGGCTAACCTCTCTCTCAGCACTATGAAATCTACACCTGTTCTCCAACAGCACTTTAGCGGAGAGTGTTCAAGCCTCTTCACTTTGGAGAGTTGTGACAGAGGCAGTGTGCGCTTTGTTAGAATCGTATCCGTCTTACCTCGAACACACTGGAGTTTGTCACTCTTAACAATGTTTGTGGTTAAGATTGATGACAAATGTAAGGTTCTCTCCTTCAGACCCCACTGCACAGGTGAACATCATCCCACTTTGGTTACACTCCTGAATAATTAAACCTGTCTGTCCACTTCCTGATGATAGAACTCCAGATTACTTCCCCTTCATATCGTGAAATATTTAAGATGTGCTTGTTTTTACTTAGAACTTTTCCCTCGATCACCCAAACAGGCCTCCATTGTTTACTCTAACGTTTGTCTCCAAGACAAACCTATGCCTCAGGAATGTCTGGCTAAATTTATTTTGGATGCCTACAATTTCCACAGAAGATGTTATTTTAAGAATGTGTATCCCTTTTCTGAGAGCTCAGGCCCACATGGTGCTTTAACATAGGGTCTTTAGTCAGTAGAGTGTTGGTCTTGAGCCTCATCCTTTAGAGGGAAAGCTTGGCAGGGTCATGTTTGTGTCTACAGGATCCACCCGTCCACTTAAGCCCTGCCTCTCATTTTCCTCACCTTCTCTACTCCTCCCCTCTTCACCTACTTAGTCCGTCTTGGCCACTGGCAACCCTTCGTTAAGCACAAAGCAAGTTGGGCAAAGCCAGTGGAGTGATAATCCTCTTACGAGACTCATTGCTCATTTGTCAGTGTCCAAATAAAGCACGACCTTATGGGATTTAGAGGGGAAGTGGCTGCTCACTCACTGACCTCCCACTGTGACTGAAAAGATCTGGGACAAGGAGAGATACAGGCATTGGATGAGCTTTTGCATGGGAGGCGTGGCAAAGGGCCTTTGGAAATAAAGCGACCAGGATTTGGCTCAGCGTCACAACTGTCTGCTCTCAAAACAGCCGTATGTTGACATTGACAAAGCCATGTTTTCCTGTCACAGTTACCTGTTGCCTTCAGACCATTGACTGTATATAAATATGGACGACATGACAGCTCCCCAAAAGTGAAGCCAAAATATCTTGATCAAATACATTTTTCCCAAAGGTGGTTTCTATCATTTTAGGTAATTCTTATCACGCCAGTAAGTATGTTCAAGTGCTCATTTTTCTGATAGGTTTGTTTTCAATTAGTTATTTGACGATATAAAAAGGGGATGTGACATCATGATTGACAGCTGTGACAGCTGCTCTCAAACCTCCGTCAGGCGGCAGGATGGCTGAGGGGGCGTGTCCCGACTCGACTGCGCAGACTCCAAATGACGTCACAATATGGCAGCTCCCAGAAAGGAGATATTTTGGCTTCACTTTACATAGCGGAAGGAAGTGCAGACGCGTCGTCCATATTTATATACAGTCAGAATACTTCCACACGTTTACACTCTCGCACTGAAAACTGGGAAACACTTCAAGTTTTGAATTTTCTATTTAAGAATAAAATGGCCAATTTTCATTGTAAGCACAAACTGTAATTATAAATGAGACATAATGGATAATCTAAGTAAATATGACCTATTCTAGGCTCAACAACAGAAGTAAAATGCTATTTTGTTTCTTTTGACAAGCTCTGTGTCAGTTTTGCATTCAATTTACATGTCACAGTGTCATTTAAAACCCAAGTTTTTTTAGTCTTTAAGCCTTAAAGGAAGATAACTGCAAATAATACATGCTTGAATTCTGTCTAAAATATAGATACAGTATTCTGTAAGTACACACAATTACAGATTTTCATCGCTTCATTTGCTTTTGAGATACTCAAAATGTTGATGACCACAGTATTTATGTTCCACTGCAACTGTGGGTCTGGACATGATATTGAACAAACCCTTATCCAGTCAGTCCTGTTTGTACCATGATACTGTAAAGCTGAATCCATCACATAACTGACACCCCACTGAATTACATGTATATCCACTATCTATTTTACAGATTGTAAAATTATATAGAACTGTTTTGGATTTCAGTAAGTTTGGATGTCACCAATCTGGTTTATCTGAAGGAGACTTGTATGTTGTGTGTTTATAATTGGGGAACAATCAACTCTACATTGATTTCGTTTTTGTCCAACCTTTCAAGTTTCAGTGACATATAACCTCCATATTAGAGATCTGGTTTCCATGGTCTCTTATTTATCGTACTGTTTAATTTCCCTGCAGCATTATCAACTCCCAAACTAAGAATGGTGCCACACCGCTCTACCTGGCCTGCCAGGAGGGTCATCTGGAGGTTGTCCAATTACTGGCCAAGGATTATGGGGCGGATCCGAGCATCAGAGCCAATGATGGAATGACACCTCTGCATGCTGCAGCCCAGATGGGCCATAACACTGTCATCGTCTGGCTGGTATGTTGGAATATTAAGATCCTATAGATCAAATCTTGAAAACAACAGAGTAGACTGATCTATTTCTAGACCCACATCCCATACTAACTGCACTGACATATTTTTACTTAAATCTGAGAAACTGTAAGTTATGCTTCCTAACACCAGAAAAACTAGAACATGATTTGGCTCTTTTGATTGTTCATAATCATATTTTATATATAAATTGTCTAAAAAGCACATATTTAAAATTCAGCTGCAAATGCAACTGAAATATTTAATTAAGAGATGACTAAGTTGTGTTGATGTCCTCCCTCCTGTAAGATGAGTTTCACAGAGATCAGCCTGGCAGACAGGGATAGTGACGGGGCCACGGCCATGCACTTTGCAGCCAGTCGTGGTCACGCAAAGGTGCTCAGCTGGCTGCTGCTGCACGGCGGCGAGATTGTCACCGACAACTGGGGAGGGACGCCCCTTCACGACGCCGCAGAGAATGGTGAACTAGAGGTGTGTGTTTTTTTCTATTATAATGCACAGAGTCAAACTAGAATTAAGAGTAAAATACAATACAGGTAAATAAAGCTCCTCTTTCTGGTATTGTACTAGAAAAGAGTTGCTCTTTAATCACCAGAGAAAGAGGTGCTGCATGATTTGAAGAGATTACAACATGCAATATTCTCCATGTGTAATAATAATAATATTACACACTGTTTAGTTTTTTTAGTTTGCTGATTATCACTCAAGTCAAATCATACAGTAGAAATTTAATATAGTGGCATGTTGATATTAGAATGTTAAAGCTTCCTACAGAGAGATATTTGGTGTTTGAAGGGTGAATTTTAAACATGACTGAGCAAAATGTTGGTTTTCCTGATCTTTTTTAATAGTAAGGGCAATACGAGCAATAGCAGAGATGACATTGCCTCAAAACCTCTATTTTAAGTAAACAATATTCATATCAGCTATGTAGGAGCACTACAGGAGAATATGATTTTTGGTGATAACATCCATCCGTATATCCATACTGGGTTTCACACTTAACCATCTGTTTTGAATCAATGGTTTATGGTTTGGCCACCACACCAACCTACTACTTTGACTAATTTGACTTAATCTTAAGTCTGGTCAGTTAGCTGTGTCAGCACAAGCTTGATGTATTATACATGGAGAAATTTCATATTTCTTCTGATATTTGCATTGCAGAAATAGAGTTTAAATTGACCAAACCCTGAGTTATAAGGTGCTTGCCCAAGTTTTGAACGGGAGAGAACATTTTTAAGAAGCGAACACAGACATGAGTCAATATGGTAACTCAAAGCTTGCTCAATCTGAGAACAACAAGCTTAGTCTGGCTTCCACCTGGCACTTGACAGGGTTTCATAACATTTGAAGTTTCTTTTGATTAGCAGACAGCCAGGCTTTGTGTTAGAAAAGATGGTTTCCTCCATCATTAAGTAAAGCATTACAATCATACACTAAGTAAACTGCTGTTAAAGGATATCTAATGTTCTGTCTTCTTTAATGGTGATTTATGAGCAGTCTTTGAATGAGATGATCAGTGAAGAATCAGGCAAAATTTCACATCTTCTTATGCTCAGTGAGGGTGTGATGACTGATTCAAATGTAGTAAGGAATGTTATTAGAGTTTGAATTATGTTATCAGTGTAAATATAATATAAAAACAGAACAGGTGGTTTATATGACGTCTGCCTGACAATATTCTTTCAGTTGTATTCCTCTTTAATTAAACATTCCTTTAATTGGAGTTTTTAACAGTACATGTTATTATTATGGTGAAAAAGTGTACAGAGTTGATAATTACTGTCACAAATAGTGACAAAGCTTGACCAGAGACAGCAAAGACTTCGGTCCACTGAGTCATGTAATTATTCAGTCAACATTTTAAACTTTTCACAAGGTTTCTGCAGAACTAATTATCTGTCTGTCTGTCTCATGTCACTCTCAAGTGCTGTCAGATCCTCGTGGTCAATGGGGTGGATCTGGGCATCAGGGACCAGGACGGCTTCACAGCAGCAGACCTGGCTGAATACAACGGCCATTCCCAGTGTGCCAAGTATCTGCGCACTGTGGAGAACATGGTAAGAGACACAGCTGTGCCCAACATGTCCCGGGGCTGTAGCTAAGAGCTTCCTCTTAAGAGCTATTCACAAAGCAGCTGAGGGAAGCTTTTACTAAGGAACTGAGAGAACAATAAGCTAAGAGAGGAGGCCGGCGTTGACCCTGTTGCTATGAATGGCATCATGTTTCATGAATAAACATATTCACTATCTCTACAGTGATTTGCTGACAGGTGACCTGTCTGTGTCGGTGAATGTCAAATAAAATATTCAATACACAGGAGCACAAGGAATTAATTAGACAGATCTTATTAACAAATATTATATATATATATATATATATATATATATATATATATATATATCTTATATTCTAGATATTTTGTCAACTATCTTGCAACTTTTGACCAGTTGAGCAAACAAATCTTCATTCTTTGGTGGGGTAATGTGTGCACCCCGCCTATTTTACTGGCCGTGAAATCAGCTTTAATTTATTTAATTCAGTTGGTGTTATGTAATGAATTATTCAACAAAGTGCAGTCTGAGAAACCATTTTTGGTTTGATGAATAATTCTGACAGTTGCCTGAGATATTCCAAGTTAATCAGCCCTGCAAAATGCATTTTTCTACAGTCATAGCTGTGCAGAGTTGTGCGAACAATCATCTCCTGAGTTATTGGATTGTTTCAAAAATGTTACTAACTCGCCCGCAATCATACATACTGTTAAAAGTTCACTATCATTGTAGTTTTCTAAAACGCTGATGCGACGAGGAGCATTCCCTGCAGCGCATGGTTGAGTGTGAGCAGGTCAAAAACCTAGAAGTCCCAAAGTTTGGACTGACACGCTCCTTATTTTTAGGAGTTTCTCCTAACTCGACCAGTTAGGAGCTACTTTTAGCCTTAAGATATTTTGTGACCTGAACACTTCCAAGTTGGTACTTGTGAGGATCAAAGTAGCTCCAGTATGAACTGAAACTTTGAATTATGTTATAAGAACAAATTAAGGTTTTTATTTTCTACTCAAGGAAGGAAGTTGTACATTGAGCCTACATACACCATTTGTTGGAGCAATTTGTGATTTCAGCAGGATTCAGTGAAGATTTTCATATCTAATAAAATCAACATTAATGATAATACAACATTTAATTATTTTATGTTATGAACAGTATCTAGGACTCCACTTATTGAATTAACACAGACCCGCTTTAGCTGCTATAATGTTTCATTGTTGAAGGATTACACAATGTGTCAGACATTGCTGGTCAGATTCTCATCAAACCTGGCGGCACAGCATGTCTTACCGATATGTTTTTACATTTTCAGACACTAATTAGGCCAATGGGAGCTCTACTTTTAAATGTCAAAACAAGGAAACATACAGTTATTTGTTCCTTACTGTTCAAAACAGAGAACACTTGTGAAGGACAGCGTGTGAACTGTTGCCTCATTTGCTCTATCAATAGCACAAATGCTCAACTTCCACTTTATCAGACTCTGAATTAAATTATGAGTTACCATATCTGCTTTAGTGACTACATGTTCCATGTCCACACTGTATTCCAAATTGTGCGCAAATGGTATTTACATATTCTAATAATTCCCCCGAATTGTCGCCTGAAGCCAAAATGCAGCCTTAAAAAACACGAGGATATGTACACTGCAGTACCAAAATAGCTGTCGCTGAGCCAAAGTGTCCCTTGACTAACATCAGTTTTTTCTCAGATAATTGCCAGAGGTATTAACACTTGACATACAATGGGCCCTCATGACTCAACCCACTGAAACCCCAAAGTGGCCGGCAGAATAATAACTCCTCCACACTGCAGGGGGTGTGAAACATATTTCCTCCTCTTGTACTCATTCCC
Source organism: Scomberomorus guttatus (assembly GCA_038419695.1). Lineage (NCBI taxonomy): Eukaryota > Metazoa > Chordata > Actinopteri > Scombriformes > Scombridae > Scomberomorus > Scomberomorus guttatus. Next base: position 14,184,954 of record CM076449.1, on the reverse strand, counting down.
ATGTGGGACATTCAGCCAACTGAGTCCTGCGTTGTGGGAAAAGCAGAGGGCCCCAGAGACCTTTTGATCAGCTGTGAGATGTTTCATTAGTGTGCAGTAATTAAACTCATAATGCTGTTCTCCTCATGTAAGTCAGCAGGGACCGAGAGGTCGTGGGATTTAAGAAATGATGAATGACACTGTATCCTTTTAGGTCTAAATTAAAGGACACATTTCAGAATGAATGAACTCAGAATGAATCAATAGATTGTTTAATGTGAAAATGATATTGCACAGTTCAACAAAACAGATGCAGTTTAATGACGCTTGTATTCATCTGACAGAGTGTGGAACACCGTGTTTTGTCTCGGGACCCCTCAACGGACCTTGAGTACAAGCAGCCGGACTCGGGACTCTCGTCCCCAAACACCACCATGCCCCCTGCCAGCCAGGCAGCACACTTTGACATTGGTTCACCATCCAGCTCGCTGTCCAACTACGACTCAGCCAACTCCAGCCAGTCCAGCACCGGGGAGAAGAGGAGCAGTTTAACAATGTCACGAGGCCCGCCTGCTCAGCTGAACACAGTCGCGCACACAGGTCCGCAGTGCAAGTAGTAAAAATAATAAACTCCTTACATTTTAGTTTACAAAAGTTAACTGATACGGTGACTTTAGAGTAAATCCAAATTATGCATAATTCTGTTTCCATATTAAAATATCAAGTGCTGATGAGCTTAATAGTCAAATATACATGTATTTTTATCAGCTCATAATCAGAATGCGGGCTGAAACAAGCCTTGCTGTCTTCAGTTATTAAGCTGTGAATCCTTAACCGCTGGGTTTTTTTGGTTGTTGTTTTACATGTCAACTTTGCCAAATTACGAATACATTGCAATAGTAAACCCTCAGCTGTTATTACTGAAGTGCTGACAACATGCAGCAGTTTTCATTCTTTTGTTTTATGCCACAGGTGCTTGCTATACTCATGCTGCACCCTAGTGGTCTGTGTGCAGATAATTGATTTAGATGGAGGCATGGATCTTTATTAATAGTAGTATAGAGTATGTATTAAGAAAAACAAATGGAGTAAATGTTAAAAGTTTTGGCAGTACACCATGTTCAGGTTCATATAAGAAACTGTAAGTCTACATTAAACATGCCTACGTGTGCCGTTGTGTTTGTCACAGGTGCATCAGAGTCAGCCATATCAGACATGCAGGCGTACATGGACATGCTAAACCCAGACATTGGCTCTGACACGCCCAAGAAAAACGAGACACCTGCTGATGCTGCCCAGAAGCCCCCGCCACCGCCAACCTATCCGCCGCCGCCTCCCCCACAGTCGCCCCCCGTGCCTCCTCCACCCCCGAGCTACCCACCACCACAGCCCCCTCAGGAGTCGTCGTCAGCTGAGTTTCTGAAGGTGAAAAGCAACTTGCGGCATGTGAACAGCAACACCGGCAAAAAGGAGGTAAGGACAGTGGAGCTGAGCTCCTGCATGAGCTCAAAAGATTAAGCCGCTTGCAAGACGAGCCTCAGAGCTGTGCAAACATTTCCTCATCTAGAGGGAAATTTCTTAAGAATTCCCCCAAAGTATTCTTTTTATTTGGATCATTATTCGTGCATGTCCATCAGACTGTCTCTGCTGTGCAGAAATAGTAAGTAGTGCATCACCCTCTGGCTTATTTGTAGTATGAAGACAAGCATTCCTACTTTTTCCTACATGGGATGATGCACAGCACACGGTAGTATATTATCTACAGTAAGTTACTGTTGCTCAAATATACTATATATTTATTTTATTAAAATTGTAGATATACCAAGCTTTGCTGAGCCACAGCATGATGAGTGATATGGAACAATCCTAAAGAGGCAGAAGGACCAGGGTGTTTGGGATAAACTGTTTGATAAATCATCAGCTGCATTTTCCCCTTGTGCCTCATCAGTTGCGCTATTGCTCTTCCATAACAATGTGTCTTGTCTTGGTGCCCACAATGATGTTATTGTGTTAGCATGGCTAACGAGACTAACGAAGATGCTCATTACTGAGGCGAGCCTCTGGGTTGACACACTATGGTTGTTGTGATGGGTTTGACGTTAATTCCAGTAATTAATCTGGCCGCAGATCACTCAAAAGTGAGTTTAAAGAGCTGACAAGCCGCAACAATTAAAATTGGCACCAACATTAGCTTCAGTGCTGCTGCTGGTGCTTCTGGTGGTTCAATATTTCTGTGAAGGATATTAATAATGAATGTGAAGTTAAAATTATAATTAAATTGCAATTGACTTGCTCAGGGAACATTGTAATTATGACAAAGATAACTAATCTGAGTGATCACTTTCACCTCATGAAGCATTTTTCTTGGTTGTTACTATGTATTCCAGTATGATGATAGCAAGTTTCTGTCAAGTCGTGTGAAGTTTGCTTTAGCTTCAACCAGAGACATCAAAAATGTGCAATATTTGGAAATCCTCCATATACGTTTTGGGAGTTTTTCGTGTTGTAGTTATTGCTTTAGTTTGTATTTTCATACATTTCTGCAAGCATAACAGTAGCAAAAAAATGTCTGAAATAAAGTTAAAGGTTGTAAGCGCTGTACGTCTGTCTCAAAAGCAGAAGTGCAGCATAGTCAGCTGAGTTGCAGGAAAATCTATTCTTCAGACAGAGAAACAGAGGCTGTGTGTATTGATCTGCTATGCAAATTCAGTTGTTGTTAGCGGTTATAAAGTCCACAGGTAACCATAGTGTCCTGTCACTATAGACCGTCTCCAGGGTGAAGTCTGTATATAGTTTTTAATTAGTGCCGCCCCTTCTCCTCTATGTACCCAGGTGACGAGCCCGGGGCGTGCCCTCATTAACAATTTAACATCAGCCTCTCTCTGGAACACATGCAAGCACACTCACACAAACACACACAATTAAGATCACTGTGCACCATACTTTATACACTGGAAAAAACAATCTACTCTGGGCACCATAGTAACAGGGAACAATAACCTCATCCTGGGAAACAGCTGATCAGATGGACCAATCTCACAACCTGTAGACGTATTAGAGCTTGGTGTGTAGAAAATTTATTTCACACTCTTATTGTTGACTCATTGTTAGACAGTGTGGGAAACCAGCAGTTGTAAGTGAAGGAAGTTTCAGGTGTTTTCTTTCATTCACGACTTTGTGTACATTTTCTCTGCGTCTGCTTCACTCACCTCATTTGTCTGTATTTGCTTTGACTCAAGTCAAATGTGTTTTGTGAAGCAGGCAAACAAATGACTGCTTTGTCCCTCATGTTTTTTTATTCTTTAGACCTACTGTAGTCACTCCAAGAAAACATGGACTTAGAGATCTCACCTGCGATTAGTACATTTTCTGCTATTTTTTCAGCTAATTCAGGCCACTTCAATATTCTGATAATCCTGAAGCCTGAGAGATTTGAGTGCGGCCGGCCATGGTGAGGGCAGAACCTGGGTCTTTGTGTTTTGCATAAGAAGCACTGGGCAAGGTTGGGGAGTGGTTGGTCTGCGCACTGGTGGTGACATCATTGCTGCTGCTGAGGTCTGCGCGATAGGTTATTGATGAGGCCTGTGGGTAAAGTGAGAGGGCAGGTAGAGTGACAGGCGTAGCGCTGAGCGGAGAGGAGGTGACGCTCTGGATCTGGTGACAGCTACTCTCTGTGCTCTGCGGGACTTTGTGGCTGAGGCTCTGTCGAGACTGGAGGAGAGCTCCAGGAGAGGATTGTTAACGCTAAGGTAAGGTGTTAAAGAGAGGAAAGAAAGCTTTGTTTTCACCAGCGGCAGGAGTGATGTCATGTAGAAGCTTGTGCTGCAGATATAAGTTTCTTTGCGTATTTTTTTATATCTCCAGGTTCAGAATTTGTTGCTTCTTATTGTCATGTTTTAATTGTGTTCTCTCTGTGTACTTTCTGTTTTAATAGGTTGTTGTAAAGAATGCATGTAACTTTTTTCTTACTTTTATAATCTGAGGCTTTTGCAAAACCACATGCAAATGTGCTGCACCATACCAAACCACAGCCAGGCTAGACAACCTTTGATAATGCAAACAAATTAGATTCTAACAACAAATACATAACAGTGACTTTGTGCTGACAGATGGATCCATATAGTGGGAATAAAGGCTCTCTGTGTGTACGTCTCTGTGAGGGATGGGAGGGGGCAGCTGAAATACTTTGTACATTTACTTTTGTTGGCCCACCTCCCTGGAGGATGACAATCAAACCATCTGTAGCGCTCCCCTGCTCACATTACCCTCCCACCTGACGAGTGCTCAGGGACCATTTCTTTGACAGCAGACATGAGTCAACTACTCATGTCTACTGACTAAACAGGCTTATAAGAACTCAGAACATGACACCACAAAAGGAGAGGTGAGGAGAGGTCAGGGGTCAGCTGTCAATTATTTCCACTTACGTTAACATTGGACATCTGCTTGACGTCTGAGGCTCTTGTCTGGATTTCGTGAGAAGTCGTAACATCGGTAAGCATTAAAATGTAAATTAATGCAAGTCTGAGGCTGATCGCTGGATTTGAAAGGCAAAGTAACATTTTGCTATGATGACTAAGGCATACGTGTATTTCCCAGCTTTAATGAAAATTTAAAATTTTGAAAATATACAGGGCTTCCTTCTCACATTTGCACGCCATCTCTGCACATTGTTGGAAAAAAGGAATGACTAGTAAATGAGGATTTTTGCAATAAGAAAATGTATCCAAAGATTGATGGGAAGAAGCATGTTAGCCTCTCAGAAAGGAAGGTGATTTCCAGAAACTAATTAACTGCTAATTTCTGGTTCTTCTGAAATGTATACAATCAAATCCACATTTTTCTAACAGCAGCACATCATGAAGACTCTCAGATTGACAGGACTTGAATATCCTGCCTTTACAGCTTCAGTAGGTAGATGTATAGTATTCCAGTGTGGAAAGTGAGAGTGATCTCTGACCCTGCTCTTTGAATAGGAAGGTCTCTCTTACATTGGACCAAAAGCTGCATGTGAACTCTTATGTGCTGTGGCCCTGCAGTCTTTACATGAAACATAAATGCCAATGTTTTACTGGAACTGAATAAAAGCCTTGTTGTGTTATTCACATAAAGCCACTTTGGTCACACAAGAGAGCTAATCTGGCAAGAAAAGCTACTAAATGTACACTTACACAGTGTGTTGTCCCACACATACCAAAAGATCTACTGTATACTGCATATTACTATAGAAAATGTAAGTAATTAATTCTTTACATAGGGAATTCTCTGAATATCCTATTTCACTTTTCCATTTTCTGTATTTGAAATAAATGTGCAACCTTCTAATTTGCAGCTAATTTCACTGAAATTTAAAGATACTAAAAACAAAATGGCAAAGTACAATTCTTTTACAAATTTTTCCTTTCCTGTGTCGAAACGGGATGAAGTTCAATTTATCAGTTGACTACATTTTGAAAAACCTGCAGATGGAAGCTAATGAGTCTCTCTCTTTTTGTCTCTTAAGCAGCTGACTCCTGGAGAAAACCACGACAAATTGCGGCGTGTGGATTCGAACAGGAAGTCGAGGAGCTTTAGCAAGCAGCCCAGTACTGGGGACTACTACAAGACTCTGGGCAGCGACACGGCCGAGCCCCGCGGGAGCAAAGGCATGGCGCCCAACGAAGAGGTAAGCCAGATCTCTGCTGTTTATGACCACACAACACCCGATGACAAAAATGATGTACATGGATACATGCTATGCTACAGTAAATACAGTGGGTCTGTGTTTCTCTGCAACCACCTCATAATCATAAACAAACAAGTGACGTCTGAAAGGAAAAGTAAATTAGAGCCTGACCGATATATCAGTCAGCCGATATTGGCCAAGTGTATATGTATATATAGTTATATAGGCAGCATATTATGAAAACTTTTTTTCTCAATTCAAGTTTAGTATATACATATATGTGTTTTTGTTCTGTGTGTCTTTTATTTATAGTTATTTATAATCATTAAATTCTCTGTGAACAGTTTCAGTGCACTAATGTCATTTTATATCATAAAGTTTATTGTTAAAGTGTAAAATATCATGCCTCCATTACATATCTTTGTCACAAGTGTTTGATAACCGCATTTGAGGAATCATTGCAAAAAATGTGTGTTTATGTATATATTTTGTATATATAAGATTATCGGCCGATAATTTTTTTACTCCCTAATATCAGTATCTGCAGTGGCCAAAAAAATCCAGTATCGGTCGGGTGCTAGTGTAAATGGTTTATTATTTCATTTACGATGGTGCATGGAAACAAGTATTTAGATATTATGGCTTACTTTTCCCTTCAGGGGACATTTGCAGGAATTTATTGATGTGCATAATGAAAAAATACACATTGATTATGTAACACTGTTTACTGCCAGTCATCTGACATCCAAAAGAAGACATGTCCAATGTGAAATAATTTCTCAAAATTAGGCCACTGGATTTCATACAGAGTTTGATATTATAAAGTTAATATTAAAAAACAAACAAAAAAAGAATGAATTCAATGTCAGAATTGAATGTAACATGCATTGCATGTAATTTAGCACACAATGCAAATCATTTGCACTGTAAACTGTAAAACAAGAGTATATGGGCCATCACTTTGATGGATACTGGTATAAGGTTAGTAAAGGGTTAATATACTGTGCCCTGGTTGTGTATGGTTGTGTGGGCATCTGAGCTCCTTTAAGGTCGTTTTCAGGGTGAGCTTTAGCTGGATGATGGTGTGTTGGCATTAGGTTACCACTCTGACTGCAGTATTTGCCTGTGCATTATGCCACCCAGCATGTTACATAATCTTGTGTCCTCTTGAGCTTTTGTTTACCACCTGATGCAAACTGCCCCCTCATTTCCACTGCCTCTCCAGTCTCCACCCTCTTGTGTAAACTAACTAAGAACATACAATGGAACTACCTCAGGACAATCAGACAAGCAAGAGCTTAGCAGGAAGTCACCAATGACCAGCAAACAAATTTGTGAGATGTTAAAGGTTAATTCAAACTCTCATATTCAGGTAGTATCTGAGAATAAAATTCACAATTTCAGACAGTAATTAAGTAAGTAAAATTTATTTGTATAGTGCTTTTCATAGATATTAGTCACAAAGTGCTTTACAAGGGCATAATACAACATACATAAAAGAAAGAAATCACAGCAGATAGTCACGTTAAAAAGTGCAAAACTAAAAAAAACAACACACAATGAAAACATACAATAAGTGTTTTTCTATCCACACAGATCAACTATATTTATTCCTTTGATTTAACTTTGAGAATAAAAGCTCAAAACACTGAGTTAACATTGAGCTCACACTATTCAGGTAAACCTTTTAACCTGATAATGCTCCTAAAAACTGAGGAATTACTGATTATTTTGGATGTTTTGGCTCAAAAACAACATATTTTGAATTAAATAGTATTATTTTGTATTGTCTGATATTCTTGGTATCTGCGACTGTGTAGGCTGTAAGAATAACATTGTAATTTTTCAAACATTTAAGTACTTCTGACATTGGCGTCTCTCTAAGCTGCCATTGTTTGTTGTTGATCTAATGTGTAACAAACTAGTATTAGTTTTCTCATTAAAGGAATGAAATGGAGAGTAAATATATTTTAAAAAATTAAAGTTGAAATACATTTGTTTTCAAACATGCCGTAAAAAGACCCATCAAGGAAAATTTCTGTGACTGCATGTGTTTCCCAAGATTATTTGTTAAACTACCTGTTAATCGCCACATAGCTCCACAGGCAGCTTGAATGAACAGTCTGTTAGACTCTCATCAATGTCCCTAGAGAGGTGTTCTTATAATCTCATGGGTATCCGGAGCGGGGGTGCTCTGGGTGATACGGGGTGTAATCCACATTGAGCCAATTAAGGCCTCAGAGGGGCCCTTCCTGGTCTCAGAGGCACCCTAGCAGATGGGCGGGCTATTTAACGGCAGCAACGGCACGTGCTGCCAAGATCCATCTGGACACCCCCCCCCCCCAAAACTCTCTGGGGGGCTTGAAGAGTAAAGGGGTCTACAATCATGAGCACGCGTCTGAAGAATAAAAGGAGGGGCGGGGCGGGTTAAATGTCAAGGCCCATTAACTTGCTTCCAGCAGAGTTATGGCACGCTTTCGAGAGTGTGTTGGACGCGTGCATGCTGGGGGAGGGGGGAGGTGGGTTAAAGCACTATCACTTGCAGTGACAGATGGCTTCTTCCCACTGTGTACCCTCAGAGTTTTCCCCTAGAGATTAGGTCATATTAGCTGTTATTAGCAACAGGGTATTATGTCTTTATGAGTTGATTAAAGTGGGCAGGAAGCAGAGGGAGGACACATCTAAGATGGCTGCATACATCTGTCACTGTCGACAGCCTCTGTGCAAGAATTTATTGCTGGCTCAGCCTAGCAGGAGTTTTAACTGGCATGCCTATGCAAGCAGGGAAGGCAGATTCCTGCCAGTTTGGTGTTAATTAATTATTTTTTAATTAAGAAATAAAACATTTTTTGTTTAGTCAATTTAAAAAAATATTGAGGCAGCAGATGTGATTATGACTTTTTGTTTTGTTAGCATTTTTTTTGCATGTTTTATGAATGGCACTGGCAAAGGGAATGCAAAAATCACACTTATTACTGTAGACCAAAAACAGATAAAAAATTATCATCACTAATGTGGTGTTTAAAATTAAGTGGACAATATTATTGCAAGGGCAACCTGTCACAACCCTGTTATCAGTGACCAAATATTGGCTAGCAGAGTAAAACAACAATATGGTTGCTAGGAGAAACGATTTAGTGGTGACTACAACAAGTTAATGGGTATAAAATACGTCTGACTAATTCTTCTCTGTCCCTCCCTCTTCTCCGACTAGGGCTCCGTGTTATTGGAGGAGCCTACCGACAGCCCCGCCCCCAGCTCTGAGAATGGCACTACAGAGGAAACAGTCCCGCCACCCCTTCCTCCACCTCCACCTCCTCTTCCCCCAAGCAACCCAATGCCAACACCCCCTCCACCTCCTCCGTTGCCCCCGGAGATGCCAACCACCCAGAATCACTCTGCCAGTAACACCCCCACCAACCAGCGACGCCCATCTTCCTCATCAGGAAGTGAGTTTTTTTTTTTTCCAGGAAATAACTTTTTTTTTTTTTTTTCTAATTTTTTGTTTCTCTTCCTTTCGTAGCTCATTTTCTGGCAATGAACATCTGTGAGAAGCTATTTAAAAAGGAAAAAACAAGAAATGTATTCACATTTTTCTGGTTAAAGGTGCAGTGTGTAGAATTTAGCAGCATCTAGCAGAACAGACTTGACAGAAATGGAATATAATAGTATATTTATGTAAGCTTTAAAATGTGTTAAAATTAATTAATTAATTAATCACCTGAAAATAAGAATCATTGTGTTTTTCGTTACTTTAGAATGAGCCCTTTATATCTACATAGGGAGCGGGTCCTCTTCCACAGAGGCCGCCATGTTGCACCGCCATGTTGCACCACCATGTTGCTACAGTTGCCCAGAACAGACAAACCAAACACTGGCTCCTTTTACACAGCCTGTTCAAGACAGGAATGCTGCACCTTTATTCCGCCTCACTGTTCTGTATAAAAAGGTTCGGACACTTACTGGGGGGGCAGAGTTGCTCCACCAATAAGTCAGCTACAGAGGTAGTCACAGAGCCGGATCGACATCTGTGTAAAAGGGACAGGGAGCTGACAGGGAGCTGCGCTGTGGTGTTACACGTCACATCTCTGAATCCAGAACGCCAGCATGCTATGTAAAAGCACACACAGTGTTCAGTGTAAAAAAGCAAAGGTGGCTTAATGATGGATCTTCTTTACAGCTATAATGCAGGATCTCTGTATAAAAGACCCTACTGGCTCTAGAGAGGGTTTTTAGCGAGTTTCGCGGCCACCGGAGGTTCTCCTACATACTTGGACAGGGAGGGGGAGGGGAGGGGTATTCAGTTGGTTGCAATCTGCAACCTCACCGCTAGATGCCACTAAATCCTACACACTGGTCCTTTAAATGTATTATTATACACATTCTTGTACAATTATTCCTAGAAAGCAGAGCTCTTGGTGTTACTGTAAAGGACACAATCTAATCTCACTGGGTAAAGATGAGTTGCGTCTGACCCTAGCATACTAAATAACAGATTATAAATTAATGATGCAGGGCTACCATTACCCTGAGAACTGGTTTAGTGTTCAGCCATTTCCTTAAGTGCCCCGCTGCCCTGGATGCTGCTGTCTGACAGATCACTGCTCTAGTTGCAGGGAAATATTTCACTGTTGTGTAATGTTGTGCGTTAAAGGTGTTAGGTGTTAAAGGCATTAAAACTGCCTTTATTAAGTGGTAAAAATAATTGAAAATTAAGTATAATGCATGAAACTTTTAGGAAAAGAAGTCCATATAGTCCATATTGTGGGATAAGATTTGGTAGTTGACCACTGCAGTATCTTTCTCCAAAATACACAAATTAAATTTATTGAATTTGATGATGACTGTAAATGTGTGATTCTTGTTAAAATTCAATTTCATAAAATTTACCTCACTATTTCTCACAGGTATGCCTAAATGGACTTTTAAAAAAAAACAATCAGCCCCGATCTAACTAATTAACAAATCAACTAAAAGAAAACAATTAATCAATTAAATTATGCAACAAATAATACAAAAGCAAAATGACAGCACACTACCATATCAAAGAAACATAAGAAATCTACATAATCTAGCCTAGCCTGTTAAGCTCTCTGGACTTTTGACCCTCAGAGAGGATGAAGGAAAATGTCCCCAAGTAATCATGATTTTTCAGAGAATGGGAGAGAATGAGTCAGTCAGGTCAAAGACGGATCCAAGACGGCTGGGCTCACAACAGGTGTTCAGACGTCAGACAACAGTAACATGGAGAATGACAAGAGATAAAACATATGAGACAAACATGACATTACTTTCTCTTCTGGTAATAATTAACAATATTACACTGATGCTGTTCCTGTTCATTTTAGTGATTGTCAAGCCAACGCTGTTCTTTCCTTTTTTTTCTCCCATTCACCTTTTCTTATGTATATTTCTGTTTACATGTTCCTTCTTCTACTCGCTCCATCTCCACCTGTTTCTCTCTTTTTGCCTGCCGTGGTCTGTCCTCACTGCTGCTCTGTCAAGGCGGGGGTCTCTCTGACTCTCAGACAGAGGGAGGGGCGCTAAAACAGATGAAGAGTAAGTACAGACTGCAAACCAGTCTTTCAACTAACAAGTTAACTCTAATGCTGTACCACACTTGGGTTTCACTATAGGCTTCACACTGTCACTTTCCTCCCAACCTTTTTAAAATCATAATCTATATCTATATAAATAACTTGCCGGTCTCTGTTGCTGACTGATATGAGACAACAATGATTCAATGAATCTACCTAGTTCTAAACACAACACACACACACACAAGTGATGTATTTTCTTTACACCACAACAAAAAACACTCAGAAAGCCTTATGTCCACTATGGCTAGACAGATAAAAGAGCACCACTTGCAGAAAGCATCTGTAACAACCTTAAATCGACTGGTGATCTCCAGGAGGTGCATTATAAAAAAAAAAACAGAACAGTTAACATGAACAAAGTCAGAGTCAGAAAGATAAAGAAACCATCTGATTCCTCATCCTAAAACTGTGGATGAAATGAATCAGTTTTCTTGTAAAAGCCTCAATGCTCTGTTACTTTGCTTACATTTTTTACATTAAAAACTGACCATCGCAGTACAAGGTCTCCCCAGTAGACCACAGGTAGGTGTTACATGTTATTAATTTAAAATAAGGAATGATTAATATTTTTATTATCTTGAAAAATAATGTGTTGGTTCTTGAATATGTTGAATATTTTTAGTATACACTACTTACTCTGATTTGAGAATATACTATTTTTTCAAGGAAATATTTATTATACTGAACATATTTCCTTATAACTCATCGAAATTTTATAATCAGTAAAACAGCCACATAGATTACATATAAAAGAGCAAAGCCTGGTTCAGAACAGAGTTTCTGGTGAGGAGAATATGACTTTATCATTGACACAGCATGTGACACAGCTCATTATCAACAATGGTTTAAGTGTAGGATGAATTGCAGTATGAGTGACAAGCAGCAGGTCAAAGGGTGATATACAATACAGTTCTTTATAAACAACATCAATTAAGCTGTAAACCATTAATTGTTTAATGTAAGCACCCTTTTACAATCTACGTATTTTATCTTTAGGATTTGTTCACTGTATACACAAATGTCTGTTTATGCTCCACCTGCTCACTAATGACAGGGTAGCAATATAACACTTAACACTTAAGAGTAGTAGTATGTGCTCACTAATACCATGATTTGTGCTACAGCATTAATCGGGTAATAAACAGGCAGTTAGGTGGTCATAAAATTAACAGCCACACACATCTTAATTGTGTGGCTATTAACACAATTAATAGCTACACACATCTCTATCTGAATTGCAACTAATAAGAGATGCAGCAGCTTGACTCCTCTGAGCAGAAAACTTTTGTGCTGTGATTTTCCAGCACGCGAGGTTATTTGTCAAATGTTCTCTACCTGTCACAGCTCCACCTTCCTTTACTTTCACTCTTGCAGACCTGCAGAGCCCACACCCTTAGCCTAAACAGAATTTAACTAACACACACACACAACCTTTGACTCAAAAACACACAAACACCAAAGGTGTATTCAAATACATATAGTACTTCAGTCCAGCGCTAATTTTATTTTAGCCTTTAAACTCATCTGGTTGTGGATAATCAAGAAATGGATGAAGGTATGTATATATTAGAAAAACAATTAGAAATTATGTTTTTGTTGCGAAGGATCCAGTTAGATTAAGTAAGAAAATATTTTTACAAGAATTAATTTTTTGTACCACCCATTATAAAGATGCAGATTTATTAAATATAATCTGTTGACTGTAAATTTAAAGAGCTGTCACATTTGGTTGTAAAAGTGTTCCCGTAGCGGTTTCCTTTTATTCACAGTCTTTTTACTGACCACAGTTTGTGTGTGTGCAAGTGCACATTGTATGGAGCTCGAGGGTCGCCGGTCACCGGTCTCTCTCTCTCTCTCTCTCTCCCTCCCTCTGTGTCTCTGTGTAATCCAGTGAATGTGAGGTGAGACGGTGGGGGGAGGAAAGTGAGTGAGCTGCATGCTTGTCATGAATGCGTGTATGTGAGTGAATTGTTTGTCAGGGTTGCTGCGGTGAGGATTGGTCCAGTAGGGTGGACTAACGAGCTGGGGATTGAAGGGTGACTGTGTGTGCGTGTGTGTCTGCCTGCCTGTCCATGCGTGCGTACGTATGTGTGTGTGTGTGTTAATTCCTTGCCAGCTTGCCAATGGCTCGCTGTCACTTTCAGTTACCGGTGATTCCTTTAGATTTCCCCCAACTGTGATGATGGGTCTTTAATAGAAAGCTGCTCTCTCCTCCCTGAGAGAGAGAGACAGAGAGAGGCAGAGCAAGGGAGAGTGAGGCGGGGTGGTAGGCTAGCGAGGCTTTGTGTCCAGCTAGACCACTGTGGTCGCCTCAACAGGGAACATTTTTACAGGACTTTTTTTCATTCCCTAAGTAGAAAATGAGTGATCAATGAGGGACTGAGGATATACAATTCTTTTGAAGTTTACATTCACTAAAACAGGTGAGGTAGCTGTTGGTTCTTGGTGTTTTTTGGACAAAATTTGTGAAATTGAAATGTTGTAAAATAAAAATGTGTAGCTGCTGTTGTAGCAGAACAATACATTAACATGTTTGATTTGAGCATTTTCCAGCTACAGCTTAAAAGTTCTTTGGATAGGTAATGTTAAACTAGTAGCTACATTGTCATTGTGTCATATTTTAGTACTTTCCCATTGACGCTGGAGTATATGTGTGTTTGTTCATTAATTTGTTCATTTTAATTGATTATCATTTAATAACATTTATTGTATGTGTAAGCAACTGTACAAAAATGTGGCATCACATGTAAGCACTACTTGGCCTTATTGACATTTCAAAGTTTTGTCATTTTGTCCGTCCTTAAAAAGTGAAAACACAGTTTCTTTGTAACAGCATTACCAATAGAGGTCGTAGTTGATGTCTGTCTGAATTTGTTGCATTGTTCACTATAAGCAGATTAGGGTCAGTGGAAGCTGAATGCATACATTTTACCACAGACCTACTTTTTTAAAAAGTTCAGCAGCAGTTTAGCTGTATACATTAATGTCAGATGACACTCTAAAGAGACTGTGTGCCTCCTCTCTTCGGGTTCACTGTAGTGAAATAATTTTGAACTGCTCCTCCCCATCTCATCCCAGCTCACTGCAACTGTTGATTGATGCAACAGTTGCCTAATATGCTGAATTCTCACTGGTCTATTTGACTCTGTAACGTATTCAGTGCAGTTTGGTAGCTGGGGAGCCATTTGATAAATCCAAATGGTGTCAAACTGTTTCAGAGAGACAAAGCAAAACCCTGAACCCCAAGAGGTATGAAGACCAATGCCAATCAAAGCAAACAAATCTAAAAAGAAACATATCCATGAGAGACAATGACTCAGTACACCATAATGACCTCCCATCAGTGTACAACACGCTCCAGGTCAGCATTGTTACCTGCCTGATCGGATGAAATATTTAACACTGAAATGCCACCCAACCCCTCTCTTGCTCCCTCTTCTTCAGCGTATCTCTCTCACTCTCTCTTTTTCTCTCTCCCTCTATTTCGTCTTTCTTTCTACCCGGTTTCACTTTTCTGCTCCATCCTTTTGTCTGCAGGCACAAAATCTTTCAACATGATGTCCCCCACTGGCGACAACTCGGAGCTGCTGGCAGAGATCAAAGCAGGAAAGAGCCTCAAGCCCACACCTCACAGTAAAGGCTACACCACTGTCTATTCCAACAGCGGACCAACAGGCAACAATGTAGATCCACAGCCTTTCTGCATTACTGATTATACATCTATTTAATAGTCACAAATAGAAAATTGATTATTTTAGAAATTCAGCCACAGCTTTCGCAATTACTGTCTCCATTTTAAATCAAGTGCCAGTAAATGCAAAGACTGAGTTAAATGTATAGAGTTAACAGATAGAAATGAATCAAGTTTTCATGAATGTGGAAACTGCAAACAGTAGCGAGGGGACACCAGAGCTCTCTGATCTCAATCTAGAAAACTAAAGAAATCTTGACATTGTGTGACACCCCATGTTCTCCTGCCCACCTGTGTCTTTATATTCCTCCAGGGAAACACCACACCTCCACCAGAGACTCGCACCTGTATCCCACCAGCAAAGCCGCCATCCCCTCCACCGTCCAATACGTCTGTCACCTCCCCACCCACAACCCCGAGTCCCAGCCCGAGCCCAACTGGCTCCGGATCTGCCAGGACCATGTCGACCTCTGCAAGCTACGAGCAACTGTCCTCCAACTCTGTGATCAACGGGAACAGTGGTGGCAGCACAGCAGGAGCAGAGTCAGGGCGGAAGACGAGCCTCTCAGATGTGGAGGCACTTGTGCCCACTCATGACGAGCAGGGAAAAGCGATCCCTGAATGGAAGAGGCAGGTGATGGTGCGAAAGCTTCAGGTCAAGATGCAAGAGGAGGAGGAGCACAAACGCAAGGTAGGGATGGTGTTTCAAGTTTTGTCATGTGTTAGCTATCCCATTTGTGGTCTTGTAAATTTGAAATGCTCTGAAAACTTGGTTACACGGCTTCACTTTTAAATAATTAACGACACAAAAAGGGATAGCTGCTTGCAATTTGGATTTGAGTGTGGATTTTTGTGATTTTGAACAATGAGGCTGTGTGAATGTATTTTAGCATTCATGCATGACGCAAGTGTTGCTCTTACTTTTAGACTTGTCAGTCAGACAGTTGAGTGTGAAACATCCAATAGGGGTCAAGACTACACATTTATAAGTTAATTTAGCGTGTATGCTTTCTTCTTGGCATGATGATGTTTTCAGCTTTTTTGCAGTTTAATTGCCATCAGCTGCCATATACTTATCTTCAGAACAAATGTATTGGCCAGAGTTATTTACAAGGGTTTCAGCCAGCACACTGGGCTTTCCTAAACAAGCGTTGTGTGTAAATTAAATTACTTGGCTTCTCCATCCATGACATTTACCTCTCGGTATAGTCACTGCAGTGTATGTGGTAATATTATGTGTATTTAGACATGGTATTACTAGGTAATTTATACTGTGGCGACCTGAACACTTGTTAGTCCTGTGTAATACAAAAGGACTCTATGCAATATGTGATTTGATTAATTAAATTTGACTAATTAATAATTTATTGCATTCCTATACTCTGAAATGATCCAGCAGGTAGAAAATTCTCTTTAATGTCGTTCAGTAATGCTGACATGTAGGTTTTTGTGTATTTCTTGAGATGCAGGGGCATCATTAAAATGTCTAACCACATGTCAGGCATAAAGTAGTAGTGCAAACTAAGCTGAACATAATGTATTTTAGTGAGATATTCGGTAATTGCATGAGTTTCTTTGGGCATCTCTATGCATGTTTCTTTTTTCATATTTATAGTCTTGTTAATAGCAACAGAGTCTTTGGAGTGCAGTGAATTGAACACTTGGCTACAATGCCCTTCACAGCATTAACACACTTGACAAATGGATTCACAGTGTGGGCTGGTGTTTGATGATGGAGTTTTGCGGTTTCAAGGTGTTACATGCTGATTCAGTGGTGTGATGCCGAGCCCATTCACACTACAGGTCAACCAGTTATAATAACACTAATAAAAATACCAATACCAAAATAGAACAAATAAAATGTATAAAAACCCTAATGCCATCTCATTTAAATGTTTTGTTTTGTTTTTTGCATGGAGATCATGATCTATTAAAGAGTAACTCCACACCATCACTTTCACTTTGTTGCATTGACATCTCTGGGTTGACAGTTTCAACTCTGTTGCACCTCTAATCACGCCCAGTGTGGTTTAGTATCACTGTTGGGTGTGGACTGAAGTGTGATCTGTTGCACTGGTGACAGTATCCAATGATAATGTAACATTGCACTACAGTGCAGTATTACATCATATTTGGGTTGCAGACAGAATATGCAGCAAGATGAAAAGCAAGTTTTCAGCCTTTGTGTAGTTACTCTTTAAACTAAACTAGAACATAAAAACTGACTCATAAAAATGGGAGTGGGAAACTGGGAAAAGGGGGATTAAGCAGATATAGATATAAAAGATCTGCAGTGTCAAGTGCCCAAAAAGTGCAAATGTAGACATATAAACCTTAAATCAATATTCCATTTATCCATATTGGTATAATGAATATATAGTTTGCATATTAAAGACAAAGCTTTTTGTCCTCTTTGACTCAAAACAAAAGTTTTGAGTCAAATGATGCTTATAATGAGGCAGTGCCATTGCACCACTAAATCCATGTAAAACCTGTGTGTCAAGAAGGATTTGCACTGAAGCGTGTGTTCACACAAGGAACTCCGAGCTGAAGGAATCCCCCCTCTCCTTCCTTTTTTTCTTGTCTTGTGGTCTCCTTTGACTTCTGATTTAGTTTGCAGCAAGTGGGCACTACCAGCCTCAGGAATGGCACTACTCCCACATCCACAATGCCATTTTGGGCCCATTTGGGGAACTGATGACAGAGGATGACCTCAACCGCATTGAGAAGCAAATTGAGAACCTGCAGGTGATGCACAAGGTCTCAGAAGTCGAGAAGGAGCTGGAAGAACTGGAGCGGGAGCTTCACCAGCTTCTACCAGTATCTGCTGCCCTCCATCAAGGGCATTTCTCAGTCAATCCAAAGCAGGTACATGGCCAAGCTGAAGATCTTCCAGCCTGGTGCAGCAAGATTTCTACCCTGCTCAAGAGTATGGCCATTCTTCTTGCCACCCTGGGGGGCAAAGAGATAGACATTTTGGATCTTATATGTCCTGGATATTCTCAACAAGAGACAAGGAATGTGAGCGCAGGTCAGTCTGATCCAGCAGGATCAGTTGGATTTATTGGACGGTCTCAGTCCTTCTCAACAAGAGAGGATGTGGAGAAGGAGATAAAGCAGTGTGGCGTTTCAGTGAAGAACCTCAAGGCCAATTATGAAATTCAGAATCAACCACAGTCTGTAGATAACAAAACAAATAGAGTGTACAAACGCAAGAGGTCACTCCCTGCGGTAAGTGAGTCTAGTTATCGTCCAGAGACTATTCGAGAGGATGATATCCCATGTTCCTATGCTGAAGTCCTTCAGTCCCACACCAATGGAGATTTACCTTCAGTGGAGGAATCAGTCTTAGTACTTGTTGAAGAGCCAGTTATCATCGCATCTCATGCTCCTCAGACATATGTGCCCACTGAAATAATGGCTCCAACCAACATTGAACAGTTCAACCAGGTTCTTTCTGCAGACCCTATTTTGCACAATGATCAACTAACAAGAAGTTTGGAGGTGCAGACAGATCTAAGCTACGTCCAGGAATGCATTGAAATGAGGAAAGAAAGGATTGTCTTCCTGTTCCTTGAACATTGGCGGAAGTACACCATCTCTGAATCTTACCGGACTAAATATGCTGGCAGGAGAGGAAATCATTCAGATGTTGGCTGTGAGGATTACAACCAATTTAGTGCACAGATTGGTGAGGAGATGCAGAGTGAAGACGACAAACTCCTCCTTTTCATGAAGTCAAAGCAGGTAGTAGGGAATCTGATTGGCCACTGGAGGACAATCATGAGCCAAGTGCCCACACGCCAGATTCGCAGGCTGAGCCGTGCCCAGATGATCTACTGGCCAGAGCACTTCTTGCCGCATATCAGCGGGTCTACTGTGAGCTACGAAAGCCTAACCCTTGACCTCTTCATGCTTGGATACTTCCAGCTGCTGGAAATGAACATGTCTCGCAGTGAGCGCAAATTCCGCCACCTCTTGTGCTATGAGATGTTTGATCGTCTTGGTAGCCATAAATGGGAGGTCATAAGGCAGTTTCACAAGGAGGTCATGGAGGAAATTGAGAGAGGAAAGCGAGACTGGGCGGATGGTTTTGAAGATGTAAAGGTCAAGTATTTTGGAGACTCAGGTGATGGGGGAGGTGTGATGACAGCTTCTCTACATTCTATGTCTCCTGACATGTCCATCCTGCCAGTGCAGGAGTCACACCCTCCCCCACCTTCTCATCCTCCACCTCCTCCACCACCTACCCACCCTGCTTCCACACCTCCAAATGCACAGTCTACTCCACCTGCACCAACCCCACAATCAGATGTTTCTCTATTATCACCATCTCCTGCAGCCCTGGATGGTGTAGCTGACAATAGTCAGTGTGTGGAGCAGATATCCCTGCAGGACTCATTGGACAATGCTCAGGGGGATATAAAAGCCACTGAGCATATGTCATCAAATGTGGCTGAGGTTTCTAATGGGACAAGTTCAGAGCAGGACAATATGCAGAACTTGACAACCAAAACCGTACAACACACTGATGCAACAGCAAAATCGGAGACATTGCAGAACACAACAGAAAGCGCAGGACCAGATCCAGTTAAGGATGTTCCACCTGTTACTGTTAAAATCATAGAGGAACCTCACGTTGATAAACCACCACCCAGAAATGAACCTAATGAAGACTCAATTAAAGTCATTTATGAGCTTAAAGAGTTCAGCAATGAGGAGATCATCAGATACATTGACCGAAGCTTTGCTTTTTGGAAAGAAAAGGAAGCTGAGCTTTTTGATATCTAACAACTCTGTGGACTATGGGTCCATTTAAAGTCTGATCCACATGCACAACCAGAGAAGAAATGCATGAAGAGCATGATCAGGGGAACTAACCTGCACAGTGAAGAGGAAACTAATCTGGTGTGTTAGCTTTTAGGCCATGTCACATTAGGGACTTAACTGCAGCAAGGCAAATAGCATCCACTTAGCTGTGACTTCACCACTTGCATATACCTAAGTGGATGAAAAGAAAGCCTGTGATGTCAAAAGACACGCAAAATTGCTACAACCCTTTGAATTGTGTTGAACCAAGTGCTTTTTGAAGCTATGATTGATTGCCATGGTAGACTACTTTTAGGAAAACACGTTTTTAAAAGGATAAGATTTGCCATAAAAGTTGTGTAGTGTGTTTGTTTAGATCGTCTTTGTATTGAAGGACATGATTGGTAAAACTGCATGGTTTGCCTGGTTTATACTGAATACTTCAGATTGCATTGAAGAAGGCAAAGGATTCACTTCACTATTAAACTGCAAAGAGTACCTGGTCAGACAGTTACTAGGAATACAATATTGACAGTTAAATAAATCTTAAACTTGCATTCTTGATAACCAGTGAGGGGACAAAATGGTATTGTTTTAAGTGCTCTTTTTTGCTTGAACTCAAAGGCAAAGAAACTGGGTCTTTAGTGGCTTTGCTCCAGTTTAAGGTTACTTAGTGGTTCTCTGACCTCATGATTTTGTTCATACAATGTGTGCCTTTCAGTTTAGATTCCAAAGATTAGCAGGTATGGTAAAAGGCTGGAGAAACAGCTCAGATTTCTTTATCATGAGCAGTTCAGAACTCAAAAATTGTAAATTTCTGTTAGCAAATTTAAGTATTCACCTGACAAATAATCTAAATCTTTCATCTAAATGAATTATGAAATTAAGGATTTGTATTTGTTCCATGAAGTCTGTTACACATTTTTGTAACTCTATTCATAATTTGAGTGTTTTTGAGAGGTTTGCTCAAGCTTTCCATAATTTAAATTTGTGTTCCTTTATTATTTGGTTTCTATATTGCTGTTAGAAATAAAGTTTGTTGACATTTTTGTGATTATATGATTTTAGTAGCTCTTTCCTACATAATTCTACATTACGTGTTTAACTTAAATACATGAAAACAGAGGAGTTATCTGAATGGAGAAATTAATATACTTCATAAGACATTATTTGTTTCCATCATGGTAGAGAAACTAAATAATCACACTGATATACGTACCAATGAAAGAGCCAGTCAAACACTGTAGCTATGAAGAACCACACTATTCTCATAGTGTCTTCTCCTGCATCAAGATTACCTTCAAATAACCCTCTTAGCACCACCCGCTGTCATGCTATCTGTGGCTTACAGAAGCCATAATGAGGTTACAGTGAATCTTTATGAACTCACAGCCCAAAAGGGAAGGCAGTCAGCTGGTAAACTTAAAGGTTTATATATACATAGGTTTGTATTTATGTAAAGTATGTGTGTCAGGTTTGGTGAATATAAACAGCTCAGTAAAGAGTATGGTGACGCTGTTAATATCAACATTTACATTATACAGTATTCGTCATGTACAGATCCATGTTTGGTACCACTTCCATTCTGCCGAGCTTGTACACTGCACAGGGACAGATATTTGTATTTACAAATATTATTATTCAATTGACTGTGAAGTCAACACTAAATCCTAGCAATTAACATATAGCATAAACATACAGTATAACGCAGCAAAAAACTAAGAATGTCGAGTTCAAACTTTCCATTCATTAAATTGATTGTAGTTCTAAACCCATTTTAACAAAATGTGACCAGACTACACAAAGGTTTATTCCTTGTCTTTATTAGTTAGTATATGAAAAGATTTTATTGCAAGATACCACACAGAGCTAAATATAAATATATGCTGTGCAAAATTGGTAACAGGTAATGGCCCACTGTTTTTAAATTAGAGGTCTGCTCAGGCATGATTTCACACATCTTGAAGACTCAACCTGACTGCCCACTGCGACCTACCAGCACAAAATACAAGGAGCTTATAACATGTTTAGTGGCAGTAACACTATACAAATTGCATGACATCTTATCATATCATAATAATAAAGCATCTGACTTGCTTGTTAGTTGATATCAAGGTCAACTTGTCTTTGATGAACATGGCTGATAAACTCAGAACTACTTACTCAAATGAACACAGTTATAATCCAGAACGGTGTCGGTACCATCACATGTCGTACAGGTTTTGTCTGAATCACTGGGTATTTTGAGAAGCTTACCTGTTTATAATTTTGTATTGTATCCATTAGTGATTGTAATAGATGCTTACCAGCCTAATGCAATGTATTTGCTAAACTCTCTAACTCACCCTATTTTTTTTTAATTAGATTTGAAAACAACCAAAACTGGAATCAGACATGATCCTGAAGCTATATGCAACAAAACAACACAAACCTGACCCTGTTTGTGAGTCCCATCAGGCATAGGTTGGATAGCAGAACATTAATTCAAACAATCAGAGTGTTGATTAGTGCTTCAGTGTATTATAATACTGTTTTTTGGTTTCGTCAGATTGCTCTCTGCATCGACACTACAACACTACATACTGTAATTTTGTGTTTACGTTTCCTTTCCTAATATTCATATTACACAACTGATATATTAAATGCTCCACATCCAGTAATACACAACAAAGTATTAAACTAGTTACAGTTCATAGGTTTATATTACACGATGACCTTTTGGAATCAAATCTGTTTCAAAATCTTATTTTACAGTGTCGGGGAGAAATTTCTAATTCAGACACCTGAAAAATGAAGCATAAGCTTTGTTACATATCATTAGCAGTGGGTAATGTTGATAAGCTACATGTAGCTTATCAACATTGTATTTAGCGAAAAGGCAGAGCTCATAAAACCTTTTCACAA
Source organism: Scomberomorus guttatus (assembly GCA_038419695.1). Classification (NCBI taxonomy): domain Eukaryota; kingdom Metazoa; phylum Chordata; class Actinopteri; order Scombriformes; family Scombridae; genus Scomberomorus; species Scomberomorus guttatus. Next base: position 14,162,306 of record CM076449.1, on the reverse strand, counting down.
AATGTGACAAAAAAAAAACGGTGAGGGAAAACAGCCACATCAAAATTCATCTGTTAAAATATGTAGTTCTTTAATCTTCTATCACTGAACTTTATGGTGTCATGGGTGCCACACCTCAGGCCTATATGACCTATTGTAAGGTAACAAACACAAGTAAATCTGTGACTTGTGGATGAACAGTAAGTGGTAATACAATCCACATTTAACCATGTGAATTAATTACCAGTGCACATGTGCACTTCAGATCACTAGTAGTTAATCCATCAGGTAATTTTTGTTTAGATTTTTTTTCTTGCTCTGTAATTCCCAGGGGAATCATTAAAAATTCATTATGAAGATAATCTTACCTGGATTCTTGTTTGCCAGGGCAAGTGAAACACTTTAGTAAGAGGAATGCAAAAGAGTAATGTATCTTTGTCAGGCGAAGATGAGAAATCCAAGATGGCTGCCCTCTTTCTTGCTCCCCGTTCCACCTCCAATTACAGCCTGAACGAGAGAAAAGGATCCAGTTACTGTATGTGTGAGCTGTCCTGTAAAACAGTCCTGTCGTTTTGAAACATCCACATCAAAACACCTAACTTGATGGCTGAAGGAACTGAAAATTTCATTACAAATCTGTGATAGCCCCTCTTGTTTTATAACAACTGGTAGTGTAACAGAAGCCTGTTTTACAACACGGCACCAGTGTAACTTCTGGCTACATAATTTACTCGAGGCAGTGGACATGAATGCACAGTGGCCCTGGTATTACAGCCATGCTGAGTATGGACATCTGTTATCTGTGAGCACAAGTATTGAGGAGCATACCCATTGATAATATTGTTCATATGATGCAGCTTCTGTTATTCTACCCTGAGCTGTGCTGGTAACAGTCTGACCCTTCTGAATTCATCACTACCAACATGAAATAATATTCGTGGGGATGCATTTAACCAATCCCAAATATTATTTTGCATCACCTTCAATTTGTTCCTAAATTTAGTTGTCAAACCACTAAACCATGCAGGCATTGCATTGGGCTTCAGGTAGATCATGTTTAATGTGACTTTGCATACATATGGTGATATCAATCGCAACTGTAGCACTCAGCCCTAACTGACAGCATGTAGGGCTTGAATGTTTCCCCATAAAAATGTACAGATGGCACTTCTAGACCGATAGGCTTGATGATGATTGAACCTGTGGCATTACAGGACACTGATGATTTTGCTAATCATCGGTTCATGATGGTGCACTACAGCTATAAAGGCTGCGGTATTTCAAAAGCAGAGGAGGGTAACAGAGGCTACAGAGGTTTTTCATTCATTGCCCCCACCAAAAATGCATTGTACAATTCTTAAAACTTAACTTGCGCTTGAAATTTATCAGAGGATAATCTGACAGGGAATGAGGTCATGCAAAGCAGGATAGGAGAGCTGGTGTTACAATTACAATCCTTCACTGACTGGTGTCTCTCTCCTGACCCCTCTGCCCCTCTACAGGCTGAGGAGGAGGCAGCACGCCTGGCATCAATGCCGGCCTGGAGGAGAGACATGATGAAGAAAAAAATGGACGAAGAGAGGTGAGTAGCAAAAGCTGTGTTCCTCTACTCGTGATTCTCTCTCTAGTATTATGTCCTGGGCCAGTAGGGAGAGATTGTGTTCATTGTGTCTGTGTACGTTAGTGTCCTGGGTGTCTCTTCAACAAGATACAATTTACTATACTTATGCTTTTATATTATACTAGTGTTTAGTTATTGCTATAATTGTCCATAGTTCTGTTTGTTTTTCTAAACTTCATACATGAACTCTGGGGACGCTTCATTACGTAGATTTCCTTTTCACCCGCAGTTGAGCATAAATTTTCGAGGAAATTATTTAACAACGGGCTAAAAGATAACCCTGAGATTTTAGTCTGCGTTGACTAAAGTGCTGAAGTGAATATCTGGAACAATTTGGAGATGCACACGTTGTAATATGGCTAATTATCTTGATGAAAGCATATATTTTCCACTGTTTTGCTTAACAAGGGCATTACAACTGCACAATGTAAGCTTTACTCCAGATAGAATGAATCAATGGACACAACAGGAACTGTATGTTGTTGGACAAGGTGGTTTTTAACTCTACAAGCATTCAGTTTTGGATTGTAAGCTCTTCTGCCACTGCAGATATTCTATGACTCTGCACACCATTGTTGTACTAATCTATTTAATTATCAATATATTTATGCTTAAAGAATTAATGCAGACCTACTAAAATCTCTTATCAGTGACTGCAGACTGTAATGCTCCTCATGTTAACTCAAACTAGTTTACAGAGACACGCATCTGACAGTCAGAAGCAGACTGATGTTTTGTAAACAGAAAGTTTAACCAATAAAGTATCAGTGTGTTGTTGAGTAAAGTAACCATGTTTGACATTTTGAACATGCACCAGGGCTAAGTATTACATTGAATTGAAAGTGTGGTTGTGATTATGGCTAACTGAAGATCAAATTCATTAAGAGATGCAAACTTGGTTGGCAGGATGTTTCTTCTTGGTTTTTAATATTTACCTGAAAGAAGAGATGATATAGATGCAGATTTGTTGTTACAACCTACAAAGTTTTGTGCTAAAGTTTTCATCTGTCTTTAATTTATTTATTATTTCTGCTATATTAAAGTTTTATTGATCTATTTTAGAGATTTCTCTGCATTTTTGTGCTAAAATATAATTGTTTTGCATTTGTAATGTTACCCCTCTTTTGGAGTTGGGAAGATTTATAATGGACAGTATGCTTGTGGTTTAATTTTGTGGAATAACTGCTGTTGCTGTTTGAGATATTTACCATTTCTTCTCGTGTTTACGCCCTCCTGATGTGACAGGGATCAAAAGAGGTAAGACAAAAATACTATTCTTTAAAATAATGCTCACATAAAATGTGACAATGTTGAGAAGACTAGCCTCAATGATTTCATAATTGAGAGATCAAGGCTTCCATCTAGTGGCCATAAATTGTCACATTATGTCTCAGCATGAGGGGAAAAAAATGCTACAAGATTATGAAGATGAATTTTAAAAATGATACAAGGGGAGACAAGTGAAACAACTCTGTTTAAAAAGTTTACAAATTGTTTCCTTATCTACAGTAACAGCCAAAAACAAGACCCTAGCTAAGCCTGTGTTAAAACTAGAAGGGACAAAAAAAAAAAAAAGAGCACTGAAGAAACTTTCTGCCAGTATCAATTGTACAAAGGAGGCCAAAACTCCAACACTAGTCTACAACTTTGAGTAAAGTTGTTCTTCTCAGACTTTATAGGCACTTTCCCTTCGCCATGCACCTTGTAAGTAGGTGAAGTTGGGCCAGAAATGCCTACTTAGCATCACTTGTACAGTCAGAAAAAGTATTGTGATTTTATTGTTGTTATATAACGGCTTATGCCACTAAGTTTTGCCCCTTTCTGTTCTTCTGTTGCTTTGTTTGTTGACTGAAAATCTCCAAACCCTGCTGAGTAATGAGGTTGGCATGTTTCTACACGAATGTATAAACAGAAGAATAACTGTACAAATCTTCGAAGAGTTAGCCCTCAAAGATAAGCTAACATTAGCTATCCCAGCTAGCTCATGCTAACGCCATAAACTAAAACCATAACACAACCAGACCACCACACCCACGCACCTGTAATTTTGGGCCATAGATAACTCCTCCTGTGGACTTAACAAGTCGTATTGTGGAGTAAAAACATCACATATGTCATGAATGTTGTCGTATATAGTGATATACGCGGAAACAAAATGTGTAGTCGCCGTGTTTTTAACAGTTAGCCAGTCAAAATGACTCTTCCTAAACATGTTGCAGCTGCGTACTTCAAAACAGTCGGTAATTTCCCAAATTAATCCCACGTGGGCTCATCAGCCAATCAAACGATCACAACAGAGTGACGTAAACGTCACGTTTTTTTCCCTTTTCCCCTTCACCATGTTGTCCTCAGTGCTCAAATTATAGAAGATAAATGCAGAAATACACTATATTGCCAAAATAATGTGCACACCCCGGACCACCAGAAATAAAAAGTATATAAACGTTTAAAAAAATGTACTTTTTCATGTTTTGGCTAACCCCTCTAGTTATAATGAAGATACATCTTAATGTTACAGTATACAATGATATTAAGGCAAAAGTGTGCTTCCATCTTTTGGGGAAGGCCCTTTCCTGTTTCAACATGACAATGCCTGTGTGCACAAAGCCAGGTCCATAAAGAAAAGTTATTCTCATTTTAGTTTTGAAGAATTAGACTGGCCTGCACAGAGCCCTGACCTGATAAAGTGGAACACCAGTTACTAGCCAGAGGCTATTTATCACCCAATATCAGAGCCTGACCTCATTAATGCCTTCACAGAGGAGTGGAGGCTGTTATGGCAGTGTATTAACACACATTGTTTGAAATGAGATGTTGGTGTCCACAAACCTATGGCGATGTAGTGTAATATTAGAGGAAAAAACACAAATTTATCCTACATGACTCATTAGACAATCCAACTACAGTATTAACTGTATGCTTTCTATATTGTAACAAACTCTTCATGTAAGCATATATCATTTTATATTATATAAACCAATGTTGTGTGAGACGCTGATGATTAAAAAGGCCTATTAACACATTTTTTAAGTAAACCATATGTGAGCTGCCTATAAAGTTCTAATTTCTTTTTTGTTTTTGAACCTTTGTCCTCCTTTCTTCATGAATGCATCTAGAAAAGCAGAAGAGCAGGCCAAAAAGGCCAAAGAGAAGGAGGAGAAGACGGAGCTGGAGCGACTACGGACCATGGGCTATGACGAGACCAAGCTGGCGCCCTGGCAGCGACAGATCATCCTGAAGAAAGGGGATATAGCCAAACAGTGACCTGGGCCGTCTTACCCCTCCTCTGCTCTGCAGCACTCCTCACCCTCACACCCCCCACCCCCAAGGCCTTCACTATACACATCCCTCTGCCTGATCCTCCACTCTGCTCTGTACACTGGACAGTGGGGGAAGAGATCGTCTCCTCTAAACCCTGTCTCACTCTTTGGCCTCCAGAAACACAGGACTACACTACATCTGCTGCTGACCACACAGGCTTTGAGGCTCAGCCTGGCTGAAGCACAGCAGTGTGACCCTCCACCTCCCATTAAAAGGCTCATGGACACAAACTCTCTTATTCTTTTAGCGTCAACAATAGCTGTGACATGCACTGATTGTCCTCACTTAGACATTTGCTATAACTGCATGTGTCCTTAACTACATTAGGATTATTTGTATCCGGCTATTTGCTTTCCTGCAAATCATCAGAGGCTGTTTCATATAGAAGACTTACTCACACAAACAGGTTTATGATAGATGGAGAGGGGCTACTTGTGAGCATCACTGCCATGGAGGAAAAAGCCTGTCACTGCATTTATTGTTTCCCTTTATTAGCCGCGCTCACCATTATGTAATAAATTGAAAAGTAGCTCCACAACATCACAACCCAGCAACGGCTTATTACACCCTGAAGCAGCTAATGCGTTCTGTGCGTAGACAGTATCACATCTTTATCATGTTATATATTTAGTCATGAGATTTTTGTATCAAGCTCATAGAAGCACTTTCTAAATGGCTTCGTTTTACTGCCAGAGTTGTAATTCTTGTAAGAAACAAATCCTAACACTTTGCAAACTAATCTGTTTCTTTAGATAAGCTTGTTGTCATTTCTCTGTGGATTTGGAATACTGATATATATCCTATTTTAATTAATGTAAAGATTATGTAGCTGTGCAAATTGAATTTTAATAATTATCACTGGGAGGGAAAAAAGCTGCAATGTTCGTAATTCATTTTTCTATATGTGACCTATGTGTTAAGCTATTGTGATCATGAATGTGAAATGTTGTGTGCATGTGTTGCATAATGTGTATCAAACATGTTGTGATGTATTATTAAGTATATTTGACCCAGGCCCTCAATTTTCACAAAAGAAAAACAAAGACACACAATGTGAATACAATCCTGCAAGGTTTCTATTTGAACATTAAAAAAGAACATGCACATGTGAAGAGCAGCGTCTTACAGCAGACATCTCATCTCATCACACTCTGAATATAACACAAGTAGAGAAAAGACATCAGTTTGTCCTGTTCCAGCCATTGTCCCACTAACCCGGAGGATAAATCTTTAATGGGCAGATCTGCTTACAGAATGCAGAATTCTCTCTGTCTGCCAGAAACAGGTGTAACATCACAAGTGTACAAATGTACAAAAATGATCAGTAGATAATGGCAGCTGTGTTTTATCTGCAGCCACCAGTGTGAAGAGTCTAGTTTCATGAACATCTGATAACAAAAGATGAGCAAAACATACACAATGTACTGTATAATTCACACTAGACATTCAGGCAGATCATTTTTACATGACAGAACTGACTCAAATGCCAGATTGTTTATTATACAGCTCATTTTATTCATCATTTCTCTGGTCTAAACAGCTCTTAGGATTCACACGTTTGTTGAGGGTTCATCAATTTCAGGCTGAATATGAAAATCTGTGTTGAATGTTTTTGGTAGAAGTGAGAAGATGCATGTTAAATATTAGCAGTAAGTATGAATCTGTACACTGACATTTAACAAGTGCTGGATGTCTATTTCTGAATGTGACACTTAGGTATTCCCACGTGATGGAAAATATGTTTACTACGTTTATGTTGGCTGTACATTTTTACAAATCGAGCATACACGTCATGTCATCAAAGACATGGTCCTGGCTGGGGGAATTATTTGGAAATATTCTAATTCACTTTCATCGGATGCCATATGATGTTGAAATTGAAAATGATGTAAACGTCATTGCCATTTGATTTTCTATATATATATAAACTCTGTATATAGTGACCCTCTCAAAATTTTGTCATTTCATTGTTTCCATATTGCATTATATTACATGTCTCAGCCTTGCTTGAATAGAATGTTGGCTAATTCATGTATAATTATATTTTCAGACTGTTAAAAATGAAGAAAATAAACCTTTAATCACCAAACAATGTTCAGAGTGTGCTTATGTTGACTCCAACAGAAACTTGTGTACAATAAAATCCAATAGTCTACAAGACAGCCCTTAAATAAATGTTACCTGTGTGAAGCTTATAATGTTTTGTTTTTTTTTCTTTTTGAGGTGTTGATCCAGCTGTTGTGATTTTGTGATTTTGTGCTCTTGTATTGGACTCAGTTATAAAGGCATTTTTTAGCTTTGAGAAAACTGACGTGTGAATTGTAGCAGACCCTGATTTGACTCCAAGGTCAGGAACATAATATGTAAAACAAATGTTCCTCAATCACATCACAGCTAGAACAAAGGGAAGGGGGATTACACATCAGAATAAGATTTAAAACAAATACAATACACCAAAAATATTAATACTGATAAAGTAAAAATTAATAAGCAATAAAAAAATGTAAGTAAATATATAAATAAATGGAGCAAAATAAAGTGTTTGGCAGTACAGTTCCCATAACACTCTTGACCTCTTTGCTGTCAAAAAAATCCTCATAATGAGAAAAACCCAAACCAAAAAACTAAAATTTTGATTTACGTATGTAGAATTTGCCATAACGTGTTTTCTTTAACTTTATTAAGAACATACTGTATGTCACACAGGACATGGGTGACAGGACTACATCAATTTCATCAGTATTATAGTAGATAAAAATAAAATGTACATTGGTCAAGTATAAAATCTAAAATGTACCACGTAATGAATATAGTTACAGAATTAATAAAACAAGGTAAGCAGATAAAAAAAGAAAACATAAATGTGCAAAAATGTGATAAAATACGGTGTAAAAGTCAACTTAAATCAATTTAAATATTTCAGATAACTCCTGAAGCAGATTAATTATTAATTGTTTGCACACATTTCTTATTAATGGTAAGTTTAACAGACTCAATAAATTTCCAAGTTCAGTAATAAATAATTCAATAGATGTGGGAGATTAAGAAAATTTGGATTTATGATTATGAAATGTACCCAATAAAATGAGTAAGTTAACAGTTGTAACTTGTAATTTCTGGTTCTTGTTTTGCTACCAACGATTCTTTTCTTTTTATTTAATTATTGACAAAACTGAACTGATGACAGATGAAAAGCTGTCTGGTTCAGACACCACTTAAAGTACAAATAAAGGGTTCAGCTCATATGAGAGACAGTTTTTCACATACAGATGTAGTTTTTATGGCCTTACAGTTCTGACTAAGTTTCAGTGTGTCCAAAAATGTACTATAAGTGGCTTTCAATACATTAAAATTTGTTTTTGGCTTGTGCTGCTGTGAATATATACAGGTTTACAATGTATACAATATCTCTGAGATTTTCATTTCCTACTCCAAACAATACAAGTGCTTCTTTAAAATCAACAGTTATGCTTTTTCTCTGAAGAAAGTTCATCATGTCAGTCCAAAGATTTTAGTGTAGGTGGGCGCAGTCACAAAACAGAGGAAAGCCCTGATTTTTCTGTGCAGTGTGCATTAATCAGTTACGAAGCTGTAATGCATCTCATTGATCACCAGAGTGTGCCAAAGAGCTATTTGTTGCATCATTGCAGGATGTCAACAAACATCAGAAAGAAATAAAGTAGAAATGCGATGGAAGATAATGTACATGGGAGCACTTTATCTTCGTATATTTGCAAAAAGACTATGAGGACAGAATCAAACGTAAACTCTGTGTTACTCTAAGATGTTTTAAATGTTATTTGATTTAAAAACTGCCAGAGTTTTATGCAGCCACGAAGTAGCCCTGCATCACAGAAACTGTGAGAAATACAAATATTAAGCTGCTCTTCAGCGAAAAGTTCCTGCGAGCCTCCACCTGCCTTAAACTAAACTGGCACTTTATCGACGATTGATTGACGCTCACCTGTAGTGACGTCAGCACCTCGGCTTAATGGGCGCGTGCAAACAGAAGAGGAAGTGAGTGAGTAAGAAGAAATATGTGACAGAGTGGAGCGGAGGACTACAGCTGCTGCTGCTGCTGCTGCACTTCTCAACGCACCGGTGGACAGCAGCTGCCCCACAGCCGCCGGACTCACCTGTGATATCATCTCATAGAAAACCGGTGTGTTGAACGGTCACCTCACACAGGTAAGACAGCCGTTGAACTGCTCACAGTCTCGGTGTTTGCTGAACTTTGTCACCTCGCTGTTATGAACCATGGGAATGTGAGGCAGACATTTTTTTTTCTCCCACCCTAATCCGTCTTTAAGGCAGCGAAGTAATTGGAGATTCAAACTTCGACTGGGAATGAAAATAGTCAAAGAAGCTAATAATTTGTTTGACCTTAAGTGTTATAAATTTCAATTATTTCTTACCGCCTGGCATGTCATTTTAATACTGCCACCATAACATGTTTATAAGTGTGCCTTCTCTTCAGTTCATACACTTACACTTTGCACTGGGCAGGTTAAGAGTATTAATGTGTGTGAATTTGTTTACTTGCTGTTTGTGTGGCGCACAGATTTGCTGGAGCAGGTCTCCCTGTGTGTACTTTTGTGTGGGCAAGTGCAGTGTAGGAGTGAGCAGTGAGTCATGGGTTGAGTGCCTTGATATTAGTTTAAGGACTGTCACAACTGGCTGCTCCATCCAGGGGAATTGGATCACGGGTAAGGCTCAGTTTTCTGATGGGAAGGGATCCGGGACCCCCACTGTAGGTCACTGGTGGTATTTGAAGGTCATGCAGACAAGAGACACCTATTACCCCTGCTGTTTTCCCTTGTCTCCATTTAAGGTACTAGTTTATACATGATTCCTGCCCATAGTTTGAACTTCTGTCTCCTGGTTATGCATGTACATGATATAATTTTGTCCACTCCTGTTCAGACTCCTCCGATGTTGTAGGTGCTGAAGAGGTCAGTGGACCGGGCCGAGGTGACAGTGGGAGGACGCCATGTCCCACATTCAGTCAGACAGCTCCATGGGCGACCAGGCCCCTCTAATTCTGGAGAGCCTCCATATATCTGAGCCAGGCGATGACTGCTACCAGCCACAAAGCTCCCCCACACCCCAATCTGAAACATCCGTGCCCCAGGAAGATGTAGCAGACAAGGTGGTGGTGCCTCAGCAGGTGCTTTTGAGCACCCACAGCCCGGTGGCACTGAAGGTTGGCACCCATCAGCTCATCCCCAAGAATTTAGCTGTGGCCAGCCGGCCTAAAAACCGCCACCACACCACAGTGGTGACGTTCCCAGTGGGACTGGAGAACTCCAGTGGTGGGACCCGGAGCCGTCACTCAACTCAGGGGCCAGATGTGACCTGGGAGGATTATGACAGTGATGGAGACGGCTTTGCTTTGAGGAGGAACCGCAGGAACAAGTCGTACAGAGCGGCTGTGACCAGCCTGGACATTGAAGCCATTGCGATGGGACGAGGGGCTGCGTCCACACTGAAACCTGTCAAAGAGAACAGAGCACCCAGTCCTGGTCCAGCTCGCAGTCCTGGGCGCAAGGTACATATCGTGAGGGAGGGGGTGGAGGTCAAAACACAGTATTGTACTCTGTCCATTTACCATGAACTCAGGAATTTGATAGTTGACTAATTGAAAATACTGTAAAAATAGAATTTTTTTTGTACCTGCACAAGTATATCAGAAACAGCCATTTTCAAGCAACCAATTCATCAGGCTGAATGATAAAGGATGAATATCATGTCATATTTTGAAACTGAAAAAAAAGCTTCAAAAGGTTGAAACTCAGTGTTTGAAAGCTTGAAATTTAATTAAAAAAAAGGTTTTGCAAGATTGAAACTAAATTTGGAGGCTTGCATAATGTTTTGATAGGCTGAAAAAAAGTTCAGATCTCTGCAAACATTATTTTGTATTTGAGTTTTCCTTCTTCACACCTGCAGCTCTCTTTGTACAGTGTTTCTCCAACACAGTTTCAAATTGTTCTTCTTGTGTATTAGTTTGTTTTCCAGGTTTGAAACCTTGTAAATGGTTATCTGAAAACTCAAGTGCATACATTTTGAAATGTTGAAACTTGAGTTTCGAAAGAGCAAATCTTTATTTTGAAACTTTGCCGGATGTACATTTGCACTCATATTTTTTTTCAGCCTATTAAAACATTATGCAAGCCTTTAAAACTTAGTTTCATGCAAAAATTTAAAACATTAAATTAGATTTCAAGCTTTCAAACACTGAGTTTCAACCTTACAAAGCTTTTTTTTCAGTTTTGAAATGACATGATATTCATCCCAGAGTATAAAAGTGTTGATTTTGATGCTAATGTTCTTCAGATGAAAACAGAGCGTGACTGATACAGTTTTGTTCCTCTTATAGCCTCACAGGTCATAGCCAGCAGAGCCAATAGCAGTGGCTGTGATCTTTGTCAAATTCTCCTTTAGTCATAGGGATGATGGTATGTTTCCACAACTGTTTCCTATCTTCCAGACCAGTGCCAGTGTTGAGGAAGTCCTCATAGGGGTTTTACCAGACTATACTTAAAAAATGCAACATTTAAAGATTGAAAAAAGAAGCAGTGCTGAAGAGAGAAGTGTATATATCAAGACAAAAATAATAATAAAAATGAAGTATCATCTAGTCAAATGCGTTCCATAATGATAAACTCAGGCTGCTGTGCTGTGTCCCCTCTAGCGAACCCTGGGGAGAAGGAGGAAACAGAACCACCGTGGATCCTTCAAAGATGGTATGTTCACTATGTGTCACTCGGTCCACTTCTCTAAATATGACCACAAGTCTACAAATACTTGGAAAATAACAATGACCTTTTTTTTTTTTATTGGACTGTGCAGGAATTATGTGTTGTAGAATAATGTTCACAGAAAACTGGAATTGATTTGTGGATGTCATAGTCCCCATTTCGCCTGTCTTTCCCTTGAGGCAGATCACTTGATCCCTTGATCCCTTGAGGCAACAGCAGAGGACCAAACAGGAAATCACTCGCTCTGAACACTTCCAGCATGTTGAATGTCACATTGTTGAGTTCTGAATATTGAATTTTGATGTCCTGTGCCTTCAGACACTGCCACTTCTCCAGTTTTGAGTAATTTGAGTCATTTTCCAGTTATAATTATGTGGATTTAAGAAAGTTTGATTGAAGAGAGTCCACTTATAGAGATGAAATCTCACTGGGGCAGCTGCTCAGAAAATGTCTAAAAAACAGTATAAATGTGCTAAAATGAGTTTTAACAAAAATTAACACTGACACCGAAAAAAACATCAGAAAAACATCATATCATAATCTAAGTTCACCTGCACATCTACGACTGTGAGAAAACTGCTGTGACTTTTCAATCATTTTGTGGTCTCTGTATCATTCCAGTAATGAAACGCTTCAGACAGAAACCTGCATTTAAATCTAACTCACTCCCACACATTAATTGTCAAAGTGGCATGTTATTATGCTGAGTGATATCAACTCTGCTCCTGCATGATACCTGTGATTTGCAGTGTATTTTTATTAGTTTTTCCTCGCTCCAGGGTCGTGAAACGTTTCCTCGCTGTGATGTAAAAATGTGGCTGAATCTAAGCTGAGCCTACAGAATTGACACTGTCGGGATGTTTTGTCGTTGTGGATTCGATCCTCAGCTACACCGTGCCTCTACCAGGAGATCCGTGAGCGAGGGCTACACTCCACCAACCAGGATGAGCTGCTGGATGACTTTGTGGTGGTGGAGCCTCCCGTTGAGGACCAGGGCATTGTGGTGAAGAGCTACCGGCCAGCACAGCTCACCTGGAGCCAGCTGCCACAGGTAAACCTCAAACTACACTGACATATAAAGTGGGAGCAAAATCAAGTGCAGAGTTCTGCGAAGGTGCTTGAATTGATAACGTAATTCACTTACTAGTAAAGCATACATACATAAAGTACATACATCTATTTCAGTCATCATTTCCTTTGAGAGAGCCACTTGCTCTTTAACTTCAGCTGAATTTTTCATCTTGTTTAAAATGGTGAAATATAAAATTTTACAGTCAGTCCTGCAGAAGCTCCCACACTCCATGCCCCCTCGTGGGAATGCTGGCTAGGTTTGCTCTTGGTGTCAGAACATCTACTGTGTCTGTCTGACAGGCTTCAGACGTTGGCATTTCATTTTTACCATTTTTAAAACACGCTCTATCTGAAATACATATCAGCATGTGAGAGCTTTACATTGCGTTCTTTTTGTTTCTCTAACAAAGGTGAAGGACACAGGTATCCTGACAATGATCTCACCTCAAGAGAGAAAGAGACAAGAGGTAAGCATGTGTGTCTGCTGGTATGTGTGTATGTGTATGCAAATGTACATCACCTCAGGTTTGAGTCAAATTCAACCTCAAACACTAACACTGCTGAATAAGAGTTTGGATATTTACAGTATTTTGCTTTATTGCAAGATATCTGCAGGACATCTCTCACACAGCTCAGTGGCAGTTCAGCTCTTGCAATGACATTGCATGAGATGACATTTCAACATTATGATGAAAACAAGTTCAGCAGTGTTGTTGATTGTCTATCTACATCATTTTTATCTTTCTGCCACTAAGGTGGAGAGAAAAACAAGAGACGGATTTTTAAAAATTCTGGTCAAAGTCAAAGGAGCAGAGGTTGAGATATCTTGACTTTTAGTCCATATTATGGTGTTTTCACACCTATAGTTTGTTTGCTTTGGTCAAATCAGTGGATGAGTTACTACTTTGTTGCATTTTCTCTTTGGTTTGACTTGGTTTCACACAAGCGAAAATGTATCAACAAAAGCCATGTGGGAGCTGTGACTCATTGGTCAAAATGGACCATCGGCAGAATCGGCATTTCTTCATAATTGCTGTCATCGTTTTGGCCATATACCAAGCCAAAATATGCGAGCAGAATGGCACATTTGAACGCACTTCAAGGCAACGTCTAGACAACAATGTATTGCTTCATGTTACACAAAGAAGACATGCTACCTTCAGTTGGCTGAAGAGGAGAAGGGGGCACATATTGAGCGCATACCATGACATAATGCATAATAAGAACACAGTGCACGGCTGGCTACGGGAGCTGGTTTAATGAAAAAAATGTGCAATGCTTCCTGCAGCTGGGACAGATCTAGGTCGGATCACATTCATACCGCAAACGAACCGTACCAGAGTTTGTTTGTAACCGTACCGAGACCACCTCTCCAACAAGGTCTCAGGACAGTTGTTTTGGTCCGAACCCGAGTGCGATCGCTTTGTTCACACCCGCCCAAACAAACCCCACCAAGGGGGTAAACACTCCAGGGTTCAATTCAACCGAACAAAACAAGGCAGGTGTGAAAACGCCCATTAGTCAAGCTCCAAAAAAAACTGTATCTTATATTTCCCATTGTGCAACTTGATAACATCTTTCACTGGACCCTCCCTGCCTCCTAAATGCCCACTTCTTTCAAACCCCACACCTCCGGATTGTAATGCAGGCACGATTTTAAGCTGAGAAATAATTTTTTTCAAGCTTCCCCAGGGCCACAGAAAACATGCAACTGTTTTTATTAGTGCTCCTCGTGACAAGTGAACTGAACTTTGTGTGTAAAAATGGTGGAGTGTCGCTTTAAAATATACTTTACGGTCATCTTGATTTTCATCCCACACATGCCAACACGTGGCTACAAGTTTGAACAAATTCTCAGAGGCTTCGTCAAAAGACTTTCTAAGAAATCTAGGAACTCAACTGAACAGAAACAGAAGTTTATAAAACAGGTTGAGCTAACGAGGGTATAACAGCAAATCGTTTCATCACAAAATAACTCCTGGAAAGCAACTAAGCACCCCAGACTGATAACATCTATACAGTGAAAGGCTATCTGATGATGGATTTCCCCTTTTGTTGTGTGTCTTCATTAGCAGTCTGGCAGTAGATGTTGTGTCAATACCAAAGGTCCACCCGTGTGCACTACAGCCCCCGGTAAAAAAAGCCACACCCTGCCTGTATAATCAAGCTCAGTCCGTCTGCTGCACAGGTGCTTGTCTCACACTTTTGTCCTTTAGTCCCCTCATGGGTCTAAAGGTACTCTAGTTATAGTGCTTAAGCAGCTCGACCCAGATCTGCAGCTATCCGTGGCAGCTTTAATGCTACTTTTTAGGGATATGAAAGCATTTGGGCGAAATTTGGGGCTAACTAAGAAATACTGCTTTTCTACTGGGCATGCAGTAATATCAAGAAGATTTGAGCAGCGAAAAAGTTGCCCCACATTAGCTCTGTGTACCAGGTTTACCACCAGGCAGATTATTTACTATTCTCTAATGAAAATTTGAAATATCAATGTTGGTTTGAGATGTTCAGGAAGTAGTGTTCTTGACTTAATTCAACTAGTGCCCTTTGGTCCTTCCTGAGCTATTTCACCCTTAGAGGAAGTCAGGGTGTGGAAGGTGTGTCGTCACCACCTGATAGCTCACCCACTGTAAGATCCTGACCACAAACAGCAGTGGATAATTCAACCCTGTAATACAGTAAAAACTACCTTGAACACTGCTACAAATCAGTAACGTCTGATATGTCGCTGTTTGGACCTGTTTTGTTGTCTGCTGACATATATTTTTCTCATACACATGGATAACTGGCAATCTTTTACTTTGTTTACTTTCACAAAGTGAAAAGTAGCAGCGTGCACAGCTCTAAATCTTGAACACTGTATCGGGTGCACGGTTGTAATAAGGATCAAAACAAACAGAACACCGGCACTCACAGCTTAATAGTTTTTTTTTTTTTTTTGTAAGCAAAAACAAACGTGTTTCAGCAGCGTCAATGCTGATGTTGACACTTACACAAAGGACATTTTATTAAAAATGAATTTTGGGAAATGTAGGAAATCACTAAATTACACAGAACAGGGAAAAGCAAGTTGAAGGAAAGCCATCCAAAAATAAATTAAAAAAATAACTCTTTAAAACACATTGAACATCACAGACTATCAGGATTCTAACAGTAAGAGAATCACATGGTGGTTTTAAAAAAAAAAAAACTTTTTAGGAGTTAAAGCTGAAATTCAAGTACATCTTGCAAATGCATATTTATTTGGGTATGTGTGCTCATTTGACAGGCCATCTTTGAAATCATCACCTCGGAGCATTCGTACCTGCACAGCCTGGGCATCCTGGTGCGTCACTTCCAGAGCAGCGAAGCTCTGAGGAAAACGATGACAGTCACAGAGCACCATCACCTCTTCTCCAACATCTCTGTCATTCACCAAGTCAGCAAACGGTGGGCTCAACACTCTCATGGTCTTGCTTCTGTGTGCATGTGTGTGAGAGGGCGATGGAAAACGGAGTTCAGGGGACGTTTCCACCTCGTAGAAAAAATAATCTGATGATGCCATCAGTGTGTGAAGCTGTACTTTTTAGATTTTAAATGGGGCTGCACATTGTGTTTTGTTTTTTTTGTCATACAGTTACATTTTTTTCCCACTGAGACGCGGTTTTAAGTTGGAAATGGGTTGATTAGTTAAAGTTTGAAGGTGAGTATTTGCTGTCAGCATGTCTTTAGTATCCTCTAGGCCCCATCAACATGTTAAAACACGCCAGCCAAACTGGTTCTGCTGCCTAGCTGCTCGGAGTGGTATTCTCGGGGCTTTAAGATGATAATGTGCTTGAGAGCAGCCTGTGTTGCTCTCTGCATTGCTGGCTACTTCATTGAATAATTGAATGAAAATAGATTTAGCAAGAGAAGAACCTTCCTTCTCTCTTTGATCCTCTTCTTTGCAAGTAAAACAGGATCTGTGAAACTAGAAGGCAGAATGTTTCTCAGAAGCTGCTGTATGACACGTTTTGTCTGTGTGTGAATGTGTGTCCTGTCATTGCTTTCTGGGTTGGGCTGTTGTTGGTGTCATTTTACTCCTTTTTGTTGAAAAAGCACTCTGCAAGGGTGTGACTGAAAGTCATTTATCATATGTTTATAATGCTACTAATGTAAAGCATTTATAAAACTTTGGTTGAAGGGATAATCTGGATCTTTTAGCAATGAAATAAAGTTTAAATTTAGTATGTTTTAATATATTGTGAAATATATTAAAACAGAAATTTAGTATATCGTGCAATTTAAAAGCTAGAGGCAATCACATTCAGTAAGTATCATGTCCTCACACAGCTGTGTGTGTGTATCCTGCTCAGGTAATTGGTCTGTGGGAGGAAAAACACAGTCCTTTCCCTTCATTACTAACCTCCCCCTCTCTCTCTCTCCATTTTCAGGTTTTTTGAGGACCTTGAACGTCGTCACTATGACAACCCAGTGATTCGGGACATTAGTGATATTGTTCAGAAACACGCTGCCCACTACTTTGAGCCCTACATTGTCTACTGCTCGAATGAGACTTTCCAGCAGAGGACGCTGCAGAAGCTGCTGTGAGTAGCAGAACAAACAGCAACATGTTGTTGACTTTCTGCAGTAAAAGGCAGGATGAGCTAAACTTCCCTCCTTCTTTCCGTCTAATAGGACAAGTAATACAGCGTTCAAAGAGACCCTGAAGAAAATTGAAGGGAGCAGTGAATGCGGAGGCCTCCCTATGATCTCTTTTCTCATCCTTCCCATGCAGCGAGTCACCAGACTGCCACTGCTGCTGGATGTCAGTTGAACCTTCACTTTCCTATGTGAACAGCTCTCAAACTAAAAGTGAAACGAAGCATAGTCACAACAGCTTTTTTTGCAGGTGTTCACTTTGAGAATGAGGAACTTTTCTAAATAACTAAATTCTCTCTTTCTTTTTTAAGGGTTTTTTTTAGTTGATTGTTAGACACATAGAAGCTGTGAATACATATTTCCCAAGAGATTGATTAAAAACATTATTATATACACACTTGACACCTTTAAATCACCTGATCAGCACTGTTGGTTTGTGGCAAGTAAGTTGAGAGCCACTTTATCTTCATTCCTAAAGTGTAGCTATTAGTTATTCCATTCTTTGCCTGTAACTCTAATTTAAGTATGCATTTGTCACATTATCTCTGTGTTCTTCATTTTTGTCAGTCTGTAAAGTATTTTATTATGCATATAACTATTTTATTTCTTATTATTTATAAAAGTGTAAACCCACATAATCAAAAAAATCAATTTACACTAATGTAAAAGTAAACAAATGAATAAAAAAAGTAAGTGTATACACACGACTATAACTATGCATGCACTGTATGTACAGATACACAAGAAAATAATAATCAATTAATTATTAATAGTTTAGGAACTCCAGATTTAGATGGTTGTCTTGCCTACAGGAATAAACAACCTTTGAGAGTTTAATACCTTTTGTTTTCTCCTTACAGACAATTTGCCAGAAAACTCCAGACAAGACAGCGGAGTACTTTGCTGCGGTTTGGGCACTGCACGCCATCAGCAAGGTAGACATGCTCAGAACAACTCAGCTGTGTGCTGAATCTCTTAACTCCTTATCCCCACATTTTAAGGTTTTGATTATCATTATTGTGTTTTTTTATTTTTTTTTTATTTCAACAGTTGGTCACTAGCTGCAATGATGGAGCAAGGCGGATGGAGAGGACAGAGCAGATGTACACCATCCAGAAACAGATGGATTTTGGTAAAATCAAGGTAAGAACGGACCAGATGTTTCTACACAAACACCTTCATGCAGTTCACAAGGTTTTACATTCATATTAGGTAAAGGTGTTGGCTATGGATGTGGATAAAAACAGCAAGGAATATAATGCAACAGGACCGATTTGATCCCTCGTGTAGTAATAAAAGCATCCAGTTTGTTAACCTGGAGTGATGACTCATGTGTCCTCACAGCCATTTCCATTGGTGTCGTCATCACGTTGGCTGAAGAAGCACGGTGAGCTGGCTGTCTGCACTGAAGAGCTCAGCATCTGGAGGGCTTTCAGCCACAGGAGCTACTACCTGTTTCTCTTCAATGACGTACTGATCGTCACCAAGAAGAAGAGGTCAGTGGGAGCTTGTTTTCAATATCATTAACTGAAAGTCTAAAATAATATTACTGATTAACACTAAAAATGATTAAAAAGGCTCTTGGAAAGTCATGTGCAAAGATTTTATTCAAATTAATTTGAGTACTTGCAAACTAGTTATGCAAAATGAACTAAAAAAGTGAGCAGGTGAAACAGGTTTAAACCCTAAAAAATCTCACATTAAGCTCCCACATTATCAAGTCTGATAAATTACATTAATTGATGTCAGACAAATAAATAAAATAAACAGCTAATGTGGCTCAAGGCTACATTAGCTGCTACTAGCATAACATACATGAATCTGAGCCTGATATGTGCTGTCAAGTTAATTGAGTTGAGTTGCATTATGGGTAATGTAGGCAACAGGTTTTGACAAGGAAGAAGAATGCATGGAATAAAAAAGATCTCTCTGGTTCTGTGCATCAATTTTGATCCTTTTTCTTTTTTTTTTTAAAGCTTCTTTCACATACCGGATTACTTTTTAGAATAAAAATGAACCTAGCTACAGAAGACAAACGTCTGAACCAGTTTATTGAGCATTTTATGAGCTTTATGGTTATTTCCTGGTAACTCCCGTGGACACTGAGCAGGTCCAGCTGCTGGCTGGCAGGGAACACGAGAGGAGAGGAAGGGGACCGAGGAGGGAGAGAGCATAGATGTGGTGCATGCATACTTGGGATTCTTCAATCTTGCAGTCAGCATGTCAGCTCCACAGACTTTCTGTTTTGAGTTAGGGAGAAACCAAACAATGTCAGCTCAGAGGAAGGAGTTGCCCACAACACTAGAGTCATTTTCAGGGTTGTAAAGTCGACACTGTGACCCAGTCCTCAGGTGATCGAGGAAATCCTATTAGCAGATACTCAAGGAATGTGCTTTGGATGTGTTGTGTGTGTGTGTGTGTGTGTGTGTGTGTGTGTGTGTTAACAGTACACAGTAAAATTGTAGCAGAGGTTAGCTACACTATAATGTGCAAACACTAAAAATCACAAAATTTCTGTGAATGTTGCTGCATGTTGGGACCGGAGGACACCATCTGTCTGTCAGATAAAAATATACTGCACATTGAAGCATGAGTGAAAAATGTGTCTTTTTGGCCAGTGAGGAGAGCTTTGTGGTGATGGACTATGCCACTCTGGAGAATGTGGAGGTGGAGTTTGGAGACGATGCAGAGGGACGGACGTCTCCGCCTGCTAAGAACAGTTCCAGCTACCATCTGTCCTTCAGGCTGCTGATGAGCAGGAACAGTGAGGGGAGACCGGAGCAGACCTCCCTGGTGGCAGAGTCCAGGTACTGCTGCTGTACTTTAGTAGTTAACATATTGGCCAAAGTCAGAATTTACATCTGAAAACACTGCATTTAAGTCTTATACAGTGACCAAGGATGGACATTTGTAACAATTACTGTAGCTGAAAATCTGATTTGAAATTCTTTGTCACATATATAAATTAATATATAAATGCAAACGCAGTCTTGCTACCACTGACTGTTGATGGTTTTAGTTAAGGTAGCCTCTTGGAAACATGGTCCTGTTTTGTGTTTTTAAAGTCCTGCTCCACTCAAAAATATATATTTTCTTCTTATTCCTGCGGTTGGGCGTTCGAGCTTCATTGTGTAGAATGCTGTATGTGCAGAGTGTGACACTAGAAGGCTGTTTTTACGTTCATCTCCTGAAAGTGGAAAGTTTCTCTGTGCTCACTGAAAATCTGGTTTTAAGGGGCAGGCCTACAAGCATGATTTGTGACATCTCAACTAACTTTGAAGCCAATCCTGGTCCATTATTCAACTTACACAAGTGTGATGTGGAAACTTGAAGCCTTCAGTGCACAAACACTGAGACTTTACAGTGAAGTAGGAGACATCTTGTGTCCAGCAGTTAAACTTCTGAAATGAAATATATTTACATTTTTATAGATTCTGGAATTTTTAATGAGGGAGAAGATGTAATTTTAAGGATTTTAACAAGATAATTCTACTTTTTTTCTGGAAAAAAAACATATCAGACCCACATTGTTGTTCCAAGCAGAGTATTTTTGTGTGTGTACTTAATACATGTCTGGAGGGGATCTTTAATCAAAATCACATTCACATGTATGAACCTGAAACCAAATGTTTTGTGTCTGGCTCCCTCTGCTGACAGTAGTCTGAACACCCACCTGAAATGCTCCCATGCAGTTCATTCATAAGAGACAGACTTTTTGTGTTATCACATGTAGAGTAGATGACACTGGGTTTGGAGTTTAATTGTGCTCTTTTGTCTCTATTGCCAAGGGTGGACCGGGCTCGTTGGATAGTTGCTCTCACAGAGCACAAGCAGGCGGGAGTCTTCACTTGTAAAGATGGTAAGTCATAGAGCTTTATTTACCAAGGGTGCAAGCATTCTCTGAAATGCACTTTGAGTTCACTCTTGAGTTTGAATGTTCAGTGTGTACATGTTTTCTTTCAAAGAGGCAACTAAGGACAAGTTAGTTCTGTTACCTTTCATGTGTAAATTACTCATTTGTCATGGAAGGCTTTAAGCAGTTGGGTAATTCAGTTTGCTGCACAGAAAACAGATGGTTTGCATTTATTTTCCATTTCAGTCTGCAGCTATTTAAAGCTGGAGTGCGGGACATTTGTCTCCCCTTTTATAAAGTCAATTCAATAAGTCAGCAGTTCTTTGAAATGT
This sequence comes from Scomberomorus guttatus, assembly GCA_038419695.1. Taxonomy (NCBI): domain Eukaryota; kingdom Metazoa; phylum Chordata; class Actinopteri; order Scombriformes; family Scombridae; genus Scomberomorus; species Scomberomorus guttatus. The sequence continues at coordinate 14,140,751 of CM076449.1, read as the reverse complement.
TTTATGTAATGTTTAAATCAAATTTAATTATTAAGCAATTTATTAAACAATGTAAATAGGCAGTGCCTAACTGGAAGACCCTGTGAGCTACTGATGAAAGACCCTTAGCACTTTTATTGCATCCTCTGTTGTCAAAATTAACTCAGCTATTATGTTAAAGTAAACAGACATCTTTTATGTTTGGGGTCAAATTTAGCCCAGCAATTTAAACTACAAGTTACTCTTGTGGAAAAGAGCGAAAATGTGTTTTTTGTGGAAACCAAAAACCAAACAGGGACATTTGTGCACAATGCTATATTCCCTCTCCTTCAGTTCAATGTACCATTCAAAGGGGCTTTGTTAGCTTTATTCACATGGGAAACCTGCGTTTAGATTGCCAAAGCAAGTGTGAAATAAAAACACAAAGAATTGTGATTTTGCTCTTAGTTTTGTTTTTTGTTTTTTAATGCAGCTGCAGTTGCACCAATCTGCCGCTGGGTGTCGTTGTCTGACCGCTCTTGTAGGGGGCGTTCAAGGGCGTTGCTGTAGCGTCTGAATCCAGAGTACTGTAAGAAGAGAGACAAAGTTAATATGACAAAATGACAAAAGCAACTTAAATAAAACCATAAACCTTGATCATCTGTACACGTGTTGTGATCTGTGATTATAGGCGTCACTGTCTTGAGGTAATTTAGCCGGAAACAGCTCGCATTGTCGCTGAGAAAAAGCTGCTACACCAAAATCAGTGATCATTTTTAATACATTAGCAACAAACATTCATTATTCGTATAATATGACTTAAAACATCCATTCAGTTTGGTCATTACAGTCTATTCAGTCTACTGGGAGATTTGGCTACTCTGCGATTCAGCAAAATAGCTTCACTTCAACTTTTATAACAAGTTAATCAGCGTTTTTTCTACAATCATCTATTGAAGCACCGCGGAGAGCTGCAAGGGAGCAAAGCAACTCTAACAGCTGAAATTATTAAATTAATTGCAAATTATATCATTAATATCCCAAATTGAGCAGAATCCTGTTTTTAAAATAATTTAAACTCAGGATTCTACACAAATATTTTTAAAAATGCTTACTTGACCTGCAGCAACAAGACAAAAAATTGCTAACGTTAAATGCTTGGAGCCACTTTGTATTTTTAAATGTATTTTCTCCATATCAGTATACCTACGCTCGCTGGATTCTGCAATATATTAAAGTTTGATAGACAACATTGAATAAAATCTTAGAAAAGCCAACTAACTTTTTAAAAGATCCTCAATAGATTTAAAATCCTTAATAGCGCAATGCAGATATTCACGCAAAAACGGTCACGATTTCCTGACAACTTCGGAGGCGGAGGTCCAAGATGTCTCACCATTTTGTCTGCATCCAGGTCCCTCTCCTGTAAAACGGTGGATAAATTGTTTCGAGCGTTACACAACCCACACAAAATAACTAATTTCACTATCAGAATTTGAGCCATTTGGTCCGATAACATTTGGAAAGTCTAGAAGAGCTGCACAATTAAATGATTTTATCCCCCCTTCAAATTAGCAGAGGGCTAACTGGAAATTAGGCAGCTCGGCTGGCAGAAGTGCTCTGCTCATAGAGCATGCGCAGTATGCATTCCTCTAGCCAGTGCGGGAATGTCAAACCCGACACTGGATTAAAAACTCTGGTATACTGTGAAATACAGAGTCATAGGCTTAATCAGCATTGTGTGAACTCGTTTGGCAAGGGCTTAAATGTAACAGACGTTCATTTATATGTAAAAGTTCAGCGCTACAGGTTTAAAATACAATCGTATTCATACACACACATCAGAGCTGCATAGTTTCACCCTTCTTTACAGACTTTTGAGCTATTTCACAACATGTTCTTCATCTGTATAAACCCTGGCTTTGGGTTCAAAGCGTTTAACAATGAGTTAAAGATGTATAATATGAGTTAACATGTATACTTAAGTGCATTTTGACTCCAAATACAACAAACTTGGAGGAAATCCTGACAGTGTTTGTGCAGAGGCCAGTTAAAAACATTATCCTTGCATGTATACTGTATATAAACATATGTGGGCCTATATGATCCTAAAGCATGTGTCAAACCAGCCTTGGACACAAATGCTAATCTCAAAACAAGACAGACGTGGAGAAATCATGCAGATCCCCGAGTGTTAGGCCATAATGTCCAATAATAGGTCCAAAGGCCAAACATAACCTTTTAAGAAATTATTTGTGTTAATACAAATACAAAAACTCCCTTGTGATGCCTTCTGTTAATGACATACTGTATTTATAAAAAAAAACAAAACACATACAGCACTATGCTAGCTGTTTGTGCTATTGTTAAGAGTGATTATATCCATGTTTAATATTTGATATTGTTATCAAAGGGTGTGCCTTTCCAGTGAAAATGACACTCCAGTAAGTAATGTGAAGTGTTCTAGATATCCAACAAAAGGCACACAGTGTTTTTACAATACAAACATGGTTTTTAGTTCATCTTTCAAACTGAAATACAGAAAAATGTGTTGTATCCAACACAAAAGTGCTGTAGTTTTATGAACCACATTGCATTATGGGAATGTGTTTCAGGTCTGCCACAGTACGAGGCCACCAAAGCCTACATGCCGAAGGAACCAGATGAGCTGGGGCTGCAACAGGCTGAGCTCGTCATCGTCCTGCGGCAAGAAGAGGGTGAGGCCCATTGTTACCTGTAATACAACATCAAATCCAGATCCTCATGTCAGTGCCCCTTCAACTAAAACTTTCTGCTCTTCCTAGCCTGGTGCTTTGGGGAGAGGATGCGAGACGGAGAGAGGGGCTGGTTTCCTGCCAGCTGTGCCACAGAGATCACCAACCCCACTGCCATGGAGAACAACATGCAGCGTATGAAGCGCCTGCGTAAAGAGACAAATGTATGAGTGATCCACAACGGCCATACCATGAGGTGGACAAACAATGTTCAGTGTCTAAGACTGTCACTGATGAATCATATACTGAACACAGCAACTGCATTAATTACAGTAACAGTGGCCCAGAAGTCCATTACCAACAGACTGTAAAGAGACTTAACAGAATACTTAAAGCCTCAAAAATGGCCATTAGTGGCGTCCTGGTGCCCCATTGGTCCAAGATGCATACCATGTAACAGTCCCTAGTTTGAATACAGCCTGGGTACATGTTTCATGTTGCTGTCAGATTATCTAAATTCTTTAAAAACACAGCATTTAACTTGAATTACTACTGTAGGCATTTTTACTCAACATGTACAGCACTACCCTGTAATTTCCTTGTTGGTGTGAATGTAAATTTTAAGTTACTTGCTGTAATAAGTAATGAACCTTTGATTCAGCCTGTTTTTATTTAAAAGCTGGAAATACAAAATGTAATTCTATTGCCTAAAAACATTTAATATTGAATAGTTGCATGCAAAATAAATTTACTTTGCTTAAGTGAGTCCTGTCACTTCACCTCAAGATGAGGAACTTGAATCTAAATGTTGGTTACATATCTTGTTTTATCATGTGTTAGGGTCAATTAAAGATACTGTCTGGTTTTTGATATCCTAATGTAAACTAATTTTGACAGAATTATCAAGTGGTGGTAAAAGATATTTTAAATGTAGTTTGGCATACTGTGGCATTGTTGGACTTACTGCAATAATTCCTAAATATGAATATCTGAAATAAACAAAACAATCCAAGTTTTCTCTGAAAACACAAATCCCATGCTCTGTCATTGCTTAGAACCCATTTACTAGAATAAAATAAAGCCAACACTGAAGACCATTTTCCTGGTTTCTGGACTTTTATTTGAGCTTGCGTTCTGTTAAAATGTTTTGAATACATAAAAAGTTATTTAAAAATGTCAAACTGACCAGATATCAAATTTCCATTTTTTCTTTAAAAACCATTTGGTGTAAAAACTTAGGACAGATTTAGAAAAACATTTGCAGTTTCCCCAAAACGTTTTGTAGCTGTCACATAAAAATAAGGAGAAAAAAAAAAAAAACAGGTCTGCATAGATTCTGCAGGCAATCGGTGGTAATCTGGTCAAATGCATGGTGCAAGCTTGTGACGATCGTCAAGTCAAATCTTTATTGCTCAGATCTTGTTTGATGTTTCTTCTTGTTGACAAAAAAACTGTAAAAAGAAGAAAAGTAGCAAATTAGTCCATTGTTCATCTGTATGCTGAATTTTTAATTGAACATTTTCAACCATTTGGGTTTAGTCATGTAGGGAGTTGGCTAAAAATGTGCATCATCACCACATAGCAGAAAAATAATCCAAACCCCAAAGCTGCTGCTCATATGGAAGTGAGACAATAGCCAGAGGGCTCTATGGTGCCAGACAGTTTACTTTATCAAATCCACTGCATTACCTCATGCTTTGGATCACTATGAGGCTATAGACTCACCCGGACGATGGTAAAAGATGGTAGGTGCCGGTGGGCAGGTTGTTTCCTACTCAGCCCCACCCTGCTGGACCTCGGGAGCGGACGTTTTCTCTGCAGATGGGTCACCTCCTGTCTTGGCCTCCTTGGTTTCCGGGCCGGGTTTGCCACCAGTCTGTGGGCGTCTGCGGCGGTAGTTGAAGTTACGGCGGTAGCGCCTCTGGCGGGGCTGTTGGTTCTGACCACCTTCACCGCCCTGATTCTCCTTGTCCTCCTCACCGTCCCGCACCGGTCTGGGACGGGGTGGACCCCTGGAGTGAACAAGCAAAAAGCTGTAAGTAAACGTGAAGTATACAGTAACTGGAGATCTCATGCAAAGAATACATCATCCACTGAAACAAGATGCAGTTTAAAAGTCACAAAAAAAAAAAAGGAAACATAAGCAAAATTTGGATGCACAGCTGCAATTTGAGTTTAGGCTGCAATAAAGGGAGAGTTTCTCTGGCCAAAACAGGTGGCATTTATTACTATTCATTTTTATTGGTGGACTTTGAGCTAGGACATCCCAGCATTTTACTCTCCCATTTTTGCAGCCCTGCGTCAATGAAGCCAACATGCAAACCTTGGTCTGAACCTTGGTCGGAAGCCTCTGTAGTAGTTCTGCCTCACTGGTTTGTTGCCCTGGTCTGGACCTCCCTGGCTCTCGTCACCCTCACCTCCCTGAAAGCAAACACATCAAACAACTACTGACACCAAACTTTTTCCAGAGCCAGCACACAGGCAAACAAACTTTAGAACATTTGTCATGTAGTGTTGAGCTTAATGTTGAGGCCGATATAAGTGCGACATCAGGTAGCTCTGCATACCCGAGATTAGGGGTCTATTTGAGTCAATTTGAAAGATATATTGGCAAGACCCCCGATACACCAAGAATTATTGTTCACAACCACGTGAGTGTTGAAAAGGAGAGGGTTTCCAGTTGCGTATGACATATTAACGTTCCGAACTTTGTCATAGGACGCCTGGGTGCCTGCTTCAGGATTGAAGCCCTGTGACGGCGTACCTCAGTCATCTCTCCGCGTGGTGCGTTGGTGTACGGGGGCCGGCGGCCGTAGCGTCTACGTACAAAGTATGGGGGGTAGCGCCGTCTGCCGGGGTAAGCGGGCCTGCGCTGCTGTTGCTGCGAGTCTCCTTCAGGGGCGCTCTCTCCCCCGTCTCGGCTGCTTTTGTCACGACCTCCGTTGCCTGGCTCACCCTCTCCGTCACTCTGGTAGTTCTCTGGATAGTCTCCACCACGGGGAGGGCCCCTCCTTCGCGGGTAGCGACGATAGCGGTTTCTGTCAGCGGCGTACTTGCTTCCCTGGACTGCAACGCCTCCTGGGCCAGTGACATTTGCTGCCTCTGCTCCCTGTGGATTTTTTAAAATGTAATAAATTTTTTTTTAAAAAGGCAAAAACTGCAAACTACATGCAGAACTGAATACATTAACAACCACCTTACCTTCTCTCCCTCAACTACATCAAACTCCACAGTTTCTCCATCTCCAACACTGCGAAGGTATTTCCTCGGGTTGTTCTTTTTGATGGCTGTCTGAAATTATGAATAGTTCAGATGTGAGATTTTACATTCATTATTTTAAATTAAATAAATAAGAAAATAACACTACTCACAACTTACCTGGTGTACAAAAACGTCCTCTTTTGTATCATTTCTAAACAAAGGAAGAAAACCACTTAGTTACATCTAGTTAGCAGTATCCTGTTGAGCTACAACATTGCATCCGTGGACAGACTGCAACTAAACCACCAACTGTAAGGATTAATTAAGTACTGCATGGAAGAACAGCATGTAGACCACTAGACAAATCGTCTGGTTAGCATCGTAAGCAAATCAAAGCCATAATAGGATTGGGAATGCTTCTGCACACACAGATGATTTCAGGGTCTTTGGTAAGCTGGGAGGGGGGTGGGGTCCACTTACCTATTGATAAAACCATATCCATTCCTGACGTTGAACCATTTGACTGTACCCAAGACTTTTGTTGCTGAAATGAGATACAACATGAAATTATTAACCAAGTTTACGCTTGAATCATTTCCTTACACTGTTAGGATAACACATGGGGCTTATAAATGACAAGATTCTAACTAACCTCTCCACTACACAAGGCCAGAGGAACGGTAAAGGAATCAAATAACGACAGATGATGAAAAACTAACCAAGGCCACAGATAATGTGGAAGTTATATTTAACTCCCAACTGTCACTCTTTTTATAGATCCTGATGCTTAGGGGTGCCTTGTGCCAGCTGCACTTGGTGTGAGGCATAAGACCAGAGTATTATGAGCCAGTAATGACTACACGACTTCTCGCGTAGCTCTAGAGGCTTCTTGATAGCCACATTACCCATGCCCATGTCGGCTGGAGCGGCTGTAATGGTAACTTAGGCTGTGCTCCCTGTTCATATTTCAGAGTTCAACATCTACAGACCTACTGCCCCATTTCAAGCCGCGTCGCTCAAGCACTCAGCGCTCCCCACGTGGTGGTGTCGCGCCCGGAAACTGTAGCAGGCATCGAGCCCAGCTGGTTTGTTAGCATAGCTACCTTGGTCTCAACCATGTGGTTGGATTGGAGCCAGTAAGCGGAAACTATCGTAGGACATCAGATAGCATCTATTGTGACTAAAGGTTATGTAAGACTAAACAGAAATAGATCAAAGTTGTACTTGTTTTCGGCAAACAAATGACTAAATGGCGAATGAAGCCAGTGGAATTATACGGCGGACATTTTGGGTGGCCCCTTCAGCCATGTAAATAGCTAACGTTAGCTGAGTAGGCTAACGGCCATGCTAACGACACGCTCAGCCAACATAGGCCACAATGATAGCTCATAAATTAGAGCAAAATTCGACAAGCGCTGAGAGTTGTGTTCTGGTGTATTTCTTAAGTACCCTCGGTATGATAGTTTCGCCCACCGTGTTGTGTGAAAGTTTGTGCGTTGGTTTCGATTGTATTGAACCAGGCTCTTTCGTGTGAACAAAGGGACGGCCAGCAGCTAGCTTTAGCCTGTTTTCGACGACAGTAGTCGTGGTCGGTTAAGTGAAATGTGTACAATAACTTCATTATGAGGCGTGAACCGCTAGAGAAATTATAAATAACGTTAATGTTGTAACGTTTCGAGTATTCTATAAAGAGTGGCACTAGCCCGGCCCTGGAAACGGCGTGAATCAACTTCAACGGTCGCGCATGTGACGGCCGGCCGGCAACATGGACGTTAGGAGGCCGATGAACCGGACAGATTAGCCGGCTAACGTTGAAGGATTACCTCTGCCCATAGCATATTCTCATTTGAAATTAATGTCATTCCTGGGAGAAACTTCTAATAATTTACATCTCGTATTAAATTAAACAGTGAGTGATAAAACGTGAAAGCCGCATTTATGACACCATCCATCTAACGTTACCAACTGACATTTTTGAAATTTGTGTCCCTGGCTAACGTTAACGTTAAGACCAACGTTTATTTACCTGACAGCAAAGAGAAAGAAATTTGACTTAAACTTACAACATTTCTCAGCGTCAATACCCCCGTTTTATATCAAACACTAAATTTACAAACACCCCCGGCAAATTATCCAAAAATCGGTGGTATTTTCAGATCGGTAAAATTAATATTTTGGCCTCTGTCGGTTTTAAACATGTTATGTATTTAAACGGCGATGTCAGATTGTTAACGTGGTGATTCAACGGTTGACTGAGCCGGTGATCGGCTTGTTAACGTTTACAACGGCCGCTTTTGGTGCATCGCCTCTACTGTGTAGCTAACTTGGCTAACTAGCTCACTTCCAGCAGTCTTACCGATGACCTTCTTATCCCCCGCGGAAGCTGCGGCTGCCGGGCTGGATGGGCTCTCCGCATCGGCAGCAGGCTGCGGTGGTTGTTGTGTCTCGGCCTCGCTGCTCATGGTTACTACTGGCTGGTAATGGCTTCTGCCGGCGGTGGCTCTCTGCTGTGTTTCCCGGTGCTAGATGGTAACCTGGGCCGGCGGTGGTGGGGGCTACTGCCTTCGGGCTCTCTGCTTTCCTCTTTCCGCTCCCGTTGCCGATCGAACTGGGCAGAATGTGAAACTGTGCTGGGGAATGTTCCTGGCCAGGGGTCCCGCCCAACTAGTCCGCCAATTGGCTGGAGTCTGTAACGGAAAACAAAACGCGCTCCTATTGGTTAACACAACTATCAATTTCTTCTGAGAGAAGCGTTTGCTGAAAATGATTGGCTAGAGGCGAATGTACCTGTCTATAATGTCCGTCCCACAGTTATGTCAACGCCAGACAAGTCAGACAGGTAGCCGTGACACTTCATTATGGAATTTTATACCACACAATATATTTTAAAAATTTAGGTGTGTTAAAAGTTTCTAATGGGGTGTAACTACACTGTTTCCAAATTGCTGGTAAAACTCTTAAAGTCACTTAGGCTATCAAAATGTTAATGTTCAAGTGCCTTGTTTAAAAGTTAGTGGGATAAAATTAACAGGCATAAAATGTACAAACAAAGAGCTTCAAAACTATAATAAGATTTCACCCAAAGGGAAACCTTTTTGGAATTCACAATTAAATAATATAAACTGACGCAAAACATGGTTACGCCCCTTCCAATTTCGAACAAGATCAGAGAAATTCATTTTAGAATCTTACATAACATTTACCAATGTAAAACAAACATTTCCAAATTTAATAACATAGATGTTAAATGCCCCTTTTGTGGCGCTGAGCCAGAAACAGTTATGCATTTGTTTTGTCACTGCCCCTCCTCATCTGTGTTTTGGAGAGACATAGAGAAGTTTGTTTAAAACAAGACTGGATAGTCTATAACAATTATGCCTAAAGACATTATTACTGAATTCAAATGTAATAATAAAAAATATATAAATAAATTTCACATATATACAGCTAGATTCTCTGAGTCCTTCCCAAGCCTTAATATTTTTCTGGTTAAATTCAATTTGTACATAGATACATTAACGCTTATGACTAATAATAACAGTAAACACACACTGTTATATTTTAAAGAAATATTTTCTGTAGCCCCTGATTTAAGGTATGTTGACTTTTATTGATGTTATTGTTTATTATGGAGATACTTTATTTATTTAATTTTAATGTTTACTTTTTCATATTTCATTCGATTGATATCTACTTTTTTCCACACATTGGAATATTATATTGTACAAGAATGTCTATTCCACGTCCACCAGCTGAATGTCTGTATGTTCATAATGTTCAATAAAGAGAAAAAAAAAAAGCTATGAATGACACTTTTAGGAACAGTGTCCGCCTGGTTGTATCATGATACTCTGGATACTCACATAAAATGGCGTCATTGAATGGTCTGAATAGACACAGCATGACTTTGATATTATCTTCATTTCATGTTTTTAATGTTTGGGTAAAGCAGGTCTTCAATTCATTTGACTTATTCTGCTGAACAAACAACTGTCAATAAAAGACCCAATGATATTTCCCCATGGAAATAAGTCAACTAAAACTTAAATTGAAATACATTTTAAATCAATTTTCAGTTGTGTCTGGGAATATAATTATTCTTGCCTGAATGGAAAGGTTGTTTGTATGTCACTGACAAAACATTAAATGCCTATAGATGTTGTGAACACTATCTGTAGCTCCATGTGCACCGAGTACAGCCCAGCGGAAATATGTCGAGGGATAACTGACCTAAATTAAAGGAAGGCTAGTGAAGCCTCAATATTTTATTCAGTGAACATGATGTAAATGCTGGTAGTATCTTTCAAAAATGCACGAAACCTTGGAAGTTATCAACGCACAGTAAAATGTGCCAATGATACCTTGGAAGATTTAGGAAGAGAGCTCATTTTGGTGTGCAGTACTGAACGGCAAATCCTCACCAGCGTACACACTGCCTATCAATGTCAGCAGCTATACACAGACAGCTGAGTTCATTACTCCATACCACAGGAAATATCTAACTGAAATGTGATATTATTTCTGACATTAACCCCAATCATTGGTTTACTGTTTTGGATAAAGGTTATCTTAGGACGCATGACAGCTGTTATTGATAAATAACCATAATGTTCCTTCACAATTTAAACAGCAAGCATAATATTTGATTGTCTCCTCAAATAACCAGGGATTAAAAGGGGAGATATTTAAAATCCACTTTCCTACTTCTGTCAATTGTTTCTTAGATGATTACCCTTTTTAAATTTGAAGGTTACACAAGTGACACTGAACCCTTTTATAATAACATACAATTTGCTTATCCACTCAAATTGCCCTGCACAATAAACTGGTTAAATGCAGTCATTATCCAGACTGAATTCAGAAACTCCACTTCCACAGTAGCACAGAGCAGACAGACCCAGACTGTGAGTGTGAGACAACCCCACCACAGCCCCCCCCCCTCCTCTCTCTCCAACCTATTGTCATGTTAATGCTCCACTGGCACTGTTTATGAGCACTGGCTGATGTGTGAAGAGCTCGCTGTTAATGGCCGAGCCCCGTTCTCCCACAGATGGGGTTTAGCATTGACCCCAGAAAGCCTCCCCATGAAGAGACCCCCTCCATAAAAAAAAAAAAAAAAAAAAAGAAGAAGAAAAAAAAAACCTTCTTCCTGCCTCCATAAGAACAGTCTCTCCATCTGAAAGGATTCTTTTGTGCTACGGAAACGAGGTCCAAGGCAGAAGAGGGAGAGCGTGGATGGGGGAGGGGGTCTGGTGGCTTGGATTTGTATGGATGGCTGGGATAAGAAGGGGTAGCCATAAGTTCAGCAGAGGATTGCTTGGCACTAGAGTGTGTGCCGGGAGGACTCGCACGCCTTTCACTGTAAAGGGTTTCCCTCCTTTGCACCGTAGCGATGAGATTGGGATTATTACCCACCATCACTTCACCGTCAAACTACATCTCTGTACAATTCCTTGCTGATGAATTCAGCAAAAGACTTTGAGGAAAGCATCCCTGTGTTTCCCATGGTCAAAAACATATGAGGAGGGAAGAGCTGGCTGATAAAAACACTGGGAACACAATGTTCCTACAGTATAAAATATGATGTCAAATTCACAGCTGTTTCAAACCATGGATATAAAGTGGTTTAAAAACATTAAAAAGGTCTGATAGACTTAAACTTACAGATTTTTGTTACTCATTAATAAAAACAGATTTTGTGAAACTGTGGTTGATAGAAATTCCTTGTTACTGCTGTGAGCTTAATGTCAAAAGTAATTACACACACCTACTTTAAATGGTATACTCTACCATTTGGTAGAGTGGAATGAAAAAAACGTTGAACTTTTGAAGTATGGTGCCATATACAGATATACAGACGTGAACAGTTTTTTTTTTCTCCAAAAAACAAACAAATCTGCAAAAGTTTATAAAAATGTAAAACAATTTATTGATCATAAACGATACACAGACTGACTGAATTAGCCTCCCAACTTTTTTCTCCAGGCTTAGAAAAAAGTGACATTTTCTTATTTGTCTTCTCATGACAGGATACACTATTTGTTTCCCTTTGGGATTCGCAAAATCATCGACGACAGTGTTGAACATGATATTCAGCAAACAAAACTTCAAACCCATCTGGAATCAGGTACACCAAACTCAGAACATGGCTAAAATGATGATGATGATACTGCTGAACTTTCTATAATGTCTTTCAATGTGCATTTTGGGAAAAATATGTCGGTTTGCTGAGGAGTATCAAGTGATAATGAGACGCTACTTCATGTATACAGAGATTGTGTTGTTTTCCCCATTTCCAGGCATGGTGTTTTGAGAAAGCTGGCTCACATCTCTCCACACTGTGCAATGAGGATGGGCAGCTTGGGCTTATTGTTGGGACCCGTAGGAACATTCTGTTGGGAAGAAGCAGCACAAATTTAGAACATAAAACATGTAAACATCAACATCGTTTACTGTGAGTGTCAGTGTTCGTGTTTCAGTCACAGGTCGGGTGCCTGCTAAAGTTTTATCAGGTCAGTGAAGCCTACTAGAAACATTAAGAAAGCATTTAACACACATTCTGACTACATATGGTATATATATATGTCGTTCTCCACATGTGTATAATTTGATGAGATGAGAAGGCCTTTAACTTTAAACATGTTACACTTCTTATTTTCACTCCTCTTTTGCATAGTATTTTAGACTATTATATTAATATAAAATCAACATTTAAATTTAGTTTTTACCTCAATTTTTCTCATGATCAGCAAACCATCGACCACTTTTCCTGAAAACAATCATGAATAAGACGATTAAACTCTGACATATAAACAAATTAAAATGCATCTCTAAACAAATATGAATGAATATTGTAGAATTACTCACCAAAAACAACATGCTTTCCATCTAACCAGTCACATTTAGTGCAGGTGATGAAAAACTGACAGCCATTTGTTCCTGGACCACTGTTTGCCTGAGAAGCAATATTGAGAAATAGTGGCAGTTTTAAAACAAGGTTCGACGTTCATTCGCTTTGAATGGATCAATCAAATCTTATGGTCTACTAGAGGTTGGGGGGGGGGGGGTCAATCCACTTTAAAATTGATTAATAGTAACCTAAATAACTGAATTATTTCCTACAGCATAATATAGTTTATACAAAAATGCTTGGAGAGAAATTCTGCAGTAAACCCACATCTTGATTTGGATTAAATGAATGTAAAAAGACTCTTTCCTGATTCAGGAGTGTCCCTGCCATCAGTACACTGATGGACACACATACCATAGACAGAAGACCAGGCGCAGAATGCTTCATCCGAAAGTTTTCGTCTGCAAATGGACCTCTATAGATGCTGCAGATACCAGTTCCATCACCCTTCACAAGAGAAATGAAAAAACTATATGTTCAAAAAGTTTCGATTTGCTGTACTTCACATGTCCACCACCAGAGGGCTGAAGACTAAAGGATTTAGTCATTTATCACAGTTGATAACTTATGTCCACAAATGACTAACTCTTGCTCTTGCTTTAATGTTTGTAGTTTTTGGCGCGAGTCACCCGATTTCAGGCTTTCACCCAACAAATTTAAAGCCAAATATGAGGAAGCTACAAAGCCACTCCTTCATGAAAAAATGGAGTCGCTGTACACGTTAAGTAGTTGTCCTCCTCACACAGGACAACATTACAAAACATTAGAGAGCCTTTTGCATGGTTTTAGTAGGCTGTGGCACACACACAGACACACAAACCCCTTTCATGTGGGTTGAGTTTAGTTTCTTTCACTGATCTTTAAAATTTCTCAGAGTCTATAATGTGTTAGATGAAGAAAATCTTACCAATTATGTTTCTTAAGGTGGAGTGTACTACTGCCTGTGAAAGCTGTTGTATAATGTTATGGAGGGAACTTTCCAAAGTGGCCAAATAAAATAAACCAGTTGATGTCACCAGGGTCATATTCTTTTCATTTCAGATTTACTTGTATTGAAGCCCGTTCGACAGACAAATTTAATCATGAGTTTCCTCTGACCGGGCAGATGCGCTCGGTCAGCCAATAGAAACACTGCTGCACTGCGCTTGGAACTGCAAACTGTAGCGTCACTTTTTGAAGCGCTGAAGTGTTTTTGAAGCTTGACTCACATTAGGGACTAAAAGTCAGGATACCTCGGTCTCTGTTGCTTTAATTTTGACCACTTAGTTTTTTAATCTGTCTCTTGCAAGCCCCCCAACTTTATGGAAGTGAACTATAAATTCCCCTTTAATGAATACAAGGAACGTTAGATAATTTCGTAAGTGCTTCATTGATGATAGCTCACCATGTCCTCAGGTTTGAAAAAAAACAAACCCGTTCACTGTCACGCTGTAAAATATGTCATTAACCAGATAGCAGAAGAGTTGTGTACTCACATTTACAAAGTCCCCTCCTTGTATCATAAAGTCTTTGATCACCCTGTCAGTGAACAATAAAAACATATTAATAAAGTCATATCTGATGAAGTGAAAGCTTTCCTTTATTAGGAAACAAAAATGAAGATGTGTTGATAGTCCCTATAAAACACTGCAAGTTGACATGACCACTGTTGTTTAATCCGGCCAACTGATCAGTGTTTTCAACATACTGTACATTTCATTTTGATGTATGTATCTAGATGGTGCATATGCACTATTAAACAAAAAAAAATATATATAAAAGCCTGAAATGCTCAATTTGGATCCACAGAGGAAGCTGCTCAGAAAACTACCAGCTTAAATAACTTTAAAAGCCACCAGAGAGTGTGGGTTTTCTAGATGAATTAAAATCATTCAAAAGTATTAAAAATCATTTAAAAAGTTTATCTTTCCAACATCCGAGTACAATGTGAGCTACACATATCAAACTGCCATGTTTGTACCTGTGGAATGTGCAACCCTTGTAACCAATAGGGACTCCATCCTTCCTGTAGGACAGACGGGTGAGACAGGACAAAATGAAGTTAGCCATAAAGACAAACTGAATTGTTTAAAGGCCCCATGAAATGAAAAAAAAAACATTTTCCCAGTTTTAATCCCGTGTCCCTGTGTTAATTGTTCATTTATCTCTTGTTATATGCCAAATATATGTCAAAAAAATCTGTATGAGAGCATTTTTACATCAAAATCTCTGTCCTTAACTGTTTGATGACTCATCCGCACTTTTCATTCATAGTGAAACTCAAAGTGGGACTGACTGTTAAATAGTGTCATAAACCTTCCATGTTATATGACTATGCAGAGCATAGCTGCCAGTAACAGTGCGTATCCATTACTATGTTTCATATCTGGTCGCACAGGTGGGTTAAACGCTTTCTTTAGCTTTCTCCAAATAAAACCATTCAAATGTAGACATTATACTGACAGACAGCTTATTAGACTATTTCTTTTCTTTTTTTTTTAAGGTTTCAGGTGTGAGCTTCTTACAGCAGGTTATGGCTCTTTGTTTGCTGGTATTGGGGAAACAGGATTCTCATTTTCATGTATCAAAAATCAGGTTGCAGCCAAAAGGTGGAACTAATCAGATCCTTTCATATATAAAACAACGTATAAATGTGTGTCTGGTTTACTGTGTGAGATGAAGTAGAGCCCGTCACTGTCTTACCTGAACTCTCCAGTGCAGAACTGCCTGTAAGAGATGACGAAACTGTCAGTAACAGCTGTGAAACTGGGAAATAGTCTAATCCATGTTAATATATACACCTGTGAGATTTATTTTTTTACAGAGAGAGAGAAAAAAAAACGGACCATGCAATCCAATAACCTGAGCAGCCTTACCGGAAATTCTCTGCCGTCTTTGGAACCACATCAGCAAACAGCTCAACCTTCATCCGTCCGACATCCTGAAAAACAGTTGAGGGAACTCTTTGTAAACGTTTGACATGTTCGATGAAGAGAGAAACATATATACCTTAAAAACACAGGACAACCAGTTTGGCCTCTGGCAAAGGCACTGCTTGATTTGAATAGAATCAGATCATTCTTGTTCCTGTGGGCTCAACTGGACTAAGCAGTTACGCTAGAAAGACTTGAAAACAGCTTCTAGCTCCAGGACACGTTCTACTGACATGACTGAACAACAGCTGTATGATTCCTTCTCATCTTTCTTCCTTTACATTAGCTTATTTCTTTGACATCTTTCTGTTCTCTGTTCACCTTGCTAAAAACATCAAGTAGACTCTTTTATCCAAACAATAAAGGCTATTTTGTCCCAGTTCTGATAGCATTTTCCAGGGGTCAAAGCATGAGTAACACACAGCTGTAAATCAGAGGAATCCACAATCGTGATGCAACACATTACTAAACATAAATGCCTCCATGAGCTTTGTGTTTGAGTGTGTGCGTGCGAGTGGGTGTCTATCCGCCCAGGCCTCCCACAACCCAGAGGCGCATGCAAATACACATTTGCCGACTGCGAGAACAATGTCTGTGTGTGTCTGTCTGAAAACAAGACAATATGCCGGTGTAAAAAGAGCAGTTTGTCCCCGAGACGTCACTGCGCGCAGACGTCTCACAAAGAAACAAGCAGCCATTGGACCTCCCGTCTTTTCCACTTAGACAATACGTTTACAGTTTCCAGGCCATGAAATGAAATGCAGAAGCAAAGTGTTGACACGGAACAAACATCAACCACGGAGCATTTTTATCTGCGGAGGGTTCTTTTCTGGCCCGGTGTGACGTCCACTGAAGTTAAATGCCTGATAACAGGTAAGAGAGCATGTATGGAGCTTTTTTATCAGATCATACAGAGATCTGGATTTGAGTCTAAAATGTAAAAGTGTTGCGACAGTGTTGCGCCACTTTTGTTGTGATGCTGGAATGAGCGTGTCGAATTTCAAAAAGGTCACTCCGGATTCCTTGAAAGACAAAGAAAATACAAAAGCTGCGAGGGAGTTGAGAAAAGGTATCAAGTGCACTATACTGATTTAGACACAAGCCTAAAGAGTTTCATTCAACAGTCATGTTAAAGAGTACAAACTCCAGGAAGACAAAGACGTCTACCACACCTGCTTTAATTCTCAACCTGTACGTGCATGGATGTTAATATTTACACAGAGAGCAAATAAACCCAAAGAGCAAACGAATCAAGCAGAGACCCTGCGACAAAATGATATAAAAAAAAAATCAATGAAACTGAATCATATTTTGACCTGCAGAGGCGCACTGTGACTAATCTGTTCAAATGGATTGCCCTGATTGCCCTGCGCCTGTATGTAGTTAAATTAAATTGCAAATTAAAAGGCGTTTCAATCAACAACTGTTCTGAGCTATTTTTGTAAGGCTAATTTATATTGTAAAAATACCTAATTCCATTATAATGCAACGTGAAAACTACATATAGAGGAATCCTTTTACATGCTTTTTAACTTTTGCCCTAAAGCTTCTGCATCAGAAGTAGCTCCAGGCCAAGTATAAAACCCCTGACTGTGCTAAACTTTTAGCAGACTGAGGATTTCGTTGAAAGCAATGTATAACCACTGTTCTTCTTATAGTCAGGTAATGGAAGTATTTTAAGGAAGCAACCTTAGGAGTCCACCATTCAACCCCGTGACACTGTTTCCCAGAACTACAGCGTAATTGTATAGGGACATAGTGCAGGAGAACAAAACCAGTGACAGGGTGTGGCTTCAACTAACAAGTATTGTTAGTAGAAGCTGTGTCTCTGGGTAACCTGCTATAGGACATGTAAGTTGGCATAACCAGAAGCAGTCACCCGGGGAGTGTGAGAGGCAAAACAAGCAAGCTTCCTTGAAGACACACAGAAGGCGTGTCCCAGCACTTTTTTTTTTTTGCATTCACAATGTGAAGGTGGAGCCATAATTAGCAGCCTAAACCGCTTCACCTGACAACCGTCATACACCTCGCAGTCGAGCCATGAGGAAAGCATGCGGGGCCTCTAAATTGCATTATTGGATGAGAGAGAAGCACCTGGATCTCTGCTGAAACACACCGGACTACAACTACCGTGGACGTAGAGGTACAAGCTACTTCTAGCCGCATAGTTTTTCTTACTTGTTGAGGTAGTTGGAGTAAATGCTGCATGCCTGGAACAGTGAACCTTGCTTTATTCGTCAGAAATTTTACAAATCAGGCAAATTCAGGGTGGTGCGCGTGCTGCTGGAAGGATTAATGCTGCTGAAAGATATTAAAATGGAACTGACTGACTATGCAAAACAAGGTTGAATGGTGACAGCCACATATTTAGTTTGAATGCGACATATTTGAGAAACAAAGTGTCTCAAAACTCCAATGATAATAGCCAATATCAATCTGTCTGCAGGGACAAAAACTGCCAAGTGTCCTTTGTATTTGAGATGTGCCTCAAAAGTGAAGTTTGGTGATTGTGATCAGTGTTTGACTATTTTCCGGTTTCTCCTCTTAGTCAGGAAGTTGGAAAACAAATACGGAGTTCCAATAGTGTCAAATGTTCTACACCATGGGCCAGTTTTTTCAGGATTCAACCATTTGTGTTTGTGAAGAACAAATCAGTTCTGGTCTCATAGGCTAAAGTTGTGAAGACTTTGAAGGAATTTAATAAAAAAGGTATTAAGTGTATTTATTCACATGCTTGGCCAATAAAGCTGATTCTGATAGAACACAAAGATTTTAGCCATGACAGTAGAAAATGCTTCAGATATGGATGTTGCTGCAAAGAAGCTACAAATTCTAAAACATAGATGTTTCACACACATCTTCAACCCGGCAGCACAGAAGATCTAAACAATCACCCCAGTTTCAGTGTGGGCAGCCAGGATTAGTGTCACTAATTCAGTATCCGACCAAATGTGAAATATGGTCACAATCTCTCCTTCTGTCCTTGAGTTATGGCGTTGAATAAGGGCCAGAAAAGTTAACGTTATGATGTCACAGTGAAGCTGACCTTTGACTTTCATCACTTCATCATTTTATCCTATTGGACATGTGTGTGAAACTTTGTCATAATAAGTGTATGAATTCTTGAGTTATGGACAAAAATGTGTTTTGTGAGGTTACAGTGACCTTTGACCACCAAATTCTAATCAGTTCATCCTTGAATCCAAGTGAATGTTTGTGCCAAATTTGTAGAAATTCCCTCAAGGTGTTCCTGATTCATCACGTTCACAAGAATGGGAGGGACAAACGGCCAACATAATGTCTCCAGCCATGGCTGTTGCCAGGACGGAAGCATAAAATATAAATTAACTCAGTTTTATGAAATATAACATTAACCTTCAGGGGGAAAAGGGTAGTGGTGCCATTCTCACAGCACAGGCAATAATATCTATTTAGGCTGTTCTGTACTTGCTACCAAATCAACCATGTCGTTCATGCGTGAGCAGCCAAAAGTTGTTGGTACATGCTATTGTTTTTAAAATATTTGTATAGTCAAGGTTCCTAACCAATATTATCTTCTCTTTGACAGCATTTCCTGGAACATCTTGATCCTGAACTGAGCGATAACATAAATGCTGCTCAAGCCGCCAGTGTCTCTTCAAACTATCCACACCGTCAAAATGCTGGCCATTATAGAGCAATGGCAGGGGGAGTCTGGCTGTCACACAGACAATAATAAGCAGTATATGTTACTTATACTTTTCAAGGTAGGAGTGGACGCAGCTGTTGTGTACTCATGCTGCCGGAGGCTGAATGCCTCCTTTTTAAGCATGTGCAGCCTGTCCATTGTCCTGGCTGACATGGTGATGGCGTTTTTTATGGCAACTGTGTTGTTTCTTGGGGCTGAAAGGTCTCTTGTATCACCCTGCTTCCTCTTGGCTTATGCCTCGGCAACATACGGAGCACTGCCGCTGCCCATGATGTGCCTGGGTTTATTGGACTACCATTTTGAAGGTACCTGCGTCGGCAACCAGAGCGCCTTCTGCAAATCCCTAAGGAACGTGGTCTTGACAATGCTGGTGTGGATGTTAGCTGCTATTTACTCCTTTGGTTCCGTCAATGGCGAGCTGATTGCACTGCAGTATGTGACGGGGACAAAGGCTTTGGTGTGTGAAGTAGGGGAGGCTACAATCATTACCAACTTTATTTTGGTGACTTTCACTGCAGTAATTATCGCAATGGTGCCCTTTTGGTCAAAGATTCCCAATTGGGTGAACGAGGCTGACAGGTTGTCTGAAGCGAGGGAACAACAAGAGAACCAGAGGAGCGACTTGTTTATCACTTCAACTCCCTGCGCGGAGGCAAAAAGTGATGAGGAGAACTATCTGGAGACGCCCATCCAGCCACGACCGGCTCTGTGGCTCAGCCTAACACTGGGCTTCAGTATATTTTGGATGCCTTATCTCGCTGTGTCTGTGGCCTGTACAGTCTTTGGCTTTGGAGTACCTGCCTACATTAGTGTTAACCTTCTGTGGTTGGAGTGCACCAACAGTTTACTGGTGGGTGTGATATTCTGGGCAAAGAGTGGGGTGCTGGGGCCATACAGCCATCTACCAGAAAATGTGTGCTTGTGGCATATTTACTGGCATCTGAGCAAAGGAACACAACAACCCCTTCAACCATCACAAGGGAAGAGAACCACTCTCCTCCATGTCTAAACCTGTTATGTGCCTACACCAAGTAAAAACCACACTAGGAGGAAGTGAATAAAGACTTTGCGTTCTGGACACAAATGCTGCACGTTTTCAGAACACAATAAGTTGGATTTAGTTGTTGGCCTCTATTAAAAAGAACTATCAATATATGCTGTAAATTATCAGTATATGCTGTAAATGTTCACTGAAATTAAAAATGCTCTCTGAATGTGTATCATTGTCTGTCAGCTTGAAACGTATCCTAACATAAGTTACTGACTCTGACACCGCATTTTAAAATTGACAAAATATTAACAACCATTTGTGCTGACATGATCAAGGCAAAGCAAGTAATATTTCCAATGCAGAGGTCTGGATATTAGCTACAACTACAATGCCTCAGGAAGACATGCAATCACTGAACAAGAGAAGTTAAAAGATAGGTTCATAATTTTTTTTTTCCCCAAGTCTGTCTTAAAACAACAGTCAGGTGTCCATATGAACACTGAAAGAGGTTCTCCTCACTGTAATCATTCCTCCTGTTCATGCGGGCTATTAAATGATCCCCTTCTAATGTGCTTTCAATGCAAGTTAGTCTGAGTTAGTCATATCATGTGGATATCTGCCACATTTACAGTCTTTTTAGCATCAAATTTCCCTCTTTGTGTTTCCTCAGACAGTGTTTCCCTGTTGAGCTGCAGTGGAAGTATAGTAACAAAAAGAGGAACTTTGACACAAAAGACTAATGTTGAAAGATATCTACTTGATTTGACTCATTCGGATGGAAGCTTCAGATAAACTTTTAAATAAATTTCTGCACAGGAGGAAGTTTGTAGATTTTGGCCCCCATCACTTACATTGTAATGCTAATGGTCAGTATGAACAGGAGGGATGATTATGGCAAGAAAAACCTATTTCAATGTTCATTTGGGTCTCTGACTGTTGTTTTAAAACAGACTTGAAAAATTATGAACCCGTCTTTTAAGTGTCCGTAAGAAGTGTCGAGAGAAATCGTGTGTACAGTATGTTGTAACGTATGAAAGATGTCACATTATTATCCTCACTAATATTTTAAAACTACCATGACAGCAGAATTCTACATTTCTTTTTGTATCTATTGTGGCTCTGATTCTACACAGCTCGTGTAGTTTTCTGCAAAGGATGCAATAGTTGTTTATGTCTGAAGAAAACTTGCACAAAAGGCATGTGATCATTCAAACAAACTCAGTTTTATTCCACCTTTTCAAAAACACTCGACCAGCACACCTGTTTTTCACCTGTAGCAACCTCAACTGTCCTACTGTCGGTCGTATAAAATCTGTCTGGGATGTTTAGTATCTGAAAAAATAAATGTGTTAAGCGAAAATAATTAATATATACAGATTAGTTATTTATATAGATGTGACTCCGGGGTAGGGCTGCAACTAACGATTATATTTTTCTCGATTAATTGATTAGTCATTTAGTCTATAAGATGGTGAAAATGTAGGTCGCTATTTCTCAGAACCCAAGATGCAACCTGAAATGTCTTCTTTTATCCACAACCCAAAGATATTTAGTTTACTATCAAAGAAGACTAAAGAAACCAGGAAATGTGCACATGTAAGGAGCTGGAACCAGAAGAAATGTCTTTTTTTTTTCCTTTAAAAATGACTCAAAATGATTGTTTTCTGTATCCTAAGTTTATAAAATAAAGCATTTCTTGAGCTTGAAATAAACATATTAAGATAACATGATGTTTGGATTTTGCATTCCACACCTGTCTGTAATTTTCATTCACCCAAAAGTAAAAATGTTTTCAAAGATGGCAATCTGCTTGCTTATTCTACTACTTCACAGGTCCACATTTCATGGAGCATATATGTAAAGCAAATGCAGACATTAGGGTCTAGTGAATGCAATATTTTCCCCAAGTGCGACAGTCTGGAGCATAAAACTGCTACACAGAAAACTAAAAACGAAGAAGAGAAATTCAGACCTATGCATACATGCAGGATTCTCAAAAGTGATGTGACTATCTGCTGATAGCTGATATGGCCTCTCTGAGGTTTTGATTAATAACTTCACAACTTTAAAAAAAAAAAACTTCACTTCACTCCACATTTTTCAGCCACAGGTAAGTTTATCAAAAATGCTGCTGTTAAAATCAGCCGAATGTTATTGTGCAGTACAATATATCGACATTATATCGAGATATTAGACTAGATATCATCTTAGATTTTGGATATCATAATATCATGATATAGCATAAGTGTTTCCTGGTTTTAAAGGCTGCATTACAGTAAAGTGATGTAATTTTCTGAACTTACCAGACTGTTCTAGCTGTTCTATATTTATCTTTACCCACTTAGTCATTATATCCACATTATTGATGATTACTTATCAAAAACCTCATTGTGTAAATATTTTGTGAAAGCACCAATAGTCATCCCAATTGATTTTATCCATTATAGCCCAGCCCTATAATGTGTGGAGTTATCAGTCACATGTGTTCTGTCAGATCAGCCCTCGTAACGACCACAACAGACTTGACCAAAGTGTTATCTTGTTAGGAATAAACTTGTATCATTGTGTAAAAACGTGTTCACCATTTCAACGCTGACACCGTAATTACACTACAACACGCTCACCACTTCCAAACCCGCTACAAACACCACATTGTTTTGTGTATCAGATATGTGAATTATAGGGTAGTCGTTTAAATAGCATCAAAGTAGTTCATTTGGTCACAACTTTGACCAAAACGTGAGGTGCTGGTGAGCTTGGTGAGACGCGGTGTCGTTAACTCGACGTTAGCTGTGAACTAAAGTCAGTGTTAGCTCATCTCACACTCCTACTCACCTGCCCTCCGATGGTAATGTCGAAGAAAACGATCGGGTTGTTGGGATTTGTTGATTGAACAGACATTGTGACACTTTCCTCGCTTTTTAAGACTAAATAAATATTCTGTTCGCCGAACTATACGAGTTTGAACATCCAGCTGCGTCTGCGCCGTAAGGACCTACGGTGGCTCAGGGGAGACACGTTACGGTTCGCAGTTGGGGACAAAATACTGCCATCGCGAAAAAAGCGCTAATGCAAAAGCTTGGACATTACTTCCGTCTTAAAACTGTAGAATAACAAACCGACATTTACTGCAATCATTAGGTAGCTTCATGTGTATATTGAGCTTGTAAAGACCTTTATTTTATTTTTGTTACAGTCCCAACAGCTGCAGACAGAAACATGCACTCCTGTTGCACAACTGTCCACCAGCAAAGTTAATAGAGCTTTACATTAAGCTCCCTTTTTTTAAAAATATCTTAAAACCTTTCCAATTGTCCCTTCTAATAAGTAACCAACATTTACTTGGATTATGTCAAAGGAGCTGCATTTTACAGATTTTTAAACAAGTGCTTTTATATCTGCAGAATGTCAGTAAAATTACAGCATTGCAGCTTGAGTTGGATATTGTATTACTCTTTCCAGCAGTGCACCCTCTACACCCACACAGTCTTACCTGCTAACACTTCACCCTCAATCTCACAGACACCAAGGTTTTTGTTAAGGGTTTTATTTCCACAATAAAACATAATTTTACAATTTAACAAAATGCAAAGGTGGCTCCACAAAAAAACAAAAAAAAACCCAAAAACAAATGGCAAAGTGACTACAAAGATTTGTCAAAGCTGTACTAAAGCACCACGATAAGAAAAAAAAAAAGTCAACACTCTAGTGGGTCAGCAGGGATGTAAAACTAGCCAAAGCAAAAGGCCTTGAAGACAGACAGCTCTATGTGAAGTAATATGGTTTCTTGACATTGACACCATATTCTGAGAGGGCGGGAGTCAGGTCCTCCATAGTCAGAGTGTACTTCTTATCCTATATATATGGAGAAGGAGAAAAAAATGAGAACTTCATAAATGATCAGAAATACTTCTGTCACCATCTTCTAACAAAGGCACTGTTAAAATATTGTATGGAGGTCTTACATTTAAAGCATATG
Source organism: Scomberomorus guttatus (assembly GCA_038419695.1). Taxonomy (NCBI): domain Eukaryota; kingdom Metazoa; phylum Chordata; class Actinopteri; order Scombriformes; family Scombridae; genus Scomberomorus; species Scomberomorus guttatus. The sequence continues at coordinate 14,116,398 of CM076449.1, read as the reverse complement.
TTAAAGATGAGAGAAACACAGACCTTTGTCTTGCTCCTTGAGCTTCCTGAGGCGGTGCCCTTCATTTTACAGTACTGCAGTGCATCATTAGCAATGTCTGAGATGAACTTCTGAGACGCAAGGGAGATCAGACGGATTCTAAGGAAATAAAAGTGAAAAGAATTGTTTTTTCTGTCCGTACACAGCCAGCCTAATACAAACACATCTGACATCTCTGTGACAAGCAGATCAAAGGACCTTTTATTCAACCTGATTGGCTTATAACCTGACACCTTCAGACATTTGATACACAATGTCCCTTCACTGGAAACCATGTCTATTTATTTTCTTGGTGTGGCAGAGTCAGCTCAGAGAACTCCTCTGGTCTCACTTTCACTTCCAAGGAATCATAACAGCAACTATCGCAAAGGTGACAATAAAACGGTTTACCAAGTGTAAGAGTATTTATGGAGCGTAGTAGCAGTGTACACAGCAGCTCTTGTGAGCTGTGATCACAGTCAGACATGCATGACAGTTAATGTAACAACAAAACTGTTGTTCTTAGCGTGTAAAAAAAAAAAAAAAAAACTTACATTTGCTTTACTCACTCAACACACCACATGATCCTCCAAAGTATAATATCTGACTGACAGCAGTTGAACTAACTTCAAACACTGTGGTAATTACTTCTAGATATTAAAACAACTTGTCCAAACTACTTCAGCACATGAAGCTGGTTATTTTTTCTTTCTAATTAATGGTAAGCTGGACGAACATACTGAACAGGTTTCAGGTGTGAGCATGTTACACCACGGCAATGATCAGATCTGTTTCATCTTTTAATTACACCCACAGACCACAATTCCCCATTCTTCTGTCTCGAGCTGTGGCGTGGTTCTAGCTTGTCTCAGGTTACTGATTGAACATACATCAGAGGGCCACGTCGTCTTTTTTATGACTATTGTATATATCAACACTGCAGTTTATCTTAATATTTTCTTTTTGATTAATAATTTACAATTGACTCTGTTTCTTTGATCTTTAAACTTCCTAACAAGTCATTTAAAAAAAAGCTAAATGGAACCACATTTATGTAGCGCTTTTATTCAAAGGTCTTTACAATGTGCCTGTCATTCACTCACTCAAAAGCTCTCCGCCTGCAGCTCCTTTGCTCTGTAAGTTGATGAATACGACACTAACGACAACTATGAACAGCACTGTTCACAGGTGTATCATTTGGTTCCTCGGGTATCGGGCAGACCCACTGACACTGAAACCTGAGCGTTACCTATACTCCATGGAGTCGGTCTTCGTAGTACTTACATTCTTGGATCAGAGGCTTCAAAGCCGGCCCGGTTGAGGTAGTAGCCTGTAACTGCATCAGGAATCTGGAAAAATAAATAAATAAAAGCGCAGACTTGAGCTTGTCGTCAAGATTCACATAGTCTGTTTTCACTGCTGCTGACACTTATTTGTGATGAACATTATGACTGTATGTCTGCTATTCGGTGATGATCAGCCTGAGAATCAGCATGCCGCTTCTGTCCGACAAATTCTGTGACCTACAAGTGTTACAGATAGCCAACAATATAAACATTACTTTGTTATTTAATTCTTGTATTATGAAGCGACAAAACTTTTTGGCAACAAGTGGAGGATTCTTAAAAAACATCTGTACAGATGTGAAGCCTTGTACCTGACCGATCACTTCTTGTATTTCTGCTTTTCCTCTCCATGTATTTTTAACTATTGATTGATGTTTTGATTTTCTTTATTTCAGGATGTGAATGGGTTTGAGGTGATTGGCAGGTAGTGATTGGCCCTCTAAAATATTTAGTGATATCAGGGGCTTATAGAATAAGTGCTGTCATGATTGTCACATTTGAATTGATTATACCTTATCATACAGAACATCATTAAAAGAATTGAATAGATGTGATAACATTTTGTTCAGATCTAACAGGATGTGAATATTTCTGTGACTTCCAGTATTTTCTGAGAAGACTGCTGAAAACTAACTGTCTGACCTGACTGCAGTTTTCTGTCACTTCCTCCTGCTGCAGTCGCCTGATCTTCTCCACTTTCCAGGCGAGGAGCCTTAATAACTTACTTAATACATTTCTGATAACATACTATCTGTGAATGTTGTAGTGTTGTAAATTGACTGACAAAACTTGACTTACTGTGGGAGTGTACTCTTCCAGCTGCAGGAGGAAATCAGCAAGGGGTGTAGTGGAGACGGCAGGCTTTACATCTCCATTGGTGATGCCACCAGGAACATAGACACCATTAGAGACAGATATGTCTGATGATGGTGTCACCATGGCCGCTGAGGCTGAAGCTGTAAGAGAAGTTATTAAGATGACCTTAATTAGAAACAAAAGTGCATACCTATCTGCTGCATTTCACAAATAACAAGAGGTTAAAGTTTTTCCTTGCAGAGAGAGGTGTTGTGCAGTATTGAGAGGTTCCAAACCTTGTTTGCAGACATGTTACACAAAATCCATATCTACACATCGTTTTTTTAAACTTACATATGGTCTTTTTGTTTTCTCTCCACCGTGTTTTTGCGTCTTTTGGCTTCTTGTCTTAAATTAAGCTCAATTTTGTCTTGCTTTTTTTTGGCCTTGCTGTTTGGCTTTTTGTTATTATACTGTCTTCTGATTATCCTGCTTTTGCTTTGTCTGTCAAAGCACTTTGGAAACTGTTTTTAAAAAGGTGCTATATAATTAAAGTTATTATAATTATTACTACACATGATGATACATGTAAAATGATTAGTTTGTTGCATACATGTAGTGACAGGCATCTAACCTGTTACCCAGCTCAGTAGAAATAACTAGATAACCCTACCTTGAACTAAGTGTCGAGAAACAACATGGATAATAACATTAGCCGAAGTCACATAACGTTACCATTACTGGTGACCGAAGGGATGCTGCTGACGTTGGTTGTTGCATTATCATTTGCGATACAATTGCTGGAAGTTGAAGACGTCGTAGATGGCACTCCAGTTGTGACAGACTGATTAACGTTATCAATATTCATTTTGATGTTTTCGTTGTTTGCGGCGTCAGCTAACGCGCTAACCTTGGCTAGTTAGTGCAGAGAAAATGTCCAAATATGAGCAAAACTGCGATTCCGTCCTGTACAGCTCTTACAACACTCCTCTACAAAATAGTAAATTGTGGTTAATACTACTTTTGTAACTCGTAGAATTTGAAAATTGCAGAATCATGTGCTAGCTAGCGTCAGGAATGTTTGTAGCTACCGTACAGCGGAAACCTCACGCTGAGCTAGTAGCGTCATATGACCTCAGCTTCGGACTTGACGAAGGTAGCCGAAGATTTCCGAAGACCCTCTGTCGACTTTTTTTTTTTAACTTTATTACTTTGTTACACAGGTAGACTTGTGAACAAAATGCAAACAACATCACAAACAACACATTAGAAATAGAAAGAAAATTAAATTGAAAAATAATAATGAATACAAAATAAATACATTAAATAAGTAAAACAATAGAATAGTAAAAAACTATAAAAATTACACTTATTAACAGTTTTAAAGGCTTATTAGTGCAAGATTTAATGGTTTGTAAGTACTGCTCACATTCTTTATGAAAAACTGAGAAGAGGGTTTTTTGTTGGCAAACTTACACTAATGAATATGAAACTTAGCTAATGTTGAGATTGATGATGTGAGCTTGTTTCCGTTTCTTTCTGTTGTAATTAAACAGTACATGTTTATACCATAAAGCAGAATCAGCCATAAATGTACCATTAATAAACATAGAAACCTCTTGCCACCGTCTTTTAGTCTGGTACCAATGCCAAAATAAATGAGGCACAGTTTCAGTGTGTGCAGAGCAAAATGAACACAATACATTCATATCATCCGTAAATGTTTTACAAGGTAGAATTTGTGTATAAGCTTAAAGGACACCTCCTTTATCTTACTGGTGATGATATCGATATTGTGAGGCAACAGCTAAACCATCTGGATGGTCTAATCAAACATCTATGAATATCACTGACTAAATTATTCCAGTATCTTCTTCTTCTTTGAGGTTTAACAGCAGCATTACTGCCATCTTCTGGATTTAAATAACTTCTACAGACTGCGGATTGTCAAACCCTCCATCGTCACAGCCAACATTGTTTGGTGAATATTTATTCCAACTTCGCTTGTGTGTTGGATTGTAGATTCATTTGATTCAGTTGTGTCAACAGCTGACTAACTGAATGTAGGTAACAGTTAGCCAACAGGTAATGAGTAACGGGGATTCATAGATATATACACGTATATGTATGAAGGGATTAGGGCTACTTTACGTGTTATCTGTTAACTAGTTATGGCAACTGTGAACCCTGTAGATTTATCACATTTGTCATATGAATCACAAAAAACAAAACATGTAAGAGACAAAAAGAACTTACAATCATCTGCAAAGGTAACTAAAACGTTTTCTTGTGTGCCAACAACCGAACTTGGTCTAAATGCCTTGAACGGTCTAAAATTGATTGGATGAATGGTTAATAGTCTTTAAAACACCAAATCCAGCCGCTCAGCACTTCTGTATCTTATTACTGGGATGTCTGATAATTTTCCAGGTGTGTGAGTTCTATATTAAGGTGTATTTTCCCTTCAACCATGCATCAAGTTCCGATGTTTAAACTAGGAAATAGGAGTTTACGAGGAGCTGTGAACGCAGCAGACGTGCTTCGTGCAGCAGGGGGCGTCAGGCAGCTGTCTGACTGCTTTGTGGTCGTTTTTATTGTTCGAGGAAGTGAAGCTCCTCACTATTGTAGCTGGTTCTTGAGTTGTAGTCACTTATTCAGTGGACTCCAATATTTTTGAAGTTGTGTCTGGAAAATTGGACCAACGCGGGATACAGTCGTATGGGACAAAACAGGTAGTGAACCAAACAACCATGACATAAAGTGACAGATCTTATTTACCAGAAAAATGTTTGGTTTATATATTTTATTAGGCTCTCATACTGTGTCTGTTAATGTCTTTAACCAGCTCATTTGTGATATTGATGATAATCAATATCTGGAGATGTAGTTAATGATAACCCAGATTATAGGAGTTATGGTGTCTCTGACAGAGACTGTAGAGGTGGTCACATCTGACTGAAGAGTGTTTATCAGGCACTGAGCACAACAGTGTCTGAAAGCTTTGATTTGTGTCAAAGTTCACAGGGTGTCAGAATGACTTCCTCTGTCCGTGTCATCGTGGTGGGAGCGGGCAGTCGAGGGGAGATCTACTCCCAGTTTGCATCCATCCACCCTGAACGCATGAAGGTCAGTGCAGCCTGCATTTATGAACAAGGTTCACTGAAACAGTCATTTCTGTGGATTGTTTTCAATTCCTGTCAGCCAAGTCATCCATGATGAGATGAGACACTGAGTACAAGCATATCTTTTCATCCATGTTTTCTATAACCATATAGGCAGTGAATTAAAATAGTCCCTTAACTGCTTTAAATCATGTAAAGGATTTTGGTTTTGTTTCCAGCGCTGCCTAAATGGCAGACAGACCACTTGTTAAACCCACATTTACTCAGCTTCATTATTTCAGGTTGTTGGAGTAGCTGATCCTAGAAAATTTGCTCGCACGAAACTTCAACAGCAACACAAAATTGTAGATGAAAACATATTTGATGGTGAGCATTTAAAGAAATAAAAACAGCATTTAAATTGTTTATAATTATCTGCCTCATATTAAGTTTTTAACGCTCTTTTTTTCCAAATCAGACTGGCACAGTATAGTTGAAAGAGAGAAGTTTGCAGATGCTGTGTTGATTTGCACTCCAGACCGCCTTCATAAGGTAAATATATTTATGTATATTCTGTATGTGTTTTGTCCTTTGTGTTCAGAAACTTTGTCATTGTTCTGTGGATAATCATTCGATTAAACTAGTTTGTGTTCCTCAGGAACCTGCGGTGGCCTTTGCAAAGAAGGGCTACCATGTACTGCTGGAGAAACCAATGGCCGTGAGTGCTCTGTAAATAATTCTAAACATAAAGCATAATGTTCACTTTGATATTGGTGTTATTGATCATACAGATTGAATTCTAGTGTTTCTTATTATTCTGTATTTTGATCAAAATGACCCTTTAAAAACATGTCCTATTGTACTTTTCATCACACTTCAGTGTGATTAAATTCACAAGGCAAAAAAATTATATTTCTTCAAAGTACATTGCAGATTTCAGAAAAGATACTATCTCATCCTGTTTCTAAAATCCTAAAGATCTTTCTACGTTTGCATGTGTGTGACTTTCACGCCTACGTTGCACATTAATGTTTGTCATGACTTCAGACGACTGCTGAAGATTGCACAGCGATTGTGGAGGCTTGCATGCAGAGTGGTGTGATGCTGTCGGTGGGTCACGTTCTCCGCTATGATCCCGTCATCCACAAGATTAAGGTGAACAGTTTCTGTCACACTTTCTGTTTGTTTCCTTCACCAGGCATGAGTCAGAGCTTTGGGGTTAAAGATCTCAGTTTGTGTACCTTAAAGTGATTATTGATCCCTAATTCAAATCAGCAACACACTCACAGCATCCTCAGTATCCAGATCAGCTGATCATCCTGCAAATAGAGCTGTCCAGTTTGTTTGACTTGAGTTTTGTTCAGTTGGATTTTCTTTACTTGTGATGAATCATAACCATCAGTAGAGTTAATAAATAAGTAGAATAAAGTGCTCAGTACGTGTCGCTTCTGATCGCTGTAAACCTGTAACTGAATTTTAAGGAAAGCTAATTATGTTTTTGGTTGATTTAATCACAAACACTGAAACTTTTCTTCACACTGGGGCAACTGGTGAAGAAAACTACAAAATCCAACTGAGGATTTGGTTTTTATATATGATTTTTTTTTTTTCTAGGAGCTGATAGATGCTGGTGTCATTGGTGATGTGATCCATATTCAGCACCTTGAGCCGGTAAGAACGGAAATAAAATAATATTGTAAATCCTCATTAAATCCATTAATTTAACAGTAACATATTGTTGCTTTTGTTCATGAATTTCTTTAAATCATTAGTCTTGTCATGTTATTTTTCTTTCCTTCATGCAAGTCAAACTGATGTACACGTATATTTTGCAGACAATCTGCACACAGACATGTGATTGCTGTTGTTTGAGTGTTTGATCTGTGTTGTCAGTGTCACTCAAAAGCTTCAATGAATACAAAGTTACATTTATACAGTGTGTTTAAAAGTGGATTCAACCTCTTGTTCCAGGTTGGGTTTTATCACTTTGCTCACTCATTTGTTCGAGGGAACTGGAGGAATGAAGCAGAGAGCTCTTTTGCTCTTTTGGCCAAATCATGTCATGACATCGACCTAATACATCACTGGGCCGCAGGACGCAGGTAAACAATTAAACAGCAGTCAATGATCAACTCCAAACTTGTCTGATATTCAGAAGTAAGATGCAGTTAACACTTTAATACTGAAATAAGTTGTTTGATCAGCTGGGTGACATCAAGTGTATTTATTTGTTGGATACCTCTAAACTAGACCCCTCAGCCAGTCTCTGCCTTGTCAGTGGACGGGGTTGTTTGCTGTGTGTCCTTTTTGTTTTTCCTAATATGAATCATTAACCTCACAGTTTGTACTTGGCAGGTGTTTGAAAATGTCATCATTCGGATCTGTCAGCCACTTCGGCAAAGACAACAAGGTATGTAGTCTGTTCACTTCATGTGGCCCAGTACACATTTATCACAAAGGAAATGAGTAGCCACTGCAGGAACAAACTGGTTTTTGTTTGTATTTTGTTCTGTCGTTTTACAAATGAAACCTTTTTTTACTGTAGATCTATGAAAGCTATGTGGAGCAGCACTGAAATCCTTTTCAATGGTGCTGAGTCGTGTTTATTTTGTGTTCTCTGCACTGTTGCTAACAGAAATCTCCCCACATACTGAGCATGAATATAAAATGTAACATTACTAGTTTTTTGATCAGCCAGCAGGTGCTGCAGATCGCTGTCTGGACTGTTCAATAGAAGCAGCCTGTCCTTACTCAGCACGCAAAATCTACCTGGACAGAGTGAAACAGGTTAACATCTCAACACATTATTTACACCAATTATCTCTTGAACTTGACCACAGGATGAAAATTGTGCTTCGCTTGCTTTACAAACTGTGTGTGTTTATGTGTGCTAGGGTCACACCGGCTGGCCTGTATCAGTCATATGTCCGAGCTCGTTCCCAGACATCGAGTCAGTAACTGAGGCACTGAGGACTGGACCGTATGGCCGCTGTGTCTACGAGTGTGACAATGACGTCTGCAGTAACCAGGTTAGAAAACATTAGTTTCGTAACACATTTGTAGGCTGAGAGAGCAACGCGAGTTTGAGGCTGGCTCTCAATCTGACAGCACAGCATACTGTCACTTTCTAACCTGTTAACTTTAGTTTTTGCCTAAATACATGTAAAACTCAGATTTCATCAGAGATGCACCAGTATTCATAGTGGTATCAAACATAAAGTCAAAATAAACTGTAAGTATATCCACCCAAGAGTGACCTGACATGTTAGAAATCAAAGAAAACCATCAGATATCAAAGAATATTTCACTCTTATCAAAAGGCCCAAAAAACAAGGTAGTATTATTTTTTGTATGTGTTGGATGGTTTTCACATGAAAGAGTGAAGTTGTAGCCTAGTTAACATCTCCATTATATTTACCATATCATCTGAGATGCTGTCTGGAAGCAGCTGATTACTGAAAGCTACAGGCTGTATTGTCTTGTTCCAGCTGTCTGCTCTGCACTAGTGTTCACACCTCTTTCATCATTTTCATTCATTTCATTTGTTTTGTCATTTACTTATTCAATATTTGTATTTATAGCTCTAACACATCTCCACTTATGTTGTCTTGTCTTGTTTATCTGCTTGTTCAGGTTGTTAACATGGAGTTTGAAGGGGGTCTGACGGCAGCCTTTTCCATGGTGGCGTTCACTGAGGAGATATGCAAGCGAAAAACAACCATCTATGGCAGCAAGGTAGGACTGCAAGGAATGTGGACTGAAGAAACAGAAAGAGGAGAGAAGTGCTGATACTTGAGCTACAAGTCATTTTGATTTCCACAAACTGTTGTCAGAAAGCTCTATGTACACTGTTGTCTAAAATATAACTGTAAGCTGAAGCATTAAGATTTCCTTCACATGGAGCTGAGGGGCCTAGCCCACACCACGAGACACAACCCCAGACCTAAAGTAGGGTATGTGAGGGGTCAAAAACATTTAGCCATAGACTGTACCTTAATATTGATATGTTATCAATCTAAGTGATATGTGATCACATATCTAATTGATATGTTATCTATCAATTGGCACTTAAAAATATTTACACACCTGAAAGTTTTGAGAAAGAAAATCATTAGTACTGTCAATATTTGATGACCAAGCATTTAGTTTGTTATTGATTTCACTATACTTCTAAGACGGATGCATCAGCTAAATGCTGCTGTCTTTACAGGGGGAGCTGTCATATGATGGCCATGAGATACGCGTCTTTGACTTTCTGACCCAGAAATCCACAAAACACACAGCACTCAATAAGGCTCCCGGGAACTTTGGCATGAGTGGACACGGTGGAGCAGACTACCACCTTATGGATGCCTTTATCTCTGCTGTGGCGGTGAGAGCTTATAAATTACTATTATTTTTTGTTAATAGTTAATAGTTTCCTCCTTTGGTTAACCATGTGTGTGTGTGTGTTTGTGTGTGTGTGTGTGTGTGTGTGTGCACGCAGAATAATGATCCATCTCTGATCCGCTCGGGGCCTGAGGAGACGCTGCTGAGCCATTTGCTGGTGTTTGAAGCGGAACGTTCACGACTGGAGAGCAGGGTGGTGTACTGTGGTGACACAAGCCAGAGCTAGATGACTAAAACATTTTATCTCATCTTAAAAAACAAACACTATAATGATATCTGTATAATTAATGAAATCATTAGACTGACAAATGAAAGGCCAAATCTTGAAGTTTAATCAGGCTGATTTAATTCACATTGCTCAGGGATTTTAATTGTGTACTGTATACATACTGTGTGTGTGTGTGTGTGTGCAAATGGGTGAATCTGTTCAGTTTTTAAATTATATTTGTAGTATGTCAACATGATTTGTTTGTTCATTTGTCATGTTATAATTTCTTGATAAGAAGTGTTCATGTAACGTATACTCATGATTGCTACTGAAAAGTTGTGAATCTGTTCAATTAAAATTGTCTTTGAATTATAGTTTGCTCTTAATGTGTCTCTTAATGTCCCACACACAATATGACTTTTCCCACCAGTGGCAGATTATATCTCAGGATATTCAGGACTGTTGACCAGTTTGATGTCACTTTGCTTGGCCTCTTAAAATGCTCAGAACATAAATATACGATATACATAAAGATAAATTAATCCTATTGGCTGTCATACTTCTGTTAAGTCAAAGTTACATGTGACATTAAACAGCTTGTTCCCTGTTGAATAAGTAATATATTGAAGCTTCAAAACATATTCATGTCTACCTAAATATTTGTTACATTATCTACAGATAGATGTATGGTGTATTTTTCTTTTTTTATTACAATATAGCTTTAAAAGCTCAGGACAAACTTTCCAGTGGCTCAAACTGTTTTTCTGCTACTTGGGGATGAGTGCAGGAGCTTGTGGCAGTTCAAAGGAGCGGCACCAGCTGTAAACATCAGGTCAGTCTGACGTCTTCTCCCTCTGAATCTGAGGGGAAAATAAGAGAAACCCTTTTTCTCATTCTGCTGGCAAAAGTAATAAACCTAATAAAATTAGCAATTGAACGATAGCTTTAAACAAATGAATATCATTGAAAAACAGGCTGTGTAGTCATAACATTTACTTTTGCATATACGTACATAGACACAGGAGTTACATTTCATAATCTGCATGCAGGCTACCACAGATTCATAACTTCTGTACAAAAAATAATGTAAAAAACTGAAAGACTGCAGATTTTGCTTGGTATAAATATATATTTTTGATTGTTTCAGTTATACTCACCCTCTTACTGGCCAGTGTAAGGAGATCCTCTCTACTCATTGGCACTTTCATCTCCAGCAGCAATGACTCCACTGAGTCTGGGTCATCACTGGGGTATCACAGATATTTTAAATTCATATGTGCAGTTTTTCCAAGCATACGTCAAACCAGAAAGCTAACACAGGCTGACTTTGACTCTGCCATTTTTAAAAAAAAAACAAAAAAAAAACACCTACTCAGGTGCAGGAGTTGTAGCTGCTGTGGTCAGGTTGACAGCTGGGGGGTTTATCCCCAGGAGCTGCTCAGCAATGACACTGTCATTGTCCTGGAAGTGAGAAAGTACAATAATATGCACAAGCAAAGGATAATTTTGTCAGTTTCTAGCCGCCCGTGTTACGTTTTTATATTTCTTTTCATCAATATGTGTTTGCTACAACACCACCCAGTGGCCTTTAAAAGATACAGAAATCTACACCAGAAAGCATGTGTGGTGGTGTGTGTGAGTGACTGCTTAAAAGACACAGAAGAATCAATGAGATGGGATGGGAATGAGGCAGCAGATAGCTGAAAGATCACGATGTACAGAGGTCAGAATGTAATGTAATGTAAATGTACTGGCTGTTGTGACAGTATCTAATCTCCACTGACGAGGTGTTTCATGTCCACATACCCACTCCAGTTTTTCCTGGAAGAGAAGATAGGACTGCAGAGTAAGAAGCTCATTGGTTCTGTCCTCCACCATTCTCAAGTACTCTGTGATATTTTCATCCTGGACTCCATCAGAGGAGCTCAGCTTGTCGCTGATCTCCGAGCTGTCGAAGCTGATCTGAAGCAACGATTTAACACCTAGAAAAAGAAGTGAGAAAAAACTAAAGAAAAAATGCCAGTCACAATTTCCTTAAATCTAAGGTGATGTCTTCACATTGCTTGTTTTGTCCAAAAGCCAAAGATATTCAGTTTATCACATAAGACAGTCAGAAAGCTGCAAATCTTGCTTTCTAGCTGCAGCTGGAGCTAGGCCATACTGAAAACGACTGAAATTATTAATCAATCATCAAAATTGTTGCTGCTAGATTTTGTCGATTGATTAACTGTTTCAGCTCTAAAAAGTTACAAGAGTGGTGTTATTTATTTAATCTCCCGCTGTAAGATGAAACTCATAATCTAAAAGTGAAATAAGATATTTACTCCTTGTCTATTCTTATTCATTTACACTGTAGCTGATGACAGATACGCTACTTTTGTTTGCAGTCTGCTATTTAGACTACAGCTGCATTTGCTACCCAACATAGAAGAGATTTACATCAATTAACAACACAAGCCTTTACAGCATGCCTTTGATTCTGTACATATTCTCTAAACCTACACGTGTAATTGTACTCCTTTAACATTTTACAGGGACAAATTACATTTATTTGAAAGCTCAACTGCAAAGACACAAAATTCCCTTAACGTTGTTATAAGCTACATCCAATTCACAAAGCAACAGTTATAGCGCAGTCTGCATGCTGCTGTTCTTTGATGGAATAACATTTTTAAGTAAGTGCTGTGTTGGGGCTAGACACACCACCAAAACATGTATATCCTGTATACAGTTATATATGAACATATACAGTATGTATGATTTCTAGTATCCAAAGACATAAAAATTGCTCAACTTCATCATACAGTTTGTCTGGTGCACCCATTCAACAGGATAATGTCATGCATGGGTGCCCTATGCTGTACCTTTTTTGAGCTGATCTAGGAGGTTTTCCATGAACCCAACACACTGTTGATAAACTGCCAGCTGTTGCTCAACAGCCTCTTGTTTGATGAAAACTGTCCTCTGAAGAGACTGATGCTGCTCAAGCTGCCGCTGGTTTTCAGCCACAAAGATCTCCATCTCATTGCAAAGCTTCAGTCCAACACATAATGGAAGACAGCATACAAGACCAATGATGTTTTTATTTCCTTCTCTATCTGTGATATCTCTCTTGAACACACACACACACACCAACCTGAGATATCTGCCTTTGAATGGTCTGTGCTTCATTGTGCTGATGGTTGACAAAGTTCAGTAAAGTGTAGTTCTGCTCCTCCACTGATGGAAATATATCACAAGATATTTTGATTGCTGAGAAAAAGCTGAACTTCCACAGCAACAGTAATGTTTAATAGAGACGTACTTTGGATGAAGTTCCTGACCAGTTTGTCCAGGTCACTTTCCCCTGTCTCTCTGAGGATTTTTGTGATTGAATCCTCAAAATCTTCCAGTCCCCATTCCTTAAATTCCAGTTGCTTGCACTGCTCCACTATGGGGACAAATGTGAAAGTCATACGCTACATGGTGTATGAGTTTGACGACTGTCCACAAGAGAAAGCTAGTAGCCAAGTAGCTTTGGCATAGAAGCCAATAAAGATAAACATATAGCCACACTTGAAATAACATTAGTATGAGTATTTTCACAGGATAGTAGTTTTTTATGTTTTAATATGCAAACTGGAGTGTATTATTTCTCATGGGTAGGGATTTAAAAATAATGTGTGAGAGATACATATAGTCACCTTTTCTGTGGTCCATATCCTGGTTGATACGTGCAGTAGCCTTTATGTCCCGGAAAGCCTGACAGTTAGAGTAATAAGAGATTTCTCGCTCCAGCTTGCTCCTTTCTTTCATGTACTGAGCTGCTTCCTCAGTATTCTGGTCGCTCAGCATCCTCTGTTTTTCCTGGGTCTTCACACTAGGTGTCACCATAAATATACAACACAGTAACTTAGTAACTTTATCTCTATGAATCTACGCTGTTATCTAAGAAAAATATATATTAGTAAAAAGTGAGCAGACACTTATGGCTTTGGTAAATGAACTCAACTGTGATGCATTTCTGTTTTTGTTGTCAAGTACTCAGTAATGTCCTCCATGAGGATAAAAGACATTTAAGGATGCTGAGAATCAACTAGTGGTGATCCAGCCTCTAACATTTGCTATTAAAAAAGCTGAATGTGAGTGCAAATGATTCTTTGTAAACATCATTACTTGTCACTGTTGAAATCCATCACCTTTACCTTATGAGTAAAAATATGAAAATGCACTCTAACCTAACAATTGTACCTAGTTGGCCACTAGATTTAGAGTACTGCAGAATGGTTCACCTGGTATTGAAGGCTTCAGTGCACTCGGTACTTAGTTTGCAAACATCCTTGTGAATTGCATGCAGCTCCTGGGTGAGATAACACACAGTTAACTGTCAAAAGTCTGTACTTTCAACAGAGCTGACCAAAAGCCTTTATCTTTAGGGAAAATGTTTAATGTTTTGTTGTAAACAAATTTTTTGTGTGTGTGTGTGTGAATTAAAGAAGATTTACAAGCATCATTCTGGCACTGTTAACTGAACCTACATTTTCCAGCTGAGATTTAACATGTAGGAACTGTTTCTTCTCCTCCTGCAGTATCTTCAGATCCTCTCTCAACTGTCCATTCCTGGTCATTAGCTGATTGAAGCGTTTGTGGCCCTAAAATAGAAACATATGTTCATTATTTTTTATTAGTAACAGGTGTTACACACACACAAGACAAACCCCAGAAACTGTAAATATGAACGTCAGTTTGAAAAATATGAAAATCTAATTTGAATTTGTGGTAAAGTGGATTCTCTGAGTAACACTAACCCTGTCCAGTTTGTTTTCCATTGAGCAGGTGGTTTTTAGTAAGCAGCTGTTATCAGATTTACAACTGCGGTGTGCAGTTCCCCCACTCTGTCCTGCCAACTTCCTCTCCAATTCCAAAATCTGAAAACAAAGCCAACAAGTAGGGTCAATGTGGTAAGAAAATCAGGAGGAATTCACTGTGCAGCACACTGTCAATGGTCTTCACCTGATCTTTCAAAGATGCTACTTTGTGTTTTTCTTCTTCCAGCTCCTTGTCTATTCTATCTTCACAGGCCAACATGGCAGTAAGATCTTGAATAACACTAACATCATCCTGATGGTTAAGACAACTCTGACAGACTCTGAGACTGCGTAAAAGCTCTTCCCGTTCATCCTGGAGCCTCTGGATCTCTTGTCTAACGACACAGAGACACAAACAAATACATACACACACAGTTTGGACAAAACAGGTGAAACTTGTAGAGGATGTAACAAATTACCCTTCAGCCAAATATGAAAACACAGAACAGATGCCTCTATAAGTAACAGCAGTCTCATTAGTTTTAGTATTAATTTTTGTTTTGACTCTTACTGCTTTGAACCTACAAGGCATCCAAAAGCGGCGTAGTTTGCTATAAGAGATACTTCCGTCTTGGACAGGCATTTTAAGATGACTGCATTTTATTGTCACATGTGTATGGAGACATGAATGATTACATAATTTATCTACACAGTTAAATATTAAATAATATTTAACTAAATGTATTAAATCTGTTAAATTCATATATAAGATATTGAGCATGGACTTAAACATTATTGTATCTCTGTAAAATGTATATGGAACCGGCAAGTATTGGTAAATAAAGAAAGGCACTTACTTGTCTCTGCAGAGGAGTCTCTGAGTTTTCACACTATATGCCCGCTTGGCTTCCACTGCTCTGCGATACTGCAGCTGCAGTTTCTTCAGGTCCGTTTCAGCTGCATTAAAACACAAGGCTGTATGCTGCAGCTATATGTCCCTTTACATAAGTACTGTTTATCATAGTTTACATTTGGGACATGGCATAGATAGAAAGGAGGCATTTTCTATCATTGGTGGTGTGTGTGCAACATGGCCCTTCAAGTAACTTAAGTTTGTAACACAAAAATGCAACTAACACTACCTGTATTATTGGTTCAGAATGGGAATTTACATATTTGTGTTGGGTCTGTCTGATGTTCAACATTGTATGTAGCTTGTTTACGCTACATGATTAGCGAACAGCTATGTACAACTTACAACTTCTACAAAAATCTTCAAGTAATAAACTTCTGACAGCAGATGTTCGCCGACTCATGTTGACTGATGGTCCGGTTGAGTCTAAAAAACAGCATAAGGATAAAGCTTTATCTTTTTTTCCTTTAAGAAACTTTGTAAACATGGTGGTGACAGTTAAAAAGAGCAATTTACAACTAATCTAGCCTAGCTTAATATAGTTGAGTTGAATTTTAACCAGACTGACACAGCCACTAATAAATAATGATGCATTATCTAAATAATATACTAGATTTAATATATTACCACAAAATTAAAAAATAAATAAATAAATACCAAATTAGCGTTAGTTGGCTAATCATACTCTGCTCTCAAAGTAACTGAATTAGCTAACGCTAGTTAGGTTACCTAGCAACCGAGTTAACGTCAGCTGGTTTCAGTTGTGACATTAGCTTCAGTGAGCTAGCTCGTTAGCTTAAGATGTTTAACGTTAATACCAGAACTTGCGACTCGACCCTGCTGTGAGACTCGACTTACTTGAAACTTGAAGGCAAAAAGCTGAGAAGACTTGATTTGGTGACCAGTGAATATTGAAAAATGCTACAATGAACGTATTGTGTCTTTTGGAGCGCTGCTAAACTGTCCTGAATAATTCAAAACATAACAGATACTCAAACGTCTCCTTAACCTAACGCACACTTTCAGTTGCAGCTGCTGACACCAGAATACAATGGAAAAGTTAGTAGTCTTTCTATTGCCTACAAATAAATGAGTAGCTCAGTTTCTCCTCTTCTCCAGTATATCGCTATTATTTTCCTCCCTGAAAACCGTGAAAATATTCTGATGCACATCTTAATTCATGCTTTTAGTTATTAAAATGCATTCTGTTTTCACTTGTCTATTGCACTAATTAGGCTATGTAAATAACGGATTATCCACCCTGTTTTAAACAAGACGATGGAGGGTGCGGCTGCCTGCTGCAGGAGGAAATCATGATAAAAAATTTAAAAAAAATTAAAAAAATTAAAAAAAAGTGTTTTTGTAAGCTCCTACAGCTCACTGATAAAATCTAACTATTAACCAAACCTCATTTACTCTTGTCATAAAAGTGTAAAATAACCTTGGTATTTATCTTAATGTCATAATGCGGGCCTCATTAATAAACTATTAGTAACCTCTCTGGAGCTACTTATTTTTTTTAAAAATCCTTCCTTAATTGTGCCATCTGTAGACTGAAACTTGCCTGCATGTAAGTGTGGGCCATGTGGATTAATGCATTTTTCTGTCATCATATTGACATATAATCAGTACATTTTCAGGAAAATTAGTTAAAATTATATAACCAGATGGAAATTCTTTTTTTTTTTTTTTTTTTTTTTTTTTTTGGCTCATCCAGCAAATTAAACTCTTGACAGGTCAAGATACCTCATAGAAAATCATGGTGATGACCTGGGGATGAGCTCCTCCTGCTGCTGGGCTCTCAAGGCTGACAAGGTGTCAGACAGATCCCTGCTGTCCCTCTCCAGGTAACTGCTCTCGCCAGCCCGAGCTTCCTCCATGCGTAGCTGGTGCTGGGCACTCTTAAACTGCTGCTGCAACTCCAACACATGCCATCACAATAGAGCCACAGGTTTTACTAAGTGACACAGAAGTCATATTATAAATTTTAAAAAATGGCTATTTGCAATATCATATCTTGTGCTGTGTAGCATTTTTAGGACATAAGAAACCACGCTCTATTAAGGACTCAGTATGCAGGTTTTCATTCCAACCAAAGACTACAACAGGGGATTTCACTGAAAAGCAGAACCTCAACCATAGAGGAGGAACTAATAGATAAAATAGCCTGAGGCCTTTATCATAAAGTAGGCTGGAAACACCAGGCAATGATTTCTTGCCCTGGCACTGACCTTCTTGTCAGCAGCAATGAGCTGCGCCCTCTCAGCCTGCAGGTACTCCTGCAGACTGGTGGTGGTGGTGCGGTTTATGGAGTTGTGTGCCAACTGGACCAGCTTGGTCTGAACCTGCTTGAGCTCTGCACAAAGCTATAATTAAATACCAATGTTTTTCCTGGTCCAGCACGGTGTTGCGTCTCTTCAGGTCCATGTTCTCCTTCATCTCATAGCGCAGCTCTCTCTCTGCTGAGGTGACCAGGTTCTGCACCCTCTGCAGGTCCTGCTTCATCTGTTTAGCCTCCTCTGTCTTTTGGCTCATCACTAAGTCCTGGGACTAATGAGAGAAACAAGAGACAGACAGAGCTGTGTTATATTTATGCTAAAGGAGAGTACAGCTATATTCAGGTAGGCAAAAGTGTCCCCAGGTAAGATGTTTTGTGGCTGTTATGATTTATCAAGTCGATCCCACGTAATCTTCATAACTTTAGTTAACAGTCAAATCCTGTAAAGCATGATACACCATTAGAATCAGGAGGAGTGGTGGATGGAAGGTCATCGGTGCTTGTAGGGGTGGCAACCCATGAGGTGCAGGTGGAGGAAGCCGTCAAGCTGAAGAAGGAGGCCTTTCGAGTCTGGCTGGCCCGGAGGTCTCCTGAAGCAGCAGATGGGTACTGAAGGGCCAAAAGGGTGGCAGCTCAGGTGGTTGCTGAAGCAAAAACCTGGGTGTGGAGGAGTTTGGGGAGGCCATTGAAAGGACTTTTGGTTGGCCTCAAAAAAGTTCTGGTAAACCATCAGGTGACTCAGGAAAGGGAAGCAGGGCTTAGCCCAGTTTTCAGCAGGGGTGGAGAACTACTGATCTTGACTGGGGACATTGTCGGGTGGTGGAAGGAACACTTTGAGGATCTCCTAGACCTGACCAACCTGTCCAGGACCTGGGGACCTCAGGGTTTGCTTCTCTGCTTTTTGGTTCTGTTGGCTTCAACACACCGTGACCTCCAGCAGGCACTGGGATGATTTGCAGCCAAATGTGAATGGGAAGGGGATGAGAGTCAGCACCTCCAAATCTGAGGCGATAGTGCTCTGTTGGAAAAAGGTGGACTGCTCCCTCTGGGTTGGAAGTGAGTTACTGCCCCAAGTGAAGGAGTTCAAGTATCTCGGGGTCTTATTCATGAGTGAGGGGAAGATGGAACGTGAGGTTGACAGGTGGATTGGTGCAGCATCAGCAGTAATGCGGGCATTGTACCGGACCAATGTGGTAAAGAAAGAGCTGAGCCAGTAGGTAAAGCTCTCAATTTACCATTCAGTCTGCATCCCAACCCTCACCTATGGTCACAAGCTTTGGGTAGTGACTGAGAGAATGAGATCGCGGATACAAGTGGCGGAAATGAGTTTCCTCTGGAGAGTATCTGGGCTCAGCCTTAGAGATAGGGTGAGGAGCTCGGACATCCGGGGAGCATCGTAAAGAGCCAGCTGAGGTGATTTGGGCACCTGGTTAGGATGCCTCCTGGATCTGGAGGTGTTTCAGGCACGTCCAACTGTAGGAGACCTCTGGGCAGACTCAGAACACGCTGGAGGGATTACATATCTCTCCTGGCATGGGAATGCCTTGGGATCCCCCAGGAGGAGATGGAGGGCTGGGTTTCCTTACTCAGTCTAATGCCACCATGACCCAGTCCCAGATAAGCGGTGGAAAATGGATGGATGGATGGATGAAAGAGAGGAAGATTGCCAGAAATGCTACAGGCTAAACTGTATTATTGCCACTTCATTCAGATCACTGATTGTCAGTGACCTTAAAATCATCATAAATCATATATCAAGTCATCTATTAACTAAAGATTGAATTCACAATGAAGTTCCCACAATATGAAGAGTAAAGCAATGAAAAGCCAATCATATAATAAACTGAAACTTAAATCTACTGAATACATAAGGAAATATAACAGGTTTTAAATTGAGCTGCAGACACAGCATGGCTGTTTGGGAATGTTAATGATATTTTAGGATAAGATGTACCTTGATTCGTGCCTGAGCTTCATTGATCTGAGCCTGCAGACCCAGTTGGTGCTGAGAAGCCAGCTTGTCCTGGACAAGCTGGGGGATTCTTCCCAGATGCTGTCATGCAGTTACCTGATCCAAGCACTCATCCTTAGTTCTCTCCACTGGACTAAGCCTAGACTCTATGTGAGTTGTGAGCAATTCAGACTTCTAGTTGCTACTAAGTGCCTCCTTTGTTGAGGAGAACTGCTCTTGATGCCACTGGAGCTGCCCCTTGAGGTGTTGTATCTCAAGCTCCAGCCTCTCTCTTCCCCCTCAGCCACCAGCTTCTCCTGCAGACTGGTGCTGAGTTTGACCTGGAGCTCAGCAGTCTGCAGCTGCTCAGAAATCATTTAATCCCTGCAAAGTATGCACATGTATGCAAAACAGGTAAGCTCCAGTGTTCCAGTCCTATCTTGTGACTGGCCAAGAAACAAGATAGAAGTACCAATTGCGGCAGTGCTATCATGTCTCTCCCAGCACTGGTCCATCTCTATTTTAACCCACATGTTTCAAACATACGACTGCATGATACTCTGTGCCCTGTGAACTCTGTCTGTCTGGAGGCTGCTGAGTTCCACGGTTAGCCGGTCAGCCTGCTCCTGCAGCTGGTCAACCTGCAACAGGTTTTCCCACAGGTCCTCCTGGGTCCGAAATGATTGAGAAAAAGGATGGTTTCTCTTATTTTCCCCTCAGAATTAGAGGGAGAAGACGACAGACTGACCTGATGTTTACAGCTGGTGCTGCTCCTTTGAACTGCCATGAGCTCCTGCACTCATCCCCAAGTAGCAGAAAAACAGTTTGAGCCACTGGAAAGTTTGTCCTGAGCTTTTAAATCTCCAAAAGCTATATTGTAATAAAAAAAGAAAAATACACCATACATCTATCTGTAGATAATGTAACAAATATTTAGGTAGACATGAATATGTTTTGAAGCTTCAATATATTACTTATTGAACAGGGAACAAGCTGCTTAATGTCACATGAAACTTTGACTTAATAGAAGTATGACAGCCAATAGGATTCAATTTATCTTTATGTATATCGTATATTTATGTGCATCTGTTTTATGGTAAAATGTACTTATGAACTGAATCTTAAATAAAAATAAATGAGTAGTTTTTCCATTTAATATTTAGGCTCTGAGCATTTTAAGAGGCCAAGCAAAGTGACATCAAACTGGTCAACAGTCCTGAATATCCTGAGATATAATCTGCCACTGGTGGGAAAAGTCATATTGTGTGTGGGACATTAAGAGACACATTAAGAGCAAACTATAATTCAAAGACAATTTTAATTTAACAGATTCACAACTTTTCAGTAGCAATCATGAGTATACGTTACATGAACACTTCTTATCAAGAAATTATAACATGACAAATGAACAAACAAATCATGTTGACATACTACAAATATAATTTAAAAACTGAACAGATTCACCCATTTGCACACACACACACACACAGTATGTATACAGTACACAATTAAAATCCCTGAGCAATGTGAATTAAATCAGCCTGATTAAACTTCAAGATTTGGCCTTTCATTCGTCAGTCTAATGATTTCATTAATTATACAGATATCATTATAGTGTTTGTTTTTTAAGATGAGATAAAATGTTTTTTAGTCATCTAGCTCTGGCTTGTGTCACCACAGTACACCACCCTGCTCTCCAGTCGTGAACGCTCCGCTTCAAACACCAGCAAATGGCTCAGCAGCGTCTCCTCAGGCCCCGAGCGGATCAGAGATGGATCATTATTCTGCGTGCGCGCGCGCACACACACACACACACACACACACACACACACAACACAGACTCACACGGTTAATCAACACAAATGTAAATACAGCAAATATTTCTTATACGTCGTTATTCTTTAATGTGGCTGAACTTCTCCAAACTCAACTGTCCATAAAAGATAAAGATTCAAATGAAAGCTGTTCAAATATTGAAAAAACCAAAGGGGGAAACTATATTAACAAAAAATAATAGTCATTTATAAGCTCTCACCAACACAGCAGAGATAAAGGCATCCATAAGGTGTTAGTCTGCTCCACCGTGTCCACTCATGCCAAAGTGCCCAGGAGCCTTATTGAGTGCTGTGTGTTTTCTGGGTCTGTAAACAAATGGCCATAAATAACCCTAACCCTAACCCTAACCCAATATGCCCAAAATACAATCAAAAACCAGTTTGTTCCTGCAGTGGCTACTCATTTCCTTTGTGATAAATGTGATTTCTTTGTACTGGGCCACATGAAGTGAACAGACTACATACCTTGTTGTCTTTGCCGAAGTGGCTGACAGATCCGAATGATGACATTTTCACACACCTGCCAAGTACAAACTACAATGTTAATGATTCATATTAGGAAAAACAAAAAGGACACACAGCAAACAACCCCGTCCACTGACAAGGCAGAGACTGGCTGAGGGGTCTAGTTTAGAGGTATCCAATAAATAAATACACTTGATGTCACCCAGCTGATCAAACAATTTATTTCAGTATTAAAGTGTTAACTGCATCTTACTTCTGAACATCAGACAAGTTTGGAGTTGATCATTGACTGCTGTTTGATTGTTTACCTGCGTCCTGCGGCCCAGTGATGTATTAGGTCGATGTCATGACATGATTTGGCCAAAAGAGCAAAAGAGCTCTCTGCTTCATTCCTCCAGTTCCCTCGAACAAATGAGTGAGCAAAGTGATAAAACCCAACCTGGAATAAGAGGTTGAATCCACTTTTAAACACACTGTATAAATGTAACTTTGTATTCATTGAAGCTTTTGAGTGACACTGACAACACAGATCAAACACTCAAACAACAGCAATCACATGTCTGTGTGCAGATTGTCTGCAAAATATACATGTACATCAGTTTGACTTGCATGAAGGAAAGAAAAATAATATGACAAGACTAATGATTTAAAGAAATTCATGAAGCAACAATATGTTACTGTTAAATTAATGGATTTAATGAGGATTTACAATATTATTTTATTTCCGTTCTTACCGGCTCAAGGTGCTGAATATGGATCACATCACCAATGACACCAGCATCTATCAGCTCCTAGAAAGAAAAATTCATATATAACAACCAAATCCTCAGTTGGATTTCTAGTTTTCTTCACCAGTTGCCCCAGTGTGAAGAAAACTTTTACTCCCAATAGAAATCCAACTGAACAAAACTCAAGTCAAACAAACTGGACAGCTCTATTTGCAGGATGATCAGCTGATCTGGATACTGAGGATGCTGTGAGTCTGTTGCTGATTTGAATTAGGGATCAATAATCACTTTAAGGTACACAAACTGAGATCTTTAACCCCAAAGCTCTGACTCATGCCTGGTGAAGGAAACAAACAGAAAGTGTGACAGAAACTGTTCACCTTAATCTTGTGGATGACGGGATCATAGCGGAGAACGTGACCCACCGACAGCATCACACCACTCTGCATGCAAGCCTCCACAATCGCTGTGCAGTCTTCAGCAGTCGTCTGAAGTCATGACAAACATTAATGTGCAACGTAGGCGTGAAAGTCACACACATGCAAACGTAGAAAGATCTTTAGGATTTTAGAAACAGGATGAGATAGTATCTTTTCTGAAATCTGCAATGTATTTTGAAGAAATATAATTTTTTTGCCTTGTGAATTTAATCACACTGAAATGTGATGAAAAGTACAATAGGACATGTTTTTAAAGGGTCATTTTGATCAAAATACAGAATAATAAGAAACACTAGAATTCAATCTGTATGATCAATAACACCAATATCAAAGTGAACATTATGCTTTATGTTTAGAATTATTTACAGAGCACTCACGGCCATTGGTTTCTCCAGCAGTACATGGTAGCCCTTCTTTGCAAAGGCCACCGCAGGTTCCTGAGGAACACAAACTAGTTTAATCGAATGATTATCCACAGAACAATGACAAAGTTTCTGAACACAAAGAACAAAACACATACAGAATATACATAAATATATTTACCTTATGAAGGCGGTCTGGAGTGCAAATCAACACAGCATCTGCAAACTTCTCTCTTTCAACTATACTGTGCCAGTCTGATTTGGAAAAAAAGAGCGTTAAAAACTTAATATGAGGCAGAGAATTATAAACAATTTAAATGCTGTTTTTATTTCTTTAAATGCTCACCATCAAATATGTTTTCATCTACAATTTTGTGTTGCTGTTGAAGTTTCGTGCGAGCAAATTTTCTAGGATCAGCTACTCCAACAACCTGAAATAATGAAGCTGAGTAAACGTGGGTTTAACAAGTGGTCTGTCTGCCATTTAGGCAGCGCTGGAAACAAAACCAAAATCCTTTACATGATTTAAAGCAGTTAAGGGACTATTTTAATTCACTGCCTATATGGTTATAGAAAACATGGATGAAAAGATATGCTTGTACTCAGTGTCTCATCTCATCATGGATGACTTGGCTGACAGGAATTGAAAACAATCCACAGAAATGACTGTTTCAGTGAACCTTGTTCATAAATGCAGGCTGCACTGACCTTCATGCGTTCAGGGTGGATGGATGCAAACTGGGAGTAGATCTCCCCTCGACTGCCCGCTCCCACCACGATGACACGGACAGAGGAAGTCATTCTGACACCCTGTGAACTTTGACACAAATCAAAGCTTTCAGACACTGTTGTGCTCAGTGCCTGATAAACACTCAGTCAGATGTGACCACCTCTACAGTCTCTGTCAGAGACACCATAACTCCTATAATCTGGGTTATCATTAACTACATCTCCAGATGTGGATTATCATTTGAAAGATTTACCATGTTAACACCTCTTTTTCCTCACAAATGAGCTGGTTAAAGACCTTAACAGACACAGTATGAGAGCCTAATAAAATATATAAACCAAACATTTTTCTGGTAAATAAGACCTGTCACTTTATGTCATGGCTGTTTGGTTCACTACCTGTTTTGTCCCATACGACTGTATCCCGCGTTTCCAGACACATCTTCAAAAATATTGGGAGTCCACTGAATAAGTGACTACAACTCAAGAACCAGCTACCAATAGTGAGGAGCTTCACTTCCTCGAACAATAAAAACGACCACAAAGCAGTCAGACAGCTGCCTGACGCCCCCTGCTGCACGAAGCACGTCTGCTGCGTTCACAGCTCCTCGTAAACTCCTATTTCCTAGTTTAAACATCGGAATTTGATGCATGGTTGAAGGGAAAATACACCTTAATATAGAACTCACACACCTGGAAAATTATCAGACATCCCAGTAATAAGATACAGAAGTAGTGAGCGGCTGGATTTGCTGTTTTAAAGACTATTCACCATTTCATCCAATCAATTTTAGACCATTCAAGGCATTTAGACCAATTTCGGTTGTGGGCACGTTGAAATCATATGAGGTTTGTTGAGGTCACACAGCCTTTCCTACAGAAAAGCCTCACAGTTAGAGTAATAAGAGATTTCTCGCTCCAGCTTGCTCCTTTCTTTCATGTACTGAGCTGCTTCCTCAGTATTCTGGTCGCTCAGCATCCTCTGTTTTTCCTGGTTCTTCACACTAGGTGTCACCATAAATATACAACAAAACTAAGAACTAAGTATATATTAGTAAAAAGTGAGCAGACACTTGAAAATGAACTCAACTGTGATGCATTTCTGTTTTTGTTGTCAAGTACTCAGTACTGTCCTCCAAGAGGATAAAAGACATTTAAGGATGCTGAGAATCAACTAGTGGTGATCCAGCCTCTAACATTTTCTATTAAAAAAGCTGAATGTGAGTGCAAATGATTCTTCACTTGTCACTGTCGAAATCCATCACCTTTACCTTATGAGTAAAAATATGAATATGCACTCTAACCTTACAATTGTACCTAGTTGGCCACTAGATTTAGAGTACTGCAGAATGGTTCACCTGGTATTGAAGGCTTCAGTGCACTCGGTACTTAGTTTGCAAACATCCTTGTGAATTGCATGCAGCTCCTGGGTGAGATAACACACAGTTAACTGTGAAAAGTCTCACAGTATTTCCCCGATAATCCCCCTTTAAAAGAGATTGCATATCAGAAGGCCTGCACTTTCAACAGACAACTTTTGCTGGGCACTGTTCCCAAAAGTCTTTATCTTTAAGGGAAAGTGTTGGTAAAATGTTGCAGCAGCAAAATGAAAATTTAAGAACTGGCTGTTATTAACGGAACCTACATTTTCCAGTTGAGATTTAACATGTCGGAACTGTTTCTTCTCCTCCTGCAGTATCTTCAGATCCTCTCTCAACTGTCCATTCCTGGTCATTAGCTGATTGAAGCGTTTGTGGCCCTAAAATAGAAACATATGTTCATTATTTTTTATTAGTAACAGGTGTTACACACACACAAGACAAACCCCAGAAACTGTAAATATGAACGTCAGTTTGAAAATATGAAAATCTAATTTGAATTTGTGGTAAAGTGGATTCTCTGAGTAACACTAACCCTGTCCAGTTTGTTTTCCATTGAGCAGGTGGTTTTTAGTAAGCAGCTGTTATCAGATTTACAACTGCGGTGTGCAGTTCCCCCACTCTGTCCTGCCAACTTCCTCTCCAATTCCAAAATCTGAAAACAAAGCCAACAAGTAGGGTCAATGTGGTAAGAAAATCAGGAGGAATTCACTGTGCAGCACACTGTCAATGGTCTTCTGGAAAACAGACTTCACCTGATCTTTCAAAGATTCTACTTTGCATTTTTCTTCTGCCAGCTCCTCGTCTATTCTGTCTTCTCAGGCCAACACGGCAGTAAGATCTTGAACAACATCATTCTGACAGTTAAAACGACTCTGAGACTGCGTAAAAAAGCTCTTCCTGTTCATCCCGATGCCTCTGGATCTCTCATCTAACACCGACACAGAGACACAAACAAATACATACACACACAGTTTGGACAAAACAGGTGAAACTTATAGAGGATGCAACAAATTACCCTTCAGCCAAATATGAAAACACAGAACAGAGACAACTTCAAAGACAGAAAACACTGGAATGTGTCTTTGCTTAGTGAACAAAAAGTAAAAGTAAAAGGTGCTCTTTGGAATCAAGTGTGCAAACAAGAGGAAAAAATCCACTGTGCTTGGTTAGCTTATGCAACATTAAAGGCATTTTATTATACCTCAAAACTCAGAGTGCTTTGGATTTTTTCCCCTTGTTCTTACTACTTAAGATCTACAAGGTATCCTAAAGTAGTAGTTAGTTTGCTATAAGAGATACTTCCATCATGTGCTTCCATCTGGACCAGAAACTTTATGCATGTCTTCCCCTTCGATCTAATCTCCACTCTTGTTCACTAGTATTATTACTAGTATAATGCAAAAATTCCTGTAGTTTTTTCAATGACTAAAAACACAGTGAAATGTATTGTCACATGTTTATGGAGACATGATTGTTTGTAACTATAAACATTTGACTAAATGTATTAAATATCTTTATTTCATATTTAAGGTATTGAGCATGGAGTCAACATCATTGTATCACTGTAAAATGTCTATGGGATTTGTAAGTATTGGCAAATAAAGGAAGCTACTTACTTGTCTCTGCAGAGGAGGCCTTGGGATTTTTTTCAAAATTCCAGCTGTCAGCTGGAATACTGGAACAATTAACATCTATGTGATTCAGCTGTT
Source organism: Scomberomorus guttatus (assembly GCA_038419695.1). NCBI lineage: Eukaryota > Metazoa > Chordata > Actinopteri > Scombriformes > Scombridae > Scomberomorus > Scomberomorus guttatus. Next base: position 14,088,962 of record CM076449.1, on the reverse strand, counting down.
GGCACCCTAAAATATGGCACTGGACTGCAGGTCTAAACTTGCTGAGGCAAATTATGCCAGCAGGTATCTTTCCAGAAGTAGCTGCTGCTCATTGTTTTTCCAATCATCGTGTTTTTTTTTCAGTTTGGGCTTAAAATACAACCATCAGTAATACTGTATTAAAACCTAAACAAGTACAGCTAAACATGTAATTACATACACTCACAGCACTCTAAATATGGTATGACTCACAACGCATCACACTAATAGCTCTCCAATTTTATGAAGAAATCACATTCCATCATGGTGGGAGGTGTCCTTTTTAATTACCCTGATCATAATAATGATGACACAAAATTCCTGGCCCACGTCCAGGAGGAGTAATGCTGGAGTGTGTCCATACTTTAGATAGATCACAATGTGTGGATGATTTACACATTTCTACTACTGTGGCAAGAAGGGTGTGTAGAACAAACTGAAGAAATGACGAAATGATTGAATCTTTGACCTGGTGCCAGGATGGAATTATAGCAGTGGTGTGAATGGACACTCCTTTGGGCAAAGCTCAATTTTCCATGTGATGTAATCTGTGCGATAATTCTTTCAGAGGTCTCTGAACAAATCACAATCATTTTTTTTTTCAGATAGAATAAAACTCTGTCTAACTTTTCTCTTTTTCTTATTAATGAAGATCAAACTGGAGGAGTTCCCTTATCCTCTGTCCACATGGAGATCCTCACAAGAACAGGTCAGACACAAAATGCCAGATAGACTGGCAGCTTGCTCCAGGAGACAAGTTTGCAAACTGAGTCAGCAGCTGTATTTCTGAATGACTCAACCGGTCCACCGCAGAGCCCTTTCGTTTATCGGAGCCCTGCCCTCAATCCTCCCTCACACACAGTCACGTACTGCCTACGTTTTATTCGTGGCCTTACCTCAGCACAGCATCACTTCCTTCCACCTAAATCAGCAAGGATATGTCTTCAAATAGCCAATAGCAATGTAGTAATGTTGCAATAAGTCATGTGAAAATCGGTGCTGGTGACGTTTTTGATTTGTGTGGTAAAATCAGCAGAAGTACTTTCTCATAGGAAGCTTTACGTGACAATTTAATTTTATCCAATGACTCTGGTTTCTCACAATTCAAGGGTATTTTTTCACTTTCTTTTTGTGCTTGAGACTTTTTCAGTAATGATATACAGGGATGACATGCTGTGGTGAGCGATGTGGTGAATTTCCTGCAGAGCTAATAATCCTATGATCCTTACGAGTCATTTACTGCATGAATCAGTAATGTTGCCAGGAAAAGACTCCTACGTCTGCTTTGACTTTTCTTGGACGCTACCTGCTTTAATGCGGTAGTATCTGCTGGAGGGCTGTTATAGTGTCACACTACATTTTTCTCCTTTACAAGACAGGCATCTGTGAACAAGGAAGTGGAGGAGGAAAGCAAGGAGGGGAGCAGTAAACTGTAAAACATGGCATCGTTCAGTCTGGCTTTGTCTGTGACTCAACAGGAAATGACGGAGCGGGAGTAAGTAAGGTGAGAGAAGGAAAAGGGAGGGGGGTGGGAGTAGAGAGGAGAGATAGAAAGAGGGAAAAGGGAAGTTCGACTTTGTCATGCCTCAGGACTCTGAGCTATGTTGCGGGGAGAGACAGACAGAGAGACATCATACCATGGTTTTCTCAGGAAATCTGTAGGCCATGAAAACACAGATGGTCCTCGTCATCCCCTCCCCACACTACTTTGCACAATAGAGTCGTGACGTGCACACACGAGTTAAATAATCAGCCTGCTGAGCAACAATGTTACCAAAAATTTACAATTTTCCAGAAAGGTGACCCTGTATATCATGTGGTGATTCACAAAGACCTTGACCTTCGAACAGGTTGTGAAAACAGAAAAAGCAAATATTGACAGTGTGTTCCTGTCCTGTTTAGAAATGAAAAACACTATCTCCATGACCTGATGAGCAAACATATGTTACTGCAAACAAATACTTTTTTTTTACTCTGATGATATAGGGATATGGGGAGAGCTAAATGATATAAATCGACTACTCATATACAGCATCTCTGGATTCAAGTGCAAGGCCTTTCCCCCCCTTTATCCTCGCTCATTTGAACCGAAACTCTTAATGAACTGGAGATCCACTTCACAGGCCTGCGGAAGGACTCCCACTGGGCCTGCAGACCCTCTGCCCACATTGAGGCCTGGTAGGGAAGCTGCCCAGGCCTCCAGTGCTACATCCTGGGTAAAGAATTGCTCTTTTCAGGCTCGGGTCTCAGCCATTCATTGAAGCTGTCACCATGAAATCAGATGTCAACGGGTTTAAATCACTTTAATACTCGCCACTTCCTCAATCACTTCTTTCCCCTCTGACTCTTTTGTTTGTCTGTGTTGGTACCCTGGGAAAGAAAATCTTTTGGTTTCTTGTCTTTTGTAGGGATGCACATGTGCGCTTGTATATCTGTGGCTTTTCCAACTTTAATCAATTTGTTTGCTTGTAGCAACAAGAAATAAATATTTACATGACACATGAGCAGCTCATAATTCAATTTGTGTAACTCAAAAAAATACACATCAATTTTGCACGAGAGTAGATTTCTCAGAAATCATTTGCTTTTGGCTCTCACTGCATTTTCTAAGCCATCCAGTAATCACAGGCAGCACGAACATCATTCTTCAGGCTGTTGATTCTTTGATCACTGAGCTGTCCCCTCTCGGGATGAGGTCAAAGGCCGTGGTACGAAGCCCACTCAGACATTTGAGGAGTTTTACTCCTTCCTGACGCCGCCAACTTGTCAGACCCAACTGCAAATCCATTAAATTAAAAAAAGATTGAACTGATTAGACTGAAGGAAGTTGTGGGAGGTAACAAGGAAGTGCAAAAAGCTAGACATACTGTAAGAATTTTCTCTGGTTTTTTACAATTGCTCCATTATCAGTCTAGAGTTTGGATGACGGTGCCACTTGTTTCACCATTGCTGCTTCACTGATGAGTTGACTCACTTACTCAAAAAATGGATATGAATTTTGACTTCTTACGCATAGAGCAGCTGTAACTGAGGTTTTTTTTTTTTTAAAAAAAAAACATTTTATAAGCTAGTGTAAATGTGTATATCTCATAAATGTAACTGCAATGCAGGTCTTTATTTGCTACAGCCTGTAACAGAAACAACAGCATTAAGAGGAATGCGAAACTCAAACATAAAACAGGTCGACCGTGACTTTGAAAACAGCAGCAGGTTTGTGTCTGTAGTCTGTAACAGTGCTCTAATTACTATTACATGTTTGTACACAGCTGGTTCCTCTATAAGAGAATTCCCTGTCTCACCATGTCAGCACATCAACCTACACAAATGTATTTACCATAGAACACGTATGTTAACACCTACTTACTTCATTTCCTATTCCAGCTTGAGACACTGTTAAATGAGTGGTGGGCAGACATTCATCTTCTGAGATATTTCTCATTTCAGGGGTTGTTCAAAGCATTATCTAGATGAGAAACAGATCTACTCTACCTATTTTTGCTGTTTATCATCAACTTATACTCACTATTAACTCCTGCTTTAACCTTCATGTTTCTTGGCTTTAATTGAACTGAGCTCATAAAAAAAAAAAAAAAAAAAAGTGATGAACAGAAGTACTTGATTGTGGTTGAACTTTGACGGCCCATCTTTAATTTTGCAGCAGCATGAGGGAGTTCCTCCTTCAGAGTGATCCATCACATCTTTGAAAAAGCATAAGAAAGGAGGGTTACAGATGTGGGAGTTGGGTTTCTGACTACACTGACAGCTGTGAGGGACAGAGGTCTCTCAGAGCAGGAAATGACTTGACCTCCCCTGTGGGAGACTGGCCCACCCCGACAACAACCCCCACAGCTCTGAGTATCCTGGGACGCCACAGGCGCCCACAGAGGGCCACAGAGCAACAGCAGGGAAAATGTGCCGGTCCAGGTGGCAAAAATTTTAAAATTGGATGGCGCTGTGTCACCTCTACACAATAAAACAAAACAAATGACTAGACTGGGACCTTAAAGAGGATGTGCTCTGTACAAAGAGTTTAAATATCAAGATGTGAGCTGCTCTGTTGCTCTTCAAAGACAAACCCTTACTTTTATTTAGTGCAGCGTGACGACTGAGTCTTTATCTCAAAACGCACATTGGAATCACAGGTGTAACTAGCTTCATTGCACAACAGGAAGTTGATGAAATGGCTTATTTGCTAAAAAGTATGAGTATTCATTTAAGCAAACAAACTACGGTGGTGGGTGAGGGACAGTCAATGATTGCAGCAATAGAAACACATTACATGTGGTATATTTATTTTGTGGGTTGGTGCTTCATAGGCATATGGGTATAAGGCACTCCTTAATCCATATACGGCCCTATATGGACTTTATTGGAGCATGACAACAGTGGAACATTTGAACAATAGGAAAGAAGGAAAGGGTCATTTGGCATCTCTTTTATGCTTTTATGAGTTTGTTATTATATTCAGCACTTTACAATATTTAATGTGTCTATTTGCCTGAGAGGATTTATTCGGATGGTTACCACAGATGAAAGATTATTTGGCAATCTGGGGGAATACTGTAGGCTCAGTGTGGTCTGGATTCTGCGGTAAAAACAAGAATGGCCTGCACCCACTTCCCCGTTATTTTCTGGTAAATGGCGTTCCTGTATTGTCCTCCTGCCTCTCTCAGTGTGGGCGAAGACAAACACAGACAGTGAACTCCTATGTGACAGGAAGGCTTCAAAACAAGCCCTCATCCACCATGACCGGGCTGCCAATCTTGTACTTGTTCTTCTCTATCAGTCGTAGATTGTACTCAGGCCAAAAGCCACCCACACACTCTCTGACTCCCACACAGGTCAGAGAAAAATTGTTTACTGCCTTATGAAGGGCAATTTCCCATACATTCATTACACAAGGCAGAAAAAATTATTTTAATTCTGCTCCTGGAGGCCACTGGTCATTTTTGGCCGTTGACTGCCAGAGTTATTTTGAGCAGGGGGAAACATTGTTTGCAACAACTGGAAATGTGGCTTTCTGATTTATAAACAGAAACACATGAATCCCCATGGAAACAATGAAGTACTAGTTGTTGACAGTCACTGCCTTGAGGTATCGTCACATGTCTGCCTCATTGATTTCCACACATTTTCTATTCCATTGGAGTAATTTTCTGCGTGATGATTGGCTGATTTGATTCATATTTTAAACAGAAAATCCACCAGGCTGACAACATCTTCTCTGGTTTACCTTAGTGGAGGAAAGTAGAAGTAGCAATACCAAAGCCTAGACAACACTGCATTTAAAAGAAGCATTATCAGGCAAATATACCAAAAAGTATAAAAATTAACTCTGTTACAGAGTGTTATTGGATTATTATTGCTGATGTATTCATGGACATCAGCAGCATTTTAGTGTTGCAGCTAGTCATTTTATAGTTTTTAATGGTACTTAGAGTCTTTCTTTATGGTACTTAATGCCTAATATTTAATGAGACCATCATGTGTTTTGTATGTAAAGGCAAAGTGACTAGTAACTTGAGTGAAAAGTACAATATTTCCCTCTGTAAATGTGTGTGGTAGACCTAGATGTATAGCCTAAAACTGTGGTTCTCAAAAGGGGGTCCGGGAACCCCCAGGGGTCATTGAGCGGGTATCAGGGGGTCCCCAGCAAAAAGGGGAATAATTTAGTTTCACTATAATTCCATCCATAAGTAACACAATGACACAATGACAGAATGACTACTATTATATTATATTATTATATGACTATTCTGGTCATGTTGTTCATAAACTTTCTGTTACAAAAAACAAAAATCTTGGGGGTCCATGGTCTAATTTGCGTCAGTTTAGGGGTCCTTAACGTGAAAAAGTTTCAGAACCACTGTCTTAAAGAAGCATACAATGTAAATATTCAAGTAAGTACCTTAAAAGTAGTCTATAGCCTTCATTCCCCACATGTCTTTTCCACCACCACTGGTTTATATAAACCATTACCTACTTTTCCTTTCCTTTTTCATTTAGTTTTTCCTAATGCTTTTTGTGTTTTGGGGGATTTTTTCCCTTTAAGACGGCCTTTGGGTGGAGTTCAGGGTGTTGGGTGTATTTATAAAGAGATGAGGAAAGACGCGTCACTCTGACAAAATGAGTTTCACCTCCCAGTATTGTTGACAGGAGGGATGCTGCACATGGTTCAGCTTGGACTGGGAGACTGACTTTCACTGAACAGACAGATTTTCATTTTTTCATTGGACAGACACACATCGACCGACCCGGCTATACGGGATGGAGGATTAGCCTGACTTTCAAGGTAAGATTTATTTCTATTTAGCTATGAAAACAATACGTTATTTAACGGAAACCGGGCTTTAAATAATTCAAATGAACGATCGGGAACAGTGTTAACATGTGATGTGAACGGGGAAGCCCGCTCAGTCAAGATTTTACTTAGAAATCGTAGCTACAGTGAAATAACGTCAGACTACTTGTAAAAAAAAGAGCCGACAGACACGGTCGTAGGTCTGAAATCACTTTCCGATAGTTAAACAGTGAGCGGACTGATTTAGCTGCTTTGTCTGGGCTCATTGTCTGTGAGCAGCGGGAGGGTCTGCTCTCCTGATCCGCTGCAGGACGCCCTGATGTCCGCCAAGTGAAGTTCCGTCGAGCCGGGATGGGTCTTGCCTGCTCGGCACGTCCCCGGTCAGCCGCTAGGGGGCGCTGGAGAGTGGTCGGCCAGCAGTAGTTTAGTTTTTATCTATCTATCTATCTATCTATCTATCTATCTATCTATCTATCTATCTATCTATCTATCTATCTATCTATCTATCTATCAGCATTGTTTAATGGGGGGCCAGTACAGTTTTACAGGCAGCTCTATATGTTTTTTGCTCTGACTATTTCAGTTTTTATGTCTTTTATGTATTTTAAGAGTAAAACAGATTCATAAATGTGTTTTTTAGAGTTGTATCTGAGTGAAGCTAGTGAGTGCTGACAGTTACAGCAGCTTATGTTAAACTCATTTGGCAAAAAAAAAAACCCTCATACATAGATACACAAATGTATGATTTGTGCTGCATTATGTCCCATAAAATGTAATTTATGGGTCGTCCACACTCAATAAACAGTGTCCTGTTCCAATTTATGGTTGAATGAAAATATCGTTGCTTTTATTAGACTGCTACCTATTTGTGTTTTAGACGCAAATCGTTGATTACATTTGTATATTTTTTATTTTGCTTGTTGTTTACATTGTTATCTACGGTCGATTTGTGAAAAATTATGCAAAGCAAACTATGAAAGGGAAAACTTGGTCTTCTTGGTAGTTTTCGATTGAGGGACAGATTTGGCCCACAGGCTGCTATGTGCCCTTCACTGACCTACAGAATACATATCTATATGAAGCTAACTATACCAGAAAATGAGGTCTATCTGTAATGATATGATTTCAAATGCAATGAAAGATCTACTTAAAAGGATTGTACCGATTACATTTGAGCTTACTCAGGTAATTTGTAGATTTAATTACATTTTTGACAGGTGATCACATTTGAAAACTGGATATAAATTTGTTAGAGCAAATACAAATGTGGATGGCTGTAAATAGTGCAGCGCTATAAATATTAAGCATTTTTTTCCAGTTTGTACTTATTGGACCCTTTATGTGGGACTGCAGGCATTGTAATATTACCAAATTATTAATGCAGATTTCTGAATGACTGAAGTGAGCGAGTTCATTTAAAGCATCAAAATTACAGTCTACAGCAGTCGTTCTCTAGCTCAAAGTGGCAAATTCGATACAGCCTCCTGGGTCACGTCCACACCTGCAGGCTGTGGGTGATCGAGAAGCATCTCAGCTGTAATTCTTTTTCTTTTCTACCCCTACAACACCTTCGAAAAACCAGTTTCGACGAACAAATCAAATATGACTCTTAATAACCTGAACAGTGTCTGAAAGATTTATATAATAAACTGACATAAACTTGATCGTTGTTGCAATAACGGCAATTACTCATGAGTAAACTCTGATATAGATCATAAACGAATGAATGAGCCAATCCCAGATACAAATGATTCACCAGTATTGGTCAATCAATGATTTTGCAAATGATCATTGAGAGAACTAATTCTATTTTCTTAGTCAGATGTTCCACATGCCTCAAGGTCAGCTTATTCCACTTGTATCCCGTCACACTCTATGCAGTGAATGCTCTTTCATAAGGTAAAGTGAATGGTTTAATGAACTGCATGCATGGCACTGTAATAGCAAGAGCGTCAAATGTATGACTTTACAGCAAGTTGTAAGTACAAATAGGTGATGTAAAGTATTTTATGGGCTTTAATTGAGTCATCTGTAAAGGTCCAGTCAGTGACTTATTGCCTGAAAAAAAGTGACGTGACTTGCCAAGGACAACTCATCAAGGCTCCTGCATGAGATAAACAAACAGTTTTTTTTTTCCTGCTTCTGGCTCCGTCCTTCCAACAGTGCCAGCACACACAATCCTCCTGCATGGGATTTGCGGCACAGGCTCATACCTTGGCCGTGTCTTCTTGTCTCCATGGCGTATCTTCAGTCCTAACCTCATGGGAGAGCTCACTTGGATTTTCTGGCTTGCTTCACTACGCACCAAAGTGACACAAAGGCCCATTCATGCCCGAGAGTGGCTCCATTCATGCACACTGAGTAATTGCCGGTAGAATTCATAATTGTTCAGCATCTTCCATCTCCGAGGTTCACTAGCGGAAATAACGCCACAGTCGGTTGTTTTAAGGATGGCATAAATATTCAAATAGATGCATGGGTCACTGTTTTGTTTGTAGTGTTTTTTTTTTTTTTGTTGCATTATGCATGCGCTGCATTGTTTGCATCCCACATCAGTCGTAGACCTGACATGAAACAAAGCAGGACTCTGCACTGTGACTGTAAAAAGACTTTTCATCCTCCTACAGGCGAGGAGGAGGAGTAGGCTTCTGTAATTATTGGTTTGAAGGTAATTTTGGTGCACCGTTCAATTCTATAGACAGAGAAAGAAAATGTATAGTGTATTTTACAATGCTTCATAAAGTAAAGTAGTTCATTTGACTTAATTACAGTTGGTGTCCATGTTGGATATTCACTGTAAAAAAGCTCAAAAGCTGGATGAGGCACATTTATTAGTCTGAACAATAATGTGGATAACTCACTCAGTTTTGCATTAATATTATTATTAAACTAAAAGCTATTTAAAAATGAGATGTCCAGTATAGGTTGACTGGTACTTTCTGATCATTAGGATAAATTGAGATATAACTTTGTATCTGTCATGACGGAGGTCAGGGTCAGAGGGTCATGAGCAGCATCTCTGGAGCTGGAAGGGACTAAAACTAAACACACAACTCTATCTCTCTGTGCGACTGTTCTTTTGATACTCTGCATATACTGTATATGCAAATATTCACACAGATTTCTTGTCTTATTTGGTCTTGAGCTACTAGTCTGTAGAACACTGCAGATTTGTTTGTTTACTTTTTATCGTTCGTTACTCTGTCTACTATCGTTTATCTCCTTAAAAAAAAAAAAGACCTGATAATATTTTCATAATAAGATATGTCCTTGTCAGTTGCAGCGTTTGTCAATGTACTTCTTGTCTTTACTGAGAGATTAGCAATCTAAAACATATTATTGCAGGATCCACGGCTGAATCTGGATCAAACCGACTTTTCCTTTAAGTGTCAGTGTACGCGCGGTGCTTTGGTGTGCCATCTCAGTGGTGGAGTTTGTCATTCAGCATCACAGGAATGCTGCACAATTAGCCCCTGTTGTTAGGGCAGATACTGCAGGGTTTCATGGTCACAGAGAGGAAGGAGGGCGAGGAGTGTGGCTGCCCTCCCACATCTGACCCAGAGGTTGCGCAATAGCCCGCTCATCAGACAAAGCTTTAAGCTGGCATCACAAAGAGGTACACATACACAGCTGCCAGAGCAGACTGAAGTCATTTACTGGGGTTTTGTTGTGACTGTAGTTTCACCTTTGCGTCTGTGCTTTCAATAACAATGCAGCCAATCGGTAATGACACTGTATTTTGATAATTACTGTACTTGGTAAATATAAGGACAACTTCAGGATAAGAAAATCTTTTGCACAATACTCTCGCAAAATATTTTACATTGATTCAGTTTTGCTGCAGGCTGACCTTTTTCAGAGTGAGAAATGTCCCTTAACAGGACAAAATAGGGAGTGTAATGATATTTAATACTGTATTTTATCTTTCATTATAATAGTTTTGCTTTGGTACACAAAATCTGTTGAACTACACAGTGCTATGGTTGTTTTTGTCTTTCCACATCTGCACAGTTTTGCTCTGTTGTTCCATGTGTAAATGACTTTCCACAAATGGAAAGTCATTTGCCATTTTTAAATGAGTAACGTGACACCACCTCAACATACTGAACTGTGAACTTTGTGAAGCATTACACCCCTAAAGTGCAGCATTATTATATGCTGGAGTCACATATGCTCCCATATACAGCATGTTTTTGTGCCTGATGTGGATGTGTTCCAGATGTACGCTGTTTATATGCCCTGTTTGTAGGTAGAGTGTTGTATTGCAAAAGCCAAATGTGGAAGATGGTTTTTTTTTTAATGTTTTAAAAGCTTAATTCTGACACACTTCCTCTAACAATGTGTGAACGTACAAGATAAGTAGCCATGTGAATCCCCTCCATCTACCACTCAGTTTTCTGTTTCTCCAACAGCTCACCACAGATTAGGATGAAGCCAGGATGGGTTTGATGGAGCTCGCTTGTGTTGGAGCTTCAGACCGATACCAAACAGAACTTCATGCTTTTTAACAATACAACTGCCTTTCTGCCACAACATGGCCGGGAGTCAGAATAACTACTGGGGACAGCATGACCTCAGCAGGTGCGCAAACACCATTCTGACACTGGCAAAAACAACATGTAAACATGTATCCATTGTTATGTAATATGACAGTAAAAGCACTATGCTTTCATCATAGTATCAGGAGTGTGATTTTCACATCATCTTGCCACATTTGATGCATAAATGGACAGAAAAATCACTGATAAAAAAAGAACGACAGGTGAACACCTGCAATTGTTAAAAGTATTTCTTTAATTTATTTTTCTTTTCTTATTTAACAATAAATATTATTGTTATAAGTGTTAGTAAAATTGTTTCCATGCATCTGTGATCAGAATCCATTATTTTCTTTGGTAATGCCGATACATATACAAAACACAGAACAGAACATATACTCTGTAAAACATATGTCATGCTTGTGATTCCACGTATAATGACTTACTCATGAGAAGTTATGTGCAGAAATGATTTACACATATGCATAGCTCTGTATAGATTTCTCAACCTCTCCTGTTTTGCAGAATGTGCTTTGGCCTGAGTGCTGACATGGACCACAACCTGACGGAGCTTCAACAGCAACAAATAGCCAAGGAATTCAACTGTGAGTCTTCTAGATATCATTTTTACATGTATGTCATCATGTCTGTACGACTAATTGACTGCAAAACACTGATGCTGACAAACATTCACACTGTTCTTCAAAGCTCTAATCGTTATTCTTCTGTACGTTTTTCAATCGCTAACTACTTCTGCATAAGCTACAGAAACCATTCAAATATCAAAATGTTCAGCTCTTTAAGGACATTATGCTGACATTTCTTCTTCACCTTGTGATCAGTAAAACACCATCATACTACTTATTAACTGCCATATCTCTTAAATGTAGTATTCCAATGTAACCAAATTCAGCAAAGTTGTATAGATGGGGATGCTGAACTAATCTGTAGCATTTTTAGCAAAACTTTGCGATTTATTTCAGCTGTCAGCATTCACACGCCTTTTCCGCAGGAATTGCATTTTCTAGTCTAGTTTTGTGATGATTTTGGCGGCCCCTGTGGACAAAAATGGTAGTGTTTCCTGAAACGAATACTGCATTTCCCATGAGCACCACTGCCTCGTGTTGTAAAGATCATGATCTGGTTAGCGCATGCATTTGTCATAAATAGGTTTACTCACTTCAGTGGTCTAGCTTCTCAACTTTATACAAACTACTGTCAATTGCCTGGTGCGTGTTGGTCATCATGCTCATAATCACAGAAAGCTTTGCGGTGCTAGCTTTGCTCGATACATGCAGCTAACGTTAGCTACATTCAACTAATGTCAGCCAAAGCGTTAGCTAGCTTTGTTTTAGCCACCAATGTAAATTCATATATTAATGTAAAACCACATCTTACAATGTATTTCATAAATAAAATAGACATATTACATACCTGTTTAGGAGGAAGAGGGCCAATTCAGGATTGGTTTTGAATCCTTTCAGATCCTGTAGTTCTCTCCAACTGTTGAATAACTGACCAAGCTCGACTGGTGTTTTCGCCTGTTCTCTATCACTGTCCATTGTAGCTTTTTTTGTTCTTTGGTGAATTCTTTTCTTTTTCTCTTTGCTGATCCTGCCCCAGTATCAGCCATAAAATATAAAGTCAAAAATAAAATTATCTAAAGAAAAATCTCCTCCTGCTTCCTTTTAACTGGCTAGCATACAGCGAAACTTTGCCTGGGAAAATGTAAACATGGGCTCTTCCAGTCTGTGTGCTGTAAATCGTTTCGTCTGATTTCACTGGGGATCCAACCCGGGGACAGGCATTTAGAATAACTACATAGAAATAATCTATCTTCTTGCTGATGGTCTCGTTTGCTTATGTAGGTCATATAGAGGCATCAGTATTAAATTGAGACTGTTTCATAACCAGTTAGAAAGTCCTTGTAGCTGCTTTAAATATTAAACCTTTATATACAGAGGAACATTTATTTAAAACATGGCACACAAGGTTTAGCAAAGAAATTAAATAAAAATACACTTACATAATGAAAATACCTTTATTTTAACCTTCTCGTTGTCAACTCCTGTTCTGACAAGTGCTATAAATAGTTTACATCCTTTCATCGAAATTTTTTAAATTACATATATATTTTTAGTTTTGTCTTGGTTTGAGAAACTAGAGTGTAAAACTCATTACTCACTAATAAAAGAGCATGTAAACAGGGTTTAGGTGAGTTTGTCATCAGAGGAGAGAGTAGGGGAGGGGGGGGAGGAGGGGAGGCTATCACTCCCTGGTCACACCAGCTGTTCCTGCAGTCTGGGGCACGTCGGATGTTTCCACAGAGAAGGTTATGGGAAGCTCCGTTTAAGATTATGGCCTGCCTCGCAGATAATGACGATTCCTGTGTTAATCAGGCTTGTTGTGGCTGATGTTTGACGAACAGGGTGATAGGTTAAGCGGTTGTTTTCAACATGTTTTTACTCCCATTTCCTGTATGATACCTTCAGCAAAACTGCAGTGGGCAGCCTACTCCCCCTGGTATTTTTCCCTCCTACACCATCACTACACTCTAGTTAAGATTTTTTTTTTTTCTCATTGCAAGTTGTTTTCCATGTTTCTTCCTCTGAGGGTTCTTTCGGCTCTGAAGGAAACAACAGTGATAGCAAAACCTGGTATAACAAACAGTGGCTTCTTGGTCTATAGTGCAATTTAGGATTTCATGAAAGCAGTTGTTTAATACATGATTGTTTGTCCCTTTCCCAGCAAACATCTCCCTCTCCCAGTCTCCTTTCTACCCCGATACTTACCGCCTGACGCCTGAAAACATTCTTCGGCCCCATGAGGGGGACCAGGTGGTCCCTTCATCTCAGAGACGGACAGTGTTTGGGGGCCACCAGAGAGAAGCCAAACCCCTGCCTCCTCTGCCTGACCCTGAAGAGCTCATGTCGGATGAGGCAGCTGATAGTGAGGTGGAGTTCTTTACCAGTGACCGACAGCGCCTTTTGCCCAAAAGCTGCCCCAAGGCTGTGTGCAGGCGCAGCAACAGAGGCTGCGGCCAGGTAAATAATGCCTTTCAGGAGAACTCATTGCAGGCTGGTGGTGCTGGAGTTGGCTCCATGGCTTTCTCCTGGCCGGGCAGAGAGGACAGACTAACAGGTAGAGGGGGTGGGTTTGGAGCGGACAACTGGACACTAGCTCCACAGAGACAAGACCACCAGCATGTGGTGTCAGCAGTCGGGGATACTTTGTGTGGCAAACAGCCAGACCAACACCAGTCATCCAGATTCCGGTTTTCCTGCCCAGGCCCCACTGACAAGCCACAAGTCCCTCCTCGTATCCCCATCCCTCCAAAACCTCCTGCTCTCTCAAAGAGTGTGAGCGCCAACAAGGAGGACAAGCCTCCCAAAATCCCTCCGAGGGTCCCTTTAGTCCCGCCATGCCCACCACGTAGCCCAAGCCCAAAAAGCCTTCCAATTTATATCAACGGTGTGATGCCTGCCACACAGAGTTTTGCTGCTAATCCAGAATATGTGAGTAAAGCGTTACAGAGACAGCAGAGTGAAAGGGCGCCACCTACAGCTCAGTTTTCTCCCTGCATTGTTCCCATTTTGAAGGATGGCAGAAAGGCCAGCGCCACTCACTACATCCTCCTGCCGCCAGGCCGCCAGGTGTACACGGACAGACGGGAAAGACTCCTGAGTGAACCCGCCAGGACGGGAAACTCCAGCGTCTGGCAGAACAGATAAAAATCCTCGCTTATGTCACTGTGTCTGACACTTGATGAGGAGAAAACTTTGACTGACATCATTAATAAAACATGTGATACACTAGTGTACCAAGTGTGTAACAACATCTACATGCTACATTCACATGTCTAATGTCATAGTGGCATTACTTTCAATGGCTGATGCTTTTTTAAGATTATTTATGTCACACAGCACTGTGAGGTTTTTAACGTTTTACCGGTGAGTATTTTAAAGATGTCTCCTGGAAAACATCATAACATTCCAGTATTTTCACTAATGTAGGAGAAATATTCACCTGCCATAACCATCTACAATTTTGGTTTACGGCAGTTTCTTACGGGGACAATAAGTCTCACAGCCATAGAGGTATTTCATTAAACCAACTGATACTATATTTCTTACAGGTGAGCAAATAATTACTGTATATACAAGCTGGGCTTGTATAAAACTGTTCATTCCCTGTTTGTTATTTTTTAAGACAATGCTGCTTGAAATCCTGATAATAATGTATTGATAGATTTTATGTTTTGCAGAATCATTCTCACATTAAGATAACGATTTATGGTCAACTTAACAATGAACAATGTGGCCGATATTTAAAACGACACAACACGGCCAAAACACTTTTTGAACTACAGTGCTATCAAACACTCTGTCTGATAAAAACTTTAACCTCTATTTGTATTTCAAAGCACATTCCTTTTGCAGGATTTTGTGCACGAGTGCTTCATTTTTCTTAAAAGCACCTCCGATTATGAAAAAGCTGATCGTCTTATTTTAAAGCTACACCAAGCTACATCCTTCCTGCAAAATAATCTACATTTTCATTTCAAACATTGATTTATTAATTTTTGTTCTATGCTTAAGTGCACAAAATTTAATTTATTTAAAAGGAATTTTTTGTGATCCCAAAATTCAAAACACATGAGTGAAACCTGCTGTCATCCTCAAATTGATTGACAGGTCTCTTAATAAACATACGAAGAACACTAGTCAATAACTAAGTCATTAACGCTGTCTGATGCTGTTCATTTTTGTATTTTCCTACACAGGAGTAAAAAAGCCTCTGTATTCAATTATGATCCTTTGACAAACATTTTAATAATTAAAGCAAATACTACGAATTTAGCTCAAATACTGTATACATGGTCAAAAAAGAAAAATACAGATTGGGCCTTTTGAATGTGTGGGCATGGAAATGTGTTACGTTTACACTGTTGAGGTACAGACCCGCGTTTACAGCGTTTGTTACATCGACGGGTTGGAAGTTCTCATGAAGGTTCTGTGTCAAATTCAGCCCAAGCAAAGGCTGTTTGTAAATTCATCATGTTGTTTGTGTAAATCATTGTAAAATTGTGTTTTTAATGTATTTATAGAAATAAAATAACTTATTCATTCTATGAATGGGTCACTGTCCTTTTTCCACACATGTACCTATAGGAGATTACATTTACTTCTATTATCACCACTAATGTTTAATACCGATTGATGAGGTTTAAGTGTTGAGCTGATTTTACTGCTTTATATTAATTAGTCAAGATATATAATGTGTGCTTGATAGGATTTTGGAGGCTACAAAGAGTTCATTTTTGTGAAGTCTCTGAAAGTTTTGGAAAACAGAAAGAAAACACTTTAACTGGAATTCTGAGACAATTTTTTTTAATGGAGCATTAACGGTAGCTGATAGTGGATCAAAACTGCTCACAAACATTTGAGCTGCAGGATGACTGATGTACGTAAAATAAAGGCTACTGTTGGTCTTTTTCCTTGATGAAGCGTGATGGTGACGACATCGTGACGGTGCTTTTGGTGAGAGCGTCTTCAGAAAAAGTACAAATAACCGTTTCTTGTCCATGCTACATTATCTCCTCAAACTTCATATTCACAGTTCATTTGCCATCAAACAGAGTGGCATTTGGGCATCATGTTGATTCAGCAGGCTAAAAGTACAAACCATTCAACTGTGGTATTGTACCAAATCAGGCTCCCATGTGTTGCATGTCTCTCGTTTCTCTGACCTCAACATTTATTATCATTCTCCATCAGAACAGTCTAATGACGCAGAAATGTCAAAAAAGTAATCTTAGTAAAAATTAATTTCCACCATTTACTAAATTCAAGTTGTTTCAGTGATTTGTAATTAGTTATGTGTGTAACATTTAATCAAAATGACATGGCACAAAAAACAATTACTCTACTATGAAATTATTCCTTGTGCTTGCAAAATAAGTTATAAAATAAACACATAAAACCTTTTCTAACCCCTCCTTTCACCCCCACCCCGCCGTTCCCGCACCCCTGCAGTTCCTTATGGGCCTTATTGAACTTTGACCTGTGTTCTTCTACAGGCATGGCCTCAGCGGTCTCATCTCCTCGGGCTGAGGTCCTTCGTGCAGCCTCGGGGCTGTCAGAGATGGGATTTTGACGATCACTTTACCGCCAGGCCCGGTTGAGCAGTTTGACTTCTGCCAGGCGTTTGCTGATCATGGTGGCGAAGAACAGGGCGAAGAGGACGCTACTGATCAGCATGTAGTCGTAGTCGTCTTTCAGTACGTCAAACTGCTTTGAGGGATACACACGTGTCTGGTAGATGTCAAGACCATATGCCACCACCTACAAGGAAATAAGCAGCACTGTCATATTCAAGTTTACATTACCTGAAGGGGAGAAAACAATGTGTTGACTGTTGACAAAACTGTTGACCAGTTTTGGATATATTTCTATTTCCAGGGCTATTTTAGAACTTTTTAGACCTTTACTATTAGTACTTTACTAGTATTGTGTCTTCATTGAAATTAATGTTATCCTAACTTATCCTGGACTTATCCTAAATGCCAGTGGACATTTGTCTTATAACCTTAAATGGCAAGCAAATATGATGAAATACTGGCACTAGAGATCAAGATAAGTTAATATTAAATAAAATCTATAGAAGATTTAACCACAAATTACTATTTACTTGAAAAAATGAGGAAATCAAATTCTAATAAACAGTGGCAGTTCTAAAAAAGTCTTTCAAAGTCAGCAGAAAATTGCTAAAACTTCTGAATTGGTATCAGTCATAGTATAGAATAGTATAGTATAGTATAGTATATAGTATGTTTGTCAGTACTGTGAAGGCAGACTCACCAGGCAGGTCGACTCCAGGCCAGAGGGGGCAGTGTAAATACCTCGCACTCTTGATACAGTTTGATTGTAGTTGATGAACCACTCTGTTCGGATCAGCAGCTCTGGTGCGTATGGTATCAGGTTCTCTTCCCTGGAGATCAAGTTAACAGGTTACATAGAAAGATAAGAGAAAAAAACAATCAATAGTTTTAAACCAAGTCTGACTGAAGGACTTACCGACTTTGCTCAGATACTATTTCTGGCCTCCGAGGGTCAAGGAACATTTTAGGCAATGACAGAATTCCTCCTGATGGCAAGCCAACTGTGACAAAGAAAACCCAAAGAAACATGTTATAAAAAAAGGCCATGTGCCGCCAGACAATGTTGAAAGGACCTTTTTGTTTGTGAGAAAATGTGAATTACCAAAGGTAAACAATAAAAGACATTGTGGCAGGCAGCAATACACGTCACTACACACAAAAGAATAGACCTCTGTGACTAACTTACTGAGCAGATGGCGGCTGGTGATGCCCTTCTCAGTCAGGGTGGCCTCCATGGTAGAAATGGAGGAGGGGAAAATGTAAGACTGCTGCAGCACCTGGGGAGCATGTGGCCGGTCCAGCGAGCTGAACACAGTGCTGTTGTAGAGCTCCATTCCTTCATACAGCTCAATCACAGAGAACTCGTTCCTGCGAGACTTGGTGCTCCAGTATTCGTACTGCAGAGTCAAACACACATTCAATAGTGAGATCACGTGACCCTCGAGGCGTCACCTGAGTTCCCTTTCAAAGTCTGGGTATTAATGTGTTCAGTGTTCTCTTACAGTGACCAAGCAAAAAGCATCAAAACAACAGAGGATCCAAGAGTGAGAATATGTAGGGGTCAGTAATACTCACCACCACCCAGTTTTCAGAGTGCACAACATGCACCGGTCCTCTGGTCTTTCTCTGAACAGCCTCGTGGATAATGCGACCGGTCACGCCATCGATCAGCAGGATCCCGACAAAGCTGCGCTCCTGATGCAGGTCTGTGCTCTCAGTCACCACCGCCAGAAGATTGGGGTTCAGGTACTATAAGAAATGAGATAAAAACACAATTCTAAATCATATTTTGTTGATGGGCACATATTTGTAGTCAAATGCACAATTTCCCAGCCACTCATTAAAAACACCTAAATATGTTGATTGTCAAATATATATACACACCGTAGCTGACTACTCTGCTAAAATAAATAAAAATACAATGAATCCAATAACACAGCTGCTGCTGTATTAACAAGATAATAAATTTGATAATTTACATCCATATTTGCCTTGCAAATTTCAGTGTGCAGACAACCTCTGTTTCCTTTCAATGCTGCCATTTGTCCTGCACCTGTAAGCAAGTGTGGCTGGACACTATCCACGTTTTTTTGGTTAAAATTATGATGGAAAAAAACTACTGGTAGCAGCAGAGCCCAAAATATGCCAAAAATGTTTTACGTCACCAAAAAATACAGGGAAGGACAGTGAGAGTCCTAGAAGAAAGAAGCAGTGTTTATTCTATTCAGAGTGAGCGGTAGAGACGGTTTATGATTCACTGGGGAAACAGTGACACGAGGTACGGTATTTATTGGAAAGATGAGTTTTCAGTCCACACCATAAAAAGGGGAGTGACTCTCTCTTTCTGATCAAAGAAGGAAAGAGAGAAGGAGAGAAAAGAGTCGTGGCTGGGCTGAACGTCGACCAAAGCCAGCACAAATAATGATATAATTCAGCTGATATTCAAACTTTTCTCAACACATTTCTCACAGCTTCAGTAAGGTTTTCGGCAAAGTTATTGTACCTTATAGAGGACACTACGGTCTCCCATGACTCTGCCCTGAGAGTGCACATGCTCATTGGGCTTTTTCCCTTTGACAGAGACAATCCTCTGTACCTCCGTCGGGATGACTACCTCCCAGATCAGCTCGGTCGACAAGTCCTGAGAACACACAAACATCCGGATTTATTCTTTTTTTGAAATCAGTCATGTGTGATTTAAGCATAATCATTAAGCATCAACCCTGAAAGGTTGCCAGCTTGACAAACATTTAAAAAAAAAAAATTCTGTGGGGTCCTGATGTGCAAAGAACCTTGAAATAATGCAGCAAAAGAAGCTTCACTTGCCGTTCGTAGCCTGTAGCCAGACAGTCTTCCCTGACTGGAGTCAACAAGATAAAAGAATATGGATGAGGCCATCTCCTGGAGTTGCTGTAATACATTCTTTGTAGAGGGAAAGGCAGACACCTGTGGAAAAATAACAATTGGATACAATTTTAAGAAACTGTTTGAGGGTAACCAATATTTCTCACCCAAAAAGAAGAATACCACTACAGTTAATTATATATTTACATGTTTGTACTGTTTTCAACTAGTGTTGAGTAGAGTTGAGTGTGATGGCTGTGAATTTAAAGAGAAAAGTCTTTTGGACACAATGTACTGAATGTGTAATAGTTAATGCAGAATGTTGATCTGGTTTACAGTTTGCCACTGACCTTATACTGGTCATCGATGAGAAGTAAGACCTTAGCATAATCCTGGTCCATGAGCGGCAGCATGAGTGACTGCAGTATTGGCTGAGGCAGAGTGGGTGGGGTGATGTGACTTTTCTTTCCAAAGATGGGGTTAAACACATGAAGTGTAGCCAGGCCTGTGTCCTGATGGAAAAAAAAAAAAAAAAAAAAAAGAAAGAACAAAAAAAGGAAAACAAATATTCAGCCATCAACACAATGAGAAGACATGTTCAGTAAAACCCTCAGCAATTAGTCTGTTGATGTCACACTACAGTCATTTTCAAAATTGCTGGTTTTGCTTTATTTACATTTACAGCCCGGCCCATAAGATATTGAAAGTGACCAACATGAAGCCCTTTAATTCAGATATTATTCACTATGGCCTTCATACACTCCCAGGTTACCTTTAAGAGGTATACAAGGCTCAGAGCCCTTGTTATTGGATACCTTGTCTTTGATGAGCAGTGTGCACTGTGGGGGATGAGGGAAGTGTGCAGTCGTCCGTTGCACCATTAGTTTGAATGCTGCATTAGATGGGATGTTGTCCAGGTAGTGCCTCCATAAAATACTGCCGGTCTTGCTGTCAATCCCAAAGAGCTTAACAGGAAAAAAAAAAAAAATGAAAAGGCTGAGTGCAGGTTTCAGAGAGGCCTAATGGAGTCTATTTATTAATGTTTAATTTTACTTCAGGCCTGCCTAGTCTTAGACAAAATAAACAGAATCTAGTTAGACCACAAGTGTGCAGCGCAGCTCGCCTCTCCTGAACGACTACCAAGCAGTAACCAAGTGAAAGGGTAAGCTTTAGTGTCGTACCTTGCCGGACGCAGTAACCATAACCATCATCTTCTGCAAGTTGAACTCGTCTCTGGACAGGTTCTCGATGGTCACGTCGTTTTTAACTTGGCTGCGAGGTTTCCGTGCGTCGTAGAACAGCTTCCAGAGGTGGGCGATCCAGGCCTGCAGCAGGATGAGCTGAGAGGAGAGCCTCTTCAGCACCATGGACATCAGGCCGTCTACGCATATTACAGCGAGAACACAGATGGTGTTTAATGGCTTTCAATTCATATTTAAGGATTAAATTTGAGAATCACCACCTTTCTCAGAGTGTATCTTGGCAAAACACATGTGTACTTTATAACATTAATAGACTCTATAGATGACTTTGTGTAAAAAACTAGAATACTTATTTAGCAGCATATTTTTGACATAATTAATAAAACTGCGCGAGAAACAAGACAGGAGCAAATTAGTCTTTATAGAAATATTATATGACTGATTCTAAAAGTGAAATCTAGAGCTGGGAGAGGTTGATGAAAAGACGGGTTCAGTGGATGTTTGAGGGATTTTCCAGATGACAGAAGACCCTAACCTAAAGACACAAGCGATCGGGCTTTATTGAAGAAGAGCAGAGAAGTGTGTTACCTTGAATGGCTGAATCCAAGCGCAGCAATAAAAGCGGGACAAAACAAAAGAAAGTGAAGCTAATGCGACAAAATGATTCATGGCCTCAATACATCTTTTTAACTTTTGCAACCTCAAGAATAAATTCAAAAAAACAAAAAAAAAAACACACTTTATTGATTAAGCTTGACAAAATAATTAGAAAGTGGACTGAACTGAAAACTGAAAACAAAATAATACTGAATAATAATCCACAACGGAGATTAACACAACACAGTCAGAAAACTTGAGAGAAAGAAAATCTAGAAGGGATCCTGGTTTGACATTTACCGGCCTTTTTGCCAAACTCTCCCTCCAGCTCTGCCTGCGTTCCTGTGAGGGGCAGATCCACCATTTCCATTGTCACCACATCTGACAGGGCTTCCTCTCTTGTCCACATTACACGCCCTGGAAAACAAGACTCATTATTGTTCTGTAATCATTCATTCCACTTTCCACACCCTGTTACAGTATGCAGTTTGCCTTGATGCTTGCCATGAATTGAATGAATGAATTACCACCCCCCCCTAAAAAATGCTTGTGGAAAGGACCAAATTATGTGTACACTATGAAACCTGAGAGCAGTGGTCAGATGTTGGCAGTATTTATGATGATTAAGTGGTGGAATATACTCAAATGTTACCATGAGGCAAAGCATGGCCCACTACAATCTTTGCATGTTGGAGAGATGTACTGAATCTGGACAGCGAAAACAATGAGGGCTGGAATCAAACGTATCACGCCATTTCAACTGCTGGCTATTGGCTATCTATTAATTCCTTGTGATTATCTGCAAACCACAAACATGCATAATAATACCACCCTCCAGATATTAGCATAGTTGTGGGATCTGGTCAAATTAAATTCCTGAAAAAAAAAAAAAAAAAAAAAAAAAAAGATCTGCTTATTTTGTCTGTTATTTTATTGCTTTGAGAAGGATTTAAAAATATTCTGACTTTGGCGCCACTCAGTGGCCAACAGCAGTACATGCAAATACCTCAGATTACATTAACCAGCGCAGACTGGCAGAGTCTTTCACACCCTAACAACCAAAACCTCCTGTTTTTGCCTTCCATACCTGGCTGTTGTATGAAAGTGAGCGTGTGGTCTTCTGTCTGCACCATGACCCTGTAGCCAACAGAGTCATCTTTCTTCAGGAATGATTGTACATACAGCTGAAAGACAGAATAAGAACGACATACATTGCGTTATGTTACAAAAAGACAACAATGTATGCATGAAAAGCATTGTTAACATCCTAATGCTAATAATGCAAGGATTTGAAGAAAATTTGGGAAATTCAGCCTTCCAGCCAGCACAATATTCCTGTGTTCACTCACCTTCTCTGGTTTTCCACCATTAGGATCCATATTAAAAATCAGGGTTGTGTCTAGAAGTCGGCGCCCAGTTTCTGCACTAAAGAGGTTAAGACTGCAAGCCTGAGGAAGAAAACAGATGATCTTTCACAATGCTCCATTTCTTTCATTTGATTTTTAAATACATATTAAATACAATTCAGACTATTTCAAGTATACCTTATAGCATTATTTCCAAAGGGCACAGGCACATATAAAGCCTGATTAAAAAGTGTTTCTCCGCTTGAGTGTCACACATTTGATCTGTTCATCGAACTCAGTATGTGGATAACACATGAAGCACGCAAAGAGACAACCAAGACTTAACAAATCTGACCAATCTGTGCAATTTCACATTAACTCACAGTTTTATTCTTGGGTGACATGACAGCAGCAACAGTCTTCTCTCCAGTGGTTGCAAATGAAGTCAGCATGGCCTATGAATCAAGAGTGTGCCATTAACAAATTTTACAATTTCTTAAATCATCACACTGAGATTTGCTAGTTTTAAGTGAAAACTATAATCATTGTTGGAAAAAATCCAGAGCTTAAAATATTATAACTTAAGAAAATATTGTGAATTTTGCCTTATTTATAAAGGCAAAATTCACAATATTTTCTTATAAATAGCCTGTAAAATTCCTTCTGTTGACGCTACCCACCCATTTTCTCATGATGTTCAAATATTTGAGTAAGAGAGCCAAGTGACATTTACATTTTAGGCATACAACTGAAGCCTTTATCCAAGGGTGACTTAAAGTACAATAATTGCAATACTGGAATAAGCTAACATTTTTAGTAGTCTGGATTTAAACTGTCAGATCATCTTAATGAGGCGTGAGACAGAAGTGCAAGGTGGAGAAACAGTTGCTTACAGGCTTGAAATCCCTCAGTGTGACTATCTGACCATTGTTGAGCTGGAGAAGCAGGTGGTGTTCAGGCCCAAGCTGAAGGAAGAACTCTGACAGCGGCTGCCGGGCTGGGTTGGGCTGAGTGGAAACCAGCACTGGATGGAAGTCGGGTGTGACTTCAAGTCCCAGTGACTAGGAAAACACAAATGGTAGAACAATGTAAAAAATGGCAAAACATTTATGCAGAGAAGAAGCGGTGTAAACAGAGAGAGAACTCCGATGTGTAGGAAGAGAAAAGAGAAAGAAATGGACAAGAGCAGAGGTCATTTTATTAAGCAGAAAACATTTTGATGGAGAGATTTTTCTGATTTCGTTTGGTGGATACCTGCAGGGGGATTTGGGTCATCTGTGACTGGGCGTGCAAGTCAAGCATGTAGAGGGATACAGTTGCAGAGTCCACACATGTCAACATCCCCTGACTGACCACTGCACAGCTGGCCTGTATGTTGGACAGCCATGGAGCTTCCACTGAGATCTGAATAACAACAACGCAAGCAAAGAAGTCAGAAATATGACCAACCAATGCGTTGGTTTACTTGAAAAATATATTTTATATATTCAATAAAGCATCTATATTCTTGACACTGTTACTATAAATCAGGATTACCTGCTTGATTATCTCTCCATCCTCCACACTGTAAACAACAATTGCAATGTGGGAATTAACGACTCCCAGTACATACACTTCACCATTTCCACCAGAATACACAGTCTGGTAATCCACTGTTTCACTGTAAAGACAAAAAACACACAGAGTTATACTATAATTTTTATAATGCCAACCTTGATCATAAAACACAAATAATGTGTGCCTTTATATCCCAAACATTTCTGCTGCTGAAATACAGCTGTTGCTATTTTCTCTGTCCTGTCCTGTGTCCATTCATTATTTTCTTTAGATCTACAAAGAATAGTCCATTAATCAATCAAAAGAAAATGAATACTGTTTTGATAACAGGTTAATCATTTAAGTCATCTTTCAAGCAAAAATGCCAAACTTTTGAAGGGTTCCAGGTTCTCAAATGTGATCATTTGCAGCTTTTCTTGGTCTGACATGATGGTAAATTGATTATTTTTATATTTTAGAGTTGCAGCCCTACATTTTTATTTGATTTTTCCATATGTCACTTGCATATGTTTATAAAACAAACTATTCTTTTGTATCCTACATATTACTAATATTTGGATACCTTTACTTCAAATGCATTACTATTATTCCCCCAAAATATACTGCATTAAAGGGAACCACTGCCAGCATCTTGTGATATAGATGGTATTTTTTACAAAAGCATTCAAGCTGACAAAATGCTTAATTTCAGGGTGGACATTTTGTTAATGAAGACGGACTAATATTAACAGTACACAGAAAAATAGCATGCAATGTAGCAATATAATTTTTATTTGTATATACTGCATATATATTTTTATTTCATCTCTCTTATCCTTTTCTTCTTTCTTTTCTCCCTCTCCTTTTCTACAAATATTTATTTCATAATTTAACTGGAACTAGACCTCAAAGAATCCAAATTTCACTGCCTTCATTGTTGCCACCTGCTGTGCTACTGTGCATGTGACAATAAAAGCTCTTGAATTTTGATCCAGTAACATAAAGAAAACACGGCCACTTACCTTTCTGGAAGATTCTCTATCCATTTTTGGTGACCATTAGAAAGATAATGGAGAGAGATGGCAGTTTTCTTCAAAACAGCCACGTGTTTCACTGTGTCTTGCTGTCCAACTAAACAAGCTGCCTGGAAACTAAAAACATATCACAAAAGCAATTTTTGATCAGTTTCATTTTCATTTCAACATTGGATCAAAATAAGGACATTAAGACATTAAGTGCATAACCACTGTCAGTCAAGATAGTAATCACCTGCCAGAGTCAAGCACAATCTCCCAGTTCAAACCACCAACATTCATCTCCCAGGAGCGCAGAAGGCGGCCGTTACCAACCACCAGCACCGCATCTAGGACACAAAAAACAGTTTCATGAATTATCTGCGTTCAGTAAAGGAACTATAAAGCTCTGTAATGCAATGACAAAAATCACCTTGTCCATGTTGCAGAAGAGCGTCAATGTTTCCCTCTGGCCCAGTCTTATCCACATGTCGCCAGACTGTAACAGACATTGTATAAGCAGTCATTTAAGAACAAGCTATGTCAATTTATGAAGCAATTGTGTACTTGGCCCAGTAGGACTGCCTACTACGACAGATTAACACAATACTTACAAAGTTCTCCAGTCCTGGTATTAAGTGCAGCAAAAACGTTCTTCTCAGTTCCCACAATCACCTTTTTGGATGATTGCAAATGTGTGTCGAAGTGGGCAAAGCGAACCTTGCCTACATATTGCTGCCTCCTGTGAATCACAGTGAACAAGGTGTGAGGGGGTCAACAAGATAGTTTATGGGATCAGATCCCATAGATCAAGAGGATGGTTACAATCCTTTCCAAATGCTTAGAAATACATTTAAAGTCCCACTCCACTCAAAAATATGTTTCTTCTTGTTCTGACAATTGAAGGTTTGAGCTTCTTCTAGAAGGCTTTTTTTACATTCATCTGCTGGAAAGTGTAACGTTTCTCTGAGCTCATTGTAAATCCAATTTGGAAGCCAATCGTGGTCCAATATTCAACTTATACAAGTGTGATGTGGAAACTTGTAGCCTCCAGTGCACAAAAACTGAGAATGGACTTTACAGTGAAGTAGGAGACATCTTGTGTCCAGCAGTTAAACTTCTCAGATGAAAGACATTTATATATTCATAGATTCAGAGTTTTTAATGAGTGAGAAGGAGTAAATGTAATTTTAAGTATTTTAACAAGACAATTGAACTTTTTTTTGCGGAAAAAACACATCAGACACACATTATTATTCAAAGTAGAGTATTTTATATACAACTTAAACATGTCTGAAGGGGATTTTTAGATGAAATAAATATTCTACAGCTCATTGAGATTACTAGACCCTTTGTTTCATCGCTGACAAACTCGGCACCTGAAGCAAACTATCAGATGTAGTTTCTTGCATTTTTAAATAAAAAAGTATATCATTATTTGGCCTGTTCTCCCACATAAAGACCGGGTTAGCTCAAACAAACCGGGTCGCAGCTAAGAGCTGTGACAGGTGTTAGCACTAGCATCTCCACATTAAAACATTGGTCTAACGTTAACTAGCTTACATGTTTTATCATTCGCTAGTTTCCTCTTACCAGTCAAATTTTCCGACTTGATCCTCAAACACAGCCTCGACAGTGCAGCATAAAACTATACATTTCAGGAACAACAAAATTAGCTTTGCCATTGCAGCAGTAGCTTTGGCTTGCTCTTCAAGGGAAGGCGGAAGTCGGAAGTTGTCGGGCTTCCTCTTTGTGTTGTGACAGATGAGTGTCGCCCCCTACAGGTGAGGAAGACACATGGCTTCGATAAATGTCCTGCAATGGTGGTGCAGCATGAACAATGGACTTAAAACAGACAAAAACCTGTTTGAAAAAATGTTTTTCTTTCACATGCTGGAGGCTGTGTGGAGAGAAAAATGCAGATCACGGCCATATTTTCTGGGAATGTATGAAAATGGGAAAATATTGGGATGATATATGGGTAGAATTGAAACATTCAAGATTCAAGAGTCTCTTAAGGAGTTTCTTTCAAATGTATTCACAGATTTTACCCAGCTAAGATATGTTTTAAACACTTCAGAAAATATACTGATATCAGTTGTACATTTTGTTGTAGCTCCCCCGAAACTGCTGTTTACTTATTTTGGCCCCTTTGTGACCCTTTAGGAACAACATGTGTATCTTTATCAACAGCCATATTGATGAAAATGTTATATCATTTATATCAGTTATATCACATGTACTGTTTGGAATACTAGAAGATAACTAAATTGAATTTCCAGCTATATAATACAAATCTTTTAATTTTATCGGCTAAATTTCATATTCATAAAAGCTAATTTACAGGTAAAAAGCTGAACTTCTTGGTTTTCACAAAGGAGGTCGAACAGTACATTGATTCAATTTGATTTTTCTCTAATCCAAAGGCTGTGAAAACTATGAATGCCTGTTTTTGTTTAAAATCTTTATATGAACTGTAACTCCCTTTCAGCTCAGAGTTTTTTTGTTTGTGGTTATTTTTTTTACTTTTCTTCTGCAAACCACAAGATGAATATTTTGATATTCTGTATATGATAATTTTCTGGAAGAGGAAATTCGAACTGTTTTTTATGTCAATAAAGAAGAAAAAAACCAAAAAATAAGCACAAAGGAAAAAACTTTTTCTTCAGAAGCAATATCATTGAACAATATCAATGTTATGAATCAGCTTTTGTCCTTTTTTATCTTTTCATGCAGAAATAAATTGGCTTTTAAATTAGAATTTGTCCTATAGTGATTATTGCACTCATTAGAACCCAAATTATTCTGAATTTTTAAATGATAAACCAGAAAAAAAATGAAAAAATGAAACTTCTGTAGGCAAGACAAGGCTTAGTGAACCTATGGTTTTAAGATAGTCTGTTCAGTGAAAATGTAGAAAATGGATGAAATATTTTCTACCTAATTTAATACTTAGTACTTAAGTACTTAGTACTTACTTGGTACTAAGTAATACATCTTTAATTAAAGCATCAAATTCAAAAAATCATGTGTATGGAAATGATTTAGTAAGATTTCAGTGAAAAACAGACAAGCTTCAACTCAAAATAACTTCGTCCAAGCTGTATGTGCAAGGTTAAAAATTCAGTGCCGAGCATCCAGTTAAATTTGACACTTTCTTCCTTTTCCAAAACACTATTTGTTTATTGCTGTCACAGATCACAGTGATAAATAAGGCTGGACTTTCTGCTGGGTTGTTGGGGTTGAATAAAGTCCTGTTGCTATTATAAAGATGATGCAATAACTTGATAAACCTTTCTGAGATGTACTGTAGCAAAGAATATTATGTACTGTGATGAATTCCTTTAGAATATAAAGAATCTAGTGTGCAAGGTTGAACATATTACATTGAACCAGTACTGATCCAGTACGCATTGCAGTCAACAAGGTCTAATCACTGATTGGATAACAGCCAAGCCTATTTGACTGTTATCCCATCAGTGATGAGATAACAGTGATGGGATATTACTCCAAATTTCACTGAAATCTATCCAATCTGCTTGATACACACATACTATTTATTTACAAAAATGTTAAAAGAGCCATGATTCTACATATTTCCTTCTATAATCAAAAAATAAAATAAACATTGTTTAACTGTATACTTCAATGGGAACAATCTAAAGGAGTAAATCAAAAAAGTGACCTGTATGGGGTGTATTATCTAGCAGTATTTGACATATCTCCCCTCTGGTAGTTTCCTCACCCTCTCTGTCACACTTATGTCACTGTGCAACAACCCTTAAACACTCTAATACCCACTGTACCTACAAATTATACATATTTATTTTAGTCTTAAACACAAAATTTCATTAATTACTGTTATTTGAACAGGCTGTAGATACTGTACATAACCACCTACTATATGTATATAAAGTAATATGTCATTTTTTGTTTACCATTTAACATTTATCTCATCACTCTTCACCTCTGTGTACTATTTGTATCCTGTTTACAGTTCAGAAACTGTTTCACCTGTATACAGTCATTCCTTGTGTATATTTTTGAAGATTGTTGTGTTGTTATTCTGTGTAAGTACACCGAGAGCCACTAAACGAGTCAAATTCCTTGTATGTAAACAAGGATGTATGTATTGTGTGTAAACATACTGGGCCAATAAAGATGATTCTGAATCTGATAAGAGTGACAGAAAAAAAACTGCATTATTTTATTTTTATGTACAAATTAGGAATAGTTTTATTAGCCTTTATTAACCTTGTGGGGAGATGTTGTCCCTTGTATGACATGGTGTCCTTATTTTAACAGTGTTACAAAAGAGTGCACATACAGTATACATGGATAAATCATTAATTATATCAAACAAACAAGCAAAGAAACATATTGACGGAAAAGGTGGAGGCTGAAGCTTTAGCTTATCAGAAAAAACAAACAATACGATAGTCCTAAAATACAAAATCAAAAGTTTCATTCACCATTATGTTCATACTTCAGTTTTATATTTGTTTACTGTGTTACTTTTGAACACTTTTTTAACTCCCTGTCACAGTTCTTCCCCAAATTAACCCCTTTAACAGTTATATATCTATTCTTTATATTTGTCCTAGCCCTTGCTCTTTTAAACATACATTTTCCCCTGTCTGATGTTCAGTAGACAGTCAGGAGGTCACTGTTGTCGGAGTGTGAGCGCCCCCTATGATTTACTGGCCGTTTCTTCTTCCAGCAGCGAGCTTCTTGTACGGGATTTGAAGATGGCGTCGAGCGGAGGAGATGGGGAGCACGAATGGACAGCGGCAGTACGGCCGCTTTTATCGGCTTCATACACCGCTTTTGAAACGAAAGAGCTACCTCAGCTTATTGGCTCTATAATCAACAGGTAACCGGTTACGTGTCAATTAATTGCAGGCCTCTATTTGCTCGATTACTGGCCGTGTCCACTCTGGAGTGAGCTAACTAACTCAGCCTGGTTAGTGAAGTTAGACGGGAAACGTTACTTAGCTTAGCTTAGCTTAGCTTAGCTAACATTAGCAGCTAGCCACTGTTAACCTACACTGGCATCCATTCAGTTGCTGACGCTAGCTAATATGCTAGCGTTAGCTAACTTACTCAAAATGCTATTAAGCGTAACCTGGTATTGCAATGCAGTATCAGTTTGAAACAAAGCACTTTGTAAGATTGGTGGACATTGCTGTTCAATGTTCAGCTTTGTAAACGTTAGCCAATGTCGCAGTGTAACGTTCAGAAAATATGCTTCATCATTAGCCAGGAAGCTAACTAATGGGCCTTCTAGTTGGACTCAATAACGTAGCGTTAACGCTGAAATCGGTCCAGCCACAGTATTATCTGACATTGTCAGCTAAATACAATTCAAATTGTATGCTCAGCTTGTCATATCTAGACCACTCTGTGCATGTCAATAGACAGTTTGTGCATTAACTGGTTAGAAGGCAGCCAGTCAGTATAGCGTTATCCGCTGTAAACATGTCTGTGGTTGGGTTGAAAGTAGGCGGGGACCTTGTACTTTCTCCTGGTGGTCGCCTTTAATGCATTGTTAATAAAACGATAACGTGGCGGTGCTGCTGCTTTGTAATTAAATGTAACATTAAAACTAAAGATCTTGCGGGGTAAACCGACATGGTGCTGTTAAACCACAAATATTCTGGTGCAGCGCCTGTCACGCAAGGGGAACTTGACTTCAGATAGGGGTGTGAACAGTAATGCATAATCAATATCAGGGACCTTTCGTTAATTTTTGTCGTAAAACTAGGTAGTATATGTACCTGTAAACTACAAATGCATACATCACCATGGAGAGATTATCAAGTCAGTACCTATAGAGTAGCCAGGTTGTCACTTGACACCCTTGTTAAGTGATGAGATCAGCTGATCTCCCTGTGCATTCATGATGTTTGTTGGTTTCATTTACTGAAGCAACTATCAAACTGCACACAAAAGCGCTGCTGCTATGTGGCATGTTAGTTTCGTTTTCAAATAAAACCTCCAACCAGGAAGCATTACAAGTCAAACTGCTGTTTGGTTGCATTCTCCTGTGAGGTGTTTTTTAACCACCCTCATAGTCCATTATGTCCAAGATGTTAAATAAACTCTGAAAATGAAATGAAATATCAGTTGCCTTCGTAATAATAATGTAGGAGAAAATGTAGATGCCTGCCCTTTTAGTTCAGTAAACTAAAAAACAAAACAGGTGTTTAAGTAGAGTACATGAACATATCAAACCACCCCTAAAATAAGCACCATGAGACAAGTTCTATTGATATCAGCAGAAAAAGAGATGGTTTATGTCTGATTAGGTGTTTGCTTAAAACAGAACGTATGTGTCAGTGGGCTGGTTAACCTTGTGGACGTTAAAGAAGTACACTGAGATTTCACATCACCAAATGTTCATGTTACTGCATTTTTGTTGTCAGTAGTATAATTGATTTTTATTATTTTACGTACAGTGTTTATGATGGTCATTATTTTTAAAGTCATTGTTGATAATGTACATCATTTCTTTCAATTATAGATTGCACTTGGCTGTGTTTCGAGAAGAAAAAATTGCTAATACTTTGTCAGCCCTTATTGCATTAAAATCCTGTCACAGTCATTTTCAGTGTTTTGAAAGAAAAAAAAAATCTTCTGAGTTACTAATTTATCACCTATGCCTTTGAGAGGGTGGGTTGGTTCAATATAGTTATGACTATTCTGATGCTCGCTCTTTAGCTACAGTTTAAAATGTAAAGCATGTTTTTAGCAGTATTTCATTGACCACACAAGAGCTTTCAGCATCCTGAGAATGAGTTAGATTATGCTGAGTGATGCAAAAGTAGTTTGACATTTTTTAACATAAGTGTTGATGTTTACAACTGGACAGTTTTGTTGTCAGCATCAGGGGTGACTTCACAGCAACACATTTGTGTGTGTGTTGTGCTATTGGCAGAGTTGTGTACTGGTCATAATGAAAAGCAAAAATTAAGGTCTTTCCATTATTTACCATAGCCATATTGCTAATTTTAAAGCATCTGATAGCAGAAACTGTAAACAATTCTGAGTGATGAATAAGAAAATATGATGGACTAAACAGTAACAGTCATACCATTATAGTCTCTTTCAGAGACTGATTTTAGAAATTGTATGGGTTGGGAATTAATTGGGAGCCCTTCTTTTCTCTCACCCAAATGATGTACAGCTTCTTTGTGGTCAGTAAACAAATGCCTGCCCAATCAGCAGTACTTTCTTTGGAGCCTTTTAGGGGGAGTTGGACAAAAAACAGATTGTGTTTACTAATTTTAGAATGCTTTAGCAGAGATGCATTAAGTTGTGTTGGTGACTGTGGATACTTGGAACTGTGTATTGTCATGCTGTGGCACAATGAAGTGATTTTGTACTGGCACTTGAGCAGATTGATGTACTGGAGGCTGCAGAAAAAGTCACTGTTACATGGAGTATAGATAAGGAAAAAAGCAGACTTGGTGTCCCCGTGAAGGACTTATGCTTACAGCAAGTATGCCACACAGGTCGGTTTCCAGCAACACAGGCTGTCTTCCTTCTGCCTGGAAGTATGTGATCAGATCACAGATTGAATAGATGTCATTTGGCTTGGGCAGTTTGTGCCTGTTCTGTATCAGCAGAAACTTTACATCAGAGTTGTGGGTTTCCATGTGTTGTTACGGCACAGACAGGCTCATCTTAACTGCATAATTAACCACAAACTGGTTTTCCCTGGTGGCTACTGCAATTAGCCGAAGAGCAGATCTGTCAGACATTTTAGAAAGACTGCATAACCATGTGCCAGGGCCATTTTGATCCTCCTGTTATTCATGTGGGAATACATTTATCACAACTCAAGGCAAATTATCATGGTTTATGAAATGTGGCTAAATGAATACAGGTGTGCCTATACAGTAATATTTTGTCTAGGACAGCATGTGTCGGGAGGTTTAATTTTTGATCATTAGTTACCAACTCCCCAAATGGTAACAGATATACAGACACATCTAAATTAATCCAAAGTTAATATAGTATAAAACACACACAGTCACACCAGTTCACTTATCATCATTTGCATAGTGTTAATAATGCCAAATGCCAAACAAAGGTAATTATCAGTTCCAGATCAGGATTTTTTTCTAGATCAGCAATTTTAGCAAATAATTGTCTGGATTGAAGGATGTTATCTAAATGTTGCAAAATGTCATAAGTGATACTATGTTCAATAGTGTTTCTAAAACATCATGTCATTGTCTCTGTCTGTTCTGTCTTTCCCTTCTGTCTTCTCCAGAAAGAAAAATGTAATAAAAATGTACTATTAAAATAATATTTGACGTTGTATAATGAGATATTCTGCTTGTCATTTGCAGTGAATCAGACATTCTGCACCACGACAAACAATATGAGCCTTTCTACTCATCGTTTGTGGCACTCTCTGCACATTACATCACCACAGTATGTGGACAAAGTATGTATCTTTCATTTTCTCTCCAGTGTAATAATTAATAAATTACTACTGTTATTTTATATGGCATGTTATAGGTTGTGTTTCTTCCAGTCAGCGAATGTTTTGCTCTGTCTCTCTAGTACCGAGAAATCAGTTGCTGTCGGTTGCTGCAGCATGCAAAGTATTGATTGAATTCTCATTACTGCGCCTGGAGAACCCGGATGAAGCATGTGCAGTGTCACAGGTGAGAGGAACAAACAATAGTGGAAATTGTAATGCTGTGTGACTGAATTCAACAATAGGTCAGTTTTAAGGAGATAGGAAGTTTACACCAGCCACTGACAAAATGCAGAGTTTTGCTCCATTTGTCCCATCATTTTTGTTGTATGTTAAATAGACATTGATTTGCTTATCTGGTCATGTCTGTCAGTTTTTTCATTTCTATTTAAAAGGACATAATTTTTAAACTCACCTGTTGAATCAAGTGTACTGTTTATTTTTCTTCAGAAACACCTGATTCTTCTAATAAAAGGACTTTGCACTGGCTGCAGCAGACTAGATCGCACAGAAATCATAACTTTCACTGCTATGATGAAGTCTGCCAAGTTGCCTCAAACTGTCAAGACCCTTTCAGATGGTAAGTGTGCCTCAACAAACAATACAAACAATACTTTACTGCTTATGACACAACACTACTGGTAGTAAAATGATTAATTTATTTAAAAACAAAAATCATTCAAAATTGGGAAATACAGCGGCCCCATTGGTAAATCAGTTTTGAGTCATGACTTATATAATGGTATTTATTTTATTGGTTCATTATGTTCCTGTATTGACTGGTGTACAGATTGTTCAGTAATATTGTTGTCATTTACCCATACTGGGGCTGTAAAAATTGACAGTATAATCCCATAAGCTTTGGTATGTGACAGAGAAAATGTTTCCTTTTTTGTTTAATAGTGGAAGATCAGAAGGAGGTGCCCAGTTCTGTGAGCCCAGAGCTTCGGCAAAAAGAAGTACAGATGAACTTCTTTAATCAGCTGACTTCAGTTTTTAACCCTGACCTTACCACCATCTTGGCCTCCCCATCAGCAGCACACATGCAGGCAAGTGTTACAGACACCTGAGAGCTGCCCTACTCCTTTAGGAATCGACAGCTAAAGCTAATCACTACAACTGTGTTCAAGTTTCTCCTCTTCAGTGTTTTCACTGAAAATAAACCTTTTATTTGCCGCATTTGAAACAGCTGTTCTATCACTGCATTGATGATTGTAATTAAAATTATTATTTTTTTCAACTGTTTTTCTAATTATAGGCTGAGAGTGATTGCGACGACCAAACCACAGATCAGTCCGTTCAGGCCAAAATGAAAAATGCCTTTGTCTCTCAGAATGTGTCAAGCTTACAGGAACTTGGTGAGTAGTTGTTGTTTGTTGGTTTATCAGCACTAAGTTTACAGTTATACTGTACATATGTTCATTTCAAAGTTTTATTCTTGATGTTTGTGTTGAAGCACGTTGAAAGATGTTTTTTTGTACAAAGTCTGATATTTTAGAAAGCCACCATTAATTAATATGCATGAAGAATTACTGAGAAATTACTGGAAAATGTTTCCAACGCAGCCACTTGAAGTAGTCACCTCTTCTGACATTGTTTTCTACTAAGTGATTTCAAAATTGAATGTTAAATGGGATTTTAAGGCTTCTCGTTGCAATTTGCTTGTGTTGCCACTAAATATATAAAAGACTGACACACACTGTTTTTAAATGTGAATCATCCATCACCTTTCAGCAGTATCCTGCTGGTTTTATTACAGAATCTTGGTTTAGTTTGTTTTCTCTCAACTGTTTCATGCCATGTGACAGTCACAAGTGTTAATTTTACACTGCCATTAGTGGAAAAATTGCACTCTGGAGCTCTAAATCTTTTAAGACCCACTGAACCTGCCAAAGTACCTTTTGCTGTTGACATTGCAAAGTAACATTTATTTTTCTCATTTTGTTCTGTTCTTAACAGAGCTAATAGTTTTTTTTCCCCCCATAATTTGTCTTCCCAGGTGGGTCTGAGAAGTTGCTACGAGTGTGCCTCAACCTGCCCTACTTTCTACGCTACATCAACCGTTTCCAGGATGCTGTATCAGCCAATTCCTTCTTTATCATGCCTGCCACAGTGGCTGATGCCACGGCTGTCCGCAATGGGTATGTTTTAAAATTAAAAATACAAAATAAAATATGTACTAGGTTAAAATGATCCAATGTCACATTTTAGTATAATAAAGGCAGTATAATCTGTTTCTGTGTGTATTTGATAAATGTTTGGAAAGCCCCCCCCCCACCCCCCCAACATAAAACTAACGTTCCATACTTAAAACCCATACCCAGATTTCATTCACTGGTGATAGACGTAACCATGGCTCTGGACACACTTTCCCTGCCTGTACTGGAGCCCTTGACACCAGGGAGATTACTGGATATGACTGTGCTGGCTTTGAGCTGTCTCTATGCTGGTAGGTGATAACGCTCGATGGGTAAGCTAAAATTATACTGTCCAGTTATTAAAACTGCGATAACCTTCAAAAAAAAAACAATGAGGAATTGTAGAAGGGACGGTGATACCAGTTTTCTACAAACAACAACCTCAATAGATCATAAAGCAGTGCAGTAATAAGACGTTATTATTGCACTGTACTGGTTACTGGTTTTTACCCTATTTAATCAACAATGGAATACAACAACTTTATTTTCATTATTTAAATAAATCCATTTTTCCTGTTTAGGTGTGAGTGTGGCCACTTGCATGGCCATTCTTCAAGTAGGTAGCGGCTTGCAGCTTCGCTCTGCCTCCACTGGGACTAAAGAGGAGGACTATGAAAATGACGCAGCCACAATTGTCCAGAAATGTGTGAGTATTATGAGTACAACATTCTTGATGCATTAGTTTTGAAGACATAGTTTGGTGCTACATAGAAACTATTCTCTAACTTGTATGTTTACATGGACCTAGAGTAAGTGTTTACTTCAAATAAATAAAGATTTGTGGGAAAATTAAAATTTGTTTTCTGATTGGGTCTATGTAAAGGTGATGGTCTCAAATCTCTTCATCTCAGGATATCATGTGTACCTTAACAAGATAAAATTATATATTTAAAATGGTAACAAGTACCAAATTTGTGTTTGCAACAGCTGGAGATCTATGAAATGATTGGGCAAGCCATCAGCAACTCCCGTAGAGCTGGAGGAGAGGTGAGTACCAGATTTGAGTGCTATGGTGGTAATGCTGCTTAAAGAAAAAGAGTAATACTAGTTCAGTGCTGTTTGACTGAAATTCAAGAATTGTGTAATTGTCAAAGGTATTTTGAAAGAGATTGTTGATCTACTGGTGATAATTTTTGTACATATTTGTGTTCTGCAGCATTATCAGAACTTCCAGCTGCTTGGAGCCTGGTGCCTTTTAAACAGCCTGTACCTGATTCTCAACCTGAGCCCCACTGCTCTGGCGGATAAAGGGAAAGAGAAGGATCCCTTGGCTGCCTTGCGTGTTCGGGATATTGCTGCTCGCACCAAGGATGGCGCAGGATCGCCTAAACTGGGTCCCGGCAAAGGGTAAAGTGAATATGTTTCTAGTGTCACTGTGGGATCAATTTTGTCTGTCCCTCTTTGTCAGTTATGCAGGTTTTGTATTTTGTTGTAATTGTAGAAGTGGGCAGTGATAACTGCAGTTAGGTCTCTAAAATTGTGCCCCCCAGTAGGTTTAAAGAAAGGCCTGCATTTAAAATTAGACCATGTGATGTATAGAGTGAGTTTATAGGCCAATTTAGAAATAAACAGGACTAAGAGTCTACAGCCATGCCACTGAGCTCTGTAAGGCTGTATTTAAAAGGGGTGCTTTGAGGCAAATGCTCACATCAGTATGCTTACAAGTATAAGGCTAGCATGTTGTTTAGTTGGTTTAATGTGCCATATTCATCATCTGGGTTTAGCATGTTGGCATGCTAACGCTTGCTGATTAGCACCTAACACAAAATACAGCTGAGGCTGATGGGAATGTCATTAGTTTTACATGTATTTGGTCATAAACCAAAGTATTGGGTAAAATGAAATTTTGACCGGATGAAAACTTAGGGGATTAAAGTTACTACTGTTCATTTTTCAAAAACATTAATGTCTGTACCAGATGTCACAGCAATTCACCCAATAGTTGAGATATTAGAGATATTTCAATAAAAAACAAAAATGTCAACCTCATGGTGGCACTAAAGGGAAAGTCAGAGGATTACCAAAGTCAGTATGATTCATTGTCTGATAACTATAAATGTCTATACCAAATTTTGTGCCAATCCATGTAGTAGATAGTTTATTCTTTAAGAATCTTGAATATCTGTAGCAGATTTCATGGCAGTTCATCCAACAGTTGTTGAGATTTTTCAGTCCGGACCAAAGCGGTTCAGCCAAAAATAGATAATCAACTGTTTTTTTTTTTTTTTAATTTTTTTTTTTTACTTGTAATACTTATTTTATTTTATGTTCAAGAAAAAAGGTCACACTTGAAAAGTGATTCATGTGCATTAATTATTTTGTGGTTTTTGTTTTGCTGTTTTTTCTCTCAAGACATCAAGGGTTTGGAGTTTTGTCTGTAATCCTGGCCAACCATGCCATCAAACTTTTGACTTCGCTTTTCCAGGACCTGCAAGTTGAGGCCCTACACAGAGTAAGTAAAGCAACAAACAAATACGGTTACTTGCTGTTGTGTCTTTACATTACATTAAAATGAAAAAGTGGCTAATAAAATGTGAGCCTTCAACCTGTTCTTTGAACAGCCAAAAAACATCCTGTGCTTCAGTCAGGCTTAGTTCTCAGTTGTGTTGACCAGATCATGTCCCATATTTCACTGTTAACAAAAAACAGACACTGGTTATAAAGCAATTCTACTTTATGAATTTAAAGGTGCAGTGTGTAGAATTTAGTGGCATCTAGCAGAATGGATTTGGCAGAAATGGAAGATAATATTCATATGTATGTTTTGATAGTGTATAATCACCTGAAAATAAGAATCGTTGCTTTTGCGTTACCTTAGAACGAGCCCTTTATATCTACATAGGGAGCGGTTCCTCTTCCATGGAGCCCGCCATGTTGCACCGCCATGTTTCTACAGTAGCCCAGAATGGACAAACCAAACACTGGCTCTAGAGAGGGCCTTTCACATTTTTCGTGAGTTTCGCAGCCACCGTAGGTTCTCCTACACGCTTGGAAGGGGAGTGGGAGGGGTATTCAGCTGGTTGCAATCTGCAACCTCACCACTAGATGCCACTAAATCCTACACACTGGTCCTTTAAATCTGAGAAGTCTTTAAGTCTAGAAAATTAAGAAAAATTGCTGAGGAAAGTTATCTTAAAAATTATATGCATGACAAACCTGTGAAGGAACCTTGTATTTCCTGATGGCCATGTTTCTTCATTCTAATCCCTCCCTTCTCCTCCCTGCAGGGTTGGGCAAGTGATGGACCACCAGCTGAGCTCAACATCATGGCACAGAGCACCTCTATCCAGAGGGTCCAAAGGCTCATCGACTCTGTGCCCCTGACCAATCTACTCTTCACTCTGCTTTCCACTTCCTACAAAAAGGTGCAGTCATTTATATTCACCTGTAATAACCTGTAATTTGCATCATTGATATGTGTGTTGTGTTATTAATTTCACTATGGCAATTACAGAAGTGCTGCTTTTGGCAAAAGAGACAAAAGATGGGGGCTGCAGTTCATCTGCAAGCTGCCTGCAAGGAGGAAACCTAATTTCCTCTTTATTTTAATTGGTAAAGGTACTTCCTCTTTTAATTTTCATTGGTAAACTTACATTTGGACCACAGCCTTAGGGCCAGTTTATGCCAGAAAATGACAAAAATGTGTGTATAGCTGTTCCAAAAGACCATAGAAAGGGATGCAACACTGTTATTTTGAAACAAAATTGGAGGCTGATTTGAAAAGAGTGTGAAAAAGTGACTGAAATATTGAGAAATCATAAACTGTTGTTTTTGCTTCCATCAGGCTTGTGTTCTCCAACGCCAGAGGAAGGGCTCTGTCAGCAGTGATGCCAGCGCTTCCACAGATTCAAACACCTACTATGAGGACGATTTCAGCAGTACTGAGGAGGATAGCAGCCAAGGTACTTTATCATTCTGGATTCAAGCAATTACGTCAGCACATAAAGCCTCCATAAAATTGAAAGTTCATGCCAAAAGTATGCACCCACATAGCAGCTTTAGGTTGGCAAAACAAGAGAAGATCATACCTTTGGCTGTTATCTGGACATCACTTTTTACTTCAAACAGATGATACAGCAAACAATACATATTTTGTTCTACACAGCATTGATAATACAGGAACAATAACAAACTTTGAGAATTAAACATTTTTATTCATCTTGAACGGACTAGAGGACTTGGCTGACATAATGGAGACAAAAGCACCTAATGTATTAACCACACACCATGCTTATTAAATAATATGGATTTGCATTTACATATAAAGGCAGTGCAGGAAACGGGGTTTCCAGAAAAAAGAGTACAGGTGGCTATTGGGGTGTTGAATGAAATACTAACTTTAAACATTGTTGATAAAATGATGACTTGGGACATTTTTTTAAATAGCATTGGATATTGCAAGGACTATGTACTATTTATTGATCCAAAGATGTCTCATGATCATAAATGATCAGTTATATTGATAATATAAATTGGATCTAGAATAACTATTTTGAAGTATGACACATTTATGGAACATTAATTGAAGGTATGATCAGGGCATCATCTACGTGCTTATGACTTAATGAGTAAATTGACCAACGAGTCAATATCCTGAAAACTTTGTGTGATGCCCCCAAGGTAGATTTCTCTCCATGACAGTGTGGATGCAGGTGCTGAAGGCAGAGTCATGTTTGTGTTTGATCTCTGAGCTAATGTCAGTGCTGAGCTGTTTCAGTGAAGCAGTGAAGCAGGTGTGCTTTCAGTGGATCAGTCAGTCAGGTTATGGCAGCAGTGAGAGGGGTAAACACATACAGTACACACGCGCACAATAATGTCATTAAAATTTTTGTCCCGTCATCACACAATGACAGTGTAGTTGACAGTGTCTACTATTTCAGCAGAAAGAAGACAGGAGAAGACAAGTGCAGCTTGTGTCTCAGGTCAGCAGTTTTCTGTCCTCGGGTCAAAGACTTCGTGTCCTCTTCACTGTCCTAGATTCATTTTGTTATTGTATGTCTCACAATTTAGGCTATGAGCTATAGCTACATCAGATAAGAAAATGACGGAGCCACAGATGAAGAGCCTTTGGCAAAACTGCCCCTTATCTAAAAGATGCTTTGTGTTGTAATTGACCTGAGATAAATTTGAATGTTTTCTCAAAGAAGGTTCATCTATGGCTCAGTGTGGTTCAAAGGATAATACCAGTGGTGTTATTATGTGGGTACTCCTTGCTGTTTTTTCAAGTATTAAAACCCAAATAACATTTACAGTAACTGACTGACTAAACTTTGCTCTTGGTACGTTAAATAGAAGTTTTAGGTCCTTTTGAAAACTCTCTCCTAAGAAAAATATGTCACTCCTCTGTCACCATCCAGTCTGCCCCTGCCTTGTCCCATCTTTGTTCTGTACAGTCGTTGCAGATAAAGTGGCTTCCAACATTAGGACCAATAATGCTAATGCTTTCATAGGTAAGCTTGTAGCAGATTGTAGTCAAAGTTAAACTTAATTTTCTTGTCCTTTTGGTGATTTATCAATACTGAGGTATATATTTAAAATTAATATAACATTGATTTTTGACATTTTACCCAGCCCTACCTCAGATCTTTGTTCATTTTTTTTCTTTGGCCATCATATTCTTCTTACTTGTCATTGCATTACTGGTCCCACATGTCTGAAATGTTCTCAATACAAAAATAATGTTGAACCCACGTCAAAACAGTGGTATTATTCTTGAATGCAATAAACTGAAGTTGTGCTTGTAAACTATGGGCTTAAACACACTATGCTACGTCTTGCTGTCACCTAAAAAAAGTTATGATTTTTGTATGTTGCATGCAATGTGAATATCAACTTAAAGTGATATTCTTTTAAAGTCTAACAGTAGTTGTTTTTATATTTGAAATAATCTGTAGATACCTCGACTAGCTATGTCTGCAATGAGATGCTTTTCTAATCTGAATTTTATTGATTAATAGCTACTGAACTAGGTAGCCTTGTGGAGCCACCATCCCCCTCTCTGGTGGGGAGGAGCCAGTGTTAGTTTGGGAGGTTGAGCAATATAAACTACATGTGGATGGGCTCCATCTTTACACATAGAACACCAAATCCCTGGATATGGACAGCACTCATTCCTCTCCTGGAGTTGTCCAGGGTGAGAGGCGTTGGGTGGGTGTGGAAAAACTCACAAGCACCTGGCTGATTGCTGCCGTGTTGGAGTTTTCCCAGGAGAAAGAGTTGGTTACCTCTGTGCAAGTGCATTTCATAGGAAGGAAGGCTCTTACTGTTTTCTGTTCCTATACCACAAACTTTAGTGAATATGGCCACCTTGGATTTCCTGGGTGGTGTACTGGAGAGGGCAATGTCTGTGGATTCTTCTGATTGGAAACTTAAACGCACATGTGGGAAATGATGGATAAACCTGGAGGGGGTTGATTTGGAAGAATGGCCTACCTATTCCCCCGTCATTCTGTAAGAAACACACATTATGTGAAGATGATGTGCTGCCTTCGGTCGGGTGAAGAGGAGAAGGGAGCACATATTGAGCGCATACCATGACATAATGCATAATACTAATAACATAATGCACAGCGCAGCTGGTTTAATCCAAAAAATGCGCAATGCTTCCTGCGTTTGGGTTGGATCTAGGTCGGATCACGTTCATACCACAAACAAATCGTACCAGAGTTCATTTGTAACCAAGACCACCTCTTCAACAAGGTCTCGGTCCGGTTGTTTTGTTCCGCACCCGAGTGTGATTGCTGTTTTCACACCTGCCCAAATGAACCGCACCAAGGGGGTAAAGGCTCCAGGGTTCAATTCAACCAAACTAAACAAGGCAGGTGTTAAAATGCCCTATGTGTGCACGTAAGGTAGTTCATAACTGTTCTTGGTAGCAGAATACCTTTGGCCAGAGATATGATTGCCTTCGTAGGCATATAATCAGGTTTGCAGAAGAACACTGAAGAAAGGTGCAGAGCTGTAAACTGATGATCACCTGGTAATGATTAGGACAGGTGGTGGGTGAGGATACCGGACAGACTTGGTAAAAACCCAAAAATGTCTTGAGGCTGAACCAAGAACATCTCATCTTCCTGCATCTGATCTGAGGTTTGGGATGTAGAATTAAAGTGGGCCCTGTTCCAATCCTCTATTGCTGAGGTGGCTTCCCCGAGTTGTGGCCAGAAATTTCTGGCAACCTGATGAGGCAGCAGACCCAAGAACCTGCTGTTGGACCCCAGGTGAAGAAAGCTGTCAAGCTGAAGAATGAGACCTTTTGGACACTGGGCCTCTAAGATTGAGATGCTTTCTTTTCATATGCTCTTAGACAGGAAAATAATTTTAAAATTCTAGTTTTAATTATAATACTGAATGTAACAGTGAATACTAATTTGACAGAATAGAAGTGGACATTCATAATATGTGTTGGTCCAGTTCTCATTTTAACATTTCACTTTAACATCAACGGTTCAGATGCCACATTTAATTTGCAGCTTCATGCTGTGGCTCAGCAGGTAGAGCAGGTCATCCACTGTTTGCAGGGTTGATAGTTCGATCCCTGGCTCCTTCCATTCACATGCCGCAGGCTCAGAAACCCAATTGTTCCCAATGGTTAG
Source organism: Scomberomorus guttatus (assembly GCA_038419695.1). Taxonomy (NCBI): domain Eukaryota; kingdom Metazoa; phylum Chordata; class Actinopteri; order Scombriformes; family Scombridae; genus Scomberomorus; species Scomberomorus guttatus. The sequence continues at coordinate 14,045,123 of CM076449.1, read as the reverse complement.
GCCAGTCTGGCCAGTTAGGCCATGCATGGTAGCTAGCTGCCATCGGTGTGCGAGTAGTGTGTGTGTATGTGGGTAAATTAGGGGAACATTGTAAAGCAATTTGGACAAAAGCGCTATATAAACACAGTCCATTTACCATTTACAATTAGTTAATGTAATGGAATCACATTAGAGTACAGTATTAGTGACGTATTGATAAGACATTTGCAGCTCCTGGTTTCCATACTGCTTCAAAGAGAGACAGTTGGCTGTGTGACAGAATCAACCTCATATTATTATAGCTACATTAAAACCACATAATTTAAACTGAAACAATAAAATAGCAAAACATTTGTTCTAGTTGATGCATGTTGCTAGTGCATAAAAATAAAGCACACAGTGCTTGTGACGTGTTGATTGTAACACAGTGCTCTCTGCTATGTGATAATGCAGCAGTGATGTGTTCTCAGTTCAGCAGATACAGCTTCCATTGGAGAATAACAACACATATATTGCATCAAGTGTGAAGCTGAATCTTTGCATAGTTTGTGTCATTTTTGCATATAGCACAATAGCATGTATAAGAAAGCACACACACACTAACAGAATATAAATGAAGCAAAGACAGCTATGAACTCGGCATGTATCAACCTTGCTTTTTAAATGCCTTCATTTTTAAAAATCTAAATATAAAATGATTTACTTCATTAAGTTAGTAAAAATCTTTATTTAATCTTTATTTATTCTAATTTTCTAAACAGTAGTCATTTCCAAATTCCATATTTCAGAGGAATTCTAGGATTCTGGTCTTGGAGCTACACACAAGATTTAACCAAGCCCCAGCAGGAAGATTTTTTATATTCTTTCTGTGTGAAGTTTTTCCACTTAGCATTGGCAGCAAAGCTTACTTTAGCTTACTTTATTGTCAGCAAAGCTTACTTTAGTTAAAGGCATCTTTCTCTTATAAGGTTAGAAGCTCTGAGAATGTGGAACATTGTGGAGCGGCTTTTTATTTTTTCAGCAACTAGGGTGACAGAGAAACACTACATCATGAGCTCTGTCATTATCATTTCACTATCTGTTGTGATGGAAAGTATATTGAAGGAAAAAGCCTGTTCCTTATTTTTAGCGATAGCAATTAAAAGTGGAGATCTTTTGAGAAAAATATTGTCAGAAGACAAATTATGTAATCTTCTTTAAGTGGATATTCACCAACAGAATGTCAGTATATGTTCACTATGTACTGCAGTCTTTGGCTCTTGTTCACTGCCTGCACATTGTTGTAGGTGTCATGAAATAGTTTGAAGCTTCTTACATTTTGCCGTTTGATAACACCACTACCACTCCACAAATATCATGTAATTCTTTGAACATTTCTTTCCTCCACTCTTAAGAAATTAATATAAATAAATGTGTCTTTCACTCAGATGATGACAGTGAACCCATCTTGGGGCTTTGGTTTGAAGAGACAATTTCACCCACCAAAGACAAAGTAGCTCCCCCACCACCTCCACCACCCCCGCCCCTAGAGACCTCTCCCAGACTCAAGAGCCCCAGCAAGCAGAACCCGAGCGAGAATGGCAACATTCTAGCTGGCCGTAAAGACCCAGAGCTGGTGAGGACATGTTTTGACTGATTTTTATTTACCTGTCTACATACAGAATAAAGTGCTGCTCTAAGTCATGAGTGCATAGTGCAGGTAAAGTTTGTCATTTTAAACAACCGAATAACTCATAACTGTTTATTCCTAAAGTTCCTCAGTTTAGCCTCCAGCATTCTGAACTTCATCACCACCTCGATGCTCAAGTCTAGGAACAACTTCATCCGCAACTACTTGAGCGTGTCTCTAACAGAGCAGCACATGGCTACGCTAGCCAGCATCATCAAAGATGTGGACAAAGATGTCAAAGGTATGCCTGAAGAAATGACTGACAGCTTATCATGAACATGATCTCAAATAGTTAACCTAATGTCCTTTTATTGGCCTGGTAGATAATTATGGGTGTAGACTATAATAGACAGGAATGCATGCTGCTAGATTTAAAGTATTTTCTTTCCTCCTCAGGCTCCTCAGATGAAGTGTTTTCTTTAGCTCTATATCACTTCAACCACACCCTGGTAACATCAGATCTACCATCCCCGGCCCTGCAGGTAAGAGGAATTTCTTTGGATTGCCAGGATCTTCTTCATCTAGAGAAATTGAGACTTGGGACCAAAAATCTGTGATTAACTTAATGTAGTGCATCAAGAAGACTTCGACTTTTAATGAACAGTGTTATAGTCTACTACAATATATTTAAATGCTTAAGCATGGTGTATGCTCACTGGAAAATGCACAGAAGATTAGCCTTACCTCAAAACCTCTACATACATATACAGTTTGCCATTGTGCACCTAATCCTTGATAAGCGATATAGAATTGTGTCCTTTTCAATGCATGATGGTAATTTAAATAATGAGCCTATAATTTAGGAGTTGTTTTTTGATGTCTTATTCTTGTGTCTCTTGTCATTCCCAGAGCACCCTTCTTCAGCAGTTAGGTGTTGCACCCTTTTCAGAGGGTCCCTGGCCTCTCTACATTCACCCTCAATCACTGTCAGTCCTCTCCAGACTTCTCCTCATATGGCAGCACAAAGCCAGTGTGCAAGGAGAACCAGATGTGCCTGAGTGCATGAAAGTCTGGGAAAGGTATGGCAACCATGGCATTTTCATTTGGCTGTTCTGGGAACCTTCCTGGTTTAAATTAAACCTATCAGTTAGGTGTATTGTTTTTCAAAGCTGTTAAAGCTCAACCTTTGACTCATTATGACAAAAAACAACTAGATATATTAGCTAGTGAGCTGTGGTTTGCTATACCAAATCTGAACTGTGGGGAAACACAGAATCTGTACTTGTTGAAACATATACTAGCTTCCATTTACACACAGTTTTTTTTTTTTTTAAACCTGTTTCTCCTTTCTTCTACATTTCCTTTCCTGCTGTCATAGATTTTTGGGAACATTGAAGCAACACACTATCCAGGGTTCTGTTCATGGAGAGGATGACCTTAATGTGGAGCACCTCCAGCTCCTGCTACTCCTTTTCCACAACCTGTCGGAGCGTGGGCGACGGTCAGTCCTCACCCTGGTCACCCAGGCCATCACTGAAGTGGCACAGAGCAGAGACTCTCAGCTGAAGGCTGTGCCCCTCAACCTGGCCCGCCTGTTGTTGGTTTTTGACTACCTGCTGCGCCACTACTCCAAGGCTCCTTTGTACCTTTTTGAACAGGTAAATGCTTATTTTCAAATGGCTGTTGTGTTGTCCTGATGACAAACTGCATAGATTAATCTTGGTTCTATTTATTTGGAAACATTTGTTACTTGATTTTGTACTTTCAAGCAAAATACTGACCTGAAAACACATTCATTTAATAATTCACCAATCAGCAGCCTAAAAGATTTCACCCTGAATATAAAATATAACAGGCTGATTTGTGTAAAAAAATAATGAATGCCTTTTGAGCAGCTACTGGCTTCACATCTTGATAACATGATAGTCAAATGAATAGTATTCCACTTAGTAGTATAAATCATTGTTATTCTAATGCTGAATCTTTTCATAAATGTGATGTGGGACTATGATGACAGGAAAAAAAAAGATTTAGCTTCTCTCTACCATGAATGTTGAATTTATAGGTCCAGTACAACCTCCTCACTCCACCATCCACTGGGCCAAGTTCTATTCAGGAAGGTGGCAAACGCGGCAGTCTCCCTCTTTACTACGGCTTCAAGGAGGTGGAGGAGAACTGGGCCAAACACTGTTCAGCAGGTAAGACTAGGAGTTAAAATGTACTTTTTTAAACCTGCTGGACAGAACAAGACAGTACATAAAAAACTTGTCAACTGCATTTTTTGGCATAAAGATTATCTGAGCAGTGGTTTTCTACCTGCAAAGATTTACCAGTGTTCACGTTGCTGGCAGTAATCACCCAACATCAACAACTTGCACACGTGTGTTTTATATTGTCTGTGTTCTTACTACTTATCTGTGAAGAAGATGTGGCTATTCCTGTTGGTACTAGATGACAAAATAATTTATTTTTTCCACCTTATTTAGATTCAGTTGTCCAGCCCAAATTCTACTGCGTTTTGTCCCCTGAGGCATCTGAAGATGATATCAGCAGACTAGACTGCAAGGTGAGACTTGGACCTTTGTTATACCTTTTTTATGAAATGTTTTTATTCATACAGTGATGTGACCAGAGTCTTGGAAGTGTGTGTTGTTAAGGTGGTGTATTTTTTAGATATATATATATATATGTATATTTCCCTGTTCCCTTTTTTCTGGTAGGTCTTTCCTAAGCTGTTCAATGGAGCAGTTAAATACGATGAACTGTATGCGTGGCTTATCTCACTCCTGGCAGCAGGCTCCCAGTTTGACACAGCAAGAAGACAGGAGAGCAAGCCCATCACTCCTATGGTGAGAACAAACCACATGAGCAAACCATGAACTGTGTAAACAGGGTAAACAGGCCCGAGATGTAGGTGGCATCACAGGCCTGCCTGCACATCCTGAATGCACTTCAGTTAAAAGCCTTCCTGTGGTTTGATTTTGAATGTGAAGCACCACCAGGAAGCGTTAAAGAGTAACTACACACTTAAATTCTGCTAGCTCCTTCCACCCCAGCATATTTTAAAAAATGCAGCAGAGGACTGCACAGGACAACAACTGGGGGGGCGGATGTAGCGTCATGGCTACGTAGTGTGTGATGCGGGGAGGTAAGGGGACACCGGCCAGAGTGACCTACTGACAGTGTGACAGAGACTGACCACCACTCAGTGCGTGTCCACGCTGGAAACAGAGAGTTTGCTGGAGCTTTGACAGTCACTAGAAGCACATTCATGGCCCTTTTGTAAACGTTTCTGTGTGGTACCTGTGTGTTGTGGCTGAGCTAGCAGCTCTACTGTGAGAGGCTCTCTGGTGTGTGTATGTGGGGGGGGTCAGTATGTAGCTGTAGCCCTGCTGTTTATTGTGATTAGCATTATCGTCATCAGCCCTGAATATCTTGTTAAGCTCTGAATATAGTACAGTTAGTTATTGGTGGGCACATGTGTTGCATTTACTGCCACAGAAAAGGAATAAATCTTTGGGTTATTTGCATAACCATGGTTCTCTGAGTAGCATGATGTCGCCCCTCTGCCTCCTTCCGCTTGCTAACACTACCAGCAGCTCTGTGTGAAAGGCACAGACTGAGGCTACAGTTAGCCAGTGTTGAGATATTTATACTTACCGTGCAGCTGATATGAAATATACCTCAAAATCTTGCCTAATGCGTCACAATTTGGCAGGGGCAGAGAATTCAACTGAACTGAATTTTTAAATTCAAGCAGACAGAAATAAGCAGATTTTGAGCAGAAAAGGTTTTTTCAGAATATGTGTGTTGTTGGAAAAAATCATCTGTATTAACATCATATGCCAACATAGACCAATGTTATTATGTGTACAGTATAAAAAAAACATTTAGTGTGTAGTTACTCTTTAAAAGATTCACAATTTTCAGGTCTGTCTTAAAACAGTAGTCTGGTTTTCATATGTACATGGAAACAGGTTTTGTTTGCTGTGATGATTCCTCCTGTTCATACCATTCAGAGATCCTAATGCGCTTCTAATGTAAGTGATGGGGACAATATCCACAGTCCTTAATCTGTGCAAAATGTATTTCAGAGTTTATCTGAAGCAAATATAAGGTTAAAAATTTTAGAATTTAATTTAGAAAAAATAAGTGGGTATCTTCCGAAGTTAGAATCTTTTTTTTAAGATTATTTTTGGTATTTTTGTCTTTATTTGAAAACTGGAAGCACAGAGAGACAGGAAATGGATAAAGAGAGGAGTATGAAATGCAACAGAGGTCAGTGGCCGGAATCGAACCGTCTGTAGAACTGTATGTCTGTTTATCACCCTGCACAGGAGGCCTGCTCCCTTCAGTACTACTTCCTAGTGCTGTGGAGGATCTTGGGGGTTTTACCACCTTCGAAAGCCTACATGGAGCAGCTCAAGACTGGCTGCAGCGATCCCAGTGAGAGCGACATCCTGCACACACTGCGATGGTCCTCACGTCTCCGGGTGTCTACCTACGTGAATTGGATCAAGGTCTGTTGACACCTGAAAGTACTGCAGATTAGCTTGATAGATGCCCAAACTAATAAATGAAAAATATTACATTTGTTTCATGGTCACGTCAAATGTAATTGGTTGTGATTTTTGTGATTATTCTACTCATCATTACAAATTATTATTCCACTCATAATCACAAATGCTACTCATAATTATATAATTACATTGACAAACAATTTTTCATTGTGGTTTACTTTGATGTGTGACTATGCCCATATCTTCACTGACAGGAACACTTGGTGAAGCAGGGAATGAAAACAGACCAAGCAGCCTCTCTGGTTGAGATGACAGCTGCTAAGTGCAGCACCGTTAAATATGATGTGGAGCTAGCAGAGGAGTACATTGCCAGACAGGTGATGATTACAATATTGTCATTGATAACTTATGTATAGATTGTTCAGATTAAGTTTTAACTCAACTGTCACTCTTCTGTTGCAGATTTCCACCTTCTCCAGTGTAGACCCGAACGTTATTCTTCCACTTCATCAGTTGCCCTCTCTACAAGCCATCTATACATTGGATGCAGTCATCTCCAAAGTGCAGGTCTCCCTAGATGAGCATTTGTCCAAGGTCGCCATTGAGGCAGACACCCACAAGTCCTCTGAGATCGCAAAGAACCTGCTGTCTGCCACACTACAGCTCACTGATGTTTACACGGCCTTCACAAGGTGAGAAAGATCATTCTTAACTCCTGCATTGTCCTTACCTTTGAACAATGTGAACATTTTCTACTTTTTTTGTCTTTTAAAAAAAATTCATCCCTTCTTTCACTGTAGAGCTTTAATGCATCCATTTTGTAATGAGCACCACTGTCTAAGATGAGCACTAGGCCAAACTGTATCTAAGAGTTAAATCCAAAAAGCATGTGTTTCTTAATATCCACGTTAGAGATGATCTTTTGAACCTTATCTGCAAACCTGCACATCTTAATCAAATTATTAAACCAAATTTGTCTCGATCAGGTCTTACCTACTAATGAACATCCCAGAGGAAGGGGAGAACAAGCTAACGGATGCCAAGCTCCAAGGTTATGCTGCAGTTCTGTCCATTGGCTCCACCCGCTGCAAAGCCAACACGCTGGGTATGTGGAAGAATGACTCACAATAAAAATGTTAAACAGTACATTCATTTTCACCACATTTCTGTGATTTAACTTTGTAAATGTAATTTCACAGGCCATAGCGTCATGCAGAACTTGCCATCGGCTGTACAGACAATATGTGAGACTTGGAACAGCATCCACACCAATGAATTCCCCAACATCGGCTCGTGGGTACGTGAGCAACGCAACCTTGAGTTTTTGTTTTTTTTTTAAATGTGTTTTATGTATTATTAATTTAAAACATTTCTGTATGATACATATTTCCATTTCTGATTTAATTTATTACTGGTTGTCCATTTTAAATTATGGTTTTTAAAAATATCTACTTTAGGCCATTTAATAAATATAGGGATAAGCAGGATATTAACAAAAAGTAGAAAAATGTAATTTCATTTAAATTCATCATTGTACCAGCAATCATGAGACTAATAGTTTGGTGTATTTTCCTTCTCAGCGAAATGCGTTTGCCAATGATACCATTCCATCAGAGAGCTACATCAGTGCCATCCAAGCAGCTCACCTGGGAACTCTAAGTTGTCAGTCCTTGCCTCTGGCCTCCTCTCTTAAACACATCCTACTGTCTTTGGTTCGCCTCACCGGCGACCTCATTGTGTAAGTGCTTGCCAAGTCCTTATTAAAGCAGGCTTTGAAGCAGATGTAGATGGGTTTATTTATGAAAGCTTGAAATCACCAGTTAATTTCTGTGCATGTCTGCCTCCTCAGCACAGAGGAGCTGAATCCTTCGCAGGTTGTGCGCACTCTGCTGCCCCTCCTCCTGGAGAGCAGCACAGAGAGCGTGGCTGAGATCAGCAGCACCTCGCTGGAGCGCATCCTCGGCCCATCAGAGTCAGACGCCTTCCTAGCCCGCATCTATGAGCGCCTGGTGACCGGGTGTTACAACATCATTGCCAATCACTCAGACCCCAACAGGTAGCACCCCACTATTCAGCTCTGTGTAGCTTTTAGCCTAATGTAGCATATTCTAGCCGATACATTCATTGTTTGGTTTCGTCTCACTGCTCTTATCAACCTTTGACCTCTCATCATTTTAGTGGTTTGGATGAGTCTGTCCTTGAGGAATGCCTTCAGTACCTTGAAAAACAGCTTGAGAGCAGTCAGGTCCGCAAGGCCATGGAAGAGTTCTTTTCATTCAGGTATCTGCTCAGATGATGACACAGGCTACATCATTACATAGGAATACAGCTACCTCACTTATTTTGTCCCTTTTTTTTCCAGTGGTGAGCTTGTCCAGATTATGATGGCGACAGCCAATGAAAACCTATCAGCAAAGTTCTGCAACAGGGTGCTGAAATTCTTCACCAAGCTTTTCCAGCTCAGTAAGTCTCCTGTTTTCAGAGATAATATTATTTATTAATATTTCAATTAAACCTGATGTAACAGTTTCAGACACTGTTTAGACAAGCACTTTGAAGCATACTGGTGCCTTTTTAAAATATGAAAAATTAAATCAGAAATTCTTAAAAGCTGCATGCTGCAGGTGCATCAGATTTCTCCATATGCTTAAATCTCATGGTGTTGCTGTCATCCGCAGCGGAGAAGAGCCCAAACCCCAGTTTGCTGTGTCTTTGTGGCTCTTTGGCCCAGCTGGCCTGTGTGGAGCCCTCTCGTCTGCAGTCCTGGCTGACACGAATGACAGCCACCCCACCAAAGGACTCAGAGCAACTGGAAATAGTGCAGGAAAATCGGCAGCTTCTGCAGCTGCTCACCACTCATATTGTGCGTGACAACAGCCAGGTGGGCGAAGGAGTGTGCACCGTCCTCCTCAGCACACTCATTCCCATGGCAACAGACATGCTGGCCAATGGAGATGGAACAGGTTTTCCTGAACTCATGGTCATCATGGCCACACTTGCTAGCGCTGGACAGGGTGCTGGCCACCTGCAACTGCACAGGGCCGCTATCGACTGGCTGACCAGATGGTAAGATATCCGTTTGACAGTTTTTTTTAAACATCAGTGGGCTAAAGCCACCACCAACTCCTTAGCCAATATCAGGATATTGGAAATTACATATATAATATGAGGATATTAAATTGCTGAATTTTTTTTTTTTAATTTCTAAAATATTTATAAATAATTTTTTTCTCTGCAGCAAGAAGTATTTAACACAAAAGAACGTCGTGGAAAAAGTGAGCACAAACTTGTCCCAAGGAAAGGTATGTTTTTATATTTATTTATAATTATCAGTATATTGCACCAGGTATAATTCCATTTTAAACACTAGTCTAACATGCATTTCCCATTTGGAGGTTTCAAAGGGCGTTATAATCATCTTAAACCATCAAGTAATGTTTTTTCACCTTTTCCTTGATTTTAGCACGCCAGCATGTTGGAATGCTCGTGCCACATCATCTCTTATCTGGCTGATGTAATGAATGCCTTAAGGCAAAGCAGTGGCCAAGGCACCTCAGCGCTGCTGATGGAGGGAGAAGAAAAGGCCATGGAAGTGGACTCAGACTGGGTGGAGGAACTTGCAGTGGAGGAGGATGATTCCCAGGCAGAGGACTCTGTGAGATCACATCCCTTTATGTCTATCTGCCTGAAACAGGGCCATGTTTTGTAAATGTGCAGAATATAGACCTGAAAACTGCTGCTGCAAAAATGATCTATGCAAGGTTGTCCAAGTTTACATGGCATATAAAGTAAGAAGAAAGTAAGAAAAGTTTCTTTCTAAATGCAAAAGCTAAATTATATACTGATGCCTACTAATCTCAGTCAATAGAAAAACAACGATGTTTAAACTAGGGCTGGGCAATATAGCTAAAACTTTTATTACAATTCTTTTTCATACCAGTCGATATCAATATATATCACGATATGAATCAAGCCAATATTTTGAACTTCAAAGTTCCCTTAAACTTAAAATTCTGTCAGGATTTCCTTTAAGTGGATTCACAATGTGAAAAAGAATTGTATCGGCTGCAAGCAGAAAATTAATTTTAATAATTAAATTATACAAAAATAAACTTAAATCTTCTCTATGTAAACTCTTTGTTGTGAAACAGTCTTCAAGCAGTACAGGAGACTAAAAACTACACTTACACAAACTTTGTTTCCAAAAGTGCAAAGTCAGAACACGCTCTGCTTTTCTTTTAGCTTTCGGGTCCATTACATTCAATAGCTTCTTGAATCAGGCCTTTTGCAAGAAAAAAGCAACAGCATGTGTTAATGTCAGTGTCTTTTTGCTTTATGTCGTATGGTGTAATACTAGAAAACGCTGACAGGCAGTTTGTTGCTGGGACTTTTCTCTGAGCTGCTGCCTGCTTGGTTTGCTGGTGGTTGTGACTGTAAACACTTGCACTCACTTGCGTGCTCTGTTGGATGACAGTGTTTCTGGTAATGAAATAAGTTAGTGGTATTTCCCACTTTAGTTGGCACATGTTTTCGGCAGAGTTTACAATATACGCTCCACTCTGCTGCGAGTCGGACTTTAAGTAGCTTTTAAGTAACTTTAAGTACTGCCATGCCAATGACGTCCTTTTTACCACAATTTATCCACAATATCTCCTTACGCCTGGGCCACACATCCTGTGTGAGCAGCGCACACAGGATGTGTGGACCTCTTGTGAACCTCTTGCTTTTCATTTCGGCGCCCATGTTAATACGTTAGAGCAGCAGCCACGCTTCATCTAGAGATTCGGGGTCTTGCCTATTTTTTCCGTGTGACGCGCAAGGTTTTCAGCAAAATAGACAGGGAAAATGATCTGTTGACAGTCATATTGACATCATACCAGCAACAATAACGCCTTTCACTATGGTTTCAATGTCTATATCTGTAGAATATGTCACAGATATGAAGTGTCACCACTGCGGGTCAGCCTGCGTGCTGCACGCTGGGGCAGGGAGCCTCCCTGGCGGGGAACTCTAGCACGGAGCTTCTTTTCTCAACTCCTGCTCGCTTTCTGTGATATTAGCTCAAACCGGGGCTCCTGTCTGCTGTTTCACCTGCTTCCAGATGGAGATTTAGCGTTGTTATTTTCCTTATTTTTTTTGTCAGTTTCCCTCCTGACAGTTTAGAGGTTTGTTGGAGTGTGTTTGGCTCGTTTGGGGAACTTGGTGTCGTCTGGGGGGGATTTTCCCTCACTTGGAGCGGTGACAGCAGGGGCTTAACTGGTGGAATTATCAATATAATCAATTTAAAAAACCCATCCTGTGTGAGATGTGTATGTGGCTGACACGGAAGTATCCCCAACCAGACCCCACCATGCCCATCAGAAAGAAAGCCGCTTTCACCACCTATTTATTTATTTTTCACAATTGAGCACACGCTTCTTAACCTTTATCTGTCTAAACTAAATATAAATAAAATTCATAATTAAATGATATGAAACATTCTATTATTGATGGCCATTATCAAAGTGAAACAGAGCTGGTAGTAGCAGCGCCGAAGCAACAACACTGCCTGTGTGGACACCGCAAGCATGCGAGACGCAGCAGTTCAGCATCGCACATGCGCTGCTGAGGTAGAGGAAGCCTGTGTGGCCCAGGCGTTAGTTTATGGTTGTTGTGGCCACTGAGCTGTCGCTTTCTTCGTCAACACTTGAAGTTTCCTCTGAGGGAGCGCTCATGTCTTTCATGTCTCTCTTGTATAATCAAAACAGTAGCATGTGGTTTGTTCAGCTAAGTCAACCAACTGTGCTGTGAGCTGTTCGTTCGACTGCCACATGATTGGTTACAAATTGCTTTGTTCCTGTGATTTGATAGGCTGTTGTGCATTGTCAGGCAATGTTTCCTATCAACAGTTATATTGAAGTTTACAATTTTTTAATCATTAAAATTATATATTGCGATTAGTGTATATATTGTTTATATTGCCCAGCACTACGTTAAACTTGGTGCAGATCACCTATCCCAGGAGGCTCTTTTAATAGTTGTTTTCCTGTCTTTTAAAGGATTATTTAAAAGATCCCTCTTTGAGGTACATTGTATGTTTTGGCTCTTAGTCTAACTGAATATAATGTAGGCAGTGAAAAGATAACATGATGGGTTTTACCTTCATACTAATTTCCTGAGGACGTAGGAAACTTTTTCTTTATCCAGATGCCAGGTATTCTGCTTGTCATTCCTCTACTGATTTAGAAAAAACTTTGCAGGAGCATAAACAATGAAACAGAACAATTAAGATGATTGATTAAGATGACCGCTTGATTTTCAAAGAAACGTATAGACATGCAGTGAATTGCATGTTTTATTTGCTTAATTCAGTCTTTGCTCCATCAGTTGCTAACAATCCAATCTTAACATGTTTGTCATTGTTTGACAGGATGAAGACTCCCTTTGCAACAAGCTCTGCACCTTCACCATTACTCAGAAGGAATTCATGAACCAACACTGGTAAAGAGAAAATATTGTTCCCCATGATTTTGGTTTGATTCTTGAATGAGACCAGAATTATTATTATTTTTTAAATGTTTAATTAATTAATTGATTTATTAATCACCTTTGGGAACCTTTGGTTGACCAGAGGTTTTGGCAGGTCATAGGTCTTTTGGTACAAATCAGGAGGCTGTTAGACCAGAAAATAGATTTGTCGCACAGGAACCCTTTCAAGTCATTCATGTGTCCTGTGATATGTTCCTACAGACCTTAGGAATACCGCATGCAGGTGACATTCTGTCATTACTAAGCTAACGCACTGTACACTGACTTGCCCTGTTCATTTTCATTCTGCAGGTACCACTGTCACACCTGTAAGATGGTGGATGGGGTAGGTGTGTGCACAGTGTGCGCCAAGGTCTGTCACAAAGACCATGAGATCTCCTATGCCAAATATGGCTCTTTCTTCTGTGACTGCGGTGCCAAAGAGGATGGCAGCTGCCAGGTGAGACCGAATACCTCAGGTCATCATGGGAAGAGAACAACAGCGGTAACTTTGGCTTGCAAGTCATTCCCCCATTGACTTCCATCCAGTCATTTCATTTGGTCAGGGTTATAGCTAGCCCACACATGTGGCCAGAAAATGAGATAAATCATGTTACGAATGTCTGTCAACATTTTGTGTACTGAAAAGGCCAGCTTTCCTAGTTAATCTTAAATGGTGGATTTTTGAATTTGCATGCAATGAACCAACCATCAACTACATTTTACCTTCAGTAGGATTGGCCAGTTGCATTCTTTCTTTGTGTTTGTGATTGCAATGTTTTCTTCTGTCAGTCTGATGATTATAATGGCTCATACTAGTTTTTTTACCTTTTGTAAATGTACATTGTTTCACTTTTGTAATTATACATGTTATGAGTTGAGTTGTATTATCCTGCAAGGGGATAACAATGTGAAAGTACAGGTATACGGTACTGGCATGCCACAAATTCAATTTATCAATATAATTGTTCCAGTGCTATCAAGAGTCTTATCAATCAGTGATTTTTGATTGCCTTTGGAAGCAGTTTAGATAAAGAGCGCCTCCATCCAACACACTATCACAATATCTTTGGCTATCTTTTTTGTTAACTATATACTCCACAATGTGGAAGAGCTAGCGAAGTGAAATAAAATCAAGTTATCCTAATCGTAAAGAATTTACACAAAGATGATGCTCCTATGTGAAAAGCTTGTATTTGATGTGCTGCCATATTCAAGTATATGTGCAGGTGCGTATTGACATTTGCTTTTCTCACTGGTTTTCTGTGTGTTGTATCATCCACAGGCCTTGGTCAAACGCAGTCCTAGCAGCGGCATGGGCTCCACTCTCAAAGAGTCCTCTGCGTTCCAGAGTGAACTACGCATGCCTGAGAGTGCTATCCGCCACCAGAATGCCTCACCCTCCGACAAGGGCAAGGCCACCGTCTGTGATGGCAAACCTGGTGAGGAAGACCGACCTAAGAAGAGCAGTGTGTGCAAGAGCATTGAGGGCTGCCAGGAAGAGTTGATAGCACAAGTGGTGAGAAAAATATGGTTATCCATTGTGGATTCATCATAAAGTATGTCTGTGTCTTGTGTCTGTTAGCTTCACATTTTTTTGTTTTTTTTTTCCCATGAAAAGATTGCCCAGAGGACATAACATTATGGGTCTTTTATGGGTGTTTTTTTTTTTTTTTTTTTTTTACATCCACTGCATTGTACATTGTGTGACTCATGCTTTTGGCTCGGTTTCTCCACAACAGATGGGATCATCTACTGCAGCCGTCATACTGGAGATGCTAATGTTTCTCATGGAAGCCATTCAGACCAACTTCCAGCAGGCATCAGCTGTAGGAAGCAGCAGCCGGGCTCAGCAAGCCCTCAATGAACTGCACACTCAGGACAAAAATGTGGAGATGACAGACCAGTTAATGGTATGATGACCTATACAGTTTGGAGTGGTTAGGAAATCACTTAATTCTTAAATAAACCTTATTAGAAACTATATTATATTAGAAATTGTTTATGTTGCCCTTTTCCTCAGGTGCCCACGCTCGGCTCTCAGGAAGGGGCATTTGAGAATGTGAGGATGAACTACAGTGGCGACCAGGGGCAAACTATACGCCAGCTCATTAGTGCACATGTCCTGCGCCGTGTTGCCATGTGTGTCCTGTCCTCCCCCCACGGCCGTCGCCAGCACCTTGCAGTCAGCCATGAAAAGGGAAAGGTGAGTTTCACAAACTAGTTGGCTGAATCGCATAATTGTTTGTTTGTTGCTTTTGTTATAATTGCCTAAATCATTCAAGTTTTTTTCCTCTTAAGATTAATAACTAGGTTGCAGTGTCCTCACTGTCAGAACACTGCATAATCCAATTTCTCTCCATCTCCTGGTTCACAGATAACAGTTCTGCAGCTGTCTACTCTCCTGAAGCAGGCTGACTCTAGCAAGAGGAAGCTGACACTGACCCGTCTGGCCTCCGCTCCAGTCCCTTTCACTGTCCTCAGTCTCACAGGCAACCCTTGTAATGAAGATTACCTTGCTGTGTGCGGCCTTAAGGTCAGAAAACCTGCCTCTCCTAAATTTTAGATTGCTCTTTTTTTGTGTTTTCTAATAATATTGTGCAAATCAACATAAATGAAAACTTAAAATAAAAAAACACTGGAGGCAAAAATCGAGTTATTATGCAAGTGAAGGAAGAAACTAAGTTTACTAAGTTACCCTAGATCATAATCATGGTAGAATTCAGATGTCCACGCAACTTGGCTAAGTAGATTTAGAATTATCTTTTGGATGTGAATGGCTACTATATAGGTATTTGGTATTTGACTGTCTTGTCATTCTTTCTTTTTTTTTTTTTTTTTTTACAGGACTGCCATGTACTAACTTTCAGCAGCACAGGCTCTGTGTCAGACCATCTGGTGTTGCACCCACAACTGGCTACTGGCAACTTCATTATCAAAGCTATTTGGTTACCAGGCTCGCAGACTGAACTGGCGATCATCACTGCTGACTTTGTCAAGGTATGTATGTATTAAGAGAATAGACATACTGGTGGCTGAGTGGCACTTCTTATGTTTTATATGTCGCATGTACCTTAGTTTAGAGTATTGATGTATTATTGGTGTTTTTTTTGTTTTTTTTTTAAACTGAGAAAACATAAATGCTAACATTTGTTGAAAAACCCAAGTAATTTTAACTTTTTGTTTGTATTTTGTCACTTTTCTCTCATGTCAAACAGATTTATGACTTATCAGTGGATGCCCTGAGTCCAATGTACTACTTCCTGCTCCCAAGTTCCAAGATCCGCGATGCCACCTTCCTTTTCAATGAAGACGGGAAAAACATCATCGTCATCATGTCTTCAGCAGGTTACATGTACACGCAGATCATGGACGAGTCCAGCAGCGCCCAACATGGCCCTTTCTATGTCACCAACGTGTTGGAGATAACCCATGAAGACTTGAAGGTAAGTGGGCCACATAAAATTATACCTACAAAATTATTTGATGATGTACAAACTGTTACCATGTCAACAGCAAAATATATTGTTGGTTGTAAGAGTCTACACTATCGCCTACCCTGAAGTGCATTTCTGCCATCACTTTTTGGAATGTTTGGTTGATGTTTACACACCACTTGAACACCATGTTTGAGGTTTCTGGACAATGCTGAATGGCAAAAAGCAATATTGAGGTAGATTCTTTCTGTGTGACTCCAGGATAGTAACGGGCAGGTGGCTGGAGGTGGTGTGTCGGTTTATTACTCCCATGTGCTCCAGATGCTTTTCTTCAGCTACAGCCAGGGGAAATCCTTCGCTGCCACAGTGAGCCGAAGCACCACAGAAGTGCAGCGGCTCTTTCCCATCAATGTCAAAGGGTAACGCTTCTTCCACACTATATACGGCCTCCTGGGTATATCGCTGTCCTACTCTCCCACTTTGTTTCTTTCCCATCATTTCTGATTTTTTTATGTCTATCTCTTTCTTGCCCTCCTGCCTTCTTTAGCTCTAATGGCGGCAGCAGTAAGATGTCACCAGCTCTGTGCCAATGGTCCGAGGTCATGAACCACCCAGGGCTGGTGTGCTGTGTGCAGCAGACAACAGGCATACCGCTGGTCATCATGGTCAAACCTGACACCTTCCTCATCCAAGAGATTAAAACTCTGCCAGCCAAAGCTAAGGTAAGGGTCACTTACTGTAGTAACAGTCTGCAGCAGATTAAGAAATAGTGAAAAGATCTTCAGCAATGAAAAATCAGCAATGTCTAAAATGGAAAAAGGAAACACCTTGTAAAATGAAAAAGTAAAAAGAGCGTGTTTATGAGAGTACAGAGGTCCAATTCAGGCCTGTCTGTGTGGTGTATTTATATAGAAAGCTTTTGCTTTTTATGATAAAGGCTTTTTATATACACAACATACTATCCAATATGAAAACATACTTTTTAGGGAATTGGTAGCACTTAATTTGCATTAATAAAACACAGTTACATAAAATTCATAATTCCGAATTAAATTGTGTCAGTAATTGAGAAACCATCTATACATTTCTCATCTGTTGTTGATTTCATCACCATTTTCTAAGGTTAACTTTAATTTATTTTCTTTGTTCCCCAGATTCAAGACATGGTAGCTATTCGACACACTGCCAGTAATGAGCAGCAACGCACCACCATGATTCTTCTCTGTGAGGACGGAAGCCTGCGAATCTACATGGCCAATGTGGACAACACCTCTTACTGGCTGCAGCCCTCGTTACAACCCAGCTGTGGTATCAGTATCATGAAGCCTGTCCGCAAGCGCAAAGCTGCTGCTACCAGTGAGTCTGAGGACAATAAAGTGCAGTTATTTTCTTATCACACAAACCTTTAGCAGACAGTTGTGATCATCACACCCAGTTAATGGCTGGTTAACCACAGCTGACGTTTGAGTGGTTACTCTGACCCACAAAAGAATGCCTGACGGGCTTCAGTTCTCTTCTTTACAAAAAGATTTAAGGTGCAGTTTATTCACAATTTTCATAAAGTTTTTGATAACACATTTAATGCTTTCATGTGATCACTTCTCAGCTGTGAGAAAAGTGAAGGATTATGTTTACAGGAAAATGCTTACTTCCATTCATAGCTGATGTCCACCTGGCAAAACTTTCACATTTTAATGTAATGATTTTACTTTCAGCCACCCGTACCTCCAGTCAGGTGACATTCCCAGTGGACTTCTTTGAACACAACCAGCAGCTGACAGAGGTGGAGTTTGGGGGCAATGACTTGCTGCAGGTCTACAATGGACAGCAGATCAAACACAGGCTCAATTCCACTGGGATGTATGTGGCTAACACAAAGGTAGGGACATTTTAACAAAATGATTCTGTGTTAGAAAAGTCCTAAGACTTTTTCGTCAGTCATGCATGTGTTTGTTTTATGCAATTTTACAAAAGCACAACATAAGGTATAGAGCAACAGCAGCT
This sequence comes from Scomberomorus guttatus, assembly GCA_038419695.1. Lineage (NCBI taxonomy): Eukaryota > Metazoa > Chordata > Actinopteri > Scombriformes > Scombridae > Scomberomorus > Scomberomorus guttatus. The sequence continues at coordinate 14,027,067 of CM076449.1, read as the reverse complement.
TCCTCTGTCTGTGTCTACACAGGATGCGTTCAGGCACAATATTGAATGTAGGTCACCTGCATTTTGGCAGTGCTCATAACCCAACACAGAATCCCTGTAGTTATGTGTGTAAAACTGAAAAAAATGGACAAAGAAGAAACAGATTGTGGTTATGAGTAAAATGTGGGCTCTTATGCAGCCTGTGTAGACAGCCGGATTAAATAACAAAGACACACATGAGACAACTGAAAAACACAGCTAAAACGTCTCCTGTGTAGACAAGCTTTGAGGCCATTCATGCCAAAATGTTTATACTTGAGTTATACTCTTGCACTATTAGATGTAGTAGTACCCTTAACTAAAAGTTGTCATGATTTTGGTTTGTTTCCTTTTAGCCTGGAGGATTCACAGTGGAAGCGGTCAACAACAACAGTTCAATGGTGATGACAGGCATGCGGGTGCAGGTGGGCACTCAGGCCATAGAGAGGGCTCCTTCCTATGTGGAGGTCTTTGGCCGCACCATGCAGATAAACCTGACGAGAGCACGCTGGTTTGACTTCCCCTTCACCAGAGAGGAAGCCCTACAAGCTGACAAGAAGCTGTCCATCTTTAGTAAGAGCAAGAATGTGTAATAATGATCATATTTAGCTACTTGTTGAACATCTTATAAGTGAATATTTTGTGTCACATACGTTTTCTTTGCAAATCCATCCAACCATTCAATACCAAGATTCTTGACAAGATTCTTGAGTGAAATCAGTTTGTCAAGCCGTTTAAGTAAAAGTTCCCTGTTAAAAAATAAAATAAAATATACATACACAATAACTCTGTATTTGTGTATGTATATTTTATTTGTGTATGTTGTTAAAATATACAATATACAAACAGAGTAATTTACTGCTGTTCCTTCTCAGCCTTATCCCAAACGGTGGAAGCAAAATCTTGTCCAAAAAGAACATAAACTCTGAATGTGCTGTGCAGCACAGTTAAATTATTAATGAGCCAAATGTATTCTATGCAATAGCTAAGTCTCTGAGCCATTGAAGTTTCATCATGTTGGGTGTGACTGTTTTTTAAACAAGGATATTTATTTTGAACTGAGCTGTTCATTTAACTTGGATCATATTGAATTAGCTGCAGACTGTTCAGAAACTATCATCAGATGCAGTAACATCTTCCTGTTTGTTTTAAAGTTGGAGCATCTGTTGACCCGGCTGGAGTCACCATGCTTGATTCAATCAAGATCTACGGTAAAACCAAGGAGCAGTTCGGCTGGCCTGAGGATCCACCAGAGGACTTCTCCTCTGCCTCGGTTAACAATGTCTGCAGTCCCAACCTCAACCAGGGCAATGGTACCTCTGATGGAGACATAGCCACCCCAACCACCACCAGCGGCAGTGTGCTAGAGAGGTATGAGCTTCCACTTATGAGTTCATGAGGTCAACACAAACAATGAAGTTGTTGGCATTTACACTTCTCAGTCTCCTGTAGTTCAGTTAACCACATCTCATTTTCTGATGCTAGCTGTGAACAGTTAGCGTGACCATTTGTTTGACTTTCTAATGAACTCGTTTGTGTCTTTTATATTAAACTACCTTTTATCTACATGATCAGATTTATTCATACTGTTTTATACTGTGGTATCCTATTAATATCTGAGGGTGTATTAGACCCTTGTGGGCATTTCAATGAGCAGTACTGTTTTCTTGGATTTTTTAGATTATTTGTGCCTAAATGTGATTAAGTACCTTGATTTGACAGGTATTTGTTTTGCTGGATTAGTGAAAAACCTGTCTGGTTATTTAATCTATAATTTCTCAATTGGTTTTCCAGAAAATTTACTTTATTATAATATGTATTGCAATAAGAAAATTAACATACTGTGATAGATGTGATGAATTCTATCCATATTGCCCACTTCTAGCATGTCTTTACCCTTTATGGGTCCAGCTACCTAGCAGGAGTTGTTGAGGACAAACCTGAAATTTTAATAAATCAGCGTTGGGTTGTCTTTAGAGTATTAAGTGCATGGCTATCGTGATGTCATCTTTTCTTGCATGCTTCTCTTTTGTTCAACTGAATCATTTAATTTCACTTGTTTCTTTCTGTGATCCTCACACTTTTTTGTTCTTTTTCTTTTGCTCCCAAATATACAATAAAAAGTTGTGAAACTGAGTCCTTATCAACCTTGGACCGGTTAGTAACTGCCCTTTCTCTGCTTGTTTGTATGGTTTTGTGCATGTGTGCCAGTTTGTTTGTCCATGCCTGAGACTGTGAACATGCCACGCATCATCTCCACACTTGTACAACAACAAAAATATATATTTTTTTCTGACATTATCTTGCATTTAATGTTGTTTTTGGCATTTAGATTAGCACAGACTGCAACAGGTTGAGATTTGCTCTAAATTTAGTTTGATTGGTTAATTTAAGGCAAAAACTGAAGTAGAAGCAGTGTTGATCTTTTTTCTCAATTTCAGGTTGGTGGTCAGCTCCCTTGAGGCTTTGGAAAGCTGCTTTGCAGTCGGGTCGTCTAGTGAAAAGGTAAACAGATTAGGATTTTAGTCGTGATTGCAATAAAATGTCTAAATGAAAATACCTGTGTTGCTTGTCTTCAGGGAGCATTATTAACTGCATGTCTTCGACTCTGTTTAGGAGAAAAACAAGGCTGCTGCGCTGGAGTTGGCCACTCTACTCCTGTCCATGCCAACACCTGCAGGTGTGCAGCAGCAGACCAAGGGACTTCTTGCCAGCCTGCACACCAGTCGAACTGCCTACCACAACCACAAGGTAAAACCATATGTCAGATCAAAATCAAAGTATTCTCCATCAACATGGGGTAATAATGTCCAATAAAGATGAGTTAGAGATTAAATGTGGCATACATTGCTTAAATGGAAGAAGGGACAATTGGTGAGCCTGAGAAACTGGAGAACCACATCACAAATGTATGTAGTGTACATAGATTAACCTTGAATTCTTTACATGAAGGAACCTCAGTGGAAATAAGTAAGCCAACATGATTGGCGGGCAATTTAATGGGAATAGCTTGTAGCCAGCTGTGCAGAAAAACTGCTTGTTCATCATCTGTCAACAGTTAATCCATTTATTCAGAAACCACAACCTCAGACGAGCATGCTGACATTAGGTTTTTAGTTCTAAGCACTCAAGTACTTCTAGGTATTAAATGTTGTGCATCACTTAGGAAGAACTAATGCAACACTTACCTGTCACCTCTCATCAGGACCAGTCCTTGCTGAGTAATGCAGTGCAGTGTCTGAACAGCTGCAGCCGTGAGGGGAGGGAGCTCGACCCCGATGTCTTCCAGAGGCTCGTGATCACTGCCCGCTCCATTGCAATCATGAGACCCAACAACTTGGTGCATTTCACAGAAACAAAGTTACTACACCATGACTCAGGTAAGAGGCTATTCTGCTGGTGATGAATGTTGCATGAAATCATCATTACACTGTATGTAATCATGATTTCATTAATTGCAGACAGTGTCAAAAGGAATTCTTCTGAGCAACTACTGGTTAAAATGACTGTTTGTTGCTTAGAGGCTAAATAACCTGAAAGTGCCACAGCGAACACTTATTGATGATCTTCTTTTCATAATCCAGAAATGACAGAAGATGGGCAGAAACATATGGATGGTGAAAACTGTAATTTCATCACACAGCTGATGAATAACTTCTGGAAGCTTCATGCCCTGAAACCAAAGAACGCCTTTCTTGCTCCTGCTTGCCTGCCTGGTATGTGCAAACAATCAGACCCCAAAATTTTGCAGCTTTTATACTGATTTAGTTTGAAACATGTTGATATGCAATGTGACTAGAGACTAGTTATTGACTCACATTTAAATGTTATGTAGCATATTTACACATAATGTATGCTGCCTATAAGAAGTATTTTGATACTGTACACCTAATTGCAAACAAGAATCCCAGTGTGTGAATGTGTTTTTTTTTTCCCCCCCCCATCTAAGGTCTAACTCATGTGGAAGCAACAGTAAATGCCTTGGTGGACATCATCCATGCATACTGCACATGTGAACTTGATTACATCAATGTAGCCTCCAAAATCTACATGCAAATGTTACTATGCCCTGTAAGTACAGTACCTCTGTTGCTCACTAAAATCTAATGTCACGAGAAGTTCTAGGTACCTTGGGAATCAATTATGAAATATAAAATCACTATCACTGATGAAGTTTGTAATCTGAAAGCTGCATCTTAATGTAAATTTTGTTTATGCAGAAAGGGTTGTTTATAATCAGGATTTAATGATGTATGTAAATAACGTTGGCCAGATCAAGAAAATGTATAGAATAATGATAAATAGAAATTACTTCACACTAATATAATCTCCCAATTATGGTTGGAACTGTGTCAAGTAACAAATGAATCTGCATTTGAACCATTTTCAGGACACTGCTGTGAGCTTTGCTTGTAAGCAGGCTCTGATCAGAGTACTTCGACCAAGAAACAAACGGCGACATGTGACCCTTCCATCTCCCCCGCGTTCCAACACACCCATGGGTAAGTTTGTGCAGGCTTTACACAAAGATCTCATGTAATTTGCCAATTTGATGGAGGTTGGGTATTTAAAAGGGCATTATGACCATTACAAGTTGCAAGGTTTTCTGCATTTGTACCACTATTGTTTAAGTGTAGTAAAACAAATTGAACTTGTGTTCAGGCTCTTATAAAAGAAAGTGGATTCAGTGCTTTAAGACTTGGTTCATTTCCCTTATCAGGAGACAAGGATGATGATGACGATGACGATGCAGATGACAAAATGCAGTCATCAGTGCTGACTGGAGGAGAGGAGGGAAGGCAGGAGAGTCAGGAGCAGAGTGAAGTGGACCATGGCGACTTTGAGATGGTGGTGAGCAAAGAGGGTTGTATTTGACATGGCACATGACGAGCAAGCCCATGCACCCCTAACACTGAAATAACAAATCATTTGAAGTATGAATGGTGGACCTGTTTCTGAGTAATCTTGCTTTTAGTCATTAATGATGCACCAACTAATAAACATGGTTTAGTTTATTTAGCTGGATTTCACTGTTCACAGCAACACAACAGTAATGATGTCACATATCAACCCTGTGCATCACTGTTGTGTTCAACTGTCAAAGATATCTTTGAAGTATCATCCAGTTCACACAGAACATTAATAAACCCAACCTACAAAGTAGCCACTTATAGTGTACCTTGTTCTTTCCTCCTTAGTATATGAGTTTATCTTCAAGTATAAATGTTAGTTACAGACTTGTCTGTCTAAATACATGTTGCATGTTAAAGAAAAAAATAACACACCTTTGTTTTTTTCGGTCTCATCAGTCAGAATCCATGGTCCTGGAGACAGCAGAGAATGTCAACAATGGGAATCCATCTCCCCTAGAGGCTCTACTTGCTGGAGCTGAGGGTTTCCCCCCAATGCTGGACATCCCTCCTGATGCAGATGATGAAACTATGGTAGAGCTGGCCATCGCTCTCAGCCTCCAGCAGGATCAACAAGGTCAGCAGCAAAAACCCCCCCCCCAAAAAAACAAAATGATGCTATCATTTTGTGCTAACCCAGCCTGCCTGGACCTCCCACCACACATTTAGACACAGCTGTGATGAAACAGTTCTTAATGAGGGAAGTGCTTCACAGTTGATAGCAAATCTAGGAGATGATAACATTAACACAAGTAACACATTTTAGGTACAAAGTAATCATTTTCAGTTTCCTACAGCTGTAACACAACTGGAACCTAGTTATTGAAACCTCTCTATAACTGAATAAAAACACTAGTAACCTGAATTCTCATTAACTTGAATTACATGAAATTTCTATGTAATGTTTCTCCCTTATATATCAACAATTTTTGGGCAAGTGCTTAAATGTATTGTTATTTTTGCCATTTTTAGGCAGTAGCAGCAGTGCCCTTGGCCTTCAGAGCCTTGGCCTGTCTGGCCAGGCGCCAAGCTCCTCTTCACTAGATGCTGGCACCCTTTCAGACACCACCGCATCAGGTAATAGGACCATCTCCACAATAGTATGTGATCAGCAGAAAGCTAGGTTTTACATCTGCAAAGTCACAGTGGCTAGTAAATCCTTAAGATACAACACTTCAAAAATATTCTTCTCTTAGCTCTCTTATATTGACATTGCCATATTATTCATATCCCACTTTAAAGCTCATAATGTAATCTGTGTCACAGCCTGTGGTCTTAGTTCATAATATTGATGTTAAAACAGTTTCTCCTCTTTTCGGTCTGTCACAATGTCGTAAGATAGCTAGTCAATGTTGAGTTAAACCTTAAAAACACAAAAGCTTCAACAAAAAAATGAACAACCATTGATTGCAGGTTTAAGTGTTTCTAAAGTACTGCATGCTTTATTGCATTGTTATTGCAAAAGTATAAATAAAAATAACATATCCTGGCCAGATGACTGCGTTGTATTTACTGTTACAGCTATTGCTATTATTTCAGCCCCGGCATCAGATGATGAGGGCAGCACAGCTGCTACTGATGGCTCCACGCTGCGGACCTCCCCAGCTGAGCATGGAGGCAGTGTGGGCTCAGAGAGTGGAGGTTCTGCAATCGACTCTGTAGCAGGGGAGCACAGTGGTGGGTGATTTCAGAAAAACAGCAGTGACCCAGTACACAACCAAATGTGTTATTGCTAGTTTAATGTTCAAAATGTTAAAGTGTCCAAACTTTTGACTGGTACTGTACATACATGTCTGAAATTAGATCATATAGAATCTGTAAAATATACAGATATCAGTTTGTACTAGTTTACAGACTGATTTTTAGACCGTTTAAGGGGTACTAAACCCTACACTCCCCCCCCCCCCCCCCCCTCCCATGTGTTTATAATTTTGGTGTCAGTCACACACAAACATATTATATATGACCATGTTTCCAGTTTGCTTAGTTGCATTTGTGCATGCATGTGTGTGTACAGTGTCAGGGCGCAGCAGTGCATATGGGGATACAACAGTAGAGGGCCACCCTGCGGGACCAGGCAGTGTGAGCTCCAGCACTGGAGCCATCAGCACCACCACAGCCCAGCAAGAAGGCGAAGGCTCAGAGGGAGAAGGAGAGACTGAAGGAGACATCCACACAAGCAACAGGTCAGACATTTCAAATGAGGAAGCAAGTTTAGATTAAGTGGGAAGGTTCAAATTTAAGCTCTGCTGACATCTACCCTCTTTCGTCTTAAGATACTAGATCTCTACCGTCCATGGCTACCAGCATGACCATGGGGAGGACAGAGATTTAGAAATAAATCAGCTTTTTTTTAAAATTAGCAGTAGATTGTTGTCATAAAAAATGCCACAGTAATATGGTCAACTCTGTTGCAGAGGTAATATACAAATGTACTTTTTGTATTTTGTGTCTCATCAGGCTGCACATGGTTCGTCTTATGCTACTGGAGCGCTTGCTTCAGCACCTTTCTCAGCTCCACAATGTAGGAGGAGTCCAAGCCATCCCTTACATGCAGGTTATCCTCATGTTGACCTCTGACCTGGATGGCGAGGATGAGAAGGATAAGGGTGCCTTGGATGACCTGCTTGCACAGCTCATTGCCGAGCTTGGCATGCACAAGAAGGTAACCACAGTCTCTTTGTGATGAATCAGCTCTGATGTTTCATTCTTTTACTTAACCGCCTTGTCCTTCTGCAGGACGTGTCCAAAAAGAATGAGCGCTGCTCCATCAACGAAGTTCACCTGGTCATCATGAGACTGCTCAGCGTCTTCATGTCTCGAACCAAGTCTGGCTCCAAATCCTCTTCTGAGGTACATCATCTTTCTTCACACTTCATAGTTTGTTCAAAGCTGCCTTAAAGTGCCCATAGCATTTGCATTGCTCACATAAAATTCTCTACATCACTGAGCTTTTTACTCCTAGTTCTGTGGGTATTCAAAACTAAGTTGCTTGTACAGTGTACTACATGTTGGGTTCCCCCTCTTTCTCTCTTCCAGTCATCCTCGCTGATTTCCAACGCTACAGCAACAGCCTTGCTCAGCCTAGGTGCCATTGACTACTGTCTCCATGTGCTCAAATCGCTACTGGAGTTCTGGAAGAGCCAACAGGGTGAAGAAGAGCCTGTGACCACCAGCCAGCTCCTCCGCCCACACACAGCCTCTTCTCCCCCAGACATGAGTCCTTTCTTTCTGCGGCAATATGTCAAGGTATCACATCTTATCTATCTGTAAGAAAAACAGATTTTTGTATAAGGACTGTTGATGTGAGCTCACTGTGTTGCTCCTGTCTTCAGGGACATGCTGCTGATGTGTTTGAAGCCTACTCCCAGCTGCTGACTGAAATGGTGCTCCGGCTGCCTTATCAGATCAAGAAGATTGCCGACACCAACCCACGTATCCCACCTCCTGTCTTTGACCATTCCTGGTTCTACTATCTGTCTGAAGTAAGCATTTGAGTGCATTAGTCAGTTATGTAATATTCCTTTTTCAACAACTGTTCACGAAAGACTTGAATACAACCGGTCAATTCTCTCTCCCTTTGCTCCTCAGTATCTGATGATCCAACAGACCCCATTCGTCAGGAGGCAAGTCAGAAAGCTGTTGCTGTTTATCTGCGGCTCCAAGGAAAAATATCGTCAGCTGCGGGATCTGCACACTCTTGATTCCCATGTGCGCAGCATCAAGAAGCTTCTAGAGGAGCAGGGCATCTTCCTCCGCGCTGGCGTGGTCACAGCCACGTCTGGCTCAGCTCTACAGTATGACACACTCATCAGTCTGGTGAGTGTCCTCTGAACAGACACCAAGATTTACTCATACAGTGCTTTTTTGGATGCTTTGGATGTGTAAAATGTTAACTTCATACACCTTCATTGGTTTTTGTCTTAATAAGCAAACATGTTCTGGTATGTAAATAGTTGGAGGGTCTTGTTTTTGTTATATTTTTCTGTATTTGTGCTATATTTCTTTGCTCTGTGATGCTTCTGTCAGCTGCTTTAAGAACTGAGATTTTTATCACTTCCTGTGTTTGAGTGTAACATGCTTCTCTTGCTGCAGATGGAGCACCTGAAAGCTTGTGCTGAAATTGCCACTCAGCGGACAATCAACTGGCAGAAGTTCTGCATGAAGGATGACTGTAAGTTGATTTTGATCCGTTTTTGTAAATGGAAACAAATGAACTTTTAAGGCCAGTGTTGTTAACATTGATTGCGTCTCTTCTCTCCCCTCTTATCTGTTGTTCTCTCCTCTTTCCAGCTGTGTTGTACTTCCTGCTCCAGGTCAGCTTCCTAGTAGATGAGGGTGTTTCTCCAGTACTTTTGCAACTGCTCTCCTGTGCGCTGTGTGGCAGCAAGGTGCTGGCCAGCTCCTCCTCCTCTTCTTCATCGTTCTCAGGAGGCGGCTCCGGTAGTGCTGGGCAGACAGGGGCTTCTCAGTCCTCTCAAAGCAAGTCCTCCAGTAAAAAGAGCAAAAAAGAGGATAAGGAGAAAGACAAAGAGGGTGAGGTGACAACACAGGCTTTCTCATGCTTCATACTGGAGCTGCTTGTTTAGATAGCACATATACTATCACATCACATGAACCTGAACAGGATGTGTGGATTTCAAAAATGGATAGTAGAAGACAGTGTCCTGACTGTTGTGTTTTTGTGGACTGACCACAGGTGATGGAGTTGGCAGTCAGGAGGATCAGTTGTGTATGGCTCTGGTCAGTCAGCTTAACAAGTTTGCAGACAAGGAGACACTTATTCAGTTCTTGCGCTGCTTCCTGCTCGAGTCCAACTCATCTGCTGTTCGCTGGCAAGCCCACTGCTTGGCATTGCATATCTACAGGTACGGTTTAAACACATACTATTTACAAACAGCTCACTTTAGTCCCACTCTCTCATACTGTCACTTTGTCTCTCTCTCTCACACACACACACACACACACACACACACACACACACACACCCTGGTTTACCACAAGAAAACCTCTTTTCATGTTTCATCTTAAATTTATACTAGTTCAACAATCCTAAATAAAGCACCTATGAACAAACAGTGGTGTGAATTTGTGAACAGAAGCATGATTAAATGGTGAAATCATAACTCGGGTTGGTAGCTTACACTTGAATTTTTCTGCAGGAACTCCAGTAAATCTCAGCAGGAGCTGCTGCTGGAACTGACTTGGGCCATCTGGCCTGAGCTCCCTGCATATGGCCGCAAAGCTGCTCAGTTTGTTGACCTGCTTGGATACTTCTCACTTAAGACTCCTCAAACAGAGAAAAAGGTTTGTTTTGAATCCATCACAGGCTATTGTTCTACTGATTTTTATTAATTTAATTTATATAACAAAAGATTGCTTGTTTGGCGGCTCTCTTGCCTAATCTTGCCAATTTGACACATTAATGGGATTTTTCAATGTATGAATTATTAAAATGTTTAAAATTTAATAATGTCCATGTATTGCTCAAAGTTTTTATCATGGATGTTGAAGCCTTTTGATTATTTAGCAGAACATAGCACTTTCAGTGATAATGCTGTAAAGTCTTTCCTTTCTCTGTTCCAGCTAAAGGAGTATTCCCAAAAAGCTGTGGAAATCCTGAGGGCACAGAACCATATTCTGACAAATCACCCCAACTCCAACATCTACAAGTAGGTCTAAACAAACATGCTATCTTCTGACAAGGAGAATGCAATTAAAAAATGGACATTATCTGCATGAAACAGTACTGATTTGTGTTCTCTCCTGCAGCACTCTGTCAGGTTTGGTGGAGTTTGATGGCTTTTATCTGGAGAGTGACCCCTGCTTGGTCTGCAACAATCCAGAAGTTCCCTTCTCAGTATGTGCACAACCTCACTTAATGGACACAACTTCTGGCTCAAAAACTACTATTTGGAATAAACACTATTATTGTTTTTATTCTTTTCAATGTTGTCTTCTATTTTATCCTCCAGAATATCAAACTGTCATCTATCAAAGTGGACACCCGCTACACTACCACACAACAGGTTGTCAAGCTCATTGGCAGCCACACCATCAGCAAAGTTACAGTAAAGATTGGTGACCTCAAACGCACCAAAATGGTCCGCACCATCAACCTCTACTACAACAACAGGACTGTACAAGCTATCGTGGAGCTGAAGAACAAGTATGTTTCGGTTATCTCCAGCAGGTTATCGGTTTTCTGCCCACCTCCCATTTTTATTTCCTTAAAGATATGTAATCTAAAGTTAATTCTACCACTTTCAGGCTGAATGTACTAGGCAGTATGATCAGTCATTAGAAACCAGTTGTACTAATTAATAATGCTGTTGGACTTTCTCACTCTACATCTCTGTCCCTAATTACATGGGTTCACTTTGTAGTTGATAAACTAACCATGAATTCTTTTGCTCTTCTGTTTTTAGGCCTGCTCGTTGGCACAAAGCGAAGAAAGTTCAGCTGACTCCGGGACAAACGGAGGTGAAGATTGACCTTCCCTTACCCATCGTCGCATCCAACCTGATGATCGAGTTCTCAGATTTTTACGAGAACTACCAGGCGTCCACCGAGACACTGCAGTGTCCACGCTGCAGTGCGTCTGTGCCAGCCAACCCTGGGGTGTGTGGCAACTGCGGCGAGAATGTGTATCAGTGCCATAAGTGCAGGTGAGCAGCAGGTTTCCTCTGCAGTTCTGGGGAAAGTAGGAGAAATGATGGGAGACACTGAAGTTGATTGTATTTTAACTTGGTGTTTTTTTTTTTCTATCAGGTCTATCAACTATGATGAAAAAGACCCCTTCCTGTGCAATGCCTGTGGTTTCTGCAAATATGCCAGATTTGACTTCATGCTGTATGCAAAACCATGCTGTGCTGTGGATCCCATTGAGAATGAGGAAGACAGGAAAAAAGTAAGCAGTCACTTGTTGGTAAAGACCTGAAAGTGAAAAAGTCAAGTCAAAAAAATTCAACTTTCGAGCCAAAAAATACGTTTTATCCCCATTTTTGGAAATTAGATGAGTAAAATAGTTTTTCCTGAATCACTTTTGTTGTCTTCATCTCTACCTTCAACTTAACCTTGCCTCTTTTAACCTTTAATGTTTTCCCTGCAGGCTGTAACTAACATCAACACCCTGCTGGACAAAGCTGACCGGGTCTACCACCAGCTGATGGGCCACCGGCCCCAGTTGGAGAGCCTTCTGTCTAAAGTCAATGAGGCGGCACCAGAAAAGCCACAGGTCAGTACACCTCTGCTAATATGACCTGAAATGTAAAGTACTCTATATACTGACACATCACTTAAATAGCTGGGATATTATGTTGATCAATCTTTTCAAAAACAATTTCTCTGCAATTATGAATCACTGAAGGGCTATAATAGAATGTTTAAAAAGTCTGGTTTTTTTTTTTGGTTTTTTTTTGGTCTACAATTTTATTCCATGATATTATTTTCTCCTTTTTCCTGTGTTGCCTCCAGGATGACACCGGAGCAGGTGCAGGTCTTGGTACATCATCTGCCAATGTGAACAGATACATTCAACAGCTGGCCCAAGAGTACAGCGGAGACTGCAAGACATCATTTGACGAACTCTCCAAGATTATACAGGTTAGAGAGGAAAATAAATTCATTTTTCTAGTAAATGTTGGCATTTTTTATTGTTTGTTTTCTTGTGCGCATATAACTCTGGCCTTTTCTTTTTGTTTACAGAAAGTTCTTGCATCTCGTAAAGAACTCCTGGAGTATGATCTGCAGCAGCGAGAGGCTGCCACCAAGTCATCCCGGAGCAGCAGCAGCCACCAGCCCACCTTCACCGCCAGTCAGTACCGTGCCCTCTCTGTGCTGGGCTGTGGCCACACATCCTCCAACAAGTGCTATGGCTGTGCCTCAGCTGTCACAGGTCACTGTATCACACTGCTCCGCGCGCTGGCCACTAACCCGGCCCTCAGACAGATCCTGGTCCTCCAGGGGCTCATCCGTGAGCTCTTTGAGTATAACTTACGGCGAGGTACAGCAGCCATGAGGGAGGAGGTACGCCAGCTGGTCTGTCTCCTCACCAGGTATGTCCCTCCTCCATATCTCCTCTTGTAGTTAAATAGAAGAGTCGAATAGAAGTTGATAGGCTTACGTAACACTGACAGACTTTGGGACAGTCAATCCCACTGAAAATATATACACTGATGCTCTTTTAAGATGTTGAAACAATACATTTTACTCTTCGCTGTGTGCATATTCATTATGTTGCAGTGGTGATTAATTATTAATTGATTCCTTTCATATTTTCCTGGCTCAGAGATCACCCAGAGGCCACTCAGCAGATGAATGACCTCATCATCGCCAAGGTGTCGGCTGCCCTCAAAGGTCACTGGGCCAATCCTGACCTGGTATGTCCTCTTCCACGTCCTACTGGATGCTGTAGGAATTAAACAAAAGACACATTATGATTCTGTTATTAAATTAACACTGGGTTATGTATTATGTTGGAAAATCATTTTTATGTAAACAGCAGAATATGATGTCTTTGTTTTCCAAACAGGTCAGTAATCTGCAGTATGAAATGCTGCTGCTGACAGACTCCATTTCAAAGGAGGGAGGATGCTGGGAGTTACGGTTGCGATGTGGTAAGCCTAATTTCCTAACGTCGTTTATTTAAATGATTTATTTTTTTATCCCTCTTTTAAAGCATGGGAATGAAGAAATAGTTTCTGTCTTGTTTAGATTTGACAGTCATGGTTTGACTCCGCTATCTTGCACCCTCTAAGCTGTTAGAGATATTGTGATTGATTGCAAGTGAGGTCTGTGTCTAAAAGCTATGTATGTTTTGTTCATGTAGCCCTCAGTTTGTTCCTCATGTCGGTGAATATAAAGACACCTGTAGTGGTGGAGAACATCACTCTCATGTGCCTGAGAATCCTGCAAAAACTGATCAAACCCCCAGCTCCCACTAGCAAGAAGAACAAGGTAAATATTCTGTAATCCTGCTGCTCAGCTATCGCTTATTTCCGTTACCTTCAGTGAGGTGTTGTAATGTCACAGGTGCATTTTAGTTTAATAGGAGATATTTGTTACAGAGAGATAAAAAGATAATGCAGCAATCTTGAGGACCAAACATAGGAGTACCAGAGAACATTTTGCAAGATGTGTTGTAGAAGAAGAACCACTGAATGCCCTTTTATTTTAATTCGAAAAAATAATTATGAATTTTATATTTCTTTAAAAATATGCCAGCTCCGGAAATGTAAGAGTTATATATGCAGTGAGTGTCAGTAACCACTCTGTGATGTGTTTTTTTCAGTGTGTATATGGCTAAAATGTCTGTTTGTTTTTAAGGATGCTGCTATTGAGTCTCTGACCACAGTGAGGCCCTACAGTAATGAAATCCATGCCCAGGCCCAACTGTGGCTCAAGAAGGACCCCAAAGCGTCTTATGAGGCCTGGAAAAAATGCCTCCCAGCAAGATGTAAGTACCGTGTCTGACAGTACATCAGTGGAAGAACACCGTTTTCTACGTTTTACAGTGAAATAATGAAAACTGATGATACCTTCTTCACAACTGAATTTATCTTGATGACCACAGGCCAGGAGACCATGTCGAAGCCTCAGGGGAAGGCTGAGTTGCGGAAGCAGTACCTGCTGGAGAAGTACGTGTGGAAGTGGAAGCAGTTCATGAGGTCCAGAAAAGGTGAAAGCCTTTTCCCTCGCCTGCTCAAGCTGAGCCACAACAACTGGCTGCGGCAGGTAAGAAAAAGTTTTTGGAGCTCTGCTTGTTGTCCTTATTAGTCTGACAAGTGCACATATAAATATCCTTATGACCCTGTGACCATTTTAAAATTGAGAAATTATAATAGTATGTTTTGGCTTCTTATTTCATTAACTGGTCAGTGCAGCTTCTTTAAATAAAATTGTTGACATAATTTATATTTGCTGCAGGTCCTTTTCACTCCTGCCACTCAGGCAGCCAGACAGGCAGCTTGCACTATTGTGGAGGCCTTAACCACAATCCCCAGCCGCAAGCAACAAGTCCTGGACCTGCTCACCAGGTATGAGCCTCAAACAGAAAAGCAGCAAGACGAACAAACGTCCCATTGTGCAGTATTATGGGATGTAAATGAACTGTTATTAGATTTCCCCAGTACAAAAAGTTAGTGTGAAATGATATTATATTTTAATTATATTTTTAGGCAAATCACATGCTTCTGCTTAGTTTTATTGGGGTTTACCAAAAGTATGAAGCAGAAGTATGAAAACTGTTCAAAAGTAGCACAGTAGACAAGTCAGACATACTGTAAAATCGCTCTGTTTTACTGTGTGTCTGTTAGTTATCTGGATGAGCTGAGCGTGGCTGGAGAGTGTGCGGTGGAGTATCTGGGTCTGTACCAGAAGCTGATCAAGCCAACTCACTGGAAGGTTTACCTGGCTGCTCGTGGAGTCCTGCCCTACATCGGCAACCTGATCACCAAGGTAACGCCTTCAAGTTCAAAAGAAATGCATTTTATAGTAACATAGTAAGTGTTTTTCATAGAATATCTCTATGTACCACTGTTTGAGTAAAGTTTTAGTAAATGCAGTGAAATTCATTAAAATGAGCATTAATTTCTTGTACTGTTTAGTATCCTAACTGAGTAGATAATCATATCTTTATGTCAGTTTCACCAAATAAAATTAGAGCTTTCAATTTACTGTTTAACTTTCTGTTTAGGAAATAGCCAATCTGCTGGCTCTGGAGGAGGCTACACTGAGCACAGACTTGCAGCAAGGCTACGCCCTCAAGAGCTTGACTGGTATGCTAGTTTTCATCCTATTGTTGATCTGACAGTAAAATTCGACATGAGTCTGTAGGGTTTTGGTGAGACTTTCACCAACCTTATAGAATAAATGATACAGATTTTTATACTACAAGTAGGCTCATACATTTTTGAAAGTTGCTTTGATGCCTTTTCTTGAATATTTGAATAATTTGTGTTTGGTGCCACTGCAGGATTGCTTTCCTCTTTCGTGGAGGTCGAGTCCATCAAGCGGCATTTCAAAAGCAGGTTGGTCGGCACAGTGCTCAACGGCTACCTGTGTCTGAGGAAGTTGGTGGTGCAGCGCACGAAGCTCATCGATGAGACTCAGGACATGCTGCTCGAGATGCTGGAGGACATGACGACAGGTCTGCACTGACACAAGTTCAGCCCACATGAAATCTCACCATGTTGCAAATTGTGGTTCCACCGCTGCATTTGGTTGTTTATAGCATGTTTTCATATTTCATAGTGTTAAAGAAAATCCTTGGTCTAGTCACTATTACGAAGAGATTTGATGAATTATTACACAGAATGTTTGCAGGATCCGGCTGGGTCTGATTTCCAGCTGCACGCCAGTTCAGTCACAGCTGTGTTGTAACTGGAAACAATTTTAGAAGTAGAGCGTCTGTTCTTCATTAGCATCATTTATAATATACTTTAGTTTGGAGTTGTTTTGCCAACATTTTCATTTAGATGTGGTAACAGATCCTTGTAGCTGTACTGGAATGCTTCTAACTTTCTCTGTCATCACTCATTTTAAATGTCAGTATAGCCAATCTCACAGCACAGCTGTTGTCAAAGGTGCAGCCGGATCATTACATTAGTCTTTCATTACTGTTTCCATTACTCAGTAAAATAAGTAAAGTAGAAATCTGCTTCTGTTTTCTACAAAAAATAATCCACAAAGAATCTTGTGTAATGAAGGAAAATCATTGTATTTGTTTAAAACAATCTTGTTTTGTTGTTCATAGGTACTGAGTCTGAAACCAAAGCCTTCATGGCCGTGTGCATAGAGACTGCAAAGCGGTACAATCTGGATGACTACAGGACACCTGTGTTCATTTTTGAGAGACTGTGCAGCATCATTTATCCTGTAAGTTACCTTTACCCTGCTGCAATTAAAACAGTCTTACAGAATACTGCTCTAAAATCCACTGTAGCTGTGAATTTTCCTTCATCTGAAACTTCTCTGTCATCCTTTGTGTTCAGGAGGAAAATGAGGTGACAGAGTTCTTTGTGACCCTGGAGAAGGATCCCCAGCAGGAGGACTTCCTCCAGGGCCGCATGCCAGGAAACCCCTACAGCAGCAATGAGCCCGGGATCGGCCCTCTGATGAGGGACATCAAGAATAAGATCTGCCAAGACTGCGACCTGGTGGCGCTTCTTGAAGACGACAGCGGCATGGAGGTAAAATGACTGCATATTTCAGCCGCTTTGTTTAATTTTTATTTCCATCCCCCTCATACTTATAATACAATTTCTTGTTTTGTTGCTAGCTGTTACCAAACTCTTCACTGTTTTTCATGGAATTCTAAAAGCTGACGTGTTGTAAGAAATATATTTGATGCCATTCTGTTCTCCTCAGCTTCTGGTAAACAACAAGATCATTAGTTTGGATCTGTCAGTAGCAGAAGTCTACAAAAAGGTCTGGTGCCCCACAAATGAGGTGAGAGTCCTAATGAGTTTGTCAGTGAAAGAATGACCCATTTGCCAACATTTGGAATTGTGTAAATTTTCATTCAATTCTTATAATATTTAAAGCAGTGTAATAATGCATTCATTGTTAGTCATGGAGCCTGCTGACTTTCTCTTTCAAGGGTGAGCCAATGAGAATCATTTATCGAATGAGAGGTCTGCTGGGAGATGCAACTGAGGAGTTCATAGAGTCACTGGACTCAACCACAGGTTAGATTTACTGTTAACTTACAGTATGTTCATAATAATGAGTGAAAGCTTCTTCACATGTCTCATAATCACGTGCCTATATGGAAAAAATGAACATGTAACATCTCTTTACAATTGATGGAGGAAAAAAAAAGTTTAAAATTGTTTTCACCTTTTTACAGATGAGGAGGAGGATGATGAGGAGGTCTACAAGATGGCAGGAGTCATGGCACAGTGTGGAGGACTGGAGT
Source organism: Scomberomorus guttatus (assembly GCA_038419695.1). NCBI lineage: Eukaryota > Metazoa > Chordata > Actinopteri > Scombriformes > Scombridae > Scomberomorus > Scomberomorus guttatus. Next base: position 14,009,220 of record CM076449.1, on the reverse strand, counting down.
GTATGCTGAACCGACTGTCTGGAATTAAAGATTTTAAACAAGGACGACACCTGCTCACTGTAAGCCATCTTAACAATAAGACAGTTATCTTTATTCTCTGGTCTTCAAATCATTGATAGTCATTGAATAATGATAAAATTAGTTGTAACATTCCAACAAAAATGTTGGGAATGAAGGCAGATCAAAGTCTGTATATTTATCACATTTTCGAGCTTCGGCCCCATTAGCGTGGCTCTTTTGTAACATGTTAGTCATTTCAGTAGTTAACATAGGAAGTACATTATAGGCTGTATAGAGTTAAGCAATGATCAAGTCTGGCATTTATAACAGCAGAAAAAATACAGTGATCCCTTATGCAGTTCATCAATAACAGCAGAGCTACGGGGTTGACCAGTGTCTTTTTCACTCTCAGGTTTTGCTGAAGTTGTTCAGTTATTGTGTGAAGGTGAAGATCAACAGGCAGCAGCTGGTCAAACCAGAGATGAACACACTTAATGTCATGCTGGGAACTCTAAACCTGGTGAGTGTGACAGTGACTGTGTAACATTGTGTTGTGTTGTATTTTTATGGTGCAGAAAAATGCAGTCAAATTTTAATGCATTTTTATCCAGGTTTTTTATTTTTCGAGTGTGTTAAAACACAACATTTTTCTGTCTGTTTCCTGTCAGGCTTTAGTGGCAGAACAGGAGAGTAAGGACAGTGGTGGAGCCTCCATAGCGGAGCAAGTTCTGAGCATCATGGAGATCATTCTGGATGAAGCCAATGCAGAGATTTCAGAGGATAAGGTAAGCATCGAAAACACATTCACCCCTCCGAGTAAAGAAGAAATATAGAAACTTCTGACTGATAATATTACCAAAACCTGAAAAAACCTATTCTTGTTTGTTTTTTTGCAGGGTAACCTGCTGCTCACTGGAGACAAAGATCAGCTGGTCATGTTGTTAGACCAGATCAACACCCTGTTTGTGCGCTCCAACCCCAGTGTGCTGCAGGGTCTGCTACGCATCATCCCATACCTGTCATTCGGTGAACTGGAGAAGATGAGGATCCTGGTGGAACGCTTCAAACCGTGTTGCAGCTTTGACAAGTGGGCATCACTCAGCTTTCACTTACAAATGAGAGAATATGTGGAGTTTCAAAATGGATAATGTCTAAGCTTTAAATGGATAGAAACACATTTTCTGCCATTAGGAAAAGGTCTTTGACTCATTCAGACAGAGTTGTACCACTCCGAGCGCCATGTAGTAAAACTGACTCATGTCTTTGTTTTCTAAGGTATGACGAGGAGCATAGTGCAGATGACAAAGTGTTTTTGGATTGCTTCTGTAAAATTGCTGCTGGAATAAAAAATAACAGCAACGGCCATCAGCTGAAAGATCTTATTCTCCAGAAAGGAATCACACAGAGTGCATTGGACTACATGAAGAAACATATCCCGAACGCCAAAAAGTACGTCTCCTACAGTTTCAAGTGCTCAAAGATAGTCCATCAAAACCTGTGATACAATAAAATAAATGCGCTTGATTGGTTAAACCATTTTCTTCTTGTTCTCGTTAGTCTGGACGCGGATGTCTGGAAGAAGTTCCTCTCTCGACCTGCTCTACCCTTCATTCTCAGATTGCTCCGTGGTTTGGCTACGCAGCATCCCCCCACACAGGTACTAAATATTTGTAATGAAAAGCCCCGATGGAGAATCCCCGTGTATTCTAATTACCAAAGGCCATAGCAGAGAAGTTAAGAAATGGACCATTAAAATATTTGACCCTGCTTGCAAACTCAGCATCATAAACCTTGGACTATCTTGACCGGATGTCTTCTTATCCTCTGTGCAGGTGCTGATAGGCACTGATTCAATAACCAACTTGCACAAGCTGGAGCAGGTATCCAGTGACGAAGGCATCGGCACGTTGGCCGAAAACCTCCTGGAGGCACTGAGGGAGCACAGTGACGTCAACTTGAAGATTGAAGCAGCCCGCAGGGAGACCAGAGCAGAGAAGAAGCGCATGGCTATGGCCATGAGACAGAAAGCCCTGGGAACACTGGGCATGACGGTAATCTTTTCCTCTTTTATTTAACTTTCTCTTTTTCTCCATTCTGTCCTTTTTATTTTTCTTCATTTTGTTTAAATGCTGTTCATTTATATCTCTGCCACTTTGTTTCACTGTCATTAACACAGCACAATGATATACTGATGATTTTTTTTGCCTTTCAGACCAATGAGAAGGGCCAGGTGGTGACCAAGACCTCACTGTTGAAGCAAATGGAGGAGCTGATAGAGGAGCCAGGCCTGACCTGCTGTATCTGTAGAGAAGGTTACAAGTTCCAGGTACAACAACACAGCCAGAGATGGTGACAAAAGTTGCAATGTTTAGTTTGAATTAAATTATTTTGAGTATCAGCTGCCACTGATATAACTAATAATATAACAGGTAATATTATGAAAGTGCAGCTGACTTGGAAATCTTCTTGTTTACGGAACAAACTTGTGTTCTGAATTAACATTTTGGTCCTTGTCTCTCTTATTCTAGCCAACCAAAGTCCTGGGGATTTACACTTTCACAAAACGTGTGGCCTTGGAGGACTTTGAAAACAAACCTCGCAAACAGCAGGGCTACAGCACTGTGTCGCACTTTAACATAGTCCACTATGACTGCCATCTGGCAGCTGTCAGGTAACAACATCTGCATAAACCATCTGCATCTACCTGCTGATGTTTAGAATACCTCAGAAATTCTCTGCTGTGATCTCACTTTTCATTCAGTATAATCAGAGCGTTTTTATTTTTCCTTCTCCCCGGGGCAGACTGGCCCGTGGCCGAGAGGAGTGGGAGAGTGCCGCTCTTCAGAACGCCAACACCAAGTGCAATGGACTGCTTCCTGTGTGGGGGCCACATGTGCCAGAATCAGCGTTTGCTACATGCTTAGCAAGGTTAGAACATGCATCAGCACACATACAGACATCAAAATATTCTTTCTTTGGGCACGCAGTGAATCATTCCCAACTGGATTTCTCTCTGGCACACAGGCACAACACATATCTGCAGGAGTGCACAGGCCAGCGGGAGCCCACGTACCAACTCAACATCCACGACACCAAACTGCTGTTCCTCCGCTTTGCTACTGAACAATCGTTCAGCGTGGACACAGGAGGAGGAGGCCGAGAGAGCAACATCCACCTCATCCCCTACATCATCCACACTGTGCTCTATGTGCTCAACACGTATGTACCTTTTTACCTGACTATAAAAAGTCCAATCAGTCAGTTTTAACACTCAATTTCCAGATGTGGGACAGTGATAAGGTATAAAGATGAACCATAAGTCCCTCTATTTGATCAGAATTCAGCTGGTATGGTTCATGTTTACTATCTCACTTTGAAAACTCTGTCTCTGCAGTACAAGAGCTACGTCGCGGGAGGAGAAGAACCTGCAGAGTTTCCAGGAGCAGCCATGTGAGAAATGGGTGGAGAACTCGTACGAGGTTGAAGGACCGCACTATTTCACCATCTTGGCCATGCACATCATGCCACCTGAACGCTGGAGGACTTCACGTATATACTTCCTACGAAGACTCCTGGTCACCGCACACGCCCGCAAGGTCTCGGCAGTCGGCACCAACAAGTATGACACATTTGCTTTTTCATTTTTTTTTTTTTTTTTTGTCCATCTTTATTTTAAACTGACACAGCGACTTTGTCTACCACACTAGTTATGCCCCTTCAGTAAGATGGTTATAGTTTAGATAATTCAGGAGCATTTCTTACATCAGTGTTTGCTTAAAGCAGATTTGTGTTTGATGCTGTGTATCATATTTACTAAAACAAGCCTCCATCATCTTTTTTTTTTTCTCTTATTATCAGACTCACAGATAAATCACCAAAGGAATATGCAGTCTATCGCTCGCCTCTTCTCTTCTGGGGCCTGGTGGATCTCGTCTACGACATGTTCAGGGTAAATATGTTGCAAATTCAAAACTACTGTTCGTGTTGATGCCACAAACTTGTTGTGAGAAGCATTGATATTCTCTTGTATGCTTGTATGTGGCTTGGCCGCACTACTTGATCTGTGCTACTGCCCAACACTGGTTACAGAGACATGTTTAATGAAAAATAAATCAAAGATAACTCATAAACACAGGCTTGATGAGCAGTGACACAGCAAAAAGAGACTGCTGAATGTTTAGGACAAAAACCTCTGAATACAGTCAAGCAAAGTTTTGACCGCAGCAGGACAGTCATGCAGTTACTGGAAGCACAGATGATGTAACATTTGAGATATGTCAGCTGTTACTTGACTTAACTTATCTCACTGCCTTTTTCTTCTCTGCTCTTTGGCCGTGCAGAAAGTACCCACCAGCAACACAGAGGGGGGCTGGTCCTTCTCGCTGGCAGAATATGTCCGTCACAACGACATGCCCATCTACGAGGCCTCAGAGCGCGTGCTAAGGGCCTTCCAGGATGAACTCATGCCCGCCGAATCCTTGTCAGAGTTCTTTGATGTTGTAGGTCAGTATACATGCACACCGAAACACCTTTTATAGATTATACTAAAAATCTGAATTAATTTGAGAACAGGACAACAGCTGGCAGAGCTGGGGTGTCTTCTCTGTTGAAACTCTACTTTGTCATTTATGATGAGTCGACTCTCGGCTTTAGATCGTTGGCCGGTCTGAGATCTAAACTGCAATGTGGCATGAATGTTAAACAAGAAACTTGACATTATGTTTTTCTTCCAGGTCTCCTTTCTGATATCGCCGACCCAGACCTCTTCCTGCAGGATTTGTTGAACTCTTTGCCCTGATGGCCAACCTCACCCCACACCCTCCAGAAGAAAAAAAAGAAACACACAACAACAGCCCTGCAAAATAACGTTGGGACACCTACCAAATCGTTTCTCTCTTTGGACACACTGACACACACACACCAGAGTACACACACACAGTATACACCATGCTTCCTTCTCACTTCCCTCCCCCATATGACAACTTCAAATTAACTTAAGCAGAAACTATGTGTAGTCTAAAAATCATCCACTTTTGGCAACATCTATGTAACATTAACACAAAAACACAATGCTGTTAAAGGATGGGGGGGGGGACACACCAAAACAGAATTTACACGTTGCCCCTCTGATTCAGACCACGTCAGTCCAGAGTTGAGGACGTGACACAGTTTCTTGCCAAGCTTGAGACAAAAGATCTGGGAGCCACCGATGATTAAACCAGAGACATTGTGTGTATTTTCTGGTTCACGACCGTTGCCGCCAACAAACCCGAAAGCTTCATCGTTTGTTCTGTCTTTAAAGGACATCAGAGATCGTCACAGGCTGCTTTCTGTGGTGACGAGAATCAAATTATTAATGCTGATAAACAACGGTTGTCTGGTTGAGGGAATAACTTGTGAATTCTGTTTTAGGGTGAATGTTTTTGGGCTTTTGAAATCCCTTCCCCTCCTTATATTGGGGTGCAATGTTAAGGTAACTAAAAATGTTTTGGGATTTGACCCACCACATATTAAGAGTGGAATTTGATTTTATCTCGTTTTCCTTTTTTGTTTCTTTGGTTTAAATTTGTTTTTGGTCAGAGCTTTTTAAAATGGCAGAAGTGTCACATGGTTGCGAGCTGACTTGTCCTTTTCTTCCGGGCTTTTTGCTGTTTGGTCTTCATGTAGGTTCTAACTGGAATTTGAGTGATGGACAGGAAAAAAAGTTTTTGTTTCATTTAGTGCGTATGTGTAAGGTTTCTTTTATCAACCTCAGAAGCAAGATGGGGAAAATAACGATGAATAAAAGTTTGTTTTAATTTCGTCTTGTGACGAAGTGAACTTTGGACTTGTGAAAGATTCCATCTGTTGCAATGAAATTTCAGACCTGTCTAAATTAATAATAAAACAGACTTACATTATATCCTTAAAAACCTTTTTCTTTGACTTTGACCTTTTTTTTTGTCATTCAATTTGTTTTTCACCAGTTTATCTCTCAAGCCTCTCTTCGCTCTTTGTTAAGATTTGGGTATTCCCCAAAATAACCGGCAACACTCTTGTGTCAATCCACAGAACTGATTTCTGGAAAGCAAAGTGCCGCTGAGTTTTCTCCTCAGCGATTGATCACCTTTTCAACATACAGTTAAAACAGAGTCCTTGTACTTGAGAGTTGAGTGCATGGTGTGGAGTTCACCCAATTTATTGTTAAATCGCCTATTCCCGCTGCTACAATGTTCAAATGTTGCTGAATGTCTGCTTTTTGAATTTAGTCTATGATTAATAAAGCCGTAATAATTCCAAATCTGATCCAGGGTAACCTCTTCTGTTCCAGCTGCTGTTTACACTCTTAAAAAGGATGCACCTCTCTCTGTATTTAGACTAAAACTGCATATGATGGTACTAATAGGCCTCATTTACTGAAGACATTTTGACATGTCACAGTAGGAAAAGCAAAGGTGTAAATAATAAAATTTATGACTGCTGGATTCCATTTAGCTGTTTCAGGCTCCTGGTACTGTGCGTGCTGGATCACTGTCACACTGTCATAACTTACTGACACTTGAGAGAACAGAGCCGTCATCAGTGTTATCACACTTGTGCTTTTCCTGCTATGACAAGTAAAACCGTCTGCTGTGAAAAAGTTTTTTTTTTTTTTTTTTGCATTGAATTAGATTTTTACTGGATTAGATATCTGCTGTAGTCATGTTTGCTTATACTTGTAGGGTTTCTCTAAACATATATTTCATAACAAAGAGTATAAGGTTAAAGTGCAGTGTAAACTACAGTGCTTATGAATTCAAAGCCGTTACATGTTTGAGGTCAAAACAGCAGCCTTCAACTGCCATATTTGAACTAATATTTAGCCCTTTATGGTGTTGACCTGGTCACATTTCCAGCATTCCCAGTATGAAAACTGTTGTAGACTGGTATTCTCTGTCAGTGAACTGTTATTCTCCCTATGCAACAATAGAAGAATGACCCACATAATATCAGAGCACATCAATGCGCTTTTTTTTTTCACTATTTCAGATACTTAACACCTGAGATTATTGCTAAACCCCCACATGGCCCTTGAGCAAGGCTTTTAAAACTCTGCAGGATCCAGCAGAACATGCACTACTACACACCGGGGTTACCAACAACCTAATCATATGGCTCCAAAGGCTAAAGTAGCGTCTTTCAGGTCAGCAGTTTCTTCTGCTCTTTCACACCTGAAATCGGACCAAAAACCGTTAAGGACTTTTGGGAGAACATTTTTGATAGAGACTTTCACCTGTGCTTCTCCAAGCTCTTGCCGTGTTGATTATATCTGAGGTATTATTGTATAAAGGCCACCGGAGGGCGACATTACCATATGGGAGACATGACAATTGTATGCGCTGTAGCTTCAAGTGTAAACTGGGACTAAGATACAAAATATTTTTTAAATTTTGACTCAAGACCATGACTACATGGCATGGAGCATCTGGTCTGTAGTTTACACTTGAGAAAGGCTGGTCAAAATAATCTGTTAAAACTGGCATTAGGAAATAATCATCAATATCAATTTATTTTCACTTTGCATATGAAAGCACATATTGCACATTTCACTTATGGCTTTCAGCGAGACATTTACACATGACAACTAAAAATAACATCACTCACAATGTCTTAACAACATTAAACATATAGTATGCATTGGCATAAACACTTCACCTTTATACAAAGGAATATGGCTTTTAGTCCAACAAAACCTCATCAACATGGTCTTTAAGTGACCAGTCTCAAGGAGTACTGAGGCTTAAGGCATAAAATGCACATTTAAAGGCCCATTTATGGACCAATAAGATCACAGTGTAGCTGGTCACAGACGATGGGGAAGAAACTCATCTTTTCCACTTACTGTGGAGGGAAAACACCCAAATATAAACAGAAAAAAGCTTTAAAAAATAGATTCAGTCCTTTTTTCCATCTGCAAAATGTTTTTCCGTTTGGATCTTGACACAGTGTTGCTGTGTTCAGTGCGTCGAAGCTTGTAGATACACACACACACCCACAGTCCTGCACGTCCATCTCATTTCATCATGTGTGTCCGCTCCTTACTGGCAGCACAGCGGTGCCACGTCCTCGGCAGGTGAGGGGAACAGCCGCATGGCCTCTCTCGAGGATTTGGTGTAGCCGTTGTGGAAAATCAAGGCCTTCTTCACTGTGAAGAAGGAGACTGTCTTATCCCACACATCAGAGCTGGACATCCCAGTGTTGAGTTGGCTCTCCAAGGCAGAGCGGACCCTCACCGCTCTGTCTGTGCACTTCCTCTCCAAAATCATCATCTTACACATGCTGAGGAGAGAGAAGAAGAAACAGATGAGTGTCGCACACACAGAAAAGAATCCAGTTTTAAATGTAGACAGAAATCTACAACCACAAGAGCTATTTAAAGGGTTCGTTCACTATTTTAAATTACACAAAATACATTTTCATCCGTAACACTAGGGGCATGTAACTGTGCAGACAATGAAATGTGTCCATATTTTTAGATAAACATCTCTGAGATTTCTGCTGCTGCCACAATACAACGGAGGGGAAACAGACTTGAGTTTGTTAAAAAATGATAAGGTTTATCTAGAATCAGTGTCCCTGCTAACCTGCTTATCCACAGATCTTTTTATTATCGGTTTTCATTAGAACTATGTTCTCGTTCTCCTGAAGAAAAAACTGATTTCAGTGTCATCTGTGCATTGAAAATTCCCCCCATTGTATTGGGGGTGCTGCTTGTTTAAATTCCAACAGAGGTAACTGAGAAAATATTTTTTGGTAATTTGGGTGAACTACTCCTCTAACAGATCACTTTGAACATCTGCCCCAAAGCCAGATGGGCTTTCAATCAATACTGATAAGATACTGAAACAAAATTGTTATCTGTGAGTCACATCCAAGATACTAAAACATTCCTGACTCTAGAATGACCTTTAATGAGTATAAAGTCATAAGAAAAGAAGCTGACGATAGGTAAAACAAACATCTTCTAGAGTTTTCTTCGTTTGAGCTTACGTTGTGTGCTGATCCCTCATGGTGAAAACGCAGTCAGGTGGCGTCTGGTCAGTCCAGGCCTGTGTGGGGTTCAGGAGGCGTTCGGGGTTATGATTTTACCCTCCAACACGTCCCTCCTTTATATACTTATAGCAACTCTCCCATCGATTTAATGTGATGCTGGTTCTCACAGTGTTTAGCCAATCACTAAGCAGTGTTATGACAATAGTAAGTGAATAAATTAGTTGAATTCATGAGTCACAATGGCCCCAATCCAAACAAACAGGTGGGAGGGGCCCTCCGCAGGTCGCTTGTCGCTCAGCTGATGCGCCACAACAAGGGAGATATCCTTGTTATTGTATCGACTGGGAGTGATATGTGGTGGGAACATGGAGGAAAACATCTGTCTGAAGACCTCCTACATGGAGCAGAAGTACATCTATTTTAAAAAGAAATGGTGGACAGAGATGTTAAGTCTGAAGTTGACATCCTGAGCTCTCTTTACTTTTTTTACTTGTTAAAATTGGAGTAAACTTACAAAAAGTTAAATCATCACAAACTTAATAACAACTGACAGTATTTATTGTTTTATGTTGAAAAAAAGAAACATTTAGTACACAAATATAACAAATAATTAACTTGTTATATTTGTGACCTAAATGTGTATTTTTCTTTTTGTTGCAACAACCTCATAAAGGCTCAATATTCACTTACTCAGCTTTTTATCTAGGCAACTTAGGAGTTTTAGACCTTTTCCTTAACAAACTTTGAAAACCAACTTCATCAAACTATCCACAAAGTTTCCCACCTTAAACACACACACCCACCTACACCCACACACACACACCCTATTCTTATTTAACTTTCTGTCTCTATTTCAGCCTCTCCAATTCTCACGGTGAGCGTCTCCCATGCTTGATTGGCTGACAATAGCGTACGATCTGTCCAGATGGTGTGCCTGGAAGCCCTGTTGACAGCCCTGTGTTCCCGTGTGTGTGTGTGTGGGTGTATGTGTGTGTGTGTTGGGAGGGGGTTGGTCACTCAATCTTTGTTTGATGGGGCACACTTCCTTTGTGCGGCTGGCCTCAGTGTCATTAACACTGAAGTGTGGGAAGCCTGGGACCACAGCGGCTCCCACGTTCCACACAGGCAGGAAGGGAGCGTGTGACTGAGACGTGGCCAGCGGCAGGCAGGTCAGCCAGCTGTGTGTGTGTGTGTGTGTGTGTGTGTGTGTGTGTGTGTGGGAGAGAAAGTGAATGAGAGTGTGTCTGTCTGTGGCTGATGTGTGAGCATGTGCTGGGAGTGTGGAGGCTGTTGGGATGTTTACACTTGAAGCACTTTTCTTTTCTAACAGTTCAAATCATATTCAAAAGCACGGCTACTGAGCCCTTTCCACAGCAAAACGTCCAGTGTTAATGAGCACTGATTTTTCAGTGACACTTATTTGGAGTTGCCAAGTGTTGAATGGAGAGTTTATGTGGATTCAATGAGCTGATGTGGTTTAAAACTATCTGAAAATATCAAAGTAACTCTGGTGAGTTTGTGCTTTTGTAAATGGTATATTGATCATTTTAATGCATCGAAACTTGTTTCTCTATGAGACTGAAGATTAGTATCTGAATAATTAGCTGTTAAGTTGGAGAAAACATCCTGAGTTATAAATTAATAATATAATTATGAACCAGATTTAATTTTTAATTGGCCCGTGGAAATACCCGAGATATTATAATCCAAGCCAGAAGAGCTCAGAGAAAACAAATACAGAAATCTCTCATGTGAAAGAACCAATGTTGTTCTAATTTTGGCAGATAATAGTGTTCTCATGTAGGACCCCTCTTTGATTAAGAAAACATGCTTTCACAGGACATTTTATTAGCAGACTATTTTGGTGTGTGTGTACATTCTCTTTTTCTTTATCAAGTCGATTTTATTCAAAAGCTCTTTTGCTATCCATCTCTGAGACGTCTCAACTGTTGCACAGCTCCATGAGGGAAGTCTGCCGTGTCAAACTGGTGGAAGCGGCTGCATGTTGGTCTTTTCTAATGGCTGGCCCTCTGTAACACCCACGTGTGCCTGGTGGCAGAGGCACTTTGTGCTCAATTACGTCGCGGTGGAGATGACATGAGAGAGCGGCATGCTTCCCTCTGGGGTCACCACTTTCCCATATCAACACAAGCACTGGGTCACTCTCCCAGCTACACCCCCTCCTCCCTCCCCGCCACCCCACCCCGGGCTCTTTCTCTCACAGTCTATTCCTCCACCTGCTCCCCGGAGACACACTCATTGTCCCCACGGCTATAAACACTTCATTGAGCATGTGGCAGCCCTGCGTTCCTCAAAGCCCTTCCCAGCGCTCTCATTGGCTCAGGGGACTGTGAGAAACTCCAACAAGCCCAAGACCCACACATTCATATGGAGATTTGGGTGTATAAATACAGGGCAGAGGCAGAGGAGAAGGCAGCTCAGATTCAACTAGCTCTTCGAACCGAGCAGAACAGCTCTAACTCACAGCTATGGCACCCACTGTTTATGGACAAGCAAACTTCTCTAAGGAACACCTGACTCCAGCTCATAAGGTAAATACTGTTTCTATGAATTCACTTAACTCCCTTCTTGAATTGTGTTCATATAATTTGAAAAATGTTCCGATATTCAAGTGGACTAAATGTTTTTTCCTTTTCATTTTCAGCTGAGAAAGCCAATGGTGGAGAAACTGCGCCGAGATCGCATCAACACCAGCATCGAGCAGCTGAAATCCCTGCTGAGCCCTGAGTTCCTCAGGCAGCAGCCCGACTCCAAGCAAGAGAAGGCTGACATCTTGGAGATGGCTGTGTCCTATCTGAGGAGCTGGCAGCAGCAGAAGCAGAAGCAGCAGCAGCAGCAGCAGCAGCAGCAGCAGGCCAGCATGACCTCTGGCCTGATGTCGGCCGGTGACGGCTACTCCTGCTGTGTGCAGGAGGCCGTCAGCTTCCTGTCCCACTGCGAGGTCCAGACTCAGGCCCACAGGCGGCTGCTCAGCCACTTCCAGGGCCTGCAGGCATCCAGCAGGACCAGCCACAGTCCCTGCACCCTCTCCCCTCCGGGCTCACCGCTCCATCAGGTCAGCTCCAGCAAAGGTGTGAGCCAGGCCGACTGTGCTCTGTGGAGACCCTGGTAGGATGGAGGCAGTGTGACCTCCACACACAGAGAAAAAGAACCACGTCTGTGAACGTCATGGACAGCAAGTTAAAGACTCACTGAAGTCTGTTTCCTTTTGCTTTGGCAGGAGCTTCAATATTGTTTTACTAGTGTGACGAAACAGGCACAATGTGCTGGTATTCCTTTGGAAGGACTGAAACCCTTCAGGTTTTACTGAATATGTACACCATGTTTATACGCATGGTACACTTTATATTTTAAAGTGTTCACTCAGTGATTGTGTTTATTGTTCCTTTGGGGAAAAAAAGAGATCCTAAAATGTTGTTTGTTTTGCAAACGTTACTGAACTATCTTGTTGTAAGACCCACATTGGGTCGAAACTTTTAAGTGTCTGAGACACTGTTTGATATATGTGTTTAAACTTCTATCTTTGATACTGAGTATCACTGACTGATACTTTTCATCAGCTTGGTGTTGATGAATCAACAACATCCCATTAATGGATCCTGTGGATCCACTTTTACTGTAAATCTTCTTATGATTATACTCTATTATGACTATTTGTGAAGAAATATTATTATTGTTGATAACTGTTCAGCTGTAATGTTCAAATAGATGTTTTTTCATCTTCAAATGAATACCTTTTATAAAGGGATTTTTGTATTCAAAACATCAATCTTTACTAAAAGAATCTGTTGAATTGCTTCCTTGAGAAGTTTGCCCTTTGAACATTGTGAAAATAAATGAGAAACTTCAGATGAAGTTTTGCAAATATAAACAATAGTGGTGTTCTTACTTTTTTTTCAAAAATCCGCTGAATGTGTCAGAGGACAAAGTACATAGAAAATCTTACATAAAAACAGTAGTTTGTGTGTTTCTGTGCGTTAGTGTTTAGTCGTGATTGAATGAATGAATTCTGGGAGAGAGCAGCTAATGTTTTGGTTAAGGTGTTGAAGAAATAAATGTAGCAGCTCCCTTGAGGATTACACACTGCTATTCAGTCACACCTGTTTATCAGCTCTCAGGTGAAAGCAGCTGCACTATGTGCTTTGCTCAAGGGAACGGTGGCAGTTGTGTTTTGAGGGAGAAGCACGAAGTCTGTCTGGGAGATGCTAAAAATGACCTCGTTTGACATGTAATCATAGCTTCCTTTAACTCTGCATGTTCACTTTGTTCACATTCAACTGCTTCAGTAATACAACAGTGTGCATGAGTCACAATAGAGGCTATACGTAAAACTATAAAGTGCATGTTCACCACTTAATTATTATTGCAGACTCACTCTACAAGATTCAAAATTGTTTGTTATTCTTCAATGCACTTGTAAAAGGAGGACAAAATATTATTTATTCTGGCAAAGTGCAGGTGACATAATAATATCTCCATGCACAGGATACATTTTCATTAGTTCATTCATTTCATTAGTGTTTATATTTAAAATTATAATTTGCACTATAAGTAATGGATGTAAATGTGTTATACATCTGAAATGGCCTGATTTTACTTTAACAAATCAGTTGAAAACACCCGTATGTGCAAAAACACAAGTAATGCTATTCAGGCACATTTTTGATGTAACTGCAGCTGGCTGTGCATCTGTCTTTTGCTGTATCATATTTTTCCCTCCAGTGATCCAATATTTCCCACAGGGATCATTCAAGCTTCATCTGGTCTTGCTGGTGCACAGGTGTTTAAAAAAAAAAAAGAAAAAAAAAAGAGGAAAAACCGGGGTATGGCGACACCCCTGCACATCATCACGTCCCACTTTTGTTGTGTTGGCCGTGGCATGCTGTCTAGTGCTTGAATTATGTCTCAAGTGCCACAAAAGTCTTTCACAACTATTTGTGTGTGCAGAAGTTGTGGAGAATGTGGCATGCCTGGGACTTTCTCAGGGTCTAGTTGGCCAGGCCAGATGGTCTGGCTGAAGCTGCCTCCCCTCCCCCTTCAACAAGAGATCAAACACCGTAGCTAATGTGATGTGTAACAAGACACACTTCTATTGTCCCCGTCTAGGGGCCAGTGAATAGGCACAGAGTGTGGGAAACGGGAGATACCACACTCACAGAGAGATGGCTGACGGGAAGCCCCTCTGCAATGGCCGAGACTTTATGGCAGGAATTCAGAGCTCTCTTCTGGTGGGAGGGGAACTCGTCTTCACACACACTTGTAGACAAAGACCCCCAGCAGCCGTGTAGTGCACACTAACTTTTAGAGGAGGCACAAATTCACACAAACATGTCGACAATGAAATCAGTGGAGAGGACAGATAATAAAAGCCAGAAATGACTGGACAGATTGGTAATTGCTGTGTTTAATGCTACAGTGGTGACAAGTGAGCTAAAGACAAGAGAGAAGAGAGATGTTTACCTATAGATGACCCGAATGTGCAAACGAAGAGCAAGTAAACAAAGACGGTTGTTTACAATCTTAAATATCTGACATGGTGCTCCTCCTAACTTCCATCTTACCTTGATGGAAATTTAGAGCACCAAAAATATCAACAGGTCACCAACCTGATCAGATGGGTACAAGAGGGAATTAACTACATGCATCTAATCAAAACTGTATTATTTATTATAATTTGGAAGGCTTTATACTTGATTACCTGATTAAGACTGGTGGAAATGTTGCCAGTGTGTGGATACTCTCTAAGTATCATTTTTAAAAGGAGGAGTATGTTTCTGTTGTTGAATTACTTCATTTCAAACTTTGAGGACTTCTTTCACCATTATGAGCTGCTGAAACCTGAAATTAAAAGAGCTAACACAGACCAAAGGACTGCTCTGTGCCAGGCGGTGAAGCCAGTTGACTTGATTTTTCCCAGATGGAGCAGGACACAGAGTTTCTGTTTGTCCTGCAACAAAAGATCAATTAACATTCCCAGTGGAGCATTGAGGAGCAGCATGGCTTTTGTAGCTCATTTACCCTGATGTTGGGAACTGGTGGGAAACTGGGGAAGCGGGTCTACTCACACTGCACCCACAAGGCCGGCTTCACATCTGGGGCCAGCCAGTGATGGAGGCCCTCAGAGGCACGCTGCCAGCGCGCTCATAATACCATTAACTTGACACTAATTTGAGACAGTTCATTTACAACAGGGCCTGCAGACATCAGGGAAGAAAGACAAGAGCTTATGATTAAAGGCTGCATGCTTACAGCTTTCAGCAGAACTCTGTGACTATTATGTGACTAAAAACAACATAACTGAACATGCAGTTCAGTTTCTGGAAAAGAAATCCACATGGAACATGGAAACAAAATGAAGTTTGGCCTCAAATATCTGTAATATGAAGTGAGAGTTGCTTGCTTGCAGGCTATACATTGTTTCATGCAATAATAAATAAATGCAAAGATGAAATAATAATTTTGCACACTAAATCATCTCTAGTGGTGCACTGATAGTGTTAGATGTGTCTGTTATTAACCTCTTGGGGTTACATTTTGGATAAATCATATAAATATCACATATAATCCTGACTTGTTTTCAGGCACAGACACTATATTTCTCATCATGTCAGGCTTCAGTGGTTTTTCTGATATCACATAACTTTCTTTATTCATCATCAAAACAAGGAACTCTTCTTTTTAGGAGTATTTGGTTTGAACAGGCTACATCAGTTGTTCACAGTTACATGTGTTAAATCATATGCGCTCCCGTCTGTGTTTGATCTGAATGAGGGGGAATAACAAACTAAATCCAAGAAGTCCTGCTGGGCACACGAGGTCATTTGTTGCTCGTTAACTGCGCCTCCGCACCGCGCGTGGTCTCGTGGCTCGCGCCGGAGAGAACGTGCGCCACTTTCACACCTGAGACGCGAGTCAGCGGCAGCCTTTGATCAGCGTCTCCCTTCAGATTACCACAGTGTTTTTTTTCACACATTGTTGCTGCAGGGAAAGCCTGAGAAGGAAGGAAAGAGAAGTCGTGATTCAGCCCGTAGTTAGAAAAGCAACAGGTGGAAAAGATGTTTCACCTGCAGCCGGTTGAGTTTTAAAGTCTTTAAAGTTGATTTTCATTTGTCCAAATGTTCCAGTTTGTGCACCAAAATGCTTTTTGGAGGAAAGGTGTCTTTCCTCTCAGTTTATATTGTTTTATTGCAGTGAAGCATTTGGTCTTGAATTGCCCCCCTTCCAACCCCTTTGAAGATGCTCTTTTGTGTGTATCACTTCCTCTTATTTTACATCCAAAAATTAAATTTTGACCTTCATTCTGTGATAAAATCTCAGATGACCGCTTGATAAAGTGTTAATTACCTGTTGCTTATCTTGGGAAACATGCCAAGCACAGATACATGCCCTCTGAGTTATTGACGTGTCTTCTATTGTTGTGCTGGGAGTCCCACTGGTCAGAGTGTGGGAACCCCAGCCCGGCCTGAGCCACATGGCTTTGTTATGCTAATCTCACACTATAAAATGAGGAGCAGCTCCTCCACAGACATCAGAGCTAACACTGCTGTCCAGAAGAAGCAACTCACTTCACCTGCAAAGACATGGCTCCCTGCTCCACCAACTACTCCTCTATTCACCACATCAGGATTTCTGAGAGAGACAACATCAAAGTGAGTATTGGAGTGGATTTCATGTTTTTTTTTCATCAGCTTTTACAGTACAAATGTCTGATTATTGCTGGATTTGAATCATGAACTTACTTTCTTATCTCCTCTTCCCCAGTTAAGAAAACCTATTGTGGAGAAAATGCGCAGAGATCGCATCAACAGCTGCATCGAGCAGCTCAAGATCATTCTGGAGAAAGAGTTTCACAAGCAAGAGCCCAACTCCAAGCTGGAAAAAGCCGACATCCTGGAGATGACGGTGAGCTTCCTGAGGCAGCAGCTGCAGCCGGGCCTCTGTCAGAACGATTACAGCCAAGGCTACTCTCACTGCTGGAGGGACTCTCTGCATTTCCTGTCCGCCGGCTCCAACACAGAGGCCTCTGTCACTCCTCTGCAGGGTCTCCAGCAGCAGAAGCAGCAGCTCCTCCAGGCCCAGAGAACCAGCAGCCCTTCCCCAGTCTGCTCCACCCTCAGGCCCACCACGCTGCAGGACAGCAGCAGCAGCAGCAGAGGCCCCGTGTGGAGGCCTTGGTAGAGACTCTGACATACGGACACTGTGAGACCTGAGGGGAGCTGCACTCTCCCTCACTATATGTAGGAAATATGCATTTCCAGCCTGCTCATTCATGGTGGGTTTCCTTATTGTCTCATCACATTGATGGGCAACTAGTAAAAGCGAAGGCTCTCACTTATTTGAAGATGGTCCTGCTTTGACTTTAATTCACTGATCTGATGTTTTGATGCTTTTTCTTTGTGTTTGTGCTGGTTTTAAGTGATGATGGTTTTGTCAAATCTTGTGAAAGGAATGTTTACTCCAGTGGAGTTTATCTTTGTACTGCTTGATGTAACAGTATATATCTGCCATACTGTGTTATACTGACAGCTGCTGTTGAGAATATTTCTCTTGTGTTTTGAATTATCTATGCCAAACATTTAATGTTATGGATCAGGATGATGATGATGTGTGTGTGCGTGTGTGTGTGTGTGTGTGTGTGTATGCAAGTGAACGTGTATATTAACATTTTGTAATGGGATGTTGATATAGCTGGTTTGCTATCAATTTAGGCTCTTAAAACTCATTTCTTTGTATGACAATTAATAAAAAGATACAATCGTTAAAAAAAATGGTTGAATCCGTATTTTTCATTTTTCATGAAACAGAGAACTCAAAAAACGTCTCAGTATAGTGAAGACTTTCCTTTTAAATAAAGGAAATGTGTGTCTTTTTGGCCAGTTTTTGTCACGAGCCTCTGTTTAAAACTGTCCTCAGCTTGTCTTTATTTTGGAGAAGGTCATGTGATGTGTGGATCAGGAAGTGACAGCACATCAGGAAGTTTTTGTACATTCAGTACATAATAGTAGAGGTAAAAGTCATGTTCACACTTAAAAAATGCAAATAAAACAAGCATCTCTTTTGATTTAGACCTCATGTATTAGGAAACAGGTCAACATGTATTTAAATGATATTACTTCAGAGCTCATTCCACAAAAACAGAAAAATGTGCACAAGCAAGTGTGGAGTAACCTTGTGTACTAACAATTTATCATAATGTATCAGTTTCTTTACTAAAATCATAGAAAAAAAGTATCTATCGGAATTTACTGATCTACACATCACAGTATGAATTTTATCTCCATTTACCAAAAGAACATCCAGATGATTGTTATTTGCTGGAAAAAGCAGCAAATCAAGGCTTGAAAATTCAACCTTGTTTAAGACTAAATAAAGCCACTGTATCATATGAAAAGACTCACACACACACACACACACACACACACACACTGAAGTCATTGTTTCTTGAATACATTGTATTCGAAATTTATGGATCCACACAAATTTTAAAGAAAAGTAAAAACACATTTTATTGAAATCAAAATTTAAGTTACAGTAAACACTTTCTAGCACATTTAACCATAAAATCTTATTTCAAATGCACAGCATTTATTTATAATACTTTATAATGCACAGCACACACAAATAACTTGCTGTTAGCGGCTGTCTCTTTCCTTTATTAAAGGAAAATAAGTCACAATAGACACGTTCAGTTAACCATGCTGGTTTCAAACATAATGTGACTTCACAGCAATTTTAACTTCACACAATGAATACATTTTCAGTTACATAAAGGAACAAAACACTGATAATAATGTCACTGTGATATCCTTTCCCTGGAAGGGGGAAGGGAGGTTTTGCACATGAGTGGTGAATGATCTCCAGTGTGAACTTGTTATTACAGTGAGGCAACAGAATACCTATTACACATCTTCTCATCAATATGATGAAACAAAACATTCAGTAACACCATGAATGAGCAGGCTGGAAATGCATATTTCCTACATATAGTGAGGGAGAGTGCAGCTCCCCTCAGGTCTCACAGTGTCCGTATGTCAGAGTCTCTACCAAGGCCTCCACACGGGGCCTCTGCTGCTGCTGCTGCTGTCCTGCAGCGTGGTGGGCCTGAGGGTGGAGCAGACTGGGGAAGGGCTGCTGGTTCTCTGGGCCTGGAGGAGCTGCTGCTTCTGCTGCTGGAGACCCTGCAGAGGAGTGACAGAGGCGTCTGTGTTGGAGCCGGCGGACAGGAAATGCAGAGAGTCCCTCCAGCAGTGAGAGTAGCCTTGGCTGTAATCGTTCTGACAGAGGCCCGGCTGCAGCTGCTGCCTCAGGAAGCTCACCGTCATCTCCAGGATGTCGGCTTTTTCCAGCTTGGAGTTGGGCTCTTGCTTGTGAAACTCTTTCTCCAGAATGATCTTGAGCTGCTCGATGCAGCTGTTGATGCGATCTCTGCGCATTTTCTCCACAATAGGTTTTCTTAACTGGGGAAGAGGAGATAAGAAAGTAAGTCCATGTTTCAAATCAGTAATACACATGCTATCTGACTGTTAAAATCCCTGCTGGTACTCACTTTGATGTTGTCTTTCTCAGAGATCCTGATGTGGTGACCCGAAGAGCAGTTGGTGGAGCAGGGAGCCATGTCTGTGCAGGTGAAGTGAGCGGCTTCTTCTGGATGACAGTGTATGCTCTGATCTCTTTGGAAGAGTCTCTGCTCATTTTATAGTGAGATATTAGCATAACAAGGCCTTGTGGCTTGGCATGGCTGGGGTTTGCAACAATGAGAAACACATCAATAACTCAGAGGTGGAGCTGACACAGGCTGGCCAGTAGAGATAAAACCAGTCCCAAGATATATATCAGACTGAGAATGATATGCTGTCAGTCTCTTATCAGGGGGCCGCGCTTATCTCACACTCCGGTTACACAGGGGAACACGGACTGTAGCTCCTGATGGGGACCTAGGGAATAATTAAAGAGAGGATTTAATGCACAGGTGGCATCCAGGGAAAAGGTGTTAAAAGTGAGCATGTTTCTGAGATTTAATTAGATGTGTAAATTCATGAATACTTCTGTGAAATAATCCACATTTTGGGAGCAAAAACATTTCTTCAACTTTACATTACAGTTGTTTGGACATTTCAGATGTCAATGTCTTTGAACGTCTTCTATTGTCACTGTTACAAATTAAGTGTCATTCCTAATGAAATGACACCTTTAAGAACATTTTACACACACTAATAATGATGTGAAGAGTTTAATAAAATGCAATATTGCTGAAGTGAACAACAAATTCCACTAATGTCATTTTAATGCCATCTAAAGTGTGTTTTCAAATGAGACCACAGGAATATGTTCACTCCTGCTGGTATCACATTTCTGGATCATCTTGGGTGTCCCATTGTAGTATTTTGTAAATTTTTGACTCCAGGCTTTTGATTTTCAGAGGATACACTCATTTTCCAAAATGAAATAGATCAAACATCTTGTGAAATAAAACCTTTTGCACTTTACTGTGTGTTCTTTTGGGTGCCGACAATAAAACTCCTGCTTGTTCACCCATGGCACACTTCGATTGTTGATGGAGGGTATTAAGCTGTGAGTGGACAGACAGACTGTGGGAAAGCCAGGCTCGGACTCTACTCACACATCTACTGGTCAATAGGGCTGACCTCCCAGCCACAAAAGGCCTTTTCATCTCTTTTCTCAAACAACAGCTAACAGCAGCACTGTGTGTGTGTGTGTGTTTGTGTGTGTATGTGTGTGTGTGTGTGTATGTGTGTGTGTGTGTGGTTTCACGCAGACACAAGACAGGTCAATTGTGCATTTATTTAAAATGCAAGATTTTATGTCAATTTGTTTCAATTTTTGAAACTTTTTTTTTCTGTGACCAGCTACCACTTGATGAATCCCTGAAAATATGATCATATCACTTGTTTTGTTGTCAACTTTTTTTTATTGTTTAACAAGGGTAACAAACAACATATACAAACAATTAACATCCCCACCCCCCCACCCCTGGCAGCAACCCAACCCACATTACGGTTGGCCTTAGTAGATCAAAGTGGAGAAGAAATTAAAGAAGAAACATGAGATTATCAACCTTTTGTTTCTCTAAAGAAATGTATCAGAAATTCTAGAAACAAGGGAAACTTCCCCAGAAACATGAAAACTGTCAGTATTATTAATACTATAGTATTTAGTATTACTTAATCAATAATAATTATTAGTGTGACTGCCCCTTGTGCAGCTGACAGGGGGCACTATGATAGATAAAAACACAGTACCTGTTGATTCTCTTCAAAAGCAAAGTCACACATCCATTTATTTTGTGTCTACTAGTCAACTGCCTGCTTGTTTTTTTCTTTTAAATTTAGCTGTCATTGAGTGTTTGGTTTGTGAATTGATGCAGGATGAAAGGAAAGAGTAGTGTTATATCAAAAGATGTTAGATAGATAGATAGATAGATAGATAGATAGATAGATAGATAGATAGATAGATAGATAGATAGATAGATAGATAGATAGATAGATAGATAGCTGATATTCAAGTCAGGCTAGCCTGGTTTAACACATGCAATAACAAAACACACAAACAGACAAAATTATATTAAACAAACAAGCAAATCAAACCTATGATTGACTTTTCATCAACGATTTCTTTACTTTTGCTTGTGGAACTCTTGAATCTAAACAGTATTATGTCTAAATAATATTAGTTAAACTACCTCTTGTTGCATATTCATGATAATCGGATAAGACTGAAATAGTTGGTTAAGTAAGCAAGGTTAAGTTACCAGGAGCTTCTCTTTCTGCCTTCTGACCACCATCACTTCACTCCAGTTGACTGTCAGCTCACTAGCAGGCAGTTTAACCATTTTAACTAATTTTAATAAGTTAATTCCCTGTCCCTGAGCATGTGTTTCTCCAAGAGCCAGAGTTGCTAATCTGTAGGTGAGCATGACCTCTGACCTTTCTAGCACAGGTTCAGTGAAAAGAGAATTTCTTCTACTGAGACTAGTGTAATACAACTGTGTAACACACACAATACACATTTTAAACTCTGTTGTCAGATAAATATAAAAGGGAAACTCTGTTGTTCCCATCATTTTTCCTGCTAGGCCTTCAACTCTTTGTAGCTACTCTTCATTTACTTTTTAACTAATTAAATCATTACAACTTTATTTTTGGCTCATGGTATACATCTGAATACAGTTCTGGAAATGGGCAGTGGTGTTCATTTGCGGCCTCAGCACAATAATATAAATCTTGGGCAGGAAGTAGCCCCCGAGGAAGGCCAGAACGCTGGAGAGTATGGCAAAAACGTGTGTGGCCGTGGTGAACGGGCCTCTGCTGATGATGTAGACAGTGAAGAAGCTCATCCAGGAGATCATGTACACCATGAGGCTGAAGGTGACACACTTTGCTTCGTTGTAGTTGGCTGGCAGGTCTTTGCCCATGTAGCTGAAAGAGAAGCAGAGGATGCTGAGCAGTGATACATACGCCAGCTCGAAGCCCGCACCAGGGGAGAGGGTGTTACTGCACTCCAGGACAATACTGTCCTTGTAGAAGTCAAGATCCTGGGATGGCTGTGGAGGGTTGAGGGCCACACGGACCACAGAAATAAGCAAGATGATGACAGACACCAGGAAAATGGTAAACTCTGGCCCGTGTTTTTTGGCCCATTTGTCATAGGCCGGCGGCAGCTTGGATGCAAATTTAAAAATGCAGACCACCTGGAGGGAGCGCACAGTGATGCAGGCCAGCCACACAGTGAAGCTGAAATTGAATAGAGGATGCTTGAGGAGGCAGGCCAGAGGAGACGGCCGGCCAAAATGGCACAAAGAGCTCATGGCAGCGGCAGTCAGGGCTGCCAGCATCAGGAGGCAGGTGCGGCCTCCGGCAGACTTGGCCACGGGCGTGTTCAGGTTGAGCAGGAGGATTAGTGCAGTGCCGGAGGTCATGAGAACACAGACGGCCATAAAGGAGAGCAGGGCGATGGAGAGGGGGTCGTCCCAGGCGAGCAGCAGGACGGTCCTGGTCAGACATTGCTCGCTGCCTGGAGGAGCCCACTGCTCTGGCAGACACTGCTGGCATGTAGTGGAATCTGAGGAAGCGAAACAGCACCGAAATAAAATGTCACTGGGAGAAAAACTGGGATGTAAGAGCTGGGTTGTAGTTGTGTCCAGTGTGGTAGCTTGATAAAATGTCTTCTAGAAGAGAAAACACAGCAACATTTGTTAGAAGTCTTAAAATACATGTTGTTAGGCACAGTGACACATTTCATTTCAGTTCTTCAGTCTGTTTGGCTCCTGCTTCAGGACATAGTGTGAGTACTCTGCGCCACCTGCAGGTCAAACTCACACACAACAACTAAAAAATACTGCTCAGTTGGAGGGATGATATTTTGTTCACTTTCTTCCTAAATTGTCAGTAGAACTCAACAGAAAAACAATCTTTAAAACTCAAAGATGTTACCTGTGATTGTCCATCAGTCTGTCCTGACTGGTGGAGTGGGAGATCACCTTTGATGCTTTCTGTACTGCACATAATTTGCTGCAAAACTGCAAAACTATATAAATTGCTCAAAATTTGCCTGGCCAGCCCCCAAATATCTATTTTGTTATCTGTTTTGTTTCTAATTTGATCTCATCTTCCTCTTCTTCACACTTGTCCAGTTTTTCTTTTCTTTTAATTTTTTTTTTTTTTGTCCTTTGACTCTTTTTTCAGTGTGTCTTTATGTTACCATTCATATTGAGGAATGTGGCGGTGGGACATTCCTGGCAGTCGAAGCAGCATGCGTGCTGCCCCTTCAGCCGTTTCTTGTGGCCTTTCGGGCAGGATTGAGAGCAGATGGACTCCGGCACCTACAGACGCAGGCAACAGGGAGGAGAAAGATTGCATTTAAAATTAGAGCAGTTACAGATTAACAGTTCATGACTGCATGCAGTTGGTTTGTAATAAAAAACTCAATCCACTGGAATATGCATTTCCAGTTGCAATTGCTTATTATTATTTGGTGCTTTTGGATTATTTTCCCTCCAAAATACATTGAGAAAACAGCTGAACAAGCAATTTACTCCAGAAATTTGACATCAGAACAGTTTTTCTATGTATTCACAATTGCGTTATAATTTTATAGCCTCTTTGCAGATTTCTCACTTCTAGTTGGACCATATTTGCACCAAATGAGAATCTTATAAATAAAAAAAAAGTACAATATGTACAATAGTTTAACACCACAACACTGTATTCCAAAATACTCCATATTGATCTTACTGATCTTGAAGCTCCAGTGGTGTGCCACTCAATTTGATCTGTATCAATTGTCAATGTAATGGGATCTGGGCTGAAGGAGCCCACCGCTCTGAGAGACCAGTCCTTCCCCCTCCAAACCCAGGTTACGATGTCATATCCCGTGGGCGGGTCACCATTCATATCAAAGTACACAGAGGTGTTCTCCACAGAGAATCTCACCTGCTTGAGCCACGACAGAAGCTGAGGCGGAGAGAAATGAGGAAAGATCAGTGTCGAACAACAAGAAAGTAGTTCTGAGAGATTTTCTTCTTTGGTAAAAACACCAGTTCACGTCTGCTCACCTGCCATGGATACACACTCCTCCTTTGGCACTGTCCAGAATCACAACTCAGTGCTTGGTGCAGAGCATGAGCCACAGCATACACCGCCTTATACACATTGAAGGAAGAGGTGATGTCGTAGTTCTCCAAAGAGAAGTTCTTATTGGCGAGGGTGTACAGGTCTGTGCTCTGTAGACAGTCATTGCCGTCAGAAACTTCCTGTGTGTTACTGTGTTTTATTGACGCCTCAACTACCTTTCTCTCAAACTCCTGAAAACCTGATATGGATGCATTTTTGACGGACACGCCGAGCACAGTGCCGATACCGTGGATCCCAGGTATCTCTGATATAAGAGTAGCCACTGACCAGTCCTCCGTTCCAATCCACACCTTCTCTGTTATGTTGCGCTCAATAACATACGGGAAGAAGCCCCTGAGTTTTGACTTGCTGGAGAAGAGCACAATGGTGTTGACTTTGGTCTTCAGTATGCCTTCCACCATGCTCCTCATGGTTGGGATTGTGTCTTCTCTGAGCGAGGGGATGACTCCTTGGTAGGCGATGCAGACGCCATGGTGCGGTGCTTGCTGGGACAAGCTCTTCATGCCGTCCAGGCCGTAGTCATTTTCACTGCCTAACAACGCAATCCAGGTCCAGTTGAAACGAACCAGGAGCTGGATTATAGCTGCCACCTGGTTCTTGTCACTGGGAATTGTGCGGAAAAAGGCTGGATATAAGTACTTGTTGCTCAGCTTTTCATTTGACGCTTCATATGAGATCTACAATGGAGCAAAGAGGATGTGGGGAATGATTCAGTTTTGTAAGACAGGTGGGGTAATATTTCAAGAGCCATGAGTAAAACTTACTTGTGGTATGAGATAGGCCCCAAGTAAAGCAGCGGGGGCCAAAGATTTGCTGCTGCTGTCCGGCCCAATCACAGCCACGGCCCTTTGACTGTTGTTGTAGTTTGGGTCTGTGTCTCCCTCTGTCCTGGGTGTAGAGGTGCTGTGGTGCTGCTGCTGCAGCAGGTCCAGGGTGGCTAGGAGACTGGCCGGTATCGAGCAGATGTCGTACAGTTGGTAGCCCAGCTTGACTCCTGGTAACAGAGACTGCGGTCCGGTGCTGTTATTGATTTCCTCCACAGCAAATCTCATGGCTTGCATCAGGTGAAACCCATGTTTGTTGTTTTTACCACTAGACGAGGTAACATTTAAAGGATAGGTTCACGATTTCTTTCAAGTCCGTTCTAAAACAAGTGAAGCTTCAGCCGCCCAAATTAGTCAAATCAAGTCAATATCTTTCAAAGTTACAGTCTTTTTGGTTTAAAATTCCCTCTTTCTGTTACTGTACTTCCACTGCAGCTAAACAGGGAAACAGTGACAAGACACAAAGAGGGAATTTTGTACTAAAAAGACTGTAACTGTGGAAGATATCCACTTTATTTGAATAACTTAGATGGCTGAAGCCTCATATTATCTTACTTTTAAACTTTTAAATACATTTTTTCTCAAAACAAGGACTGTGCATTGTGTCCCCCATCACTTACATTGAAAGTTCATTATATAAGCATCTCTTCATGGCCATTATGAACAGGAGGAATGATTACAGTGAGGAAAAACTGCTTCAATGTTCATTTGGGCAGCTGATTATTGTTTTAAGACAGACTTGTAAAAAGGAAAAATTATGAACAACAAGACAGTATAAGTATCTAAATACAGTATTTGCTTGTGTGTGTGTGACAGATACAACCTATGAATCCTTGAATCCTTTCACATACAGTAATGCTCCAGATAATACAAAGTAAATATATCTGGGTTTGTAGCTGGACCACAAGTGACATGCATTAGTGGAGATCAGTGGAGTTTGCTGTCCAGTAAACTCACTTTTTGCATGGACCCAAAGCAGGCAAACCAGCACTTGGTCCATCTGTGTAGTGGAGAGGAAAGAGTCCAGCGATGAGGACGTCGCCCTGCAGCTGCATTCCCCGTCCCTGAGAGACGTAATCCAGCTCCCCATCAGCTAACTGCAGCATCAGCCAGCCTAAGGAAAGTAACACAGCACCGCTCAGATCCATTTACCTCAACATGCACACGGCTGCTTGTGGGAGCTCAGTGTGGCTTGCAAAATAGATCAGGGGCTGTTTTTCAAAGTGTGGATTGTTATGGAAGGAGGGATGAGAGGATACCTTTTGCATCTTTCTGGGGAGTGTTGGTTGACTGAGGTGTATTTGCATGTCTCATTTGTTTGTGTGACTGTAGACTTTCACTACGATTAAAATGAACTGCATAAACCGGTGACCGGTGTTTTTTCCATTAATCTTGGACAAGTGACATGCAACTGTAAACCAGAGCGAACACAGACAGTTTGTGGCTCAGTGCAGACATATCAGTCATAAATAATCTTTCATCTGTCAAATAGTTTTATTTTAAAAATATAGTTTGAACAGAAACTCTGATTTAAGTCGGTTTTAAAGGATTTTATAAATACCACTCTTGGTCATTGATTGTATTGCTGATTTATTTGAATGATCACTCGAGGATTCAAATATCTGTATACACCTTGACCGGATAATCTGTTTTGATGCTATTTTTTTTTTTTTTTTTTTACCATGTTTCTCTCTGTTTTAATTTTAAGAAGTTCACAGCACTCAGGACACAATGCTAAGAAGCAAGAAGAACAAAACATCACATTTTGGGAAAGGAAGGCTCTGCACACTTAGCTTCAATTGCAAATATTTAATCACAAAGCCAAACTTTCTGTCTTTAGACCTTCATCAGGGCAAATGTTTGACAAAGGGCTCTCTTATTAAAAAAAGGGCTTTTGTTTCTAAGAAAGAGTAGTTGGCCTTACAGGCATTTCTGATCAGATTTTACATGCAAACATGGGGTCACTGTCTTTCCTCCTAAGAGTTGTGTTTTTGTTTTTTCATTAATAGCTAATGTTTAACTCAGGGCCTACATAGAAATCGTAATTTAATACACTGGCTTGCACTATAATCAAAGTCAATTATCTCGTCTCACACCTGAAGTCAATTCAAAAGAAAAAAGGTTTGATAAACAAAATGTCCTCTGATCAGAAAACTATGTTTTTACTCTTCACTCATAGCTCACTCATTATGATTTTTTGTTTTGTTTGACATGATAAAACAAAATAATTTACATACAATACTGTATAATAATTAATACAAAATGCTCAAGGTCATTCACCTGAATAGCATTGGATGATCTATAACCTGCTGTATCCAGCTACAATATTTGTGCTACAATATTATTTTCCAATTTCCAATTTCAATGAATCCCTCATAACCAGAGAAAAGAGAAGTAAAATAAAATGTGAGTCCAGTTTTCCCACCAATAGACTTTTTCACATCAGACATTTTCACTTGTTTTAGCAAGACACAGGCGAGCACGAGAATGATTACTGTGTGAGTCCTGCAGTAATAGTCGTGAGCAATGCTGGCTCACACCTGGTTTACTTGGACTGGTCTTCATTAATTAATGTTATTAATTATACCTGTGTTTTTGCTGCGTAGTTAAAATGTTTGTCATGAAATAGGCTTGTACACGTGGGGCTGAATTTGCATTTTGGTTGATATTTGAGGCTTATTTTGTTAAGTACACCTGTTGCAATGACAAACTATTTGCCTGACACCCACCTGTGTCCAGGACCCAAACCCATTGTTTTGACAGGAATATTGTGCATTTTGTTCACCGCAGCATTATGGAGGCAAATGGACATGTAAATGTCCATGTCTGTACAAACACAAACATTTGAGTGAACATATTTGCATTGTGTAAGCTTTCCCATTTTAACAGAAAAAAATATTTGATCTCTAGCTTTTATGATCATTTCTGTTCAAACATAAGGTCCAACTGCACATCTTCAACTGTTACTGTTATTCAGTCACAGCTGAATAACAGTAACAGTCGATTGTTGAAACAGTAAATCACTAACACGTAACACTGATATAACCATATATAACAAAGTGTCCACCTTTTCTACACACTGACACTGTTCAATGTGCAACAGACCCACTAATACAAAAGAAATGATTTTCACAGACATTATTATTTACCATTTTGTTGAATTGACTATTTACATGCAAACTCATGTATGAATATGTCAGAGTGATGTTTTGGGATGGAAACGTGGTGACTAATTTCACTAATTTACCACTGTCAGACTTTATTGTTTATAAAGGAATGATATTCATATTAAAATATTGTGTTTATAATGCCTCTATATGATACACTGATCAGGATTATTAATTAGTTAATTTAAGAAAAATTGTGTTCAGTCATTGTCAAGCTCTTACAGAGTCTCAATGTGCTGCTGACAATTTTAAATTGTACAAACCAGATAAAGAATAAATGCACGCCAGTTTCAGGTTCATCAATTAAAAACATTTTATTGAATCATACCATTTATATCAGTGTTTTTACAAACTACAACATTATTCCAAATTTAATGATTGAATTCATTACTTATTTAATTTGATAGTTGGCTTGTTTAGTGATTACATTACTATCATCATCATCATCATCATCATGAATAATAACATTACAGCAGTTTAAAAATTAAGTAAATAATGGCCTAATCTCATATAAACATTGTAGCATTCATTATAACAAAAATAAAATTAAGTCAACATTAAGTAAAGAAAGCCATAAGTGGACATTAAGAGCTTTTTTCAGAGCAGTAAAAAAGACAATTTATTAACATATAAGGAATATTAAGAACACTTTTTAATATAATGCAGTCCAGTACATCACTACCACCCACTACAACCTCAATAATAAACATAAAGGAGAATTAAATTCTGACAATTTCTGACAATGTCAACAAAAAAATCAAAAATCATCTGTCAATGTTTCTCAAGAGGTGAGATGTCTTTAAAGCTTTTTCTGTTTTCAGAGATTTTTTATATAATGCCATTATCTCGAGATCAAGAGTTAATTATTTCATTATATCGAGAAAACAAGCTTTGTTATTTCGAGATAACGAGATAATGAACCTGTTATTAGGAGAAAACAAAAGGTTTGGACTACCAGGCTCAGAGTCATATTTTCTTGGATGTATTCTTTATTTTCAAGTCATATCCATACATGGATGTCAACTTGACAACAGAAGTGTGAATGCCTGAATGAGTCATCCATTTCATGTGAACAATAATTCAAAACCTCAGGACATTATATAAATAAACATAACCTTAACCATTCACTGCATAGTGTAGTCCATTGGCTATCATGATGGTTCAGTTTACACCACTAACAGTTCAGATGCTTTTATCATATCAGTAATTATAAACCTAATGAAAATATAACAACATATATTATTTTGGTATGGAGACACACATTAGTCTAAGTATTCTGTTAGTGTCAGAGATTCTGCTTTGTAGTCTGACTTCTGGTTATAGGACAGCGTAGTTAGTGAGAACTGAGTGCATAATCTCTTCAAACTTCATCCATGAGGGCTCATTTGTGACAGCAGTTTCATTGTAACTATTATGAGTGCACTATTATAGATGTAGAATTGGTTCAACATAATGGACAATGCATGGAGCTTTATTATCTGGAGATAACAAAGCTTGTTATATTGAGATAATGAAATAATTATCTCATTATCTTGAGATAATGGCATTAAAAATAAGAATTGCAAGCATTCTTCTGTATGTTTAAAAGACACAGCAATTTTATCATATTATCAACTTCATGACCAGGTTTTACATCTCTGGATAAAGAGGATGGTAACAGGTGTTACACTGTGTTTGGTGACCCATCAGATTCTGTGACCTGCAGTGTTGGAAGAAGTACTCAGATCCTTTACTTAAGTAAAAGTATCAATACCACAATGTAAAATACTTAATTACAAGTAAAAATCCTGCATTTAAAATCCTACTTAAGTAAAAGTATAGAAGTATTACCAGCTAAATTCACTTAAAGCATTAAAGTACTTTAAGTAAGTTTTACTTTAGTACTTTAGGATTTTAAGTGCAGGATTTGTACTTGTAATGAAGTATTTTTACATTGTGGTTTTGGGGATCTGAGTCCAACACTGCAGATCACAGAATCCGATGGGTCACCAAATACAGTGTAACACCGGGCTCTGCCTACGTCACTGCAATGCGACGCACATGTCGAGGTGAGGTGAAAGTGCAAGCTGCCATTTTTTCGAAAAACATAAACGTGATTAGTTTAGGCAAAGCAAAGACAAACTGTGAGTTTCTTCCGTCGTCACTCTTTAGCACTTTTGTTAAACCTGTTGGCGCACTGAATCCACATTCTGCACGGATATCAGCGACGCTTTGTTGATTTAAACTCGGGTCGAAGCGCAGGTTAGCTCGCAGCTGCAGGCTGTTGATGGCTGCTTAGCTCGACTGGCTAACGTTAGCTGCGGCTGTAAACAAACACTTGAGACAGTAAAGGAGTAGCTGCTGATAGACGGAGCGCACAGCCTGCAGGTTTGTGAGTTGCTCAGAAGATTTAGGTCAATAATCTCGGGCTTGTGAAGAGCCAACACGACGTTAGAAACAGTAACGTTAGGTGAGGAGGAGCATGTCTGTAAGTTAGCGACACAACTTCAGTTTTGATGACAGTGCGAGTTTCTCCACACTAGCTCGGAGCTCAGTCGCTTTGGAGCGGGTCAGAAACACAGATATACACACACAGACACACACACACACACACAGACATGTCGTCCTTCTCTGAGTCCGCCCTGGAGAAGAAGCTGTCGGAGCTGAGCAGCTCGCAGCAGAGCGTCCAGACTCTGTCTCTGTGGATCATCCACCACCGCAAACACTCCGGCCTCATCGTCAAAGTGTGGCACAGAGAGCTGAAGAAAGGTACTGTGGGGCTGTTCTTGCAAAGTATACACATATATGTTGTTGGGTTTGTGTAGTAAAACACGAGATTGATAACGTTAAAACTGCAGAGATGAGAATAGAGAGTCAGTGTGACATGTAGAGGACAACAGAGTTACTGTTAGTTACTTAGTGAAGAGGGGATGTTGTCTCTGGTTTAAAATGCTGTTTTCCAACCTGAACGTGATAAGACAACCTTTTATTGTTAATCCATGTCTACACCAATGCTGAGAAAACATCACAGGTTATTCAGATTAGGGCTGGGTGATATTGATATTGTAGGAATGACTATTGGTGCTTTCACAAAATATTTACACAATGAGATTTTTGATAAATAATCATCAGTAATGTGGATATAATGACTTAAGTGGATAAAGGCAAATAATAGAACAGCTAGAACAGTCCAAGTTCAGAAAATTACATCACTTTACTGTAATGCAGCCTTTAAAAGACAACACCTATGTCATATCACGATATTATGATGTCTAAAATCTAAGACGATATCTAGTTTCATATCACGATATCGATATGATATCGATATATTGCCCATGAAATTGAGAAAATCAAGCAATCAGATCTCAACATTTGAGAAGCTGTGACCAGCAAATGTTTGGTATTTTTACATGATTAAAAAGAAAAGGAGGATGCAAAAATGTATTATTACTAAACTATTCAGTACGGAGTGAGGAAATGCACCATGAAAACATCGCCAAGACGGGTGATGTGCCTTGTTGCTGTTTTGTTGTTCTTCCTGCACATAATTAACTGTATCTTGACATCATGTTGTCATATTGTAATTCTCCACAAGCTGCTATGGAGTTTAATAGAGGTTCACACATCAGCAGTAAATGTCAGGTTTTTATGTCTGTCAGAATCAAAGGGCTTGGGCTTATTTTTAGGCTCACCATGTCGTTCAGACATTCAACATTCACACAGGGTGAAAGCTGTTGAACAAGAGGCAGAGAGACCACAGACAGAAGCACAAAGCAGACCAAATTATCCTTTCAGACTGAATCACCATTTTGCCACATTTTGTTCTATTTGAGTTGCTGAACAAAGACAAACCATATTGGGAAATAAGTTACTGAAGATAAAGTTAGAGAAGACACTTCTGTTTTTTTCTTTGTGAATGACTTTCATATGTCCTCCAGCTAAAAGCACCAGGAAACTGACGTTCCTCTATCTGGCCAACGATGTCATCCAAAACAGCAAGAAGAAAGGACCAGAGTTCACCAAAGACTTTGAGTCTGTTCTCGTCGACGCCTGCTCTCATGTTGCCAGGTAGATGTGACGTGACCACTGTGTGCTTTCAGACGCTGTGTGTGTGTGTGTGTTTGTGTTGATAGGTGAAACGCTAACAGCCTGAAGCCTTTTCATGATCCTTAAGCTGTTTTGAGAAAAGTATTTAATCATTTTTTTTTCTGTTGAACTGTTCTTTACTTCTCACTGTTCTTCTCCTGTCCTCCTGCCTCGCTGCAGTGATGCAGATGAGAACTGTAAAAAGCACATGGAGAGACTGCTGAACATCTGGAAGGAGAGGAGCCTCTACAGAGGCGACTTCATTCAGCAACTCAAACTGGCCATCGAAGACTCCAACAGCCCCCGACCTTCAGGTTAGACGATCTCTTTGTAACACCTACACATAAGGATAAACAGTATTTGTTAAGGGTGGGCCAGGATCACTGATACTGAACCTGACAAAGCAGCTAATGTAATATGTAGGGGAGAGCAGTGTATCCTGATTTATTAGGTGAATGCTTCATCAATAGGCTACTTCTTAATATATTTTAATTACCACAGAATTTTTTCCGAACATGAAGCATTTCTTATTACTATTCACCGTTAGTTACTTAATCACATGCATGTTAAAACAGATTTTAAAAGTAAATAAATGTCTTTATTGTGTGAATGTTCTGAAAGAATGAGGAGCTTTCTGCGTGCACACACACAACAGCAGCAGAGAAGCAAAACATGCGGTACTAAAGAAGTCTATGTGTCCCGAATGTGTTAAAATGTGAGACAGGTCTGCGTGACGTAATTTTCATCATCATCAGGTGTACGCGTAGGCTCTTTGCGCACGTCCGTGTACCTGCAATATGTTGTGTCCGCGCGGACCTGTCCGCACCAGTCTGCGCGGTCACACCGCTGTCTTCCTGTAGACACAGATCTACATGTGTGGAACGTGTCCTTCAAAAGGACCCCAGAAAGTAGTATAAACAGAAGAACTACCCGTCTGTGGTGTCCGCAGCTTTCTGTGTACGCGAGTATAAATGAAGCTATACTGGTTGGTGTAAGTGTGGCTCCGTCTATTTCTTGAAAATGCCCATTTAAGCGAGTGAAAACATATAGTTGAGACATGCTTCAATGAAAGTCTGTAGTCCGTGTTCTTTGTTTCAACCGTTTATTGAAAAACTTTCTTCTTCAAATAAGAAAATGAAACATTTTAACCAATCACAAGCCAGAGCTGACTGCAGTCATTATTGGTCCCAATTGAGCATACTGCAAGGACACTATAGAGCTGCTTATCCTTAGCAAATTAAATATATCAAAGTACAAATTATTTATAAATATTTCTGTATTATATACATGGCTCCAACAGGTGGTATATCGCATATTATAGCCGAGCAATCCTAGACTCTGTAATGGTGGTTGTTCACGTATGGAAGGACACTTTTTCCTTTTTGTCAGAAGTGGAATTGAGAGTGTTGATTGTGAGAGTGAAGACATTCAGTCCTAGAAGTAGAAGAGTGCAGATCTCTGCCAGGTGTGTCTGAGGGCGTGTGGGTGGTGAAGCACCTACTGCAACGCCACTGCAGCTGCCAGATACAACCAGCGGAGATTTGCAAAGTTTTTAATAAAGTGTTTTTGTATAGTATAGTCTCAGTTTTCATTAAGATATGTAGAATAGTTGAATGGAGCATTATGGGTTTGTCTAACTGTATAAACTTAATAAGACTTAAAACTTAATAAGGAAACAATAATGCTATTTATTTGGAACATTTTGTTGTAACACACCACTCAAAATAAAACCCCTCCCTGCCTCCCTCTCCCGTCCCAAACAAAGAAGTGTTGACTCTAACTCCTACTGTCCCTACTGGCTCCCTTACAGTCAAGATGGCGGTGAAGCTAACAAAAACGGATTTATTCACCTCTTATCGTGTCTAACTTTAGTGGATCATAACATATCAGGTATGCAATTAATCTGCAGATGCTCCGGTTCAAGATGAGACCAAACTTTTCTATGGATGTCAGTTTTTGAGCCACAAGAAAGGTCAAAAGGTGGCCTGCAACAGACTAGGTAAGGCTTATTTTTAGCCTAGTCAATTTCCAGAAATGTCTTTTGCAATGTCGTAACACAAATTGTAAAATGGCGAGGACTGCTGAAAAGAAGAAAGTCTGAGTTTTACTATAGGCTCATAAGGAATCACATTATAAAATAGGTTTTTAAAAAAAATCATTATCACTGCAACCACAAGAGGTGCTTGACCATTCAGTCATAAATGAGCACAAAAAATATTAGCCTGATGGGTCCAGTAGTATGCGAGATTAGCTGCAGGCAGATACACACACACACACACACAGGGACACACACGGACACACACACACACACACACACACACACACACAGGGACACACACGGACACACATGACAAAATGCATGATGTCCTTCGATGCGTACGCCTGTCAGAGATGATTATCTACTTCGTTCGGTTTCACAAGTGTTTTACTGTTCTGTGGTGTCTAAACTTAACTCTGAAGAAGAGAAGAAGGCTGTCAAACGAAGCTATCAGAAGATCCAGGAAGATGAAGACGATGAGGACGACGACTACAGAAGCCACATCTCCCCTCGCAACACAGACGCCACCGCAACTCAGCTGGTAGGAGGCAAACACTTTGCTTCAACAGCATAAAATGCAGGAATAAAATCACTCGCAGTTATTGTAAAAATTATGTTTTCTTTTGCATTTTTTCTCTTCTTGCACTACTGTGTCTCCTCTTCCTGCTCTCGCTTCTCACCTTTCCTTTGTACCTCTTTTTTTTTTATTCCTCCACTTTACTGTGTTTACTCCGTCACATGGTCTCTCCTTTTATAACTTGCTCCCTCTATTCCCTTTAAACACACTTTTAGACGGAAGAGCTGGTGAAGGCCCTGCAGGACTTGGAGAACGCTGCATCAGGTGACGCTGCTGTTCGTCAGAAGATCGCATCGCTGCCGCAGGAGGTGCAGGACGTTTCCCTGCTGGAGAAAATCACTGGTACGACTTTACACCTCGATCAGAAATGACTTTACTTGGAATGTCTTGTATAGATTTTAGCATGGATTTGCAGTATTTTCATTTTTCCTTATTTTTGAAACATGCTTCTGAATTTTATTCATTAATAATGAAAAATTCCTCATAGCTGTCTTGGTTTCTGTATCATAGAGGGTCTGTTGAATGTTCCAGGGTTTGTGGTGAGGATTGTCAGGTGGATTTACAATGAGGTGAAAGATTTTGTGGCAAGAACAAAAGTAATTCAGCTGAGGAAGCAAATATAAAGCAAATACACAACAATAAATAAAACAATGCATATAGTGTTGAAAGTAAAATGTTACCTAAACTACCTTTTGGTAAAATTAGGTGTTACTAGCAATCCATTTCTTACAGTCACTTTACAGCAATATACTGTACATGATGCAAAAATATGCACCGTTTAAAATTATAATACATTTATCTTGTTTAACACTTTTTTTAAACACGGGTCACAAATACTCGTGTAAACAACAACATGCAGAACAAAACAGGACAAAATAAACTAAATCAAGGCAAAATTACAGTAGTATGAAGGAATCTAGTGAAAGTACAGTAGTCTAAAGTTTACTGCCTTGTACAGTAACAACCCCTTCAAAGAAATGTCATTCTGTAACCTTAAATACCCACTTTGGCCCCAATCCAGACAAGGAAGCGGCAGACAAGCTGTCAAAGACGGTGGATGAAGCCTGTTTGCTGCTGGCAGAGTACAACGGTCGACTGGCTGCAGAGTTGGAGGACCGGAGGCAGCTGGCTCGCATGCTGACTGAATACATCAGCAGCCAGAAGGAGGCGCTCACGGAGAGAGAGAAGAAACTAGAGGCAAGGCACCGCATGCGCAAACATAACAGTCAACAGCTTATTGGCAGCACACTAAAGATCTGAGTGTCTGTCACCGCTTTCAATCACTTATTGATAAGTGTTAAATCAGATGAGACAGCACTTTCACGCCCAGAAAAAGCACTTAAAATCTTTTTTACTTAACTGTAAAGATCTGTAATACATGATGCAAAATGGAAAGTACAGTCCACAGCTTGTATTTGAACACACAACTCAGAATTTGTCAACACTTGCCATTATAAACCATAAATCCACTGCAACTGCAACTTGGCTGAGCTAGCTTTAGCATTGAGGACAAGGAAACAATGGAAAGAAAGGTGATCAGCCAACCTGATTTTAAGTCTCACCATCAACACATATACATACATTTTCACTATTTCTTGTAGTTTTTGTCTAAAGTCAGTTTACAACCTGTCTGATCATCTGACTACTTGTGTTTCCTGCTTGTACATATTCCCAGATTTCATCAGCTACTTTGGTCAGAACAATGTTATAATATCTAAAGTTGTAAGACACCTCAATTATCCCTTACAGCCCCTCAGTGTGACTCAGTGTGCTTCAAAGATGCCAGAAATCTTTAGTTACAAAACATTTTTGGAGATTTTTGTGATAACTGTTATTCATGAGTGAGTACTGTTCTTTCAGCTCTTACTGTGCTGTGTTTTCTTGATTGTTCTCTGCAGGAATATAAGCAGAAACTGGCGAGGGTGACCCAGGTGAGGAAAGAGCTGAAATCGCACATCCAGAGCCTCCCTGACCTCTCCCTCCTGCCCAACGTGACCGGGGGTCTGGCCCCGCTCCCCTCGGCCGGAGACCTCTTCTCCACCGACTGAGAGGTCTTTGCTCAGACAAACTACCCCCCGTGCCCCTCCCTACCCAAACCCAGCCCCATGTTTGATTCACAAAATATTCCCAGCAAGGAGGCACACGTGGTCAAACCTCTCCCCAGCAGACTAGCCAGCACACCTGCTAACTCCAGACATGCAGGACAAGAGGGGGGGGAAGGGACATTAGAAGGAAGGTTTGGTGAACCGCTCTACAGAGAACAGAGACTCTGTCAGCCTGGATTTTTCCTGCTCGATCGTCAAGGATTCCACTCCACCAGCTTGGAACGAGTTAGTTTCCTGTTACTTTTAATTTTTTTTTTATGCTGGAAATGTCAGTGATTTAGGAGGAGGGGGCGGGGTAAAGAAGCAAATCTTTAGACAGACAGAAATGTTTGTTGTCAGGACGTGTCAAGTGTCTTTCTGTGCCGTATATTTTGGATGCAGCGAGAAAAGGTTTGCTCTCACAATTCTCATATTGGTTGTGACTACACTGTGAAGGGAAGTTGGTGATTTCATACATGTAGGTGTATTTGGTGGGTGTTCAAGGCTCACATTCTGTGTACGTTGCTTTGTGGTTTCATGAGTTCCTCAATGGTTGACAGCTGTGGCATAGCACACTCATTTCAACTGAGAAATGAGTGTGGTAATACAGTATTTGTGAGTGTCATCCTGTATACACAAGCCTTGGTTTTCACACCCCGTTTAGCAATCGTTCATTCTCATTTATAAGGCACCCATACATTTAAGCTTGTTTGTTTTCATGCTTTAATTTGGACGTTTATGCTTGAAATAGGATAAGGCTAATTATGTTAACAAGTGTGTACTAGACAAGGTTTTGAGAACAATACTGGTAGTTTGAAAAAACAAAGTTTGCTTTCCAAGAAACTGTCTGGTCTTTACTTGTATAAAACAATTATGAAACCCCAAAAC
Source organism: Scomberomorus guttatus (assembly GCA_038419695.1). Lineage (NCBI taxonomy): Eukaryota > Metazoa > Chordata > Actinopteri > Scombriformes > Scombridae > Scomberomorus > Scomberomorus guttatus. The sequence continues at coordinate 13,970,894 of CM076449.1, read as the reverse complement.
TCAAAAATATATGTTCTGAGAGGGTAAAAAAGGGGAGAAAATGGAAGAAAAGTGTTAAATATCTTAAGGTTTTAGTGTGTGTAGGGTTGGGCAATATGGATGTCAAGAAATATAAAGATAAATAGGTCAGAAGAAGATCGTTCTCTCATATTGTGTGTGTGTGTGAGGGTATATATATCTATATATATCTCTATATATATCACATAACATCTGTTTTGGTATAAAGAATCGGAAGAGGTTGTATAGTGCTGTTTATTTCATTAGATGGTAATGTGAAATGGACTGGAGCTGTCACTTATTTTCAGCTGCATTCTCAAGTTTTTAAGAAAATTGTGTATAAATGATTCACAATATTAAACTCCAACAGCATGATTAAAATGATACATTATAATTTGATACATATTGCTCAGCCCTACTAAAGCGTAGACATGATTAAATATTTTACTAAAAAAATAACAGCAGCGTCACCACTGCAGTCCCTTTCTCAAGATTTTTATTTTAAATTTAGATATTAAGGTCAAGAAGGAAGAGTGAGTTTTTCCCCAAATAATTTTTGGTACAACAGTTTGTGATGAACAGTTCTCTGTCAAGGCCAGAGTAGCATGGACCATTTGTTAGGCTTATATTTGATTTTCAGTTATTTGTATACAGAAAGAAACCTCCATTGATTATGATTTATGATGAAAGGTCACAGATGTTTACCTAGACAGACTTCTCATTTTATTAAAGCTTTCAGAAGCCAATCATGGCTCCTGCTGCTGGTGAGATGAGTGTTTTCTACAGTTAAAGAGCAGACGGTGTTACAGTAGCTGTAACTTGAGAAATGCTGCTGCAAATCCTTCTCAGAAAACTGTTTGGTGTCTCCTGGCCGAGTGTGACCGAGAAATATTTCAAACAACAGGTTAAAATGTGAATCGCAGCAGCTTCAGCAGTGTTTGTTAAACCAAAGGATGTGGATGTTTTCATTACAGTCAATGACGGGGACCCATAACAGATATTCAGGCCTGTTTTTGACCCCTAATGTTAGATAAAGTTTCTGTAGCTTTGGATGTTAAGTTATAAAGAAAAAGAACAGAGAATGTAGGAGTTTTTGATCTGTTATTTGGTTCAGTTTCGATTCAAATGTAATTCAGTGGTAAACTAACGATGCATACAAAAAATGTTCAATACAATCGTTGTACACCAGGAAGGATTTCAGCAACATTTTGACCCAGGTGTGCTTCACTGTAGATATTAGTTAGATATTTTCTTACCTACTTGCTGTGTGGTACGGTATGCGTTTCTCTCCGCAGAATCGTACTGTACTAGCAGGACTCTACCAGTAGGGGTAGTGTTTTTCTGTAATAAAAGTGATTCAGTGGATGCCAATAAACTGGAACCATTTGAACAAACCTGTGCTCTTGTATTAAATCACTGAAAGGTAAATAAACTTATAAATCACACACACACACTCTTTTAGGTTGAACTGTGCACTGAGTTCTTGATAAGATTTGAATGTTTTATTAGTAACCAGATCAGCTATATTTTTTGCTCGCTGTAATAATTCCTCCTGTTCATACTGGCCCATTGTCAGATCACTTCCTATTCAGCTTTCAATGTAAGTGATGGGGGGGGGGGAAAATCTACAGGCCTCATTCTGTGTAGAAATTTATTTCAAAGTTTATCAAAACGAGGCTTGTGGATTTTGTTCCCCATCACTTACATTGAAAGCACATTTGAAGGGGATCTTTTAACAGCCAGTATGAACAGGAGGAATGATTACAGAGAGGAAAACCTCTTTCAGTGTTCATATGGGCACCTGATGATTGTTTTAAGACAGTCTTGAAAAATTGTGAACCTGTCCTTTAAATTTAACTAATTTGAGGCTTTAATTCAGAGTTCATCTCCATCTGCAATGAATTGCTTTGTAAAGGTTAACAGACTCCGCTCATTCCACCTTGTGACACTCTTTTAAAATCTCGGATCTTGTTCAATATACATCTGAGGCTGCTACCTCTTATCTTGGGGTTTTTTATGTGGGTAGTTCTGACACTTTCTTTTTTTTTTAAACCTTTCCCCACCCACTATCTTAGCTTTCTTTCATTATTATAATGTGAAAACAGTCATAATAAGACAGTCATTGTAATGTTGCTGCTGTGTGACACAGTGAAGATCCATTCTAGAAGCCCGTCATGATCTGTGTGAGAGAACACAAGTCTCACACAATTAGAGAAACTTGTTGAGAAACCTGCACCTTAAGTACAAAGAGTACAGGCTCTCGTACTAAAAAGCAAGGATGAGTGAGAACAGCTCAGTGTATAATGAGCTCCGTCTGGAACAACAACTTTGCGACGCTTTGATCAGAGTGGACGACATAGAATTTCAAGCGCACAAAATCATCCTCTGTAACTGCAGCTCATACTTCAGGTGAGTTGGCTATCGGTTGTTAACATAGAGATGCTGCAGAAATTATAATTGATATGTATATTTATTTTATTATTTTGTGAAGTATAAATATAAAAATTGCTGAACACTATTTCAGTCTTGTGTTTTTGTCTTGTTTCTGACTCACAGAGCTCTCTTCACTCACTGGTCGAGTCCAAACAGTCAGGTTTTTGAAATTCACAATGTGACGCCTGACATGATGAAGACCATCATAGAGTTTGCCTACACCGGCTCTGTTTCTGTGACCAAAGAGAATGTACAAGAACTTTTTATAGCAGCAGACCGGTTCAATGTAACGGGCCTCACACAGGCATGCTGTGACTTCCTGGAGGAGCATCTGACCCCAGAGAACTGCATCGGCATCTGGTGGTTCACAGACATCTATTACTACCCCAAACTGAAACACAAGGCCTACCTCTTCACCCTGTATCACTTTGAGGAAGTTGTTGCCACCTCAGAAGAGTTCCTGCTGCTCTCTGTGCAGGAACTTGCTAAAATCATTGAGAATGACCTGCTCAATGTAAAGCAGGAGAAGACGGTGTTTGAAGCCATCCTCCACTGGATTGCATATGCGCCCGAGGAACGCACAAATTACATCTCCCTGCTTTTGTCTAATGTAAGTGAAGGATGAATAATTACTCAACCGCCACTACATTCACTTTTGATTTGCAGTTTTTACATCTAGCTAACAGTGTGCTCATGAACATATTATCAGGACTGTACTCAAGGCTACCTCATTTACCCATATCTATCTTTTTTCCTATAATTATTTTTATATAAATACCACCTCCAGTCAAAAATGTGTTTTGCTTATTGTTACTTCACTTGGATGTTTGAGCTTCACCCTTCAGGATGATGTATGTGCAGAGTTTGTTACCACAAGGCTGTTTTTACACTCATCTGCTGAAAGTGGAAAGTTTCTCTGTGCTCACTGAAGATCTGAGTATAAGGGCGTTGGCCTATGAGCATTTGGGAATTTCTTCTACCTCATTGAAAAATGAGGTAGAAGGAGTAGATGTAATTTTAAGGATTTTCAGCAAGGTAATTGAACAACCATATCAGACACTAATTATTATTCCAAGCAGAGGATTTTTAGATGTCTTAAAACATGTCTTGAGGCTATCTTTAATTTTATGCCTTCCTCAATGGGGCTTTGCTCACAATCTCTTACTAAATAAGATAAATACTAACACCTTGATATATAAGATCATATGTACATATCGTAGGATGGTGTTGGGCTAGCATGAAACATAGATACATTCACATACACAAGGCATCAATGTACATTTACACTTCCGAGTGTGATCACAATCGTTCACGGGCCCTTATTTATGAAACTGCTAAAAGCAAAAATTTGGACTTAAGTGAAAGATAAAAGTAACAATCCTTCACTTTTACTCCTACTCAAAAACTTAAGAATAGAAACTATTTGTCAAACTTCTTTTGAAGTTTGAGAGCTCCAGAGGTCTCCTAAAGGACCAGTATATAGGATTTAGTGGCATCTAATGGTGAGGTTGCACATTGCAACAAACTGAATACCCCTCCCCTTCCAAGCGTGTAGGAGAACCTACAGTGGCACAAAACAAATCAAAACAAAACAAAAAACACAAAAGGCCCTCTCTAGAGCCAGTGTTTGGTTTGTCTGTTCTGGGCTACTGTAGAAACATGGCGGTGCGACATGGCGGGCTCCATGGGAGAGGACTCGCTCCCCTATGTCGATATAAAACTTAACGATTATTTTCATGGGATTATATACTAATTAAAACGTACTTATGAATATTGTATTCCATTTCTGCCAAGTCAATACGCTGATACGATACATCAAGATAAAATCAGCAGGTAATATCAGTGACACTGATGTATCAGTCAGGCTCTGTTTTAGACAATTTAATTTCAACTTCTGCCTTGTCTCTGTGCAGGTCAGGCTGGCTTTAATGAGTCCAGCATATATCACAGACAATGTGAGCGACAACGAAGTGGTGAAGGCGAGTGAAGAGTGTCGACCGATTCTCCTCAAGACTATGCAGGCCATGCTCGACCTCAGAACAAAAAGTTTCTCTGACTCTGTTTTTTGTAACCCTTTGGCCCATCCACGTCTGCCCCCTGCCATCCTGTTGGCCATTGGAGGCTGGAGTAGTGGCAATCCCACCAATGGCATTGAGGCGTACGATGTCCGTGCTGACTGTTGGGTCAATGTAACTAACAATGAGGAGGCTCCAAGGGCCTACCATGGTGCTGCTTTCCTCAATGGATCAGTTTACTGTGTCGGCGGCTTTGACAGTGTTGAACAGTTCAGCACTGTGCACAAGTTTGATTTGTGCATGCAAACCTGGCAGGAGGTGGCACCAATGCATTGCAGCCGCTGCTATGTCAGCGTCACTGTGATGGACGGGTGCATCTACGCCATGGGAGGTTTTGATGGACATGATCGACTCGAAACTGCTGAGCGCTATGAGCCCAACACCAACCAGTGGACTGTAATTGCACCCATGCACGAGCAGAGGAGTGACGCCAGTTGCACAACCCTCCATGGCAAGGTGAGCAGCTGAGAATAACAACTCTATGTTGGGGCAGCGAGAGCACAGAGGTTACACAATTCTGAAGAAACACAGAAAGTTGAGTAGGACAAATTTAACTAGATTATTTAAATGGTGGATGGTGCAACCAGCAAGCGACTGTCATTACAACACATCTCAACTTTCAGGTGGAAAAAAATAAGCCCATAAAACAAATGCCCAAGCAGCATTATTCCTCAGTGTAATAAGCATTACGATATGCAGTATTACCTGTTCACGAGATGTTTCCTTTAAGTCTATTAATGGTGTTTAAATATACAGTAGAAAACAGATTTACCAGATACGAGGTTAATGTTTTACAGTACATGTCTTCAGTTGAAGTCCACAAAAGATTACTTATTACCTCTTTAATTCACTTCAGGTGTACATTTGTGGTGGCTTCAATGGGAACGAGTGCCTGTCAACAGCTGAATGTTACAACCCAGAGACCAACCAGTGGACATTCATCTCCTCCATGGGCAGCAGGCGCAGTGGAATTGGGGTCATCACCTATGCAGACCGTGTCTTTGCAGTAAGCAAACTGAACACTGTGAGACACAGAGGCGCTGAAGATGTACTTAGCAGAGTTTCAAATAGGACTACTATAAGACTGATATATTTGTTTGCCAATATTATACACACTGCCCGGCCAAAAAAAAAGTCGCCACCAAAAAAAAAAGGTCACACACTCTAATATTTCGTTGGACCGCCTTTAGCTTTGATTACAGCACGCATTTGCTGTGGCATTGTTTCGATAAGCTTCTGCAATGTCACAAGATTTACTTCCATCCAGTGTTGCATTAATTTTTCATAAAGATCTTGCATTGATGATGGTAGAGTCTAACCGCTGGGCAAAGCCTTCTCCAGCACATCCCAAAGATTCTCAATGGGGTTAAGGTCTGGACTCTGTGGTGGCCAATCCATGTGAGAAAATGATGTCTCATGCTCCCTGAACCACTCTTTCACAATTTGAGCCCAATGAATCCTGGCATTGTCATCATGGAATATTCCCGTGCCATCAGGGAAGAAAAAATCCATTGATGGAATAACCTGGTTATTCAGTATATTCAGGTAGTCAGCTGACCTCTTTCTTTGAGCACATACTGTTGCTGAACCTAGACCTGACCAACTGCAGCAACCCAGATCATAGCACTGCCCCCACAGGCTTGTACAGTAGGCACAGTACAGTAGGATGGGTGCATCACTTCATCTGCCTCTCTTCTTACCCTGATGCGCCCATCACTCTGGAACAGGGTAAATCTGGACTCATCAGACCACATGATCTTCTTCCATTGCTCCAGAGTCCAATCTTTATGCTCCCCAGCAAATTGAAGCCTTTTTTTCTGGTTAGCCTCACTGATTAATGGTTTTCTTAAGGCTAACATCTTTTCCACGACCATGGGATGTGTCTTTTGACATGGCTGTTTAAGAAATGAGAAGCAACTCATTGCACCAGTTGGGGTTGAATAACTTGTTGCCAGCTGAAAGATAATCGCACATGCAGTAATTATCCAATAGGAGGCTTGTACCTGCCAGGCAGTGTAGCACAACTCTGATATGATGTCCCTAAAAACTTTTACATTATAGGCAGTAATGTACTGATAATGTAATACAATTAAAGATGAAACGATTAGTCAATGAATCGAATATTAATGGTCAACAATCTTGATAATGGAGTAATCATTTAAGTCATTGTTTAAGCAAAAATTATAAATATTCACCTGTTCCAGCTTCTCAAATGTTATTTACTATTTTATAGACCAAATGATGAATTGAGAAAATAATAAACAGAAAATAATTGTTGGTAGCAGCCCTAAATACAGTAATGCACAGAATAGATGCAGTGCATCTTTAAGGACCTTTTTTTGTCTCGGTTTCAATCGACAGTTTCAGTGTCTTATCATCCACGTTGTCTCTTGTGAGACTCGGTGCTTTGAATAAAATCTTGTGCAAAACAGAATATTCTTGTAATATTCTGGTAGAAAGGTTGTCACATTTAAAAGCATATTGCCAGAAAATGTCAACAGTTTTATTCAAAAATCAGTTATCAGTTGCCTCCTACGTTTTACCCTATAGAGTAGATCACTTATTCAAACTCAGGCACGTTGAAGTCAGGTGTCCTTCTCTTAAGGCGTTGAGTATAAAATGAGACACAAACAGACAGAAAAATAGTAGAAGCAGTCTTGTCCTCATATTTCATCTTTTATGTAACAGGTTGGTGGTTTCAATGGAACCAGCCGTCTGCGCACTGCTGAGGCCTACAACCCTCACACCGACACCTGGCACTCTGTGCCCTCTATGCTGGGCACCCGCAGTAACTTTGGCATTGCAGTGATCGATGACCGCCTCTTTGTGGTCGGGGGCTTCAACGGCTTCACCACCACCTTTGACGTTGAGTGCTACGATGACAAAGCTGGTGAGTGGTCTGCTGTCCGTGACATGGAGATCTCCCGCAGTGCTCTGAGCTGCTGCGTGGTGTACGGATTCCCCAACATGGCCGACTTCGCTGCCCCTCGTTACCAACTTCAATTCTCCGATGAGGAGGAGGAAGCAGCGCATTGATGAAAATCCATCTGACCATGAGTTATATTGTTCTGTAAATAAATTTCTCTATGCATCAAACCACAGCTGTGCTATTGTTAATCAAGTGGCTGCAAGGATTTTCAGCTTCGATGACCACTTAAACTTTATGTTACGACCAAACAAGACCATGTACAAGCCCCCATGACCTTTGACCTCCTTGTTGAGTAGTGAAGAGAAGCGGGAAAGTTTCTCTCTGCTCACCTTAAAGAATAAGTTTAGGTTTTTTGAAATCTGTCTTAATGTGATACTGATGTGCCATTATGTATGTGGAAATGGGTCTTGCTCGCAGTAACAATTCCTACTCTCCATTCTGACTCTGAAGCATTTTTGCAAAGAACAAAGGCTGTGGATTTTGGCCCTTGTTTCTTATGGTTTAGAGATAGTGGTGCATGTTGGATACGGCACAGCGAGTTGATGGACGAATGGCCGTATCTGAATTTGCGTAATCACAACTTTAGGAGGAGGAGGTCCATCCAATGCAATGCGGCCGGCTTGCGAATCTCAGATCAAACTGTCAAACTAGGTAGTTTTGATCAAATATGAATCAAGATTCTGTTACTGTATTACCTATTTTACACCTCAAATGTTTTTTAGAAACATACTTTACTGTTTAGCTATAAAATGAGAAAGTTTGTATAGTGGCCGCCATGTTGAAAACAGCAGAGCAAAAGCCAAGCACTGCCCAACTCGCAGTACATCTCCCACCACGTCACCACCGGCCAGAGTGTTCAGTGGTCTGGTGCGTCCAATGCTTTGTCGCCGGATTCAGTGTGTCTGCACCATCACAGTGTAGTGGTGTTCTGAGAGAACTGCTTCATGGTCAGTATGGACAGTAGGAATTGTTATTGTGAGCAAGACCCATTTCCATGTACATAATGGCACATCAGTATCTTATTAAGACAAACTCGAAAAAAACGGAACCTATCCTTTAAATCTGACTTTAAGGTATGTGCCTAAGAGCATATGTGACATCACAACTAATTGGAGCCCATCATTCAGTCTAGTATTCAACTGACACAAGTGTGATGTGGGTACATACAGTACACAGAACTTTTCAGTGAAGTAGGAGCTTAATTGGCTAATTAAGTAACAACCAATCAGATCAGGAGACCACTTGCCTGTGCAGTGGCAGCACACAGCTTACTTTCACAAGTTTTGAGTTTTTTAAATGTACTATGGAAGTTGAACGGATTTGGTTTATACATACCACAATAATTTATGTTTTGAATTGGAACAAAGATTCATTGGTGGGGTTAGAGCCAGGTTCATTGCATTCTTACCAACACCCCGCAGTGATCACAATCTGAGTAACCAGCTATCCCAGACGAAATTTTAAAACCCTCATAATTTCTTTTTACTTATGGGCCATAGATGTCAATACTGATATATTTGCAATAAAAGAATTTGGCCTGGGCAATTTATCAAGCTCTACACTCATGGACTACTCTGTTCCACCCTTAGATACATCGATTTGTAGACTGCATCTGTAGACTGCCATCTACATGGCAGTGGTGAACACAATGTTATTATTTATCGTTATAGTGTAAATAAATGGAAATAAGTAACAATGAGTTTGATAGAAAAAGTAACATAATAACATAGGCTACATAAATTTGATACCCTCCTAATCACTGTGGTAATGCCCCTGATTGTAGTAATAGAAGGTTTTCAGAAACAACATCATGGTGGTTGTTGTCCTCATCACTTGTGTGCTGTACAGTGCCCTAATTCATTTCCTGAAAATTATGCAGTGGTGAAAGAGGTACTCAGATCCTTTACTTAAGTAAAAGTATCAGTACCACAATGTAAAAATACGTCATTACAAGTAAAATCCTGCATTTAAAATCCTACTTAAGTAAAAGTATAGAAGTATTACCTGCTGAATTTACTCAAAGTACTAAAGTAAAAGTACTGGTTTGCAGAAAATCAGGCTGTGACTGATATATTCCATAAATGTAACAAAGTACATTGTTAATACTGATGAGTCAATGCATCAGCAACAGTTTATCGTTGTAGCTGCTCGAGGTGGAGCTAGTTTGAACTACTTTGTAAGGGTCATGAGATAAATCTGAGGGGTCTTGAGATGACAGATTGAGTAAGAAAGAAGAAAAATATAGTTGTGCTATAAATTTGAAATATTTTTTTGCATTTTTGTGAAATATTGGAGAGTTTTACCTCTTTGGGTCTCAAACAGTTATGTATTTGAAACCATATGAGGAGAAATGACTCTTTAGTGGAAGTGCGTACAACTCATAGACATCTGAAACATGACAAGGAGACACAAATACACGTTGCTTTTTTGTAAGGGCCCACAAGCCAACAAGTTTGGGAACCACTGATATCTTTAACAATGCAGTGTAATTTATAAGCTGATCATTATGTTATGTAAACTTTTAATCTGAAACATTTACCTCTGAATTGTAGTGGAGTATAAATATCGATTGGCCTAAAATGAAAATACTCAAGTAAAGTACAAGTACCTTAAAATTGTACTGAAGTACAGTAGTTGAGTAAATGTACTTAGTTACATTCCACCACTGTCTCTAATATCACTTAAAATCAAAAATGTCAGTAATATCAGCTGCTCATGGGAGACAATTTACCAGGCATGATGTGATGCGACCAGTAGGTGTTGATATTCATTCACTGAGAGTTTATTCTGACTCTACAGTGACCTTTGGCCCACAAAACAACAACTTCAACACTAACACACTGGATTTTTTCTGCATCACCACCAACAAAATGTTTCCTAAAAGGAGGTGAGGAAGCACTGATCCCTTAAGCAATCTACTGGCAGTTTTACCAGCAGTGGCTTTATTGTCACATTTAGATTGAACCAAATCAAAATTTAAGTAAATGTGTTTAAGACATTATCCTATTACATTGCATCTATTAATCCCATTGTAGCTATAAAAATAATAAGTGCATTTTAAAGAAATTCAGGCCCCTATGCTAAGAGCTGCCCTGTACCCACTAGTCCAAAGAACAACAATGTAAAAAAGCTTTCAGTGCGATTAGATTTCTGTACTGGCTTATTCCTTCACAATAACATTAATGAAGCTCTTGATGTTCTTCAGTTTGTTGCAATCAAAGTTCACCAGGAGCACGCTGGAGCCAGTAATGCTGGGACTGAACTCAACACTGGCCTTGGCCTCCTGTTTGGGGCCCACATCTCCAATCCTGCAAGAATGATACCCAACAGTCAGAGAGGAGGTTTTTGTTTCATGATTATCTCTATTCTCACATATACATATGTAAAATGTTTCAGTTGGTGCACATGTGCTGGCATCATTGTATAAGTGCCATTTTAAAAGACATTCTTAACTGTCATTTTGGGTATATCACCACAAATCACAAGAAAAAGAGGAATCAGTGAGCGACAGCTGTAAGGAACAATTCACTGTGAATTAATGTGTACATAAAAGAAGACAGACAGAACACGGCCATGTATAAATGCTAAAAGACATGGACATGTGTCCACTCATATCTCCTGCATCATCAGATGGGACAGGGTTGACATACCTCAGTGTTATGGGTTTGCCGTCAGTGAGGCCGACCCCCTCTATGGTGAAGCTGCAGTCCTGCAGCTGCTCTGGTAAAGGGTTCAACAAGCTCAGCTCTGCCGTCACAGACTGGTTTACTGTGGCTTCTCCCACCAGCTGCAGAGAGGGGGTCAGGTAAACAGGTTTCATCATGTAAGAGGTGGTATAATATAATTAAAATGATGTCCTGTACAATTTTATAATATCAAATCAAATCTAATCAATCAAATCAATCAATTTATTTATAAAGCACATTTAAAAACAACCGGAGTTTACCAATGTGCTGTACAATAAAATTAAAAAGTAGGGTCTTGTCAAAAAGTAAATTAAAACAACATAACAAGGTAACAGCAAAAAATGAGTAGAAATGACATAAATAAATAATAGTAAAACAAAAAGATTTCAGGACACTCAAAGGCCCAAGAAAACATTTAGGTCTTAAGGTTAGCCTTAAAAGTGTCTACAGAAGGGAAACACTTAATTGTGAAAGGTAAACTGTTCCAATGTTTTGGGGCGGCTACGGCAAATGCATGGTCGCCCTTACCCCTCAGCCTCGATCGAGGGACAGCCAGGAGCAGCTGGTCTGACAATCTGAGAGATCTGGGGTTTGGAAAGGGGGCAGATGAGTTTAGAGATGTTCTGGGGCACCAAGCCGTGTAAAGCTTTAAAAACAAATAAAAGAACCTTAAACTCAGTCCTATACTTGACCGGTAGCCAATGCAGGGACGCCAGTACAGGTGTGATGCTCTCTCTCTTCCTGGTACAAGTTAGTAGCCTAGCCTATCCTACAGTGTGTAGGGTTTAGTGGCATCTAGTGGTGAAGTTGCAGATTGCAACCAACTGAATACCACTCCCCTCACCCTCCCCTTCCAAGTGTGTAGGAGAACCTACGGTAGCTGCAAAACTCGAGAAAAACACGAGTCAGTGGTTTGTTTTGTCCTTTCTGGGCTACTGTAGAAATATGACAGTGCAACTTGGCAGGCTCCATGAAGGGGACCCGCTCCCAATGTAGATATAAAGGTCTCATTCATTGTGCGGGCATAAGAGGCATGTAATTGAGGTTTGGGAACAGTATGGAACATGGTGAAAAAACTTGACACACAGATGATCTGAGATCCCCAACTCCTCCACAGCCAGCGAAGGAAGGGTCAGACCAAGTGACCAAAAACTAAACCTAAAGTTTGGCCACGGTATTAGATTATAATGATCAAATAATGCAAACATTACAAATACTTAACAGTTTGTTTTAACCTGTGGTTATTTTGCTTAGATGGCAGAGTATACAGTACAATAACTTGAACACAAAGAGGAAGGAATTGATTTGACAGAATATTTGATCACACTAATAATATATAAATAATATAAAGTGAGATCAATTATACTTTCCCAATTGGGAAAGTGGTCTGAGACTTTTGGACCCTGATGTATGTCCGTACTATATTGGCACAGATCACTTAAAGTCATCAGAAAGTATTTTTAAATATGATGAATAAAAGTATACTTTGGTCTGAGGTTATGAGTGTGATTGTGTGTGTGTGTGTGTGTGTGTGTGTGTGTGTGTGTGTGTGTGTGTGTGTGTGTGTGTGTGTGTGAGAGGGCTGACTTGTTACTTAAGTTCTGTTTTGTCCAGAATTTAAAACCCCTTAAATACAATTTACTGATTTATTGAATTTAATGATTTATTCATTCAGTTTTTTGTCCTACAGTGTAACAATAGAGTTTTTATTGCTCATGAACACATTTGTTCCGCCTGTCCATCCATACCTTGATTTCTATGACCGGCTCGTCTAACACAATGGTTTTCTCAGCCTTGTGGTAGTCAATGTTCTGCTTATCGATGGTGATGGCTGACAGATGGATCAGCCTGTCAGAGGTGATCAGTGATCCATAACTGTCATACTCCAGTCTGAGGTACAGACGCCTCTCTGAAAAAACAATTTCAATGCAATTTCTACATGAGAAAATTATTTTTGGAAGGTTGTGAACCAGGTTTCAACCAGCAAACATTGTAAGGAACTAAATTGTATAACTAAATTTAGAGAAATATTTCTGTGGTACATTTGAATGAACTTGAATATGACTTTGAATGTATTTTTAGGTGCAGATAAAAGTCTTGTTTCATAGAGGTACCTTGATGATTATTTGGCACTGTGGTGTCTGTGATAAGATCAGAGCTAACCTTCTCCAGGGGGCACCTCCATTTTTTCTGAAACAAATCCACAATTGTCTCCTGGTTTTCCGTTGTAGCCGACGGCTTTGGCGAAGAACAGGAAGTTGCAGATCTTTGCCTCCATGCAGTTGTTAGTGAGAATAGCACACACCTCAAAGTCCGAGCCCACAATCATGTTATCGGCAAGCTTGATCTGAAATGAGAATCATGAGATGATTCATTTAATTTAATTCATGGAGAAGACAATAATAGGAATGTATTATTTTATAATCAGAATATGCTGATAAAAGATTTTAGCTAATGCAGATTAAAGCTAATGCAGCATATAAAGTAAAAAAAGATTAATTGAGTTTCTATCTAAACACCCATCCATCCAACCATCTATCTAAAGGGGATACTTAATGAAACATTTATCTTCAACGTAAACAAATCACCAATGAAAATATGCAGTTATGTTTAGCAGTATTTGACAACGTTGTGTGTACTGTATGTCTGTCATACCCATGATGGTTATTTCAACTTGTAACAGTTGTTCGTCTTTCTTTTGTCTATGTTACATATATTGGAATTATTTGACATGTTAAATATTTGTTCTGGTTTTTTGACCAGTGAACTTGTAAATTCGGCACAGATGATTTCACCTCTTGGGAGCTGTGATGTTTTTGCTTTGAAAACCTGATCTCTGTTATATCTTTAACTGACAGCAAAGTTTTAATTAAGTTACCTCAGAGTTTAAGCCCTTTTCTATTATGTGTTTACATTATTTGCTGTATCCCCTGTTTATCTATATATGAAGAGATAAAACCTTGAGACGGAGCCCCGGCTCTTCTCCTCGCTGCTGTAGCTTGTTGTGGTGTTGGGCCTTCTCGTATGTCATCCTCTCCTCCTTTGAACCTGAAAACCATCGGGATTACTGGTAAGTACTGCAGCATCATAAACCTCCTGAGACAGACTCCTTCAAAACCATCATCATTTAAATTTAACAGACATGGAACTTGTGTGATTACATTTTTAAAACTGTTTTAGCGGAGGTCCTCTGTGTATGTTTACAGTGACGTGTAACAGACAGTGTGTGTGTACACATGTGACTCTGCAGTACCTTCAGGATACTTGTACTGGTGTGTGATGTCATGCCTCCTATTTGAACCTACAGCTTTGGTGCTGATGAACTGTCCAACAGACTTTGTTGATCCACTGAACTTGACAAATTGTCCGTTTGACAGACGCACCAAGTTCACAACATCTGCATTAACCTGACTCCACACACGACATGACATAACATGAGATAACACTAGACACATATATTATTACAACTATACAAATATATATTATACTATTATAATATATATTATATATTAATATAAATATTTTTATATACATACAGTACATGCACAAACACAGTATCTCTTAAATTATGTCTTAGAACACAAAATTGATCAGTTTTGGTGGGTTAGTTTGGATCAGGTCTTGTCAATAAATGCAACTTCTATATCGAGTCCAGCTTACATTTGTGCATTTTTTCTTCAAACAGTGACACTAAAAAATCAAGCAAAAACCTACCTCCGCAAAAATGAAGGGAACATCATACTTCTTGGTTAGCTCTCCTTCCCTGATAGCACTCAGTGAGGCCGGTCCGCAACAGAAAACACCTGACAGCATCACACACCCGGAAACACAATGAATTTCAGAGAGCTTCAGACACACAACACCTGGATTCAGGCCACAAATAACCTAAACTAAACCGCCCTTGCCAATTAATTTTTGGTGTTTGGTATAACACTTTGTAACACTTCAAGAGAGCATGCACAGGTCTAAGAGTTTGTAGTAGAAATAAAACTGTTGCTTTATACTGTGTGATGAAGTTGAGAGGAGTCATGTGAACGTGCCAAATGCAAGATGTCACATGCATAACCATACACCAAACCTGTGATTACTGTCAGAAGTTGAAACCAGTGTGATTAAACACTGTGCCTTGGCATTAGAGTCATGTTTCATGAGGTGTTTACATTATTTTGTCTGGCCTATGCAGCTGTTCTGCCAAGGCAGCGTGAAAAAAATCAGCTTGCAGACCTACATTTAGAACATACTGTTATGGCTGTATGTGTTGCCTGTGCTTTTTGTCCTTTTCCTCTCCTGTCTATTGCTCTGCCCAGGTCTCTTCCAATTAGTCCACAAGGTTAGGTTGCCACGTTGTTTTGCTTTTCTTATTTTTGGTATTAATCCTGAGTGGGGGCATGCTTCAGTGTATTGAAGTTGGCTACATCTCTGGTCTTCGGTGATTCACTGAGTTCAGTGTTTAAAGTCGCCTCGAGCTCGGCAAGCCACTGAAGACAAGTTAGGTTAGTTAGCCATCTTGGTAGGCAGGTAGGGGTTGGGGTGTCTCTTTACAGCTTGTTGCCCTAGTTTTGCACTTTGCACAGCAACTTGGTTGTGATCTTTTTGTGTGAGATGAATCTACTTTTTTGTTTGGTAATTTTGTCTTGTGCAGCTGTGAAATACTCTGTATGGTTTGTGACATTTGTGTTGTGGTAACTTCACTCCACATTTGTTGGGTCACTTGTGGGTTGCTGCTTCGGGGTACGTTGGCAACATTTGTATGTAGTTGACTACACTCTGACCACTTTGTGTTGCGGTTGTTGCAGTTCACTTTGGTTTGGTCATTTTTGTTACTGCTTTTGTGTATTTAATTGTAGCTGCTTAGTAGTTGTGACCTTTTTTGTTTGTGGGATGTAGTTGCTCTACAGATCAGTGGATCTTTGTATAGTGGGGGTGGCCTCCCAGTTTGTCAGGTCACTTTGTGTTGCTAGTTACCAACATCCATCACAGTAACTTCTGTATGTGGTTTTACACCACATGGTGTCAATTTTGTGTTGTGGTAGTTCACTTTTGTTTGGTTGTCTTTGTGTTGCTATTGGTGTATGGCAGAACTTTGTAGTTGGTCTACTTATTGTGAGCCTTTCTTGGTTTGTGGTTGTCACACTCCACTCTTGTATTGGTCACCTGTGTTGTGTTCGTTGTAGGTAAATGCAGTACCCACTTGTGGCTACTTGCTAGAGTGCTGTTCATTATCAAACTCAGTGGCAGTAACTTTGTTGCCCCTTTTTGTGTGTTAAGATCCTGTTGCTGTTGTCTCAGCGGTTTGGTTTGAGTCACCTTTTGACCCAGGTTGACACCCCCCCCCCCCTTCTCCAGCAGTAGTCCAAACTATCTTGTAATGTAAAGATCCAGTGTGTAGGGCTTAGTGGCATCTAGTGGTGAGACTGCAACAAACTGAATACCCCCTACTCTTCCAAGCATGTGGGAGAACCTACGGTGGCTGTGAAACTCACGAAAAACACAAAAGGCCCTCTCTACAGCCAGTGTTTAGTCTGTCTGTTCTGGGCTACTGTAGAAACATGGCGAGCTCTGTGAAGGGGACCCGCTCCCTATGTAGATATAAAGGGCTCATTATAAGGTAACAAACACGACTCTTATTTTCAGGTGATTATACACTTATGAATATTATATTCCATTTCTGCCAAGTCTGTTACGTTAGATTCTACACACTGGACCTCTTTAATCTTGTTACCTTCATATTGAGGAATTGTCTAATAACTGGCTAAAGGAGGTGCACTTGGCCAGGGAGGAAGGGTTAAATACTCCAGGTTTCTGTTGCAGAGAGGCTTTGTGTTTGGACTGCTGGTTTTGCTGCCTCTCAGCCTGGGATTTTATTTTTATTTAGTGTCTCTGTATTTTGTTTGTTTATAGTTTGTATTGGTGGTTTTGTATGTTTGTTAATAAATGCCATGGTCTGGGTATTTTAAAAGGGGTCAGGGTTTTACTTTGGGTAAATGGTGGAGTATTGTTCGACTAAGGATGGGGTGTAACACTTACCCATTGAAAAAATAAGACAAACTACATTAAAATCAAAGTTCACCTTCACTTTTCTCTTGCGGGGTTGGGTCACTGGTTTGCCAACCATCAAATTCCTCTCCTAAGTCTGGACGAGTCATCCAGCTATCCACCCAAACGTGGAAGTTCCTGGGAAAAAATGTGTAAAATAAAGAAACATTTTGCTTCAATATGTAAAAAAAAACAACCCAGCAATATCATGCAGCAATAATGGAAGATAGAAGAAATGAAAAGAATGTGTGTGTGTGTGTGTATATATATATATAATTATAATCCCTAACATACACTCACCATATCGAATCCTCAGAAATGCTCTCACCATTTTCATCATACAGGTTTTCTATCACCAGGTTGGCGTTAGTATCGTGTGCTGAACCATAGTTAGTAACCACTCGACACGGGATGCCCAGGGCACGGGACACTGGAGGAGGAAGGAGAGCAACTCTTCATCACACCAGCTTACTAAAGCACATGCTTGAGATAACGTCTGTCATCAAAGATAAACAATAAAGACACCACATAAAAGTGTCACAAGGTAGATGGCTTTAAAGCCGTGAGATTAAATTCTAAATTTAGTTTTGATAAAAAGGCTGGATTGTGTGGCAGTGGAGGTGGGATGGAGGAAACAGATGGTGAGTTTAGAAGTGCAGCAGAAATCAGGACTGTTGGTATTGTACGGAACCAAAGAGGTGCATTTTATTATTACCTCAGGAGCTGGTTTATTTAATCCTTTTAAAGTTTAACAAACACCTTGTGATAATAATATACCATGTGAATTCTATAACACAATAACACACTACACACCGAGATGTGCATCAAAAACTTCAAAATGTATGGATTGATGGCTAAATCATTAAGAATCAAATGAAATGGCTGTTTGAATCAAAGCACGACTCTCTCATACTGTGGTCCAACCTGAGCACGCAACAGCAGCAAAGACCCAGCATTGGCCGTAGCGGACGGGGCCACTTTCTGCCCACTGGCGCAGAATGTCCCCGCTGCCGATCCACAGGCCTGGATGAACCCCGTCTGAATAGTCTTCCCACTCTCCCACCAGCACACCCTTGTCATCATCACTGTTGATCTGAGGGCACAGACAGAGACCAGACAAGAGAGAAAGAACTCATAAACAGGGAAGTGGAGGATAAAGTCAAACCCTTAAGTTCATCAAGCTCACAGAGGTACAGGAAAAATTAAAGCAAAAGATTTGGTTAGAAATACGATGGGGAAACACTGAGCTGTTGTTTTTGGTATTCTTATATAATAATGCTAATGCCGCTGCAAGTTTCTGCTCCAGCAGCATTTAAAAAAATTTGTAGTAACACCTACAGGTGAAATTGTATCAAATACTACAGACTTTTTCAGAATCCCCATCTGTACAACTTTGCTGAATTTGGTTAAGGTTGGGTTATTGGTGCCATGCTTCAATATGAAGCACCAATTCCAGGTACAACACCAGTTTGTCAGTCTGAATCTCGAACTCCCACAGAATCTCAACCACCTTAGGCGGTGTCTTCCATTCTGACCTTGGGACTTCCAGCCCATACTCAGTACAGATGTTCCATGTACACTGTTTCTGCCTGCATCTTACACCCTGCTATTATGTGCTGAACTGTCTCAGGAGCATCTTTGCACAGCCTGCACCTGGGGTCCTATCTAGTGTGGTAGATCCCCACCTCTATTGATCTTGTACTAAGTGCCTGTTCTTGTGCTGCCATGATTAGTGCTTCTATGCTGTCTTTCAGTCCAGCATTTTCCAGCTACTGGTAGGATTTCTTGATATCAGCCACTTCATCTATCTGTTGGTGGTACATGCTGTGTAGGGGCTTGTCCCTCCATGATGGTTCCTCCTCCTCCTCTGCATCATCAGGTTTCTGCTGCCTGAGGTATTCACTTAGCAGCTCATCTTTGGGGGCCATCTTCCTGGTGTATTCCTGGATCTTGGTTGTTTCGTCCTGGATAGTGGCTTTGACGCTCACCAGTCCTCGGCCTCCCTTGTTCCACTTAGTGTACAGTCTCAGGGTGCTGGACTTGGGATGAAACCCTCCATAAATTGTGAGGAGCTTCCTGTCTTGATATCAGTGGCCTCGATCTCCTCCTTTGGCCAGCTTATTATACCAGCGGGGTATCTGATGACTAGCAGGGCATACGTGTTGATGGCTCGTACCTTGTTCTTCCCATTCAGCCAATTTGTCAGGACCTGCCTTACTCTGTGTAGGTATTTGGCTGTGGCTGACTTCCTCGCGATCTCCTCATGGTTTCCATTTGCCTGCAGGATCCCAAGGTATTTGTAGCTGTCTTGAACATCTGCAATGCTGCCTTCTGGTAGTTCAACCCCCTCGGTTCATCTTCCCTCTCTTTGATACCATCCGACCACACTCATCTAGTCCGATTGACATTCCGATATCGTTGTTGTAGATCCTGGTGATGTGGATCAGTGAGTCGATGTCTCGCTCATTCCTGGCATACAGCTTGATGTCATCTATGTAGAGGAGGTGACTGATGATGGTTCCACTTCGGAACCGATATCCGTGTAGCCCCAGCTCCTTGATGAACTAGCTGAGGGGGTTCAGGCCTATGCAGAACAGCAGCAGGGATAGTGCATCACCTTGGTAAATGCCGCACTTGATGGTAACTTGTGCAATTGGATTTGAGTTGGCCTCCAGAGTTGTTTTCCACAGCCCCATTGAGTTCTTGATGAAGGCTCTTAGTGTCCTGTTGATGTTGTACATTTTCAAGCATTTCAGTATTCATGTGTGTGGCATTGAGTCATAGGCTTTCTTGTAGTCAATCCAGGAGACACAGGCCTATTCATCTTAGCCGCTATGATGCCTGACATCAGCTTCCATGTTGTACAGAGGCAGGTTATTGGCTGGTAGTTGGATGGAATTGCACCCTTCTGGGGATCCTTCATGATCAGGACTGTCCGCCCTTGGGTTAACCACTCTGGGTGGGTCCCATCCATCAGCAGGTTTAGTGGTTTATTTGTGCTGCCAGGTGTTCATGGAGTGCAGTAGGTGAGGATCATGTCAGGGCTCAGCTCAGCTTAGCTGGATATATATATATATATATATATATGTGTGTATACATACAGTTGAGGACGTCAGTTGAGTAGGCGGCCCTTTAATGTGGCCCAGGACACATTGCATTTACACTGCTAAAAGAAGACCACCTTTGAATGTGATCTGAGTGATCAGATCTCAGTGTGTCCTCAAGGCATCTTGGGTGTGTTCACACCTGTACTTAGAGCTGTCCATTAACGGCAGCTGCGTCACAAACTTTCTCAAATACGGCTAAACAGTACACTAAAATATGTTTCTGAAAGCATTTAAGGCGAAAAATAGGCAATGCACTAACAGAATCTTGATCCATATTGGGTCAGCTCTGTCTACTTTGACAGTTTGATCTGAGTTTTTTTTTTCCAACTATACTGAGTAGATGACACACGCTTGTTTTGGTCTGAGATGAGAACAAATTTAATACGACAAATTGTACAGAGGTAGTTAGGTGTCAAAAAATTATAAATATAAATAATAATAATAATAATAGTAATAATAATTATCACAAAAGATGCCAGAGGAGAAGGGAAAGTTTTAAAAGAAGGAGAGCGGTTACCCTGCAGAACAATAAAACACACAGTTTTCTGGGGCACCATGGTAACCTCTGCCTGCACTGCCAAAAAAAGGGCTTATCACAGGGTGGTTAAAAGACACAGACCTACCATGGCACTCAGCACTCTGGTCACATAGATTGGATTTCTCCTGGCAGAGCAGTCCTGGTCAGCGTCAGACACAAATTTGGGGTTGTCATCCAGGATCTTCAGACAGATATCCAATATTCCTGGTTCAAACTTAAAACAGAAGGTCAATTATTAATGGAATTAATGGGTTGATAAATGTAACTGGATATTAAAATAGTGTTTATGCTCTTTTTAGGTCACAGTGAAGAACCTTTTAGACATTATACATTTCTTTGTCTACGGTTTACTGAACTTTATTGAATTTATGTTATTTTTAAATTTGTGTACCTGTCCAAAGTTCCAGGGCGTCACAATGATTCGTTCAAATGTTCCTCTGTAGACCAGCCCATATCGTGCTAAAACATACTCCTGCCTCTTCATCTCACTGCGCATGTAAACAGCATCTCCTGTGAGTCAGTACAGTCAAAGCGAGAATGCGTTCAGACCAGTGTAATAGCGTACTGCATTAATACCTCACATCTGAAGGCATTTGGCAGATATTTCAGGGCTGTTGTAGATATTTAGTTTTGCAAATTAAACACAAGAATCATAAAGAAGAAAGAATACAATTAATACAATTCAACCCAAAACACCAATAAAACATAAATCATTTGCAGAACAAAAACAAATGTTATATATACTGTACTCACTGGGGCACCAAGCATTAAAAAGCAGGGTGAATTGTCCTAAACTGGTTCTCTGCCCCTCCTGGTCCACAGTCAGAGAATAGACCCCTATTGGGGCATTGGGGGAGGAATTGATAGTCACAGACACTGTGTTTCCAGAGGGATCATTAGTGGCAGAGGCACTCCATTCAGTATCCACCAACAGGTCATGGAGTCCAAAGCAAACCATTGTGCCAGATTCTTCTCTGGGTAATGGACCTGGAGAGACAAAGACGGGTATGAGCACTGAATCTAAATGGAAACAAGTCTTTGTGCACACACTGGTGATTTACTCATGCATACATGCTGCATTTCTCTCTCAATCACCTACTGTGCACACTTGTGAACCTCATGACTGATTGACAGGAGACATACCAGTTTCAACGATGAGCTTGAAGCTTGTTTCACTTGGTTTGAACTCTTTGCTTCCAGCTTTTAGATGTAAAATGATGTTGAAGGGCTGTCCCCTTCTGACAATCAAGCGCTCCTCTCCACTCAGCTCTGTATGATGGCTGCTTTTGTTGCTCTTAATGTCCAGATCACAGCGCTCGATGTCCAAGACTTTGTAGAGATGGAAAGACAGATCACTTCTCACAAGAATTAAAAAGTATATGTGCAAAGTGGAAAACTATCAACATTTGACCTGTTAATGATTATTCAATTTGATCACCTGCTCAAAGTTTCTTCACAGATGATAAATCGCAAGAAATCATCAAGACATTCCTCAGTGTAGATACAGTGTTAGTCTGTGCTCTAGCTCTGAGATGTCTAATGTCATCCTGCTCATCACATTTCACACTTGACTCTCAATCTGATACATAGTCAAAGCACTCTAACACTGTGAAGTAACACAGCAAATCTACATCTTCAGTTGTAGATAATTGAGTCCACTAATAACATGTGAACACCTTTCATACAAGAGAAATTCTTCTTTCTTTCTTCTTACCTTGACTCATGTCTGCAGTGAAGTTTTTGTCCCTCGATGTCTGTGTGCAAAGTCATCAAAGATCCTTGAGTTGCAGCATGTGCTTAATGGTCATGGACCCTGCAGTGTAACAGCTACGGAGGGATATTTGTAGCCTGTGAAATCTGATCATAATGTCCCCCTTACGTCTACTTGACGTATCAGTAATTCTGTTTTTAGTCAGCAAGTGTAGACAGACTTACCACACTCTTTCCGTTTAATTCAAACAGCAAGTCATTTGTTATGCATTAACAAAACCTTAGTCATTTCTCTGTTGAATTTGTTTTGTGTCACAATGTAACACAACACTAACACAATGTTTACATGCACCAGATGCTTTAAAGCAAATTTTCTTCTGTAAATATAAAAATAAAACAGACAAAAAAGGTTTTTTTAAATAAATTATTTACGCCATTTTTTGTAGCTGCAGCATATATTACTGTATGATTCAACATAAACAAAATGTTATAATTCCAAATGAATTAAAAACTGATCAATTATCATTTTTAATGCAAAACTGAAACACACCATACACTTTCATTTCCATGTAACTTTCATGTAACTCAGCATAATGAGACTTCCACTTTTAGTTTTCAGTGTGTCTGGGAGAAGTCGAGAAAAGGATATGAAGCTGCAACATAATTGCAGTTTTTCTTATTTGGTTTAAAGATCAAAGGAACAAAACAATTCAGTATAGACTGAACAAAAAATAAATTCTGCATTTCTTACAATGTAACCACAAAATGTATTCATGAAATATTGTAGAGAAGAAGAACAATTCTGAAACATAAAATAAGGAACTACTAATTCCTACTACAAATTTATGTGGAAACTTTGTGTCTGTGAAATAAAGAAGTAAAGTCTGTAAAGTCACCTACCAAAGTTAGCACAGAGTTCAGCAGGAAGAAACAACACAAAATGAAACCGTCTCTCTCTAAAAATAAAGAAATAAAATGACCCCACTGAGCCTGCACTCAAAAAACCAAGTCGGCAATAAAGAAAGTGATAGAAAACAAAATGTATCTGCTATCATAAAAAGTTAGTGGCTTTAAAAAAAAACAAACAGAAGTCAACATCATGGCCTTAATTTTTCCAAGATCCCATTACAATCTGTTTACTGTACATTTTGCACATACAAATAAAATCACAGAACTTACAAAAGACACTTTTCATCAAAAGCTTGTAAAGAAAACATAAAAAATACATTAAAAAGTATTGTAAGATACTTAATTTTATGTAATGGTCATTTTCATGAGAGTGAAGCTGGTTCATTGATCTGTGTTCAACTTATTGGAACCAATAAGTGGACCCTAAATAACAGTTAACTGTTAGTATGTAGTCATATACTATTTTTTAGTATGCAATTATAATTATATAGAAGTCTCTGAAGATTTCAAAGAGTACTTCAAATCCACATGTGAACACACAAAGTATAAAGTAAAAAAAGTATATAAATATATATAAATAACACATGCAAATGAATTTAAAACTAACTCTAAAAAGTTATTTGTCTTTGGGAACAAACCACATTATGAGATCAGTGCTCATCAACATCTGGCCTGAACATTATTCACACTAATGTCAGCAGAAAAAATAAATATAATAATCTTTTTATGTGACTACTTAACAGTAATAAATAAACTCCTTAGAAAAAAGTGAAGAAAATTCATACGAATTCCTGAAGTGAATCTTTAAATATTCCTTATGGTCATATTAATTTATATTATCCTATCATATGTTGTTTTTTTTTTTTTATTTCAATTGATTTACTCATTACCATTTACCATTTACCATCATCAATCATCATTTATGATCATCATTATCTGCTCCACTTACCACTGTTCTCTTTCTTTTCTCTTCCTCCTCTTTCTTTCCCCTTTCACTCCCGGACAGATAACTCCTCTATTTTTCATAACGTTAGTCAATGTAAGCAGTAGTAACCTGATGTAACACTGCTCACAGAGACGCAGATGAGATGGTTCCCCTTAGGGCGGGCTTCCTAGTCCTGGTTGTTGCTGCAATGGTACTGCAGTTAAAGGGGATTCATATATTTTGAGACAGTGTGAGTCAGCCCTCGGAGGGCCCCCTCATGCCTCCGTCAACCATACAGGCACCCGCCCCACAGCAATGTGGAAGCCAATGAGGTGAAATTTTGAGGTGCCAATCAGATTGTAGAGTGGCACTGGCCAATCTGATTGGCCGCCCCTTTAAAACTGCGTACGGTTGGGAAATGATCCATCCTTTCTCATAACAACTAGAAGTTGGCCTTTTGCAAGCAGATGTTCTTTCCTTTTCTGGGCTGCAAGAAGATTTGAATAAATGTTTGCATATTGATGATAACGAAACAAATTATTTGGAGTAAGGACCTATGGGTCTCATCTGTAAGCCTCACAGCTATGTCGGCATTTCAAAACCAGCACGGAAGAGGATTAAGGCCACATGAAAATTTATTTGAGTTCTGTTTAAAAGACAGAATTCTGACTTACATCTCAGAATTCATTGTGATTGGAGAGGACTTCTCACAAGCACTAGCTCCCAGTTCCTTATTTCTATTTCCAGAGGTTGGAAATAACCTAGATAACTTGTGACTTTAACATTGAAACCCACAGAGATCAGTATAGTTCGAACCTTGCCGCTTGCAGTAGTTATGACACAAGCTACAGTCATAACAGTGTTTTTGGGAGTCTTTCTAAAAGGTAAGAAAGATGTTACAGTAGCCTGTACTTTTACATACATCATTTTGCTGAAATTGAGAGCACAGTGTTTCTGTGTACTTTTAACTCTAACCCAAAGTGAATGTTTTGAGAAGAAATATTGAATCCTGCTGATTTATTCATGTTTTCCACATTCAAAGTGCGACAGGTTAATGCTTCTTGCTGATGAGTTTTTATTTACGGCAAACTAAGACAAAAAAGCAACATCGGTAATTTATTAGAAATTGAATTACGATTAATAAGCCTGTCTCGAAAATAGCTGTGTTCTTCTGCCTGTATTCAACATCTGTGTTCACCACAACCAACCATACATATTTATGAGTTAACATGAAGCTTAAAGTGTCTCACACTCTTTTCCACTTTTAACATCACTGTTCAGTCTCTATAATAAAGTTTAGTACTTTACCTGCAGCCTGTCCTACTTTGAAAAGCAAAACTATATTTGCTAAAATAAATCGTATTCTATCACTGAGTTGGAGTCCCCCCATTACATTATAAATCATTTTGAGCAGTTAAGTATCAATTTATAACATAAATTGTGTTGAAATGTTCACATCAACCTAAAGTACAAACACAGCTTAAACCCCATATTTCATGTCCTCCATTGCAGGTCTAACAGCTGTGATACAAACGCAGCAGACTGTGGTGGCAAAAGTAGGAGAAGATGTCAATCTCAGCTGTCAGCTCATGCAGTCTAAAGATATTCTTCAGGTCACATGGCAGAAACTTTCACCTAAGGGGAAGAAGAAGAATCTTGCCACCTACAACAAATACTTTGGCCAAACAGTGAATGCTGATTTTCAGGGGAAGGTGGAGTTTAAAGATGCTGGGCTGCAGAACTGCTCCATAGTTATCAGGAAAGTGATGGAGCAGGATGAAGGCTGCTATCTCTGTTTATTTAACACATATCCTGATGGTTCTCTGACAGGAAGAACCTGCCTCCAACTCTATGGTGAGGTCCTTTCTTCACTTTTGAAGACATATTTGTGGTGAATTACAGTGTTGTTGGCAAATCGATGGCAGTTAGAAATTAGGGCTGTTACTGCTTGCCATCGTTGTGCCATGAAATGCAAATACCGAGAGAACTGCCGATCACAATGTCCAAGAACCCGAGGATTTCTTATTCAGTCTAAAGCCCAAATATATTTGATTTACAATGTTAGAAAACAAGGGGAAATCAGCAAACTAGTTGCTTTTTTCTAAAAACTTGCTCCATGTGATATTTTTTAATGTTTTGTCTTTGCAGAGCTGCATGAACCCATTCTACAAATCAGAGAATCAAACTCCGCTGAAGAGACAGTTGTGTCCTGCTCGGCCACAGGTCGTCCTGTTCCCACAGTAACTCTGAATGTCACGCAGCAAGACCTCTACTTCTCTAACAGCAGCACAGTCAATGTCACCAACACCAACGGTACAGTCACCGTCACCACTACAGCTGTGCTGTCTGGTCTCTGTGAAAACGGTGCACAGGTTGGATGCGCAGCACGAGTGCTCTCAGTCCCTGAAATTCAGGTGTTTAAGACGATTCCTGCGGTCAAACCCTCACCAACTGTGGGTGAGTGACACTTCTAAAACAACCAATTTATAGATGAATAATTACTTTATGATTCTGATGTTTTTGTTTCTTTTTCACTGAACATTGATTCAGTTAATATTCACATGATCTCCCATGACCCATTTCCCATTTCATAGTTGTATTATGAGTGTTGCTCCATATGACAAATGTTCCTCTTTTTCTCAGATACCACATTGATCATTGTATTGTTTGTGGTAATCTTCTGTGTTGCTGGAGTCATTGCTATCGTGCTTAAACAAAAATATAATAACAGGTAAGTCTATATCTATTGTAATACTTGTGTCTGAGTTAATATTCGAATGAATGTTTTTTTTTAGCTTTAACTTTTCTTAAATCTTTCAGTTGGTCACACGAGGTCTCCGTGATGTGATGAGAGGCCCCAAGAAACAAGTAAAGACACTCAGTAGTAACACACTTACATACTATCATCATTCACTTGCATATATTTATCATGTATTCCTAATTATTCTTGATCAGCCTCCATTCTGTTGTGTATTCTCAGTTATTTTCATTGATGTAGAGTTGACCGTTTGGGAGTTCTCTACGTCATGAAATTTATATAAATGGTAGAATGATAATGTCCACCTCCCCCAGCCCCCACCATGGAGTTTGAGTCTGTGAAACCGCCAGCCTACCCGCGCTCATTTTCAAATATGCTGATCGAGACAGTTTTAGCTTCAGCAGCTAACAGCGGTGCCGGCCTGCTGGAGGGGGTCTCTCCGTCTGCAACTGTCTGTGGGAGGAAGAGCCGCCGGCAGCCACAAAGACAACAGAAAATTCTCCTGATGATGATGATGATGATGATGATGATTATTATTATTATATATGCCACTGGACTCTTGCCCACTTTTTAGCATTTTTCAAAATCATGCATGCATTGAATCTAACAGACATTCATTTATATGTAAAAATTCTACACTGCAGGTTTAATCTAATCTAGTTAATCTAAAACACACTATATCAATAAAATATGCATTAGTTGAAGAGTTTTAAGTTAATTAAATCCAGGAATATAATAACCTATGTAAAAAATCATGTTACTGTTTCTCATCTGTCACATTAGGTATCAGTATTACTGATACCTAATGTATGAACATTAAATTGTTCATATTAAAAAAAGTGTAATTCCTTTCTTCAAAATAGCATGTAGGAAAGGACTGTGCATATTTAACATGTATATATGGTTGTTTTTTCAGCCTCAGCCCCGCATCATATGCAACACTAGAAGAAAAAAAGGAAGAAAATGGAATTGGCCTCTATCGTTCTGAATTCTTTACTTTTAGGGATTACTACCATAACCTCCTACCTGTGGTTATGTTAGGGCTTAAATGTGCAACAACAATATTAAAGGCAGTAAATGTGTACAATCTTAAACTGAAATTGAGGAAATTTCAATGACTTGCAGGAGCAGGTTGTTCCACTATAATAGTGTGGGGGGGGGGGGTCAGTTTACGTGTTAGTAATGTAGAATTTTTTTTAGAGCAAAACAGCAGCAGCTGGTTAATTCAGCAGTTTGTTTGACATTGAAGTGAATCCCACTGTTATTTATAGAAGGATTTATTCTAGGGATTACTTATATTATTTTTATATTGACACCGACCTATTGTACTACTGGATTAGTACAGTCCTAGTCTCCCATAGCCAGACCTTTTTCCACAGTGCTCCTGTTGAATTTTAATTATTGGTGCACATTCAGCAGCAATGGCAAACTGTGCAGTTTTATATTTCCTTTTTGTGGTGGAGGTATTTCCAAAAGGTAAGAAAAATGAATCCATAATTATAATGTACGTTATAACGTACGTGTACGTTTGTTTTAAAGTCATTTGTTGTGAGTAGGTTTTGTTTGTTTGTTTGTTTGTTTGTTTGTTTAGATCCCCTTTGGTACATTACTGTATTCTAACAGTAGCTCTTCCTGGGGTCCCCATAACATTCATACTCACAATAAGACTCACAATACATAACACATACATATGATAACTCTCAATAAGTGTATAAACAAACACAATCTTAACTTTTTAAAACATGTTTTATTACTTTCTGAATTAAAAAATCTTGGTAGTGAATTGTGAGGTTAAACCTAAAAATAACTGTGTAGCTTTTCAGACTTTGTCAATGACTGCTTCATCACATTATAAATCACAATGTTAAGTTGTAGAAATAACCTCAGCCTCACATCTATAACTGTCATTTCATTTCCTCCATTCAGGTCTAACGGCTGTGATACAAACGCAGCAGACTGTGGTGGCAAAAGTAGGAGAAGATGTCAATCTCAGCTGTCAGCTCGTGCAGTCTAAAGATGTTCGTCAGGTCACATGGCAGAAACTTTCACCTGAGGGGAAGAAGAAGAATCTTGCCACCTACAACAAATACTTTGGCCAAACAGTGAATGCTGATTTTCAGGGGAAGGTGGAGTTTAAAGATGCTGGACTGCAGAAATCCTGCATAGTTATCAGGAAGGTGATGGAGCAGGATGAAGGCTGCTATCTCTGTTTATTTAACACATATCCTGATGGTTCTCTGACAGGCAGAACCTGCCTCCAAGTGTATGGTGAGGACCTTTCTTCACTTTTGAAGACATATTTGTGGTGAATTACAGTTTTAACCTGTTTGACACGGCACATCTTCTCCACCTGTAGGGTTTAAACAATGATGGCAGTTAGATTGTTTGCCAATTATTCCAAATTCATTTTCATTTTCAGTTTGTGAAATGAAATGTTCTTTATGGCATAAAAAATGACAGTGGCTGCCCCAAATATATTTTAGTTACAATGTTATAAAACAGGGAGAAGTAGCACACAGGTTGTTTTTTTTTAAACTTGCTCCATGTGATATTTTTTAATGTTTTGTCTTTGCAGAGCTGCATGAACCCATTCTACAAATCAGAAAATCAAACTCTACTGAAGAGACAGTTGTGTCCTGCTCGGCCACAGGTCGTCCTGCTCCCACACTCTACCAAGTATTTTGTGACACCTATAATATAATTCAGATATATTGTTTTACAGCACTTTATTATTGCTTCATCCATTTCTTAAAGTAAAATGGATATAATTTTTGGCTTTGTCATGAACATCATATATCATTTTACTTAAAAGTATGAGTTTTTGCCTTTGCTAAATTAATGGCATTAATGAAGTTCAAAATTATTTCAAAATTGTTTGATTTTGTGTCATTTTTTGTATTTAACAATGGCACTATTTATGCCTAGAGTGCTCAACTTGCCCCTACCTTGGGGCAAGTTGTGCCATAGGAATAATTTTTTTTGATGGGTCATTGTTCTAAAACATTCCACCACTGTCTCTAATATCACTTAAAATCAAAAATCAGTAATATCAGCTGCTCATGGGAGACAATTTAACAGGCATGATGTGATATGTCCAGTAGGTGGCGATATTCATCCACTGAGAGTTTATTCTGACTCTGTAGGGACCTTTGACCCACAAGACACCCAGCCTTAAAATGTATTCTCCAAAATTTTATTTTCAATTAGCACACTGGATTTCTGCATCACCAACAACAAAATGGTCCCTAAAAGAAAGCAAGGAAGCACTGGTCCCTTAAGCAATCTACTGGCAGTGCTAGCATGACTTTACACACATTTAGGTTGAACCAAATTAAAATGTAAATAAAGTAAATATGTTTATGACATTATCTTATTATATTGCATCTATTAATCCCATTGTAGCTTACTACAGAGGCACTAGAAATAATAAGTACATTTTAAAGAAATTCAGGCCCCTATGCTAAGAGCTGTACCTACTAGTCCAAAGAACAACAATGTAAAAAAGCTTTCAGTGCGATTAGATTTCTGTACTGGCTTATTCCTTCACAATAACATTAATGAAGCTCTTGATGTTCTTCAGTTTGTTGCAATCAAAGTTCACCAGGAGCACGCTGGAGCCAGTAATGCTGGGACTGAACTCAACACTGGCCTTGGCCTCCTGTTTGGGGCCCACAGCTCCAATCCTGCAAGAATGATACCCAACAGTCAGAGAGGAGGTTTTAGTTTCATGCTTATCTCTATTCTCACATATACAATATACATATATACAAATACATATACAACAGTAAAATGTTTCAGTTGGTGCACATGTGCTGGCATCATTGTATAAGTGCCATTTTAAAAGACATTCTTAACTGTCATTTTGGGTATATCACCACAAATCATAAGAAAAAGAGGAATCAGTGAGCGACAGCTGTAAGGAACAATTCACTGTGAATTAATGTGTACATAAAAGAAGACAGACAGAACACGGCTATGTATAAATGCTAAAAGACATGGACATGTGTCCACTCATATCTCCTTCATCATCAGATGGGACAGGGTTGACATACCTCAGTGTTGTGGGTTTGCCATCAGTGAGGCCGACCCCCTCTATGGTGAAGCTGCAGTCCTGCAGCTGCTCTGGTAAAGGGTTCAACAAGCTCAGCTCTGCCGTCACAGACTGGTTTACTGTGGCTTCTCCCACCAGCTGCAGAGAGGGGGTCAGGTAAACAGGTTTCATCATGTAAGAGGTGGTATAATATGATTAAAATGATGTCCTGTACAATGTTATAATAGATTATAATGCTCAAATAATGAAAACAAATTATAAATTACAAACAATAGAGTTTTTATTGCTCATGAACACATTTGTTCCGCCTGTCCATCCATACCTTGATTTCTATGACCGGCTCGTCTAACACAATGGTTTTCTCAGCCTTGTGGTAGTCAGTATTCTGCTTATCGACGGTGATGGCTGACAGATGGATCAGCCTGTCAGAGGTGATCACTGATCCATAACTGTCATACTCCAGTCTGAGGTACAGACGCCTCTCTGAAAAAAACACACATTATATTTCACATTAATTAGGTTATTACAACAATTTCAATGCAATTTCTACATGAGAAAATTATTTTTGGAAGGTTGTGAACCAGGTTTCAACCAGCAAACATTGTAAGGAAGTTGTATAACTAAATTTAGAGAAATATTTCTGTGGTACATTTGAATGAACTGAATATGACTTTGAATCTATTTTTAGGTGCAGATAAAAGTCTTGTTTCATAGAGGTACCTTGATGATTATTTGGCACTGTGGTGTCTGTGATAAGATCAGAGCTAACCTTCTCCAGGGGGCACCTCCATTTTTTCTGAAACAAATCCACAGTTGTCTCCTGGTTTTCCGTTGTAGCCGACGGCTTTGGCGACGAACAGGAAGTTGCAGATCTTTGCCTCCATGCAGTTGTTAGTGAGAATAGCACACACCTCAAAGTCCGAGCCCACAATCATGTTATCGGTAAGCTTGATCTGAAATGAGAATCATAAGATGATTCATTTAATTTAATTCATGAAGAAGACAATAATATGAATACATTACTTTATATTTCTAATAATGAGCAGGTAGTTCTTAAGTTTGTTGAAAACGATGATTCTGTGATCTTAGGAACAGTATATCTCAACTCTGTTGTAAATTTAAATTTAAAAAATTTAAATAAAAAAAAAATAATAATCAGAATATGCTGAATATGCATTGCCAGTTCTCTGTTATATCTTTAACTGACCTAACTATGCAGCAAAGTTTTAATTAAGTTACCTTAGAGTTTAAGCCCTTTTCTATTATGTGTTTACATTATTTGCTGTATCCCCTGTTTATCTAGAAGAGATAAAACCTTGAGACGGAGCCCCGGCTCTTCTCCTCGCTGCTGTAGCTTGTTGCGGTGTTGAGCCTTCTCGTATGTCTTCCTCTCCTCCTTTGAACCTGAAAACCATCAGGATTACTGGTAAGTACTGCAGCATCATAAACCTCCTGAGATAGACTCCTTCAAAACCATCATCATTTAAATTTAACAGACATGGAACTTGTGTGATTACATTTTTAAAACTGTTTTAGCTGAGGTCCTCTGTGTATGTTTACAGTGACGTGTAACAGACAGTGTGTGTGTACACATGTGACTCTGCAGTACCTTCAGGATACTTGTACTGGTGTGTGATGTCATGCCTCTTATTTAAGCCCACAGCTTTGGTGCTGATGAACTGTCCAACAGACTTTGTTGATCCACTGAACTTGACAAATTCTCCGTTTGACAGACGCACCAAGTTCACAACATCTGCATTAACCTGACTCCACACACGACATGACATAACATGAGATAACACTAGACACATATATTATTACAACTATACAAATATATATTGTACAAATATTTTATATACATACAGTACATGCACAAACACAGTATCTCTTAAATTATGTCTCATAACACAAAATTGATCAGTTTTGGTGGGTTAGTTTTCAACTTCTATGGCGTTTATCGAGTCCAGACACAAAAAAAAATCAAGCAAAAACTCACCTCAGCAAAAATGAAGGGAACATCATACTTCTTGGTTAGCTCTCCTTCTCTGATAGCACTCAGTGAGGCCGGTCCGCAACAGAAAACACCTGACAGCATCACACACAGTGAATTTCAGAGAGCTTTAGACACACAGCAACCTGGATTTAGGCCATAACTAAACTAAACTAAACTAAACTTCTGCAGCTGTTCTACCACGGCAGTGTGAAAAAAGTCAGCTCACAGACCTACATTTAGGACTTAGCCATTGAAAAAATAAAGGACAAACTACATTAAAATCAAAGTTCACCTTCACTTTTCTCTTGCGGGGTTGGGTCACTGGTTTGCCAACCATCAAATTCCTCTCCTAAGTCTGGACGAGTCATCCAGCTATCCACCCAAACGTGGAAGTTCCTGGGAGAAAAAAATGTGTAAAATAAAGGACAATAACATGAACATTTTGCTTCAAACTGTAAAATAATATGAAAAAACAATGTTCATCTGATCATGTAGCAATAATGGAAGATATAGTGTGAGAGAATGTAAAAAAAACATGTATTGTACTGTGTTTGCACATGTATCCCTAACATACACTCACCATATCGAATCATCAGAAATGCCCTCACCATCTTCATCATACAGGTATTCTATCACCAGGTTGGCGTTAGTATCGTGTGCTGAACCATAGTTAGTAACCACTCGACACGGGATGCCCAGGGCACGGGACACTGGAGGAGGATGGAGAGCAACTCTTCATCACACTAGCTTACTAAAGCACATGCTTGAGATAACGTCTGTCATCAAAGATAAACAATAAAGACACCACATAAAAATGTCACGAGGTAGATGGCTTTAAAGCCGTGAGATTAAGTTCTAAATTTAGTTTTGATAAAAAGGCTGGATTGTGTGGCAGTGGAGGTGGGATGGAGGAAACAGATGGTGAATTTAGAAGTGCAGCAGAAATCAGGACTGTTGGTATTGTACGGAACCAAAGAGGTGCATTTTATTATTACCTCAGGAGCTGGTTTATTTAATCCTTTTAAAGGAAAAAAAAACAAACACCTTGTGATATAATAATATACCATGTGAATTCTATAAGACACAATAACTCACTGCACACCAACATGTGCATTAAAAACCTCAAAATGTATGGATTGATGGCTAAATCATTAAGAATCAAATGAAATGGCTGTTTGAATCAAAGCATGACTCTCTCATACTGTGGTCCAACCTGAGCACGCAACAGCAGCAAAGACCCAGCATTGGCCGTAGTGGACGGGGCCACTTTCTGCCCACTGGCGCAGAATGTCCCCACTGCCGATCCACTGGCCTGGATGAACCCCGTCTGAAATCTCTCCCCAGTTTCCCACCAGCACACCATTGTCATCATTACTGTTGATCTGAAGGCACAGACAGAGACCAGACAAGAGAGAAAGAACTCATAAACAGGGAAGTGGAGGACGTTCATTTTCATTTTGCCACAGTCTGCTGAGTGGTGTGCACATATCAAATCAATATGTACACGGTTTGTGTTAAGTGTTTTTTCATAAGCTGTTCTAAACTACACAGGCCTGTTAAGTCCAAAGTCTTCTAAATGATGCTTTTTAACACATTTATATCAAATTTTGCTTCAGACATCCATCAGCATTACAAGACAGAAGTCTAGCCTTGTCAGATTATGAATATGTAGAAGAAGAACTGATTAGTTAAGTGTCAAGATCAGCTGTTGATGTCTGGGAAATGAAGAAAAGGTACCAGTTGTGACTATATGAAAAATGCATGTGGAGAAATATACAGTTATATAAAAAGGGATTGTGAAGATTATGGGAAGCAGAGACTGTAAAATTTCCCAGATGAATATTTTCTTCAAAGGGAAGGGAAACTAAAAAGAAAGACTGTATCAACTATTTTCTTTAAAATGTGAACAATGAAAGAGTCCATCATGGGTAGAAAAGGTTTCTTTAAAGGATATTAATTAGTAATGATAGGTCAAAGCACCCTAGATGTTATAGTTTATAATCAGTGAATTTAGTGAGAGAAAGTGAAGGAAGATAACATGTTTGTAATGTTGGCTTTGTGTGAGTGCATTTTCAAATATGTCAAATAGCTCTAAACATAGCACATGATCCTCTCATGGTTATCAGCATTGTCTGGGAACATACCTGGCTTTGATCTATTGTATAGTGGCTATATGAATATTAACACCCAGTAGAAATAGCCCTGGATTTCTCTTTAAGCTATTTTTGACTTGCAGCAGGAATAACATGCTGACAGACTATAAATTGTTTGTTTATTACTCTGCTTATAGCCACATTTTAGCTTGGAATGAGAGCCACACATTATGTTAAATACTTTTTTTGCTGCAGCTTCCTATCACAAAAGATGCCAGAGGAGAAGGGAAAGTTTTAAAAGGAGAGCGGTTACCCTGCAGAATAATAAAACACACAGTTTTCTGGGGGACCATGGTAACCTCTGCCTGCACTGCCAAAAAAAGGGCTTATCACAGGGTGGTTGAAAAGACACAGACCTACCATGGCACTCAGCACTCTGGTCACATAGATTGGATTTCTCCTGGCAGAGCAGTCCTGGTCAGCGTCAGACACAAATTTGGGGTTGTCATCCAGGATTTTCAGACAGATATCCAATATTCCTGGTTCAAACTTAAAACAGAAGGTCAATTATTAATGGATTTAACTTAATGGGTTGATAAATGTAACTGGATATTAAAATAGTGTTTATGCTCTTTTTAGGTCACAGTGAAGAACCTTTTAGACATTATACATTTCTCTGTCTATGGTTTAAACTTTATTGAATTGAATTTTAAATTTGTGTACCTGTCCAAAGTTCCAGGGCGTCTCGATGATTCGTTTAAATGTTCCTCTGTAGACCAGCCCATGTTGTGCTAAAACATACTCCTGCCTCTTCATCTCACTGCGCATGTAAACAGCATCTCCTGTGAGTCAGTACAGTCAAAGCGAGAATGTGTTCAGACCAGTGTAATAGCATACTGCATTAATACCTCATATCTGACAGCATTTGGCAGATGTTTTAGGGATGTTGTAGATATTTAGTTTTGCAAATTAAACACAAGAATCATAAAGAAGAAGGAATACAATTCAACCCAAAACACCAATAAAACATAAATCATTTGCAGAACAAAAAAAAATGTTATATATACTGTACTCACTGGGGCACCAAGCATTAAAAAGCAGGGTGAATTGTCCTAAACTGGTTCTCTGCCCCTCCTGGTCCACAGTCAGAGAATAGACCCCTATTGGGGCATTGGGGGAGGAATTGATAGTCACAGACACTGTGTTTCCAGAGGGATCATTAGTGGCAGAGGCACTCCACTCAGTATCCACCAACAGGTCATGGAGTCCAAAGCAAACCATTGTGCCAGATTCTTCTCTGGGTAATGGACCTGGAGAGACAAAGACGGGTATGAGCACTGAATCTAAATGGAAACACAAGTCTTTGTGCACACACTGGTGATTTACTCATGCATGCATGCTGCTGAAAAAGATCTGCAGCATTTCTCTCTCAATCACCTACTGTGCACACTTGTGAACCTCATGACTGATTGACAGGAAACGTACCAGTTTCAACGATGAGCTTGAAG
Organism: Scomberomorus guttatus; assembly: GCA_038419695.1. Taxonomy (NCBI): domain Eukaryota; kingdom Metazoa; phylum Chordata; class Actinopteri; order Scombriformes; family Scombridae; genus Scomberomorus; species Scomberomorus guttatus. The sequence goes on along the minus strand of CM076449.1, from coordinate 13,934,146 downwards.
CTGGTTTCACTTGGTTTGAACTCTTTGCTTCCAGTTTTTAAATATAAAATGATGTTGAAGGGCTGTCCCCTTCTGACAATCAAACGCTCCTCTCCACACAGCTCTGTATGATGGCTGCTTTTGTTGCTCTTAATGTCCAGATCACAGCGCTCGATGTCCAAGACTTTGTAGAGATGGAAAGACAGATCACTTCTCACAAGAATTAAAAAGTATATGTGCAAAGTGGAAAACTATCAACATTTGACCTGTTAATGATTATTCAATTTGATCACAGCAAAACTACATCTTCAGTTGTAGATAATTGAGTCCACTAATAACATGTGAACACCTTTCATACAAGAGAAATTCTTCTTTCTTTCTTCTTACCTTGACTCATGTCTGCAGTGAAGTTTTTGTCCCTCGATGTCTCTGTCCAAAGTCATCAAAGACCCTTGAGTTGTAGCATGTGCTTAATGGTCATGGACCCTGCAGTGTAACAGCTCCGGAGGGATATTTGTAGCCTGTGAAATCTGATCGTGACGCCCCCTTCACACATCAGTAATTCTGTGTTAGTCAGCAAGTGTAGACAGACTTACCACACCCTTTCCTTTTAATTCAAACAGCAAGTCATTTGTTATGCATTAACAAAACCTTAGTCATTTCTCTGTTGAATTTGTTTTGTGTCACAATGTAACACAACACTAACACAATGTTTACATGCACCAGATGCTTTAAAGCAAATTTTCTTCTGTAAATATAAAAATAAAACAGACAACAAAAAAGGTTTTTTTAAATAAATTATTTATGCCATTTTTTGTAGCTGCAGCATATATTACTGTATGATTCAACATAAACAAAATGTTATAATTCAAAATGAATTAAAAACTGAAACACACCATACACTTTCATTTCCATGTAACTTTCATGTAACTCAGCATAATGAGACTTCCACTTTTAGTTTTCAGTGTGTCTGGGAGAAGTCGAGAAAAGGATATGAAGCTGCAACATAATTGCGCAGTTTTTCTTATTTGGTTTAAAGATCAAAGGAACAAAACAATTCAGTATAGACTGAACAAAAAAGAAATTCTGCATTTCTTACAATTTAACCACAAAATGTATTCATGAAATATTGTAGCAAGAAGAACAATTCTGAAACATAAAATAAGGAACTACTAATTCCTACTACAAATTTATGTGGAAACTTTGTGTCTGTGAAATAAAGAAGTAAAGTCTGTAAAGTCACCTACCAAAGTTAGCACAGAGTTCAGCAGGAAGAAACAACACAAAATGAAACCGTCTCTCTCTAAAAATAAAGAAATAAAATGACCCCACTGAGCCTGCACTCAAAAAACCAAGTCGGCAATAAAGAAAGTGATAGAAAACAAAATGTATCTGCTATCATAAAAAGTTAGTGGCTTTAAAAAAAAACAAACAGAAGTCAACATCATGGCCTTAATTTTTCCAAGATCCCATTACAATCTGTTTACTGTACATTTTGCACATACAAATAAAATCACAGAACTTACAAAAGACACTTTTCATCAAAAGCTTGTAAAGAAAACATAAAAAATACATTAAAAAGTATTGTAAGATACTTAATTTTATGTAATGGTCATTTTCATGAGGGTGAAGCTGGTACATTGATCAGTTTGGAACCAATAAGTGGACCCTAAATAACAGTTAACTGTTAGTATGTAGTCATATACTGTTTTTAGTATGCAATTATAATTATATAGAAGTCTCTGAAGGTTTCAAAGAGTACTTCAAATCCACATGTGAACACACTTTTTTTTTCTTTGTGCTTTTTTAGACGTGTAAATGGGTTTTGCCGCTAGCAAGTGGTCTGTCCCTTCTGATAAATGATTAAATACAAGATGTAGATGTAAATGTTGTTGCAGCAGTAGTATGAGAATGGCCAGAAAGAAATCAACACAAACACATTAAAACTATACTATATATTAATCACTACACTATTTTCCATATCTGTACACATATCCATGTTTGTTTCCATGTATGGTCATCAACATTAAGTCGTGGTCTTCTGCTAGTCCTGGGCTTCTGGCCAGCAGATTGCTGCTGGAGATACTTGAACTTCATCCTGGACTCTTAAGTTTCCCTTGTTATTTTGTAACTAAAACACTGTAATCCAGCTGTCAAGAGGATAATGATACCTAATCACTTCTCAAGCTTTTTCTGTTATGGTCTCCCACAAATACAGACGCTGGTCCTGTGTGTTTGTTGTACACAAGCTGTTGATTTCCACAACAAGAGGAAATATAAAATTGATCCCTGCATATTAGTAATTGTATTGTACAGCACAGAGAATCCCCAAAAATATATCTCCAGACCACATGATCCTGTGTTATTGTGGAGTGGCACAAACACATGCTGCTCATTACTAAATGCATATATAAAGAGCAGGTTTTACTCTAAGAAACAATATAAGTTAGTCACTCACAATATGTAGGTGAATTTGACAGGAGAGATAGTTCCCCGTATGAAAACACATATAGTTTTAACTGAACACAATTCACCATTCTTTTTTTTTCCTTCTTTTGTACATAAGTTCCTTTTCATGCATTTTGAACTGCTGGTGTTTAGGATAACAATTAAACTCCATGATGAATCTGTCCCCTGCATCCCCGACCCATCTCTCCATGTAGCAGTCTGTTCTTCTTTCTTACATATGTAAAAACAGTCTATATGTGATCAAGACAACCACATTTGAATGACTGAGGTATGATACGGACACACTGAGCCTCGTGACTGTGTAGCCACACAAAATAACTTCTTTCACTTCTCCGTCTGCAGGACGACCAGAAGACCTCCGACAGGACTGAACAGCTGCAGTGCAACGATGACCTGCAACAATATTTAAGGCACCATTTTACTTAATACAGAGGCCACTGATGATGATGCCAGTGATGGTGAAGAAAGTAGATTCTAAAATATATCATAATCTTGTTCCATTATACTTACTGGCAGAGATCTTTGACTATGATATTCTAAAATTTACAAACACAAATAATTCCCGAATCAGTGTTGCTGTTCTGAATTCAGTGTTTGTGTTTGTCAGTGATGGATCAAAGTTTCCTTAAGCTGTGAATGGTGGCAATAAAAAGATTGATCCTTATGAACTACAAGGTAAGCTGAGTTTGCTGCTACTATACAAAATGGAAAGGATTTCTTTGTAAAAAGGGAATTTTGATGTTGTATTTTTTTTTAAAATGAGCTAGCTAAACCTTTCTAAGCAAAGTAGCTGTTTTATTTAACTAACTGCCTGTAACTGTCTTCAGTTGTGTTGACTCTTATACCTTCACTTTACCTGTATGTTTTCTTTGCATTTCAACTTTGAATAATATTAAAAAAATTATAATTTCCTCAAGCAAAAAAAAGATTGGAGCGATTTTTGTCTGATAGCAACAAGTAGTAATTGGCCACTTGGCTACAGCAACACAACAATAAAAGAACATTACATGCTTACCTCCTGCAGGGAATCCAGGGTTAAACTTCTGTTGATTTTCCGATTATAATTTCATCAACCTGCAATTCAAGTTAACAAAATGTTTTAATTACACTTCAACAAAATGGTCTAGAACAACCCCATAGCATAGGCTTGTAGCTAATAATGATAATTCATCTGTTTTGGGAAATGAAAAACGTCTTTAGTGTGCTATAAAAAAAGTTTTCTTTTTCAAGAACAGAACGTACTATTTAGACTTTCTTCTTGGCACTAACACACATTCAAAACTTTAAAGCTGCTAGAGAAACAACATCTGATTGACAACATTGCATAAAGCTCATACATACAGTAAGTCACCAGGATACATTGTTACACCTTCACCTGTACCTGAGCATCAGCCAGATGTGGAGGTTTGGGGGCAACACCTGGTTTCTTTCTGGTAACCACCGGGGAACCGTTTCTCCTCAAGCTAGGAGTCCGACAAAGTGGTGGGCAGGGCTTTGAACTCTGGGATACGAACGAGGAGGAGTCGTCCACTACCTCTCCACCGAGAGCAGACAGACAGCTGCGGTCTGAGCCGCTGAAGGGGTTGATGCATTCTCCAGATGATTCAGTACTGTCCACTAAAGCAGAAACACATTTGAGAGACCTTGAAAGATGAGGTTTGTGCATTACTTGACACATTCCGAATATTGGCAACGCTTTAGATTACAGCCCGAAACGTACAGCGTAATTACTCTGTAGTTACAGTGTAATCTTTTGTACTAACGGTGTACCAGTACAGTATACATATATGTAGGTACAGGGGAACAAGATGTGTTATGGAATACGGGGGTAAAAATTTGGGAAGAACTTATACTATTGTTTAACAACGATGTACCTATTCTATTATTACAAAGTATGTACGATCTACTGAGCAATACGCTGGAAGTTTGAGAAGAATTTAGAGAGAATTTATACAGTAGTTATTTTTTAACTATGGGGTAACATGACCATAAATTTGAGCAAATATCTGGACGTTTCAGAGACAAACCAGACAGAGCTGTCTGGTTTGTGGCTCATGTCAAATGTAACTTTAAACGAAAGGTGCTGTTGGACTGTTAGCTTGATAACCATTTGTTAGCTACCGGACGTTCATGTCCTAGCTAACGCTGTGTGCCCAGCTGAAAGAGTAAAGCGTTACCCTGCAGTTTTGACAAGCTAATACTAATAATTCCTCTAATAGTAATGTCATTACATTCAATGTAATACAACATAACACTTGTGGGTTTGTGTCTTATAGAAGCTGAAACATGTTCAGGTGATTTTATTCACATAGCAACCTGCACTAAGCTAATCTACTACTGCACTGGCTAAACTTTCAACACATCCTCATTGGAGCTTATAGTAATTTGCGATTGCTTTGCTGGCAATTAGCAACATATCAATCATGTCCTATGCTGCATTTAGGCTTTGTCAGTAAAATCAAATAAAAGGGAAAATCGCCCCTGTTTCTGACTTCATGCCTTATTGCTTGAAGACTGTCCCAACAGATAATTGGAAATTAGCTTCAACTTTTCCATTATTATTGTGCTCCATATTTGTAATGGTTTGTTGACAAACTATAAAAATAAGACCCTGATTTTAGTTAGCTATATTTCTTGTATAGCCTTATGTAGCCCATTCATATTATATTTATTCAAGTCTAGAGTGCCAGCGAAGAAGGCTTTGCAGCTGTGTGGCCAAAAGTTTGATTCTTATGGCTTCTCACTAAGTCGGAGAGATCATAGCTGTCAAAAATCCAGACATCTCAATTGCGGTTGAGAGACGGTTGAAACTAAAAGTTTTTCTCTTTAGGGTCAATGGCCAAACTGGCCAAATTGCACTTTGTTAACCTTATCTCAACCTCAACCCTGTCATCTTCATCAGAAGTGGGAAGGAAGATGATAAAGAAGAACAAAATGAGGAAGCAATACAAGCAAAGCCTTTTATTCCTTATCAGAATTTTATGCCTCTACAGTTACAGGGAGGAAAATGCTGCTTTCAGCTCTGTGATTGGTGGTCCAGCTATAATTTTAAAGAGGGCCGAATAATTTAAATGACAGTAAAATTGACCAATCATAACCATATCTTCCCTCCCGCTTTGTTGTCGCTACTTTATAACAAGTTCAGCCCGCTGTGCGCTGTGAATGGGTCCGCACCATTAGCATGCTGGTACACCTGTGGTGCACCGAGTAGGCAGAATCTGCACAACATTTGACAGTTATCGTAGTCGGCAGATACTCCAGATCCGCCGCCCACACCAGTACCCTGTACTTACCCAGTAACCACATGTAACAAGGGGGGAACCACCACCGCATATATATTTACTCTGTAACTACAGAGAACAATGTGAGAACATGGAAGAACAAACTAAATTAACTCCAGTTTGCTGTCAGAAGAGCATATGAACCATATATATGGGTCGTGATTCATACCTTGTGTTTTATCTTGCTATATTTGTATTTATTTCCTGGGATGAAAGGAGGCCATGCACAGACCTGGAAAAAATTAAGCTTGCACCTTAAGGAGCCCTAATGTCAGTGACATCTAGGGTGGGTAAATTCTGTCTGCCAATGGCAGCTGATGTAGCCCGTAGTTATTTTAAGTACCCCAAAATTATAAAGGAACAATGTAGTTAGCCTGTTTGTTGGTAATATGTTGGTAGTAAGGTCATTTTGAAATAAAATTATATCAAATTTATTACGTGCTGCAGAAGTCGACACTACATTCTCTAAAACGTCCAGCTTTTTGCACAGTTTCATGATCATACTATACCCTGTAATAATAGAATAGGTACCTAATAACAACAGTATAAATTATCTCTAAATTCTTCCCAAACTTGCAGATTATTGCTCAGTAGGTCGTACATATGCTGTAATAAAAGAATAGGTAAGTATAAGTTCTTTGTAAATTCTCAAATTGTTGCCCCCTTATTCCATAACTTCATATCTTATTCCCCTGTACCGACATATATGTACTGGTACGCAATGTACTGGTACACTGTTAGTACAAAAGATTACACTGTAACTACGGAGTAATTACACTGTACATTGCAGGCTGTAATCTAAAGCGTTACCAGAATATTTATATTTCATGTCAGTTTAAGTCCACAAATCCAAAATGGCAGCAAAAATGAAAAGGTCATTGAGGAAAAATGTTCAGGTATGGCGTGAATCTGTCACAGTGTCATTCTTAATGCTACCAACAGATGGTGCCAAAGTAAGTTATTTTCAAATCCTACATGTAGTGGCTTTAAAAATGCGTTCTCATATTCAAATGTCCATTTAATTTCATGTCATTTCTGTTATTTTGTGTTTATGTAAGATCTGAGGCGCTATTGAGTTAAGGAGTGAACTTCAAAAACATGTGATAAACACCTAAAAGACACTCACTCAGGGAAAATCGCCCCTGTTTCTGACTTCATGCCTTATTGCTTGAAGACTGTCCCAACAGATAATTGGAAATTAGCTTCAACTTTTCCATTATTATTGTGCTCCATATTTGTAATGGTTTGTTGACAAACTATAAAAATAAGACCCTGATTTTAGTTAGCTATATTTCTTGTATAGCCTTATGTAGCCCATTCATATTATATTTATTCAAGTCTAGAGTGCCAGCGAAGAAGGCTTTGCAGCTGTGTGGCCAAAAGTTTGATTCTTATGGCTTCTCACTAAGTCGGAGAGATCATAGCTGTCAAAAATCCAGACATCTCAATTGCGGTTGAGAGACGGTTGAAACTAAAAGTTTTTCTCTTTAGGGTCAATGGCCAAACTGGCCAAATTGCACTTTGTTAACCTTATCTCAACCTCAACCCTGTCATCTTCATCAGAAGTGGGAAGGAAGATGATAAAGAAGAACAAAATGAGGAAGCAATGCAAGCAAAGCCTTTTATTCCTTATCAGAATTTTATGCCTCTACAGTTACAGGGAGGAAAATGCTGCTTTCAGCTCTGTGATTGGTGGTCCAGCTATAATTTTAAAGAGGGCCGAATAATTTAAATGACAGTAAAATTGACCAATCATAATCATATCTTCCCTCCCGCTTTGTTGTCGCTACTTTATAACAAGTTCAGCCCGCTGTGCGCTGTGAATGGGTCCGCACCATTAGCATGCTGGTACACCTGTGGTGCACCGAGTAGGCAGAATCTGCACAACATTTGACAGTTATCGTAGTCGGCAGATACTCCAGATCCGCTGCCCACACCAGTACCCTGTACTTACCCAGTAACCACATGTAACAAGGGGGGAACCACCACCGCATATATATTTACTCTGTAACTACAGAGAACAATGTGAGAACATGGAAGAACAAACTAAATTAACTCCAGTTTGCTGTCAGAAGAGCATATGAACCATATATATGGGTCGTGATTCATACCTTGTGTTTTATCTTGCTATATTTGTATTTATTTCCTGGGATGAAAGGAGGCCATGCACAGACCTGGAAAAAGGTAAGCTTGCACCTTAAGGAGCCCTAATGTCAGTGACATCTAGGGTGGGTAAATTCTGTCTGCCAATGGCAGCTGATGTAGCCCGTAGTTATTTTAAGTACCCCAAAATTATAAAGGAACAATGTAGTTAGCCTGTTTGTTGGTAATATGTTGGTAGTAAGGTCATTTTGAAATAAAATTATATCAAATTTATTACGTGCTGCAGAAGTCGACACTACATTCTCTAAAACGTCCAGCTTTTTGCACAGTTTCATGATCATACTATACCCTGTAATAATAGAATAGGTACCTAATAACAACAGTATAAATTATCTCTAAATTCTTCCCAAACTTGCAGATTATTGCTCAGTAGGTCGTACATATGCTGTAATAAAAGAATAGGTAAGTATAAGTTCTTTGTAAATTCTCAAATTGTTGCCCCCTTATTCCATAACTTCATATCTTATTCCCCTGTACCGACATATATGTACTGGTACGCAATGTACTGGTACACTGTTAGTACAAAAGATTACACTGTAACTACGGAGTAATTACACTGTACATTGCAGGCTGTAATCTAAAGCGTTACCAGAATATTTATATTTCATGTCAGTTTAAGTCCACAAATCCAAAATGGCAGCAAAAATGAAAAGGTCATTGAGGAAAAATGTTCAGGTATGGCGTGAATCTGTCACAGTGTCATTCTTAATGCTACCAACAGATGGTGCCAAAGTAAGTTATTTTCAAATCCTACATGTAGTGGCTTTAAAATGCGTTCTCATATTCAAATGTCTATTTAATTTCATGTCATTTCTGTTATTTTGTGTTTATGTAAGATCTGAGGCGCTATTGAGTTAAGGAGTGAACTTCAAAAACATGTGATAAACACCTAAAAGACACTCACTCAGAGGGTGATGGGTTGTTTTCCAGCGTTCACAGTCATGGTGAAAATGATGCTGATGAAGATGATGGTTGTTGAGTTCATTGTCAGTGACAGCCTCGGGGGAGGGGCAGACAATAGGACTGGTTTCCACTCCCTGTGACTGGTTCCCAGGATAACCAGCAGGAGGTAGCGACCCCCGGCCCGAGGAAGAAGATGATTGGCTGAGGGTGGTGGAGGCAGTGCTGCCAGAGCCAATGGAGTGCGGTCGTGTATATTCTAAGCCCCTGTGTGAACAACACGCCACAGGGACTGACGACACACATAAATAGATGCCATCAGTGAGAAAATTATGACCTAGGTCAGTGAGCAATGAAGGTACAAGCATGACTGTTGCAGTTATTTCTGGACTACAGTTTAGTTTTGTCACATTTAGTCACTTTGTTAGCTAACTTGTTTAGTTAAAAGTAACAACAAAATGCAAAAGATGTAGAAAAAAAGTAAAAACTATGTAACAATGTAAAGAACACAGTAAGTCTACAGCCACACTAGCGCCTCAGTGAGGCTGTATTTAGGCACAGCGGTGCTTGAAGCTAAATGCCAATGTCAGCATGCTAACAAGCTAACAATGCTAACATGCTGATGTTTAGCAGGTATAATGTTTACCATGTTCACCATTTTAGTTTAGCATGTTAGCATGCTAACATTTGCTGATTTGCACTAAACACAAAGTACAGCTGAAGCTGATGCGAATGTCATTAGTTTTGCAGGTATTTGGTCAAAAAATTAGGTATTGGACAAATTTTGACCTGATAATGTCACTCGATGAAAAGTCAGAGGATCACCAGTTTTTTCAATTCATCCTGAGGAGGACATGAATGTGTGTATAAATTTTATGGCAATCATTCCAGTAATTGTTTAGATATTTCACTCAAAATAGTATCAGAAGTTATTAGGATTCATCCTTTGGGGACCATGAATGTTCAAAATTTCGTGACAATCCATCCATCTCAGAAGCCACTCTGCTAGTGTGGCTTAAAGCACTTTTTTCAGTATTTCATAATTTACCAGAAAAATTTCAAAGATCTGAAGCCCTGTTGGGTAATGATAAATGTGATGTGTGCAGCTCCTTACTTCTCCCAGGCAGGGCACAGCTGACGGCTCGGTCACTGATGGCAGCATCACTGGGCTGAATGTCCATGAAAGGTTTGCGGCCCATTCCCATGAACACCCTCTCCTGCATACGCAGCTCTGAAACATACAGTGTATTCACAATATGTATTTTAAACCTGTAAAACACTGTGGGAACTCACTGTGGGGTATTATATAAAAAAGTTATGTTGTTGCTACCTCTACTGTGAGCGGCCTGATCCCACAGAATCCTCTCCAGGTCAGTAGTCCAGGCTTTCTTCACCTCCATGCTGGAGGCCTTCAGAGTGTAGGTGTCTTCACTCTTCCTCCTGCGGAACCAGATCTCAAAACACAGACCGCTCACCGCCGAGTTATGGGTCATCCCGATGTCACTCGTCTAGGCGAGAAAACACAAAGAGACACCGGTAGAAATTATATTATTATACTATATATGGTTAGGAGGCACACAGCTATAAGCTTCACTAGGCAACTTTGCATGCTGTGATGTGTAGCTCAAAACTAATCTAAAAACGCCTGTGAAGTTGCTTGTAAAACATATAGCATAAAAAGTAAAAATAAGGTCACATATTAAAGTTCCAACAGCCTTTTGAAAAACAAGGGTGTATGCAGACCTTGAATGAGTGCTTGTAGACATAAACATCGTTTCCGATTTCTGTCTTCTTGGTCTTGCTGAAGAGGATGAGATCTTCAAAGAGAAAGATGCGGCGGACACATTTCTTCTTTCTAAAGAAAACTGTGAACTCGTCCTGGCGAATCAGCTGGCCCTGCTCTTTCAAATTCACCTGATAGAGCAGATAAAGGTTTAGCAGAGCAGGATAGAAAAGAAGACTTTTAACTTCACTCACATTTATTGTGCTTCATGTATATCTTATCTACCATTTGAATATCTTACATCACAGTCCTGGATGGCATCCATGGTGAGCAAATCGTTACCGTGCCGCATCTGAAACCGAACCAGCTCTGCAGCAGCCTTGATCTCAGCCCTCTCCCGCTCCCTCTCAGTGCTTGTCAGATCAGGCACATACACACCAGGGCCACATACACTTTGTGCGCACACACTAGATGCGAGCAGCGTATCCTGGATCATGTCTTTTGGCCTGTATGAGCCAGCTAGAGCCAGCATGTCCTGCAGCAGGAGGCTGTACTTGCTGATCCTCTGGATGGGCCTCAGCAGGTACGATGAAAGGTCCATCATGTCCCCGAGCTCCTGCTGCTTTTTCTGTGGAGGGAAACAAGGTGGGACTGTAAAGCTTGAAAAGGTAGCACCTGGCACTTGCACTGCCAGGGTTAGGAGTGGGATGACCACTGCAGCCTAAGCTGAAAATGTATGTCCCTGTACAATGGTGCGTCCAACACACAGACTACCAAAACTGTCCACCAAACAGGTTCATCCAAGTTCATTAAAAGGTAAGATGTAAGCTGCTGTACAATCTTTTGAACCTGAGAGCAACCTGAGAGTGTCATCACAAACCTTTACTGTGTGTGTACTGTGTGGAGCTTGTGTACTGCAACCACAACCTCTACCGCTGATATGTGTCAGTTGAGAGAAAGACAGGACATATAAACAGACCTTGAAGATGTCATGGCGACGGTATAGGATCAGGGCGTCTGACTGAGGTTTGTTCTTGCTGTACAGAGCGTACAGGCCAAAACTCTCACTCTGTGGAAAGAACCCAAATTAAACCATATTAGAAAATGTATGTTATTAATGATAACTTAAACTTGTTGCTTTTCCATTGCAATGATAACATAATAATATATTTATCTGCCATTAACATCCTGTTACTGTCACAATTAGATATTTTTCCATTCATTTACTAAATAATTTTTTCATTTTCTTCAATTACACGATAATAATCTAAATTAAATGAACATAATCCAATAAAAACTAAGCTAAAACAACAAGCTTCATAAATAAATCTAAAGCATTGTATAAAAACATTCAGTTACTACTCACATGTCTGAGAAAGCAGCGGGCCACCATGGCGGGCTCCCTCTGGCAGGCCTCCAGCTCTGGTAAAAAGTAGTGGCTGTGGAAGTCGTAAAGCTTCTCCAGGTTACCGAAGATGATGCCTCGCTTTCCCCTGAGGTCCTGGGGGATGTCTGGTGTGTCCAGCAGAGGGAGGTAGTGGGTCAGGATGTAGCCCAGCGAGCGGACGTACTCCCTCTCTGTGAACACCAGCTCCTCCAGGACACGCTGCAGCCTCCTGGAAACACAGAGACAAATACCTATTCATTTCAAACACAGACTAACATAATGACACTCAGCATACTACAGCATATAAATACAGTTTAACAATGTATTTAATAACACATATATTTTAATAGTATTTATAACTAATTTCATCTCTTCACCCTTTGAATACCTGATGATTATTTTTCTGAATCAACACAATCCAGAGAATATTAGGAAAGTTTTTTGGGGGATTTTTAAGTCTAAGGTTTTTACAACATCTCGTCCCATGTTACTGTGTTTGTTTTTGAGCACTTTGTTTTATTTGCTCAACAATGCATTACTTTTTTTTCTTCTTAATTGATTATTGATTTGTTAGATCTCCATAGGCTCTTTATTTTCTGAAACATGCCTGTGATGAAAGGATTTTGATAAATCAACTTTAATAATTTTAGAATGATTCCTTATTTCGCTGCCATCTGTTCCCTGACGGAGCAAAATAAAAACTGTACATTGTTCATAAATACAATTTCACCCTGATGATATTTACTTATTTTAAGTTATGCATAATTATCATCAATTTTCTTTTACATTGCAGCTGATGACACAGTGACATGCATTCATTTTACTCTCTCTTAATGCACTGTGATAGAAGAGAAACATGCCAGGCATGGACAGATTATGAGAAAGGACACCGAGCTGGACACAGACACATAACATGCCTCCTAACCTTCTGTACGTAGCAGCTCCTCTGCTATCAAACTTATTTACATTGCTTTACTAAGTTTACTGTAGGCTTACCACAGTGTAAGTATAGGCTGGGCAGCTGTATTATATGACATACAATGAACAAAATCATAAAAACAAAAATGAGATAGCATTCACGATCCAAAGGACTCAGGTCATTACAAGGAGCCAAGATATGTGATTGGGATATTCCTACTTTTGACTGAGCCCATTGACTCTAGATCAGTGGTTCCCAACCTGGGGGTCAGGACCCCCACGCAAGGGGTTGCTGGATTAATCTAAGGGGTCGCAGGGTGACAGAACAGGACGGGACGAAGAAAAAAACATATTTCTGACACATAAAATTGTCTTTTTTTTTTTCAAACTTTTCTCTAATTTTTGCTTTATTTCTTGTAAATTACTGTATTTTATCTCCTCTAAGGCTCTAAAAGTTATTCAAATAAAACAAAACAAGTCCTCTTTCATTTAACTGGTACACAATCCAATGTGTGACGAGGGGTCCCAGGTAGACCTTGTTTTATTTTAAGGGGTCACTGGCCAAAAAGGTTGGGAACTACTGCTCTAGATATCATTGATAACAATCACTTAAAATTGAGGGTTTGTGCCCGGAGGCCCGTTCAGTAATCCATGATACCAAATAAACAAAGAGAAGGACAGTGAGGAGAATCAGAAGAAACAATACCTGTAATACTTCAGTGTAAGCTTAGAGACAGAAAAGAGTGCATTAAATCTCATTAAGACACACGAGACAACATTAGTGCAATTATATGACACTCAATTTACAGAATGTTACCTTGCAAAGCAAATGTCTGATAATTCAGATCTTTTTTTTTAATCAGTAATACAATTTCACCCACATATGGTAACTTACAGGGCATTGCTGGCACTCTCCTTTGGATTTGCCAAACAAAACGCCCCTTCATATCTCCCGATAGGCAGGCTGGAGTGTTTGCAGCATAAAGTCCCATTACCCCCAGCAGCGCCCCGGTCGCTCATACAGGAGTCCTCTGAGCAGAAGCTGCCATGGCGGGAGATCTGAAACTTCTGAGCCTCCTGGAGGATCCGACAAGATGGCTGACCGTGGTGGGAGCAGGATGACGGCGATCGAACGCGCTGCTCTGGAGGAGTGGATGACCCCACTGTCGCTACTCCTGTTGCGCACGAGTCTTGGCTCACCGACCTCGCTCCAAGACCTCGTCCCCACGGAAACCACTGGCAGCCAACAGTGTGGGACTGAGACAGAGCAGCGGCATCTCTCTCACTCCTCGCTCTGCTCGTCTGTCTCCTCCTCGTCTCTCTTTCTGTTCTCCTTGATGACCTTTTGGAAAAAGACACAAAAGCACTAACACTAAGTAGGGACCCAATGAGCTTTCCTCCATTTAGTGTGTTTCAAGAACTAGATGTAAGACAAAGAAGCTCAAGGCTGCTGCTTAAATTTATTTTTGTAATAAATTGTAAATCACTTGGTAATATTATGTGCCACATCATTTATTATCAATAATACTGGGATTTTTGTGACTGGGATCAATGCCTCTATATTACACAAGGCCTGGCTGCTCAAAATAGGAATAAATGACACTGCGCTACAACCAATATCTAAAAAACTGCAGAAATAAAATTGTAGATTTATTTTGCACTCATCACAAATTCATCATCAAAGGCTCAAGTAGATTCAAACAAGTGTTACTCTCCAACAGCAATATTTCAGGACTCACAGTGAATGAACTTCTCAGGTTGGATCACAGTCTAGTGCAATGAACGGACCAACAAAGCAGTTGAATTACCTGTGAGGTGACTGTGGAGTGACCTTTGACCCCTGGCTGGTTCCAGCATCACTATGATCCTCAGATTTGACGCTGGTGTCACAGCGGGCTACAGTTGTTGAGTTAGTGCTGTTGTTGCCCAGGATCGGCCTTCTCTTCCCTAAGTCCACTGCCCCTGACACGATGCCCTCCCACTGCGGGTGCCGCGGCCCAGGAGTCGATTGTACCACCAGACCCTGACCACCGGGTGACGCTGTCTGAACATTAGTGCTCACCACATCGATGTAGTGACGTTCACACCAGCTGCTAGAATGTGGTTGTTGATGGTAGACCTCATCCACTTCCTGCATCCTCTCCTGAAGCTGCTGCCGGGCCTCCTGGCATCTCAGCCAGGCTACGTTCCAGACCCGCATCCCCCTGGAGCCCCGCAGGGTGCTGGCTTGGGCCTTCACCTCCTGGAATCTCTCTGGGCTGAACTGGAGGAACTTGTCTTGGAAAGTCTGGAGGACGGAGCTGTCATTGCCTGGCAGTAAAACACTGGCGGTGGTTGTGCCAGAGCCATGTGTTGCGTGGATATCAGACTGGCAAAGGGAGACGCTGCTTGGTCCTGGATCTTTGTTTTGGTTTTGTACTGGCTGACTGTTTGTTTGATTGACAGGTGTTGCACTTTGATCATAGTCTTGCATTGTGTGGATTCTGGGTTGACTCTGCTCCAGGTACTCAATGCATTCACTGGCCAGAGCTGTAGCCTGTTCGGAGATTAAGATGATTTTCTTTTTAATAAAAAGAAGGTTAATATTCTTTTTAAAAATCATGCAATCAATTTCTCAGGCAGAAGTGCTGTTACTTGACTAAAATGTTACTTGAGTAGCGGTGTGACAATGAAACTACTCAAGTATAAAAGTAGCACAGGTGAAATTGTTTTTCTGCTGTTTAAAAAGAAAAATCATTAATGCCATAAAACTGTTTCACACCAAAATCATCAGCAGATGTGTCAGTTCCTTAGTTGTACAGTAAATAAAATGATTAGCAAATAATCAAGACATGAGGTGACTTTTCATTACTGCTGGAATGATGCTTTTTTTTACTAAATTACATAAAACAAACACAAAAGTATTTCTTTTAAAACATGACAGACGGTTACTTCGATGGTCTCTGTGTAAGAGCAAAAGTGGCATCCTGATGGTGTCTGTTTCAATGTAAACACACCTTACCAATTAATCTCTTTCTAAAGTGGTGACCATAAAAAAAATAGTATCAAAGCAATATTAAATGCTAAATCTTCCCGATTCTTCCATAACAACACAACTGTGGTCTGCTATGTTATTCTAGTCTACTTAATTTAAATTACTCATTTTAGGATGTACTCAAGTATTTGAAAAAGCTGCTCAGTTACATTAATGTGTGATTTGTCAATTACAACCCTGCATCATTTTGCATTAAGGCTATATATTTGTGTATATACCTATATACTGTAGCTATATAACTGCTTTCCTTCCTAAAATGATATATGTAAAACAGAAACATGAAATTACACATAAATAAAAACAAACAATTGAGTGAACCAGTGTATTTGTGAGTTTGGGTTCCAGATTGGGCCGGATGTCTGTTTCTACAAGGTACTACAAAGTACTACATGTGCACTGAACTTGAATACTTGAATTTTGAATTCTTATCTGACACTAACCTGCTCACAAAAATCACACACGTTGACCATGATCTGCAGCTCCCTGCCGCACGCCTCTGCCCTGCACAGGAAGTCCTCCAGGCCTGACTTGAAGGTGCAGACTAGAGTCCTGAACGCCTCCGTCTCTGGGTAGGTCAACCCACTCTGCTGGAGCCGCTCTGCCTCCAATGCTAACGACATGGCATGGTGTCTACGGTCCTGGAGAAAGTAGAGAGAGAGAGAGAGTGAGACAGGTGAACAGACAGAGACACAATGACAGCCACAAGCAAACTTAGACTCACATTAGCTTCAATAAGGAAACCAGTGAAGCTGTTGAGAATCTGCTCCATTCTGTCTCCAGAGTCTTCGACTGATTCAGCTTCCAGCAGGTGGCGCTCTCCCTCTGCATTAAACCACTGTTGCATCTGTAGGGAGGGAAGATGCAGCACAATACAACAATATTGTGTTCAGTAAGAGCATGTACATACACAAGGATAATTTCTTTTTAAAGTGCTTTATCTAAAGCAACTTATTCTGGTTAGTATTTTATATACAGTCTCACTACCCTTGATGTTTTATAAAGGGTGTGTGTGCAGGTGTGCTTGCACTTATAAGTTTGAATGTAGTAGTTATGTGTTATTTACTTTAAAAGAAAAAGAGGGGATGGCCAGTAAAAGAGCTATAGAACTATTTAAATTCGATATGTTCTATAAACAATAATATCATTGACAAAGTCCTTTATCACAAACATGCCAAAAATGGTAGCACAGAAAATAAAACCCAGGCAACCAAAAGAAAGCCATGTTATACACATGTTGTCATTATTTTTTCATATTACTGAACTGTGTGTGCCTTGATTTATGTAAGCAAAACAACAACAGATGATTCTATCCGTCATTTTCCCTGAGATCAAATATTAATTCAAATGTTAAATCCTGTTACATCCATGTTAAATTGTATTCCTCACTATACCCACACACAGTAAATTAATATCATTGGATCACTGGGCTTTCATAAGCTCAGTATGATCATGACTGAATATGATATTCATTACAGTCCCTCAGGTCCATTACTGCAATGACCAAACCTAATATACTAAATTGCGTTCATCTGAAGATCAGTCAACAGTTTAGATGATCAGCCAGTATAATGTACCTGTGTGAAGTGTCCCTCCATCTCTCTGAGTTGCAGGAGATACTCCAGGTGCTCCAGAGATATGTTGGACCTCTGCACGAGGACGTGAGCCTGCTCCTCCACATGGTTGTAAAGGCTGGTCACCGAGTCCACTGCATCACTGGATGTAGGGAAAAGACAGACCACAGTCTTCAGAAAAATAAATAACAGATAAAACAAATAACTTTTGTCCTGGAATAAGATTTGAGTAGAAGATAAATTACATGTTATGTCCTATTATTTATTAATTATGGCTTTTTTTGTAATATACCTTGCTGGTTTCATTGAGTCCTAATGCATATTATTGTTTTTCTGTATCATATTTCAATTGTGGCCTTTTTCATAATGTTTGCTGGTGTGGTGTCCTTCGCTAACAGAAATACTCTTTTTTAGTCTGGTGGTTTATTTCATAGCAGCAAGAATATTCAATCACAGGCCATGAAAACAGCTGAACCTGAATCACATTACAGTGTAAACACATGAAGAGTTTTTTACATTGAAATATAGCAGGTAAGAGCAGGACATTTACGTTTACCTGAGGTCCTCGCAGTGGGGGTATTTGAGGTCACTCTCTTTCCTCAGCCTAGCCAGGATGGCCCCGCCCTCCCTCTGCAGGCTCACCAATCGGCTGTCCTCCAGGACATCGCTCATCAGAGTCCTCTGGGCCATCATACACTGCTGCACAGTCTGTTAGACAAAAAAACATACTGAGATCAGCAAATGATAACCCTAACACATGTACTATATTATCAATGAGACAGAGTTAATTAACTCGGGATAAACCCAGTTTTTTCAAGGAAGCATACTAACTGTATTGCGGCACAAATAACATCAGAAAGCATTAAATGACAGCGTTAAAGTACCTGTGCAGTGTCTGTCCTCCGGGGCTCCTCTAATGTACTGATGGCTCTCAGCAGCAGACTCGACGCCTCATGAAGATCAGATACAAATGGGAAGAGTTTCTAGAGAATAAAAGATGTGGGCATGAGCAATCATGAGCAGTGAAGAAACAACTAGTGCATCACATGATTAGACAGAAGAGAGGGAGAGAAAGAGAGAGCGATATACAGGTAGTTTATTGAGGTGATTGACTCACCTGGTGCAGCTCCATCCAGTCACAGTAGCTGTGAGACAGAGTCCCATCCAGGCGGGAGCTCAGGTGACTCACCTCCACCAACTTGAACAAAGCTTTCATCGATGTCACCACTTCAGTCTGATTTGAGGTAAAATGGAAAAAATGGAAGAGTAACATCAACAGGTTATTACAGCTACAGCGATAAATGAACAAGAGGAAGACTCCACACCTTTAGGTTAAAATCGTTAGTTAAAATCAATCATACATGCTAATGATTTGAAAGTTTCACCAAAATGTGCCAACTGAGAAAAGTTTTACATTCCAGTGGAAATGCTCAAGTCCATCACTTTGAATGCATCAAGAACTGTATCAAATTTTATTACAATGTTCAAGTTGAACAGTTTGATCAAATGTCACCAAACTTATTGCACTTTATCTTTAGACCTAGACATACAGCTTCAACTGTAAAGGAAGATAAAAAGACATTTTTGAAGAAAATTCATGGTAATCCAAGTTTAAAGTCTACTCAGATTATTTATCCTTTATAGGAAACCAGACAGTGGTATTTTGTGCAGTGTCTTTTACAAAATTATAATAAAATAATAAAATTAAAAAGCTGACCTGGATGCCGGGACACCTCTCTGGCCGGATGCTGCTCTCTTTGTCCACCAGCAGCACCAAACTGTTCACTGTCTGAGGACTCTGCTCCTGCAACATTTAAACACTCCATAAGTCTTACTTTACTACAGTCATGCATCTTGATTTTGCATAACACCCTTTTATTGATCCTGGTGAATACATTATAGTGCATTTTAAAAGTCAAAAACATGTGGATATCAATGGAAAACTCATTTCTCTTCCAGTTTTATAAAGAAAATGGAGCTGATATGAATGCTGGAATACTGTCTAACTCTTGTAATTATGAATTGAGTCATCATGTGTTTCACGATCCAATGAATTGTAACGTGGTTAAAAGAGACAGAAAAATTATTTTGTCTCATCACTCATAACTATTTAATAAACTGAAGGAAGTCTGGATATGTTGTCTGCTCAGGAGCAGATACATTATTCAGCACTGACATTTCACTAAGAACTCATTGTGTGTGTAAACTGCAGCACTTCAGCCAGGCTTTAACACCCAAACAACAATAAACTCTGATCTGCTGTAGTCAGCTGTGACACAGAGGTTTGTGTGCTTCTTACATGAAGTGTCATCAAGGCCTTATAAAGCTGTGGTTGAGGATTCGTCTTCCTTGCGTCAAAAATCAGAGTCATCCCAGCTTCTCTGATTTCTCTCCTTTAGATACAGAGATAAAAATGTAAATTTGTACACAGTAAAACAGATGCTACCACATGACCAAATGACAAAAATGCCTTCCAGTATGACTGTAAATGTACAATTTATTTGTTTCAACTTTTTGGTAGATTAATTGGTTAAATGCACAATATGTAATTTCTGCCGCTAGGGGTCTCCCAATCAAAATAATAACAAAAGATGGAGTTTGATGACGTTATGAAGTAGGATCATGGGAGTTGTTGCCTTCATTGTTAAACAACCACCTTGTCTGGGTTAGGATTACTTCAGTGTTGATCATTCGGGAGGTTTTTACCGGGAGCCGAATTATCCGCAGATTAAAACAGGTAAAAACGCTGAATAATGCAGTTTCACGTAAGAAAATCAGTGTTTTTCCGACACTGTTTGGCAGGCACAGGATGTCTGGTTGGGGCTGCTAGCCGAGCTGCTGCTAATGTTTGTTCAGCTTATTTCTCTGATAATTTAAGATCCAGATGTCCGATGACTAAAATCCTTCATCCGGTTAAACGATATAGTTAAAAACGATCAAGATCTAAAAAATGTATCATAAAAATGTGGCTTAAAACTGAATTAAAGTCAATTTATGACTTTCTGGTGGAAAACCACAACGCTGATGTATTATCTTGTATGTGTATACTCTTTGGCAGACGCCACTGTGGCAGACAATCACAACACCGGCGTATGCATCTTGTGCATGTATACTCTTTGGTAGAGGGGGTATGACGCCATCGACAGGCAGCCAAATGAAACGGACCGTTACCTTGATTAAAATTACGGATTTCTCTGGGTTTGAAAATTGTTGGAAACATTTGAGATAATGTAAGTACACAACTCAACAAAATAAATAACATAGGTCTAGTTGTTTTTGCAACTTTTTAATGCGGAATAGTTACATATTCTAGCTTTAATTGATTTATTTGTCCATTGATTTACTAGCATAGGAATATTACACCTACCTGATGATAGAGTGGAAGTAGAGCAGCATATAGAAGAGCTCCTGACTTGTTACATTTGATCTCCATCCCTGGTGGTCTCCATAGAGCTCAACTATTGCCCTGCCTGTCCTGTCTCTGCCACCTGAAGGGATGGGAGAGAGTAAAGATCAGGGTATGCTGCAGAGAAATTACCTGACGCATCAATTCAATAATAAAAGGTTGTAACTTTGCAGGTTGGGGTAACTGTGACACCTTCTACTCCCCAGTGGAAAAATAGGGAGGGTTCAGTCACAATATTAAATATAAATGAAAGTGCAATTTAGATTGAAATAGTTACTCTGTATATTGAGATTTTAATTTTGATGGAGGGAGAGCAAAAGGCTCATAAAATCAAAAGTGCAAAAACAGCAAAGGCCTGATGGACAAAGACAATGTAGGCACACTAACTGATACTAGCACATGAAAGGAAATCATTCAGGAAAAAGAGCTAAAAGAAAGACAGAGAGGGTCACAACAATTGTCGGTAAGTAGGTGAGTTTTACTACCCTTTCAGAAATAAAAGAAATATTGGGATATTGGAGAAGACAATTAAATAGCCACCATGTCTGAACATCAGTTAGCTCTTTTATGTATAACTGACAAATGTTAGTTTTATATGTTGTACCTTTCTGCACTGTGAAGAACTTTATAACTCATTTGAGAAGCTGCCAACCAACGTATGCGTATTATTATGATTAATGTTTCTAACTTACCTGTGAGAGATGCTACTCCTAAATAGAGGGGGTGGGCTCTGGGGTCTGGGGATCCCAGGGGAAGGTGGTCAGGTCTGGGACGAGCAGAGGAAGGCTGGGGTTTCTTCTGTGTCTCTGCTGCTGGAGGTAGAACTGTCTGAAGACCATTTCTACTGGATATGGATCCACTGACAGGCTGAGCACCATCTATAGAAAGTGGATACATTTTGTTGTAGGGAAGCTGATAAGAACTTATTTTCATCTTGTAATAAAAGAGTATAACATAACTGTGTACCTGGAATGACCATCTTCCTCCTGTTGATCTTGGGTGAAACCAGTCCGAAGGCTGTGCTTTTTTTACACTTGACCACATGTAGCTGGGGAATCTCTCCACAGGGGTCAGCATTTTCTCTTCTCCTGATATTTTGACCTTCAACAATGACCACCTCACACTTCTCTGAGGTGTCCACCACCGCTGTGGAGAGGGAGGAACATCTTCCATCTAACATTGATTCTCGTCTGTTCAGTGGTGCTGTAAGACACTTAGAAAAGTTCGGACTCCCTCCCATGGGATCGGTTCTGTTTTGCAGCCTTTGACGAGGCTTGAGGGTGCTCACGTTCATCGCTGAAATTTCACTAGAACTAAATGGTAACCCATGGTGTCTGGTGGAGGTCACATCTGCCTCTTTAGGATCATTTGAGCTTGACAAAACTCTAGTGTTTATCCTTGTTCCTGCTGATAAATTTGTTCCGTTCACATTTTGTAAATTGCCGTAAGGCTTGGCAGAGAGAACATCCCTTGGTTCCCTAAATGGCACAGTGGTCCTTTCAGTTGTCTGCTCCGATTGTCCACCAAATTTTAAAACATTTGTGCCTCTGTAATCCATACAGGGGGCAGTGTTTGTATCTCCTGGTTTCCAATATGGGACAGTGTTCTTTTCTCCTGACTCCTTACAGATGGCTCCACTGACAGAGGAAGGGGACTGGTTTTGCATCCCAGGATCACACCACATTCCTTGGGCATTACACCATGGATCCACTATTTCATTCTCTGGTGGTCTCTGTCTGTCATTACACTGTGAGAAATCCCCATCCTCCTCCACCACAGCTAACATATTCCCGCTCTCTTTCTCCTGTCCAAAGGCGACAGGGTTTTGTATTGCAGCCTGGTAGGATTCCCTGTATCGACACCTCAGCTCCTGAGCTCTGGAAACCTGCCCACCTTGTCTCCTCCTCATGCACGGGGTACAGGGTTTCTCTGAGAAGCGGACAGTGCGGACACATTGAGAGGATTCAAAGGAGTCAGGGTGAGGGTGATGGGGTTGGGAATGGTGGAGAGCGGATGAGGGTCCAGTTTCCCCAGACATGTTAGGCCTTAATGATATAGCAGCCTCTGATCTAGAATGACTGTGCGTTTGTGGTTTTGTAGGTAATTGCACCTGTGCTTGTGCTTGAGGTGATATCTGTGTGTTTGGCTGTCTTTGTGTTTGCATGTATGACTCCATTTGTGCATGTGGTTGCATTTGTGCTTGTCTCTGTGGATGTGTTTGCATTTGTGCTGCGATTTGTGTGTGTGGTTGCATCTGCACTTCTGATTTCTGTTGTTCCTCTCCTGCTGACTGAGCTCTACCAAAAAGTTTAGTTGCCTGCAGAATATCAATATATTCCCCTTCTTGGCCTGCTGGCCCACTTCTGTTCATATCTTGTAGATTTGCGTCTTTATGTTTATCTTGTACTATATTTTCAGGAACGATCACACCCTTATCTACACTCTTGCATGTATTTGTGTTTTCACAAGTGCTTGCAGGGGTGCATGTACCTGAGACGGTGCTTGTTTTTGATTCTGTATTTGGATCTGTCCCAGTAATGCGGCTGTCCCATGTATTTGGGGACACCCAGCCAATAGGCTTTGGCTCTGGTTCAGTCTCTTTCAATTTGACCAGCCTGGACGAAGAAGCACTGCTAGTATCCACGAGGCGGAGTGACACAGCAATGCCGTGCTTCGCTGGACATATTCTGGTCTCCACAGAGAAAGCAGAAGGATGTGAAGAAGATGTTAAAATTGAATTCTGAATGGTTACAGGACACTGTTTTGGTGCAGTTTCCTTTGAGGGAGAAAGAAGAAATGAAGTATTTGATGAAGAATTCTCCGAAAAATTAGGAAAAGGTGGAGGAGGTGGAAGCGGAGGTGGTAAAGGAAGATACGAAGGAGGAACAGAGGCCATACTACTCCCAGCACACTGTGGTACATCCACAAAATCAGGCACGGCCACCCGTTCCCATGGTAACCTCACCACGCCCTGCTCAGTGGCAAGCAGGCATTGGCTGAGAGGCGTTCCATGGCGGCCCTGGTTGATCTCCTCTAACCAGTCGCGGCTGAATATACACGGATAGGAAGTTTCAGGGACCGGGGTCTCTTCGACTAGCTCCACTCTAAGCCCCTCCTCTTCCAGCAGGCTGCAGACCAAGATGCGAGCTGATTGGTCACAGAACGGCGTCACTTGGAGGTAAAAGTCGCCAGGCTGAAGAAGCAAGGGGTCGATAGGGGCAAGTTGGACGACAACTTGGTCACGCAAACACAGAGGCCAGCCCTCACAGAGGAAGAGCGCATCAGAGTACTGAGCCTAAAGGAGACAGGGACATGGACTGTGAAGAGTTTCAACAGAAATTAGCCTAAATTTAACATTATGTGAAGTGTCATAAAAAAGACCTTAGGGTAATTCTGTTCCATAATTAACAAATGTTTTGAACATATGTCTCTTCAGAGGCTCACACAAGTGTAGTCTAACACCACTGAAGTGTATGAGACCGTGACTTACACATGCAGCCTGCTGCACAGTGTCTAAGATGTGCTTGGCCGGGACCAGAAAGTCCAGCAGGCACCGCAGGGCGTCTCCCTGATAACGACTGTCGATGATTTGGAAGAGCTGGCTGAGAACAGTGGGGGCGGTGGCCTCGAAGGGCGGGTACAGCACCGACAGCAGGTTCTGGATGGACCCCTCCAGAGAATCAAGGTTCTGAAAACACAAGAGAGAAAAAGCTGAGGCTCAAGAAAAAACATTGTTCTGTGTCCTGCTGGTTCATGATGGAGCCCCATAACATCACGTACAAGGTAGGCAGGCCACGTTCTGTTGGTGATATGTGGACGACAACTTGCACATGGATGAATCAGTAACTGTACTGTAATTTCAGGAATCCCTTGCCACATGCTGTGACTGTCAGAAAAATCATTCTGACATATACTCTGCTGTGGAAGACAATAATATAAACAAACAACAATGCTAAACAACAGGAAACCTGAAGTCATTCATCTCACATGAAATTACACAGGTCTGTCCTCAACCTCATGACCTTCTGAGAAAATAGCTCGACAAACTCAAATACTCATCATTAAACATAGTCAGCCAGCCTGACAGCAAACATCCAAGTAAACAGAGTGTGTGATGGCTGGTCTCAAGGCTAGCTAGCCCCTTGGTTTATGGTTTCACATTCTCTTTGACCTCAACTCATGGCCCGCTACCCACTTTTAGGACCTGCTTTATTTAGCCCGGCAAAGGCCACGGCAGCAGACCTCAGGGGTTAATGTATATACATGCATGGCTGAGGCTCTGTGGGGAGATGATGTGTGAATGTCGATGCATAGCATGAATGTTGCTGCCTTTTTTTCCTTAGGTACGTCTTCCATGTCATTTACTGTATGAGACTACATCAAAGTACAAAAAGTAAGAAACAGCAAAGAGACACAAAAATTCTTCTTCATTTCAGTTGAATTAATCATTTTAGGTTCATTTAGATAAAAACAACAGCCAGGCCAAAATAGTCAGTCGCTGTCATCATAACATTATCAACATTAAACTTGTTTTTTTTTTTTTTATCTTCTCATTGAGAATTTGTTTTGGATAAATCATCCCACAGAATTAAAGGGTTTCCAGCTGTAGTAATGAAGAGAGGCCGACCTGGATGTACTGTAGGGAGATGGAAACAGACAAGGGTGTGTTAGGGTGTGATGAATTCTGTCCCCTCAGACAATATTAGCTCAATGCTTGTCCGACTCCAACTCCTCTACACCTTTAGGAGGAAGAAAAGCAGTACTTGACTCGCACCATCTGCTCTGCATAACAAGCAGACTTTCTCATTGAATGCTATGTCCTACTCTGTCTATTCTGTGTATCCTTGTATCTTTGTGGTTTCTATCTTTTCTCTCTCAAGCAACGCTTGCTCATCCCCACCCTCGCCGTCTCATCCCCTTACATTATCATCTAAAAACGCTAAACTCTCAGCCAGTTCGCAGCCCCCACAGCTCCAGAGACAGCACTGTGACTGAGCATTCGGGTCAGTCCCGCCACACCCTGCTGTGACAAAACATAGCGATGGTCATCGTGATAACATGGAGAAGGAGGAGGAGGTGGAGGACTGCAATGGTGGTGGTTGGAGGATGAGGATGAGGATGGTGATTATGTACTGTAAGCAAATTCAGTTCACAGCTCATAAATTTTAAATGAAATGTTTTCCCATCCTGAAGACAATGAGCACCTGCTTCATCAACTCTTAATGTCAGTGAGGGAGGTCTGGGATTGGTCCGCAGATTCTTGGCAAAAGGCAGCTTGGACATTGCAGAAATTTTAATGAATGTGACCTTAACAAGGAAACTAACCAGTGATGTTGGGTTGGGCCCCCCTGCCCGGAAGCCTTTGGAGCGCTTACAAAACGACAGTGAAATGTAACTCGGAGTGTATTAACACTGCTGGTAATATGAGTCAGCTGTGAGAAGCAAGACACATCACCATGTTACTGTAAGTCTGGTTAGAAGGATACACACTAACATGTAATGCCGTTTACAGCATAAATGCTTTGTCTGGTGTGTGGTTTTTTTTTGTTAAAGTGTGTATTTGAGTGTCTCCAGTATGTGGTGTATGAGCGGGCTGTTTGGACCTGTCTCTCTGCCCTGGCCAGCATTCTGTTGCTGGAGATTCACACGGCTCTATATAAACACCCAGATCTCTCTTACTCAGCCACTGAAATAAATGACGACGCTCACATTACTGTGGATAGCATGTCCCAGTGCGGGAGCTGAGGACAGTCTGAATATCTCTGTCCAGTATCGTTATGAAACAAAAATAGTCTTTGCACATTCCAGATGTCAAGCAGGTTCCTGCCTGGACAAGAACAAAATATTTAACAATGAAAAAAGAAAAGCATTTATGGTGACTTAATACATTCCTGTGGGACGTTTATCCATTTATACAGGATGTTTTTAACAGTGACATTACTTTTAGGGGAATTATGACTTTTTTATTTGATAGTATCTAGTAGAGAGTGATGGGAAATGTGGGGAGAGAGAAAGGGGATGATATGCATCACACTTCATATAAGAGAGATGAATCCTGAATTTATTGTTTTTAAAATCTGAGTGAGAACAGAAATGGAAACTGGAAAAATACTGAAAGTATTTGGTTCCAGAAATTGCTACTGTCCTTGACTTCAATGGCTAATCTATGTTGTGTTTACTTCTTTTTATTTATATAACTACTGTAACTCCCCTCAGAGTCCAGTGAAGTATCCTCTAAAATATTCAGTTTGTGTAGTATTATGTATACAAAATGCCTGAGAAATATGTGAAGCACAATAAGCAGAAGTGAGGTGATTTGGCCAAACTTCAGAGCCTCTACAGACACTGATAGAGCCTCTAAATAAGCATGAAAAGAATCCATTTCCTGTGTTTATGTCTGTGGTTTTTCATCTTTAGAAAAAAACGATGATGTACACAGATTCCCTACTGGATTATACTAACTATTTAAAATGTTTTTTTTTCCTGCTGCCCACTCAAAGAAGAGCAGAGGGACCGATG
The DNA here is from genome assembly GCA_038419695.1 of Scomberomorus guttatus. NCBI lineage: Eukaryota > Metazoa > Chordata > Actinopteri > Scombriformes > Scombridae > Scomberomorus > Scomberomorus guttatus. The sequence continues at coordinate 13,906,796 of CM076449.1, read as the reverse complement.
TGGCTCTGTGTCAGTTCTCAGGAGGGACTTCTTCCATCCCAATTCATTATTACAGCTTCTGCCATCATTAGTTCCTTGAAAATTAGATTTTTCAGGAGCTTAAACAGTCTAATTTTTAGCTTGATGACAATATATTCTGTTCAAAGGTGTTTGGCTACTCAGGTGACTGTGTACATGTGATGTCCATCTGGTCATGAAAATATTGGATATCACCAAAATAGAGGTACACATATGTATGTGAGTGTGGTTTACTCTAGTGATGAAATTTTATGGTAATAAAATTGTCTCTCAGCTGCGTCTTTACAATCATGGCAAATGCAACATTTTTAAAGTTTGACATCACTGCAGATATGATGATGTGTTATATTACTTAAGAAACATTACAGATTTCAGCTGTAAGCAGTAATCAGGTAAGATATCTCCGACATTACACTGGCAAAGAAAACAGAAGTATTTTTGTCAGCATTTTGTTGTGTCACATACAGTGACAAAGTTAATTAACACACAACTCATAATGAGTTGTCAAAACTGGTATATTTCCCATTCTGTAGTATTTAATTAAATATTATTAAAATCTCATCTACTCTTTTGGGCTAATCAATTTATGACTGTACAGAGACAAGGTCAGAGATCTTGATGGGGTTTCTGCGGTGTGCACACCTGCTGTGGCTCATTAGAAGACAAAGTTAAGGAGGTATAAAAGCTCTTTAATGTGACTTATAACAACATTCTTAGATGATAGTGGATGATTTTTAGATGCTGAGTTCAGTGAGGAGTCAAGATTTAGAGGGAGGATCCATTTTGGCTGAATGAAATGACTCCAGGCGTACTGTTCTGTATGTAACCTCTGACCTGAAGAGAACAATTTCTTTGTCAGAACTAATTATATTGTACTATTGATCAGAAGATCAGAAGACTTCAGATCAGAAGAGGCGATTGCGTCTCTCCAAAACACAGGTTAACATTTTTGCACTTTGCACTCAAGCTGTTAGTGGAAATGTTAAATAATTATATCTTCTTCTGACCAAACTATTACAAAACTTCAAAATCAAATCTCTGCTACGCTAAATGTTTTTTGCTAATGCTCCACATTCCTCACAAGAAGTTAAATACTATTATTTCTTACAATATGGGGCCATCTAACTAAAGGACACAGGTTTTTAGCAAAGGAGACAGAGGACATCATATCAGTGCAGATTAGCTTCTCTCTTATTAAGTATTTTGACTCTGGGGCCAAAAATTAATCTATTTTGGCGATTGACTGACGCAAAAAAAAAAATTATATAGAAAGTATGAAAAAATGCCACTATTTGTTTAGAGGAAGTTGTTATTTGCTTTGCTACGGGTAGGATTTTAACACTTCATGCAAGACCTCTAAAACAAACAAAAAGTTTTCATCATTGAGAGACTTTTGGAATCCCGGCTCTTCTTTTCAGCAGGGAGGGCTCCCCTACTCACATGCGTGCACTCTGATGAGCCGGGTTTGTGTTGTCAGCCTGCTGCTCTGTTGAGCCATTCACTGAAAATGACAACTTTCTGAATGATAGCAGCTCTTACAACACATGTCCTGACCAGGGAACACTGATAGTGTTAAACTATCTGAACTATTTTGTAATTTGGAGGAAAATTCAATTGCGCAGTAAACAGATTAGCACTGACGCACAACACACTGAACAATCAGCCGAACACAGATGTGTTTCACAACAGACATTACACATGATCTGTCAAGATGAAGAGTCTCCCTGTTTAAACAGATGCCTGTAAAAGTTGAGATTCTTTAAAAGGTGAGGAAGCAGCATGCCAAAACTATTCATCACATTTTCTAAAACTTTTCCTTCAGCAGGGACATACATCCACAAATCTGTGATTTCCAACCCTCAATAAGTATTTTCTACAACTACAAACTTAAATAACTAATGAGCATCATTAGTCTGTTATTTTTATATTGCACTGAAATGTTATATTCTCAAATTACCTAGAATAAATCTAATTAAATTAGAGGAGTGTGTCCTTGTTTCAATAATTTTATTTTGCATTTTCATTTTCTGGAACGAATGTTTTGGATGTTTAATGCTACTCTCCTGGCTTCCTGGAGGAGGTTCTGCTTTGTACAACAGCTCAACTTGAGATTTAAGATGAAATTATACACCGTATTAGATCTTTTCAGGCTGCCCAAAAACATCTGTTAACTTTTTTGAGCATTTTCTGTGTAAATAATTCACCACCCTGCTATTTACAGCTTGGAAAGGAAGGAGATTACCCACAGTAGAGCCAAATTCCATCTTTTGTCAGGGGGGAAATAAAGTAAGTGGAGTAAATGGATGTACCTAATAGATGCGGCATTGTACCTTTTAGTCTAAAGTGCAGCTTTTAGGCTAAAAGGTACAAAGAGAATCACAAAAGTTTTCTTTTTCTGAGTGCAACATCGCATGGCTCTCTACCTCAACACACCCGGTGACACCTGAGCACAGGCACAAGCCAAATTACACTGGGGTTGGACGTAAACACAGGCTGAGTTGAACTACTGTACATGACCACTGAGGCACCGAGTCGGCCAGACGGTATATTTAGTAGCTTCACAGGGATCAGCAAATCGGAGCTTGCGGAAGGCAAACACTAATCATGACGGCCTTGATCAGCAGGACGGTTTGAAGGTGGCTGTAAAGTAGCAGTCAGGAGGCAGCGAGGCCTGTGTTTAAGTCATTAAAAACACGTCAGGGAGTTATGAATGAGCCGAGACCTTAAGCACGTCTTTAAACTCATCATAAGTGAGTTGACGTGTCTGCGCTGTGTGTGAGAGGCGTGTTATTATATCAAAGTGTAGCTTAGCTTTCACTGACATACTCATCTCATCTGTAATTAGCCCACAGCTGCGCTTAAACCTGCAGTGCGGAACTTTTGTTTCCCCCCTCCTGGCAGTGAGAATAATTACACAAACACTGTCGACGTCATCGCTGCAGAGCGTTATTTTTTTTTCCACCTGCATTCTGCAAAGACCCACCACTACTCTGCCTCTGATTGACTCTGACCCTGATATTTTTACCCTAACCATCTCACTCCTCATGCCTAAACCTAATCAATCTAACCAATGAAGGCAACGAGTAATAGCCAATCAGAGGGAGAGTGGGGCGAGTCTTCGCGGAATGCGGGTGGGCAAAAAAAATAAAAAATAAGGCCACCGCAGACCCCTGACACTTTTTATGTGAGCCGGTCCCCGCCCTGGCAAGGTGACAGAGTTGGGGCGCACTATATAGATGACACACCCACTGGGTTAGATTTAGGCATGAGCAGTGAGATGGTTAGGGTGAGGGGTCAGGGGGGGTGTGTCGTGTAGCATGCCGTTACGGTGACAACTTAGGGGTAAAGTTGTCATAGACACCAGATTTAAAAACTCTGGTATACGGCGAAATACAGAGAGATTTACCTGACGGTGATAAGCTTAATCAGCATTGTGTGACCTTGTTTGGCAAAGGCTTGAATGTTAACGGACGGTTCATTTATATGTGAAAGTGCTGCACTCCAGCTTTGATGTAATTCACACCAGCCGATTTCATAACAAACAAGCAGAAATGAAAAGCAGACATGAACTTCACTTAGTCATTAAAATACATGGAGTCAAATCTTTTAAATGTGTCACACTGAATCCTAAAATGGTATAGAGACATACAGATCAAATTATTAGCGCACTAATTGGGACTTGAATCATGAATCATACAAGGCCTCATCTGATGTTTGAATGTATTCATTTGATGTGCGGCTCTGCGAACATCTTGGCTTAAAAGAGACTATTAGAAAACCTGAATCTCAAAACTAGAGGGAAATGTTCAGCGTATGTTTTGCTGAAGAGTGTAAAAATGAACACTTTGCAGTTGTCCACACCCATCAGAGTTTAACGCTGAACAGCTGCCTCAGAGCCATATCAGCTCAGTCAACGTGTCAACTCAAAGTTACTGTCACTGAAAAGCTCTTTTAGTATCATCGGAAATGTTGCTGTGCTCTTCACCAAAGTAACGTAAAGGAGCGGGCTTCAGGTAAAGGCGAGGTGATGATTTGTAGTTTGGCAAACAGAGCTGTTGAGCTGACTGTTGTGTGTTTCCATTGAATCACCGGGACAAGACGTCTTTCTGCTGAGAGAAAAAAGATGCTCTGTGTAACCTGGTCAACACAGAAACAAATTCCCAAACATTGAGGTCACTCCCAAAACAGGAATAGTCAGGTTAATGGATTCTGGTTTGACATGGCAAATAAGGAGGAAACAGGGCGGGAAAATCACAGCAGCACACACACACACACACACACACACACACACACACACACACACACACACAGACACAAACACACACACAGCGTCCTGCCAAATCAAACCTACAGGAGAGCTAGGCGGGCATTTTAAAATTCACATCCTCCCAGTCAGTCAGTGCCAAACAAAATCAACTTTATGTACAAGCCGGGCACACCCTCTCTGCAACCGAGGTAGGTGTGACAACATAGAAAACACATTCATTCACGAATTCCCTCGCCAGCATGTGCAGGCTGAGATTCTCAACAGGCCAAAATAAAAGAAAACGAAAGAAAATGTTTGACTTTCCAAATGTGAGACCAATACATCAGACAGCATTGATTTCCAACATCAACTCAACCCCCGATGCTCAGTGACGGTTTCTTCACAGCAGATCCCTTCTAGCTCTTGCATGACTCACATGCCAGTAAGTGGGGATCCAGGAAGGAGGCAGATACAGTGGCTGGTTTGTGAAATCTGCCTTAATGCTCGGTAACCTGAAACCTTTACCTTGAGTCAAAACACTCCAGCAGAGAGCAGCCAGCAGCCGGAGTGAGCTATGCTGTGTAGTGCACAGTCAGTGTACATACATGTTTCAACATAAAAGGCTACTTGTCAAGACGTAATAAATAAATGACTCTGCGGTACTGTTTCAAAGGAGACAGTGCTGTAACTGTCACGACTTATGTGTTAGGAAAAATTAACCCTTTCAGACATTAAAAAGGGAAAAGTGTGTATACTAAGTTGGTTGGGGCTTCTTCTGCTATGATTTTTGTGATTACACATTTCCTAAGAGTGCAAAGTGGCATCTTCAAATGGTTTGTTCAAAGATATTCAGTTTACTACGACATAAAGCAGAGAAAAGCTGCGACTCCTCACATTTGAGAGTCTTGAACTCGCAAATGTACAACTATCGTTTCAGCACTAACAATTCTTACTGTAGGTCGGACAAGCATAAAGCACCTCACCCTCCCCTGTCATCTCAAGGACATGACATTAAGATTAGGAAGCTGAAACTCTACAGGATATCCAACTCCCTCTCACAGGTTCGTCTTCATATAGATATAAGCTCAGGATTTCACAGAAGTATGCCAAAACTTTAGCAAATTAAATCAATACCAAGTGTCTAACAGGTCTAAGTCTGTTAATAACGTGAGCCAGAGTAGAGAAAAGAATTTAAGATTCTTTTCTGCTATTTTACTTGATAAATGCACATATTCATTAGGTAAATGTTCAGTTTAAAGTTTATGTATGAGTCAAGGATGACAGGTATTTCTAATAATCACTAAAACAAAGCAGACAAGCTCCCGTGTTCAGGATGTTCAGTGTCTCACAGCAAACAGAGCAGATTGTCACATTACCATCTTCCTTTCTGCGTGTTCCCATTCATCACAACAGCGTCGGTTTCTGAAATAATCCAAAAGGAACAATAATCATCTGCAGAGCTGCCTCTCCTGCATGGTGGCTGCTGGACTAAAATGAAATCCATTCTGCCCAGACACTCGTTCACAGCTGAGTGAGCGAAGGCGACCTTAAGCCAGCTGGATGAGCATTCGTCAGGTCCTCAGCCTCACTTAGTCTGTAATTTCTCTTATCCCCCTATCCCCCCCCCCCCACTCTCTCTCTCTCTGTCTTTGTGTCTATGATTTAGTGTGCTCTCTCTGCTTTCTGTCTCTGCTTCTCTGTCTCTCTCTTTCTCTGTGTTTGCTCTCCCTCTCGCAGCACATCGAGTGCTGGGCGCTATGTTTGTCTGAAAGGGGCAGCGGCGTGACCAAACATGAGGAGAGGTGTGAGGGAGAGAGAGAGAAAGGGGGGGGGGGGGGGGGGGGGGGGATTAGATGATTGGGAGAAACAAGCTTTACAGTAAATCCAAGTACATGCAACCGCAAATTCTTGGTTTAGTTTCGTCTCTGTGGCATCTTCTTACACCCCCCACCCCCCACCCCACACACACACACACACACACACACACACACACAGGCTCAATAACACATTCATAATTATCCTGTGATGCCAACAAGGCACTGACAGCCAAAAACAAATGATACACCAGTTCAGACTTGTATTACTCATAAATCTGGTCAAACAGTCACATTATGGATGCTCACTCATCTCCTATTTGGAGACAAAAAGCTGGTAATGGCAAACCATTACATTTTGGGGTAAGAGTTGAGGTATGTAGTGCTTATTGGTTAAGGTCTCCAGGAAATTCTGGTAAGCTGCTGCTGCGACAACGGTGACAAAAATAAGTTTTATGTGTGTGTATGTGTGTGTGTGTGTGTGTGTGTGTGTGTTGGGATCAGGTAAAAGGGTTTTTAGAGGTGAAGGCGAGACAGGGGAGACTTAGACGGCAAATTGAAATCTTCTTTCCAATATGCGTTTTAAAATTTCACCAATGAGAAGAACAATGATGAATTTGTTGAAAACACTAAAAACTAAACCACTCGTCACTGAAAAGTAAAACTATTTTCTCTGTTTAGATGATCAAGAAGTGTTCACACTGGCTGCGTACATACGAGTAAAAGCCAACTGGAGGCATGAATTGAAAAATACGTGAATGCACTAGTTGCTAGTTCCCAATCATTTTACACTTTATATTGCAGTATCTGTTTATGTGAATGGACTGGCAGATACAGATATACTGTAGAATGGGAACTGACTGAGATTGACAGTGAAGGGGCTTCCGACATGTTCTTTGGGAAATCATAATATTCAGATTGGACATTAACATATATCATTTTTTTTTAAATATACTACATATAATGCACTGTATAATCATGCTTTCTTTAACTTCTTCAGGCTAAATTCATATTTCTTAATCAATGCTACCACAACACATAGTAGGAAACTATTAGGTGTTGACTAAGAATTTTTTTTTTTTTTTAAAAACACTTTATTAAAAACATTTCACCATCCTGTGCCAACTCTCAAATCAGGAGGGCATTAGTCAACTTCCCAGAGGGGTAACAATCTGGCCAACATGATCAAAGCTACTACAGCACAGTCCCAAATTGGTTGATGCACTTAATACTGTGGCAACAAAACCCACATCCACCACTGCCTCATGTCCTGTCACAAGACCCTCTTCAGGACAAACTGAAAGAAGAGAAGAGAAACAGGCTTCATGAATTCTAACAAAACAAAAAGTCATATTATTCACATACAAGCACAACACAAGCAAAGCAAAACCATCTGGTCAGCCGCAAAAACATGGACCAAAGAGCGGCTACACTACCTAATTATATTTGTTGTGGAGGCCTGAAGATCATCATCCTGGTTACAGTTTTAAGATATTTTGGTGGGGGCAGTTGAAACTAGAGCAGAGACAGAGAAGAGCGTGACTCGAGGAGGAGAGGTGAAGAGGTGAGGACGTGAGAGGGGAAGAAGAAGTGTTCAAACGGAAGAGGCATGAAACATCATACTGATGGCAGCTGTTGTGAAACAGTATCAAGAATATCTCTTCTCTGTATGTTTGGCCTGGTCATGTCAAAAGGAGACAAAGAGTGACAGAGAGATGGACAGTGAGGTCTCTCTCTCTCTCTCTGACCATGCAGCACATTCCTCCAGAGCTTTTTAAGCATCCGACTCAGTTCAGCAACAGGCCAAAACCTGAGTATGAGTGTGACACATGCATTTGCCGGTGTGTGTGTGTGTGTGTGTGTTTATGACTGTGAGTTTGTGCGGACTATGACTTAGTATTGAACCTCAGTGATTTGAGTATGTATGTGTTGTATCAGAAACTGCACCAAAAGTCTGAATCAAATGCTCAGATTCTTGTTCCTGTTTCTGAATTCTAATCTACATACTAATATGTATGTGCTATATTTTCATAGTATACTGTTTTTGCAGTTATTATAGAAAAAAATCCATTTTGTTTGAACAGAAAATGACACGACGTGTGCCGAGACAGTGAAGTTGAAATTTAAGAAAGAGAAGGAAAATGTTTTTCAAAGCACTTTTTTTCTGAGATCGTCTGGAGCTGCTTCACCACCATCCTCAGTTGTTTTGCAGCTGAGAGCAGCTCCTCTGTTTCCTTTGTACATTACATGGTGGGACAAGAGCGCCCATCAGCAGCACATTCAAAAAACAAGCAAATTTAGAACGAGTGAGGAGTTTCATAGAGAAGACGTACTCAAATTTGACATGAACACTGGTTAGAGTTAGTATATAGTCTGGAATTGGGACACAGCTTTAGTCTTGCTTGCTTATACATCACCTTGATCAGATATTTCCTAATTTAAATCAGAAAATTACCATTTTTAGGACAGGTTTTATTTAGGCAAAGTTTTTCTTACAAACACTGATGTATTTTAAAGAAAATGTGTTTTTAAAAAATGTATTTACTCAAAATAAGGTATTCAAACAAATACTGTTTTGGTATAGTTACTCTGTCAATGTTTAATCTGTCACAGAAAAGCAGCAAATTCCTCACATTTGTGAAGGTGAAGCCAACAGATTCTTTGAATTTGGCTTAATAAATGAATTAAAAGAAATGACACCGAAAATTGCTGATTCATTTCTGTCAGTTGACGAAGTGATTTATCGACAACTAATTGTTTCAGCGCTAATCAGGAACTGACACTCAGGTACTGTATGTCTATTGTATGATATTGTATTATCATATCGAGTGATGGCTAATGTGACGGACCAATAAGAACAGATGGAAATACCAGCTGTTTCTTACCTGACAACAGAATAAGCTACAGTATTCATCATAATGTATCAGAGAGTAGCGTGCCCTCTGCCTCGACTTCTGCAGTTGAGAACAAGCCTGAGGACAAACGTGTGTGTTGATGTTGTTGTTGTTGTTGTTGTTGTCATATATTGGAGCTATCATTGTTGTCCTCATGTTCCTCTCTCTCTCTCTCTGGTCCTCCTCCAGGCTCCGTTAATGCACTGACTCCAGTGGATGACAAGGCAAATGTGCAGAAGTCACAAAGGGACACGGAAAGAGAGAGAGAGAGAGAGGGAGAACGGGGGTAAAAAGCAGCAGGGAAGGGGAATGATGGAGAGAGGGAATTTATTTGTGTGTGTGTGTGTGTGTGCGCGCGTGTGTGTGTGTGTGTGTGACAGCACGTCTGTGGTATTAAGCTTGAGCAGAGCGAGCGTGTCCTAGCCAGAGGAGAGAAGCTGTTGATTCAACTGGTCGCAGCCAAGGCCTCGTCGCCCTTGTCCTCATCTCTCTGTCTCTCGCTCTCTCAAAATCCCTTTCTTACTCAGACTCGCTCTCTCACCCCCTCTCTCAATTTCACTCATACATATTATAAACAGGACATTTTACTTAATCCCAAATCTCTGCCCCTCCTCCTCTGCTTCTTTTTCAGGTCGTCATTGTGAATTACAATCTGCACAGAAGCAGCATGTCTGGTTAAAAATAAATGTTTAACAAAAAACAAATCCATGAAATTCTGTGTGTGTGTGTGTGTGTGTGTGTGTGTGTGTGTGTGTGTGTGTGTGTGTGTGTGTGTGTGTGTGTGTGTGTGTGTGTAAGTAGAGGATGACTTCTTTGTGACACACATATACAGGGTGGACATGGGCTATGTGAGGTTCAGATAATGACCACCGATGAAATAAAAATGAAATCACTTCTGTGTGTCGCTGTCTCGTGTTGCTGCTGCATTTTAACGCCCATGTATCATTAATGCAGCATTTATCAGACATATCTGCAAATTACAAGCAACTTAGAAAATATTTTTTTAAATGCTCAGAATTTATAAGAACTGAGTTTTAGATAATTTGATCTGGGTGTCACAAATTCATGGCACTTACCGCAATTTCGCTTCTCTTATTATGATCTGGACTGAGCTGAAATGATTAGTCTGTAAATCTACTATTATTATTATCCAATGTGAAGTTTTGCTGCTTTTCTTTGTCTTAAGTGACAGTAGATCAAAAATCTGTAGCTTTTGGACAGTTAATCGGACTAAACAAGCAATCTGATGAATTAATTTTTCTTCCCAGCTTTAGGAAACTTTGACAGTCTTCTAGTTTCATGGACCAAATGATTAACCGATTAATTGGGAGAGCAATAGGCAGATTTATCAGTAATGCCCTAGTCTGGAGTAGATGTAAATTTAAGTAGGCTGTCATTACATAACTGACAGTTCTCTCTTTGCAACACTACATCTGATTGGACAAATGCATCCCTTGGCTGGTGTTTGCTTTTGATCCTCAGACTGGAAACCAAGAGCTTCCCAAACTACTTCTATAACAATTTTAATACTTGACATGGTTCAGGAATTTTGAGAGGTCGTAGGTCATCATGATCATCTTAACACTCCCTATGGCGAATATGGTGAGTCAGTTCTCATTGGACATTTTCCTGACTTAAATCTTATTATTATTTTATACTCTTTTCATGGAAAATGTAGCCTGGATTTTCAAGGCTAATTGTTTGTGGCCTCACACAGGGTAAAATATACCATAAAAAGTATTTGCAGGTAGTATTTGGTGTGAATCTGCGCTCTACCCCTGTCATCTTTCTATTTATCTTAACTGTGAATGCCTGTGCAACATTAACAGCTCCAGACATATTAAAGCAGCCAGTAAAACAAGCCTGCCGCTCTGAATGTAACACTGACTTTACTGTATTTGGAAGCAGTGATGTCAATGTCAGAGCGGATTGAAAAAGGTGTGCTTGTGTTCATGAGTCACTGTACTTTGTTACAATAGCTTTAATGGAACGTGTTTAGAAGCTGCTAATCCCAGCGGGTGATGGAAACAAACACTTGCCCTTCTATTTTTGCCTTCAGCATCCTCAGAACTTCAAGCATGCGTCGTCCCAAGCTCTGGCTTAGGCAGCTAGCACCTCATTACCATTCTGTAAAGCAGTTAACATAGCTGGAGATGCATTTCTTCCAGTGAGCAACCGAGAGTGAGAGCCGAGAAGCACAGGAAGTTCATATCATCGACAGTTTTATGAGCAATTGACTGCTTTAGTGTTTCTTGAATTTTTTATGGAGTCCTTGGGATGCAGGCATGTTTCTGTAGGTAAACAAGAGCATGAATCCTGCATAAGAAGACACATAAACAGCTGCGGTAGATTTCAGAAAGCTACTGAATCAAGTCTGTGTTTACATTTTTGACAGCTGATGTTCATATCGGAGGTGTTTTGACCAAAAGCCAGTGAAAGCTAGACTTCCTCCATTATTCAAACTATTATTGTCAATTTTATAAAAAGATTCAATCATTGTCCTTTTCACATATCAGTCTCTTCTACCCTTTTCATTCCTTATAATTCAAGTGGAACAGCACCCCTTTATACTGCAAGATGTGGTCAACGTCAGTCATGTGTGTTTGTGTGGTGAAAGCGTGTACTGCACGCCAACAGTAGAGGCAACTACTGACGGAAAGCTGGATGATGTTTATGTTCTGTACAGAGATAGGAGACAGATACAGAATTTGACAGAGAGAAAAGTACAGAAATATTATTAGCTAAGTGTATTTAAAATGTACTTAAAGTAAAAAGTACTCATTATTAAAGAACAGCCCTTTTCAGTGTTTTATTATTATATATACAGTACATATCATATTATTATATTATCACTGAAGCATTTAATCATTTTAATGTTGTAGCTAGTGGAAGTGGGGGTACTGTTGACTACTTCACTGTTTATACTGTTCAGTACTTCAATCTTAAAACAATGCATCATATTTTGCACTATTGTGAGTTTACATGTGCAAAACTCCAAAAACCCGATCTTCACCAGGACACCCGTGCACATGTAAACACACTCAAGAGAAGCTGAATGCTCCAATTGTTTGATGCAGTGATTGTCAAACCGTCTGGAGAGGAGATAACAAAAGAAAATGGAAAAGATATCAAAAGAATTTGGCTCTAACTTGGTTTGAAAAATACTAACCACAGGCTTTTCTCTCCTGACTCATGTGTCTCTTGATCTGTAATCAGTGGTCAGTGGACAATGTAAAAACTGGAAACCACCCTGTGCTTTCCCTGCAAAAGTGCACATAGCTGTATCCAAACTGCTTTTCACCCGAGCAGCAGCCACCACAGCTGACCCTTAAATCCACTATGCAAAATGCCTTTAAGATGCAGTACCTGTCATAACCACTAGATGCTGGCTCCAAAAAAGATCTCTATGTGGAGGTCAAAGGTTAAATCTCCAACCTCTTTCTAGGAGTCAATATAAGCTATCATCTCAGTAGCTTATTTCACGTTTCTGTGTGTAATTTCAAAATAACTGAACCATTAAGACTTCGAGATGGGGGATATTTTGGGGTGTGTTTACCTTGACTGACAGGTGTCTGAGCCCATCAACCCTCAGCTGTGTTGATCACCACCTGCTCGTTCCACCTCAATCCCACCCAGACTCCATGCTGTAACCTTATTTTCTAGCTCCAAACAAGAAAAAGTGGCAGTAGAAGAAGTAAATGTAGTAAGTGTGCTGGTGAAGAATCTACACCTGCATTACTGACCCACTTTGCAAAGGTGCAGACAGCTTGGCAGGAATGTCATCATTACAGTCGTGACACCCGTGTGACATGCAAAACTGTTCAGTGCTAATATTACACTACACCAGTGCTAAACCCGGTATGGGCAGAACACTGAGCAACAGAAAACTCTAACAGTCAGGGTCTTTTAACAGACGGACCCAGGACATGTAGGCAGCATGATTCAACACTTGCTTTGCAGCGACAGCTCCTAGGTTTCGGAGAGACAAATCGACCCAGTGGGGGAGTGAAGGAGAGGCATCTATTTTGGCCATCCAACTGACTGTGTGACCCCTCGCTGCCTCCTCTGGAGCTGACCCTGCCGGTCATAAATCACAGTGAGCTGTTTGGGTCTGTCAGAATGAACTGTGGGGCTGACTGGGTTGTTTTTTTTTAAATATATTGTTCTCACAGTGGTGTGTGTGTGCCTGTGTGTGTGTCTGAAATATGACGCCTACAGTAGCCAGATAGACAAACAAAATAGACAAGCAGGCATGACAGGAAACTAGGACATTAACCACAGAGAATGAGCACAAGTAAAGGGGACAAGTTCCTGTTCCTACTGATATGGTAAATTCTTAGCTTTGACCCAGTTTGGGCCTGCTGTCTTATGGACCTTTATGTTTGACTCATACAGTACATGTTCTTTAGGCTGGTTGTAATGCCATGACTCCCATATGATTCACATGCAACCCTGGCTGGACTTGAATGTCAAGTCACAGTAGGCCTGGAGAAAAAGTCGTTGAGCACATCACCAACAAACTGCAGCAGGACTGTGTGTGGATGAACATTTTCCTGTGGTCTCTGTTAATAAAAAAAACACTTCTAAAAGACACCAGGAGCTTTAATCACACACGTCTGACTTGACTAAAAGGAATAATTTGACATTCTGGGATGATATCAAGAGGATTAATTACACCTCTAAACCTGGTAGTCAGCTGGGTTTTCAACCTTCAGACAGAGCCAGGATAGCTGTTTCCAGTCTTTATGCTGTGCTACGATAAATGGCTGCTGCGTCCAGCTTAATCTTTACCACACAGACATGAGAGTGGTATCGATCTTCTCATCTAAATCTCAGTCAAAATGTCAGACTCCTTTAATTAACAAGTTGGTGAAACTGGTGTGACAGTGGACTCTCCTCTGTCTGGATCCCAGCAGGAGTCAATAGCCTCCACATAAGGATCTTTTTGTTCTGGAGAAAATCAGATTCTTAAAGGGAAACCTCATCTCTTTGCTTATAAACACTACTGACAATTTTATAATAATTTTTTTCTTCTTTTAAATAGTTTGGTTTTTGTCTCTCCACATCTATGTATGGCTGTATATCTGCACTCTGTGGAGGTTTGTGTACCTTTTTTCAACATTTAATTGAGTGATTTCATACTGACCTATGGATCTAGTTTGTTCTTTCTTTTTTAAAAGAAACTAAAAAAAAAGAGTTGCAAAACATTGGTGACAGCGATTAATCATGTTTTATGCCATGACCTGACATAACAGAAAGCAGTCTGGATTAAAATCCACTGTGAGCACATCATCAGATCATTATCTTCATCTAAAACAGAACGTATAGTGTACATGATTGAGTATGGAGACTAGGTCCAGTTAGATACTGTGGATACCAAGCTGCCAATATTTAGATCGCTGTATGTGACTGTCACTGCTGGTGGTCTGCCCTGAAAAGTCAGGGCCACTTTCCCATGCTCCCCCTCTGTCTAGACGAGAACACGAGAACACACACACACACACACACACACACACACACACACACACACACACACACACACTTTGGGGAGCTGTTCAAAAATCCGAAATAGCATTAAAAACCTCAACTTGCCTCTGCTGTAAGTTATTTGTTTTGTTTTTTTTTCACTCTGGAACCGGCACTCACAAAAAAGGAAATCCTCCCAATCCTCTGGAGGTCATCTTAATGACTTTTGAGTCTTTTAGGAACAAGAAAAATCATGACATCACTCATTCTGTATATCACCGATCAATGTTTCCTGCATCTATATATATATATATATATATATATATGCACATCTTCATACTTAGGAGAAAGAATGAAACATATTTACTTACTTACTCATATACTTAAAAAAACTCAAAGAATTTAAAAAACATTTTGTCATATGACAGAAAAATATTTTCTTTTCACTGGATTTGAAGAAAAAATACAAAAGATCTCACACACACACACACACACACACGCACACACGCACACACAGAGACAGCTAAAACACAGGAGACAGGTGATGCTGATCAAACACATGTAGCATGAAACCCTTGAGGTAAAAAAGCCAAGTGGTAAGCGCTGGTCAGGGCGAAACCTTAACACAGGCCCGAGAACAGCATCTAGAGGGCAGCGAGTACACCTGCACTCAGAGGAGACAAACAAACCCTCTCAGCAGCTGGTTAAACAACACACACACACGCAAAAACCTCCTGCCTCTTATTTATAACCTCGCCCACACAGCAGAGAAGACGCAGCCACACAGACAGACAGTAACAGCTGGTTACAGGAGTGAAGCCACAGAGTTCAGGTCACACAGGAGGAATAACACAGAGAGAGCAATTTAAGGCTGCAGAGGATATTTGTTTTTTCATTACCGATTATCTACCGATTACTCTTTCGACTTATAACATCACAAATAATGACAAATGTCCACCACAAGTTTCCAGAGCCCAAAGTCACCAATAGCCAAACACATCAATTTACAATTTCAATATGAGGAAGAAGAAAATCAATTCTTTACATTTGTGAAGTTGAAACAAACAATTATTTGGTGTCTTCAACTGAAATGAGACTAAAGCGATTAAAAAAATCTGATATTACACTGACAATCACATATAACTAGTAGTCAAAACTGGAGTAAAATAATCTTCTGTCAATCAGTTAATCTATTGACTTGCTAATTGCTCCAAGACTATTTATTTCCATCATTTCAAGGGTCAAAGGGATATATTGAGAACTATACATATAGTGTATACATATACTGTATATTGGTGAGATGAGTTAAATTGCTCTTTATACAAATCATAATGTCCTCTCAAACCAGATTACTGTACATTATGACAGGAATAATGGTCCATTTACAAACTCCTGTATGTCCACAGGGCAAAAAAACCCCAAAAAACTGTATAAATATAGTTTAAAATTATGTCTAAAATATGAAACAATCCAGTCTGCAGGGGTATGTGTATTTTGCAAGAGTACAGGTCAATGCCGTTTTCACAAATATCTCCTTCAGTGCCAAAACTCTCCACGTGGAATAACATGAGCTGCAACTGTGAATATCAAATATCAGCCTTTGATGAGGACTCAAATCTTCAATCATGCTAATTTTGATTCAGGCTACTGACACTTAAGCGCACTGCCTTGCATGTGTGAGCGTGCGTGTGTGTCATCACATCATCAGTCATAAGTTTATGTAACTGACCGCCAGCAGAGCGAAGAGTTGGGTAGATTATCACCCTCTCCTTGGCTTCTGATTAAAATAATATCAGCATGGATTAAACAGCCCTCTTTATATTAAATTTACTGGAGCGAAACACAATCCTCTGGGTGATGATGTGTGCTTGCAAATAAATTAGCCATTATTAACCTTCTGCCATCCACATTTGTTGATGGCACAGTGTAATAGTGGCAGTGTTGTGTAATGTAACATACTGATAACATTTGGCTGTACAGCAAAAGCTTAATGTGTGATCTGAATATTGATTAAAATAATTATTCAAATCAAATGAACTGTCTGCTTGATATTTAGTAGACAAACCTAGTTCATAATCAGGCTGGATCTGTCATTCCCAGCATTAACATACAGCAGTACATGCAGATATATTGTAGATAAATGCAAATATAATGCAGGCATTTGAGAGGGCGAACTGAACCTCCTCAATGTTTGGTGCAGCTTCAGCTTCAGAACTGAGTCCAAATATTAAATAGGCCACTTTTTTCTACTGTTCTACATTGTGCACATTTACGCGCAGCACTGAGCATTTCCAAAGTGCCTGAAGTCTACACGTGACATTAAAAATCCACCAACTGTGACCTGTTAATTAACGTCGGGTTTGTTCTACATTGAAGTCTTGATTTGTGCACCTCGCCAAAGGGCAAACAGTGTTGGTTCAGCTTGACACCATCATGCGACAAGTCAATTAAACGCTCCTGTGCCAAATCTAAACTCAAAGCATTTCATTATAGCGTTAGTTTATGAACTCTGTCAGTGGTTTAACATTTTAAAATGAACGATCAGTTGGGCTCTTTTATCGATTAATTCGTCATCCATCATCAGCACATCATTACCAAACTTAATGACTGTGGGTGCTCTCTACCTTGTGTGTCGCTCCTCATGTCCAGCCTGAGAGTGTTGGAGTTACAGCAGGAACATGCTGCAGCAGCGAGGACAGGCTCCGTCTGTCTGTCTGTCTGTGAGTCCACCTGGAGGTGTGGAGGGTCTCTGGTTGTTCGGATCAGCGGTGCAGCGTCCTCCTAGTGCCGCAGAGTCTCCAGAGTCTGATCCACAGAGCAGCGGGAGCGCGCAGCGGGGATGCGCGCGCGGAGTGAGTGGAAATCAATGGGAGGAGAGCTGCAGTACAGCAGCGGGTGGACAGTGAATGAAAACACCAGAAGAATTTAAAAAACACGCTGTTTAGGCATACTGTTAGGACCATTCAAGACCCTAAAAGGAGGATCAATATTATATAAAACGCCATTGCACCATTAACACAAACAAGTTTGTGATATCAAATAAAAATACAAATAAAATACAAAATAACGAGAAATTAAAATGCAAACATTTATCCAAGATCACTGTTTCTGTATATGTGCTGTATCTGAATATTGATCCTGAACTGATTATCTGATGTTTTCTGCTTTCAGCAATTTGTTCATTAAGTTGAAATACATCAGTTTAGATGAATACTGAATGTGTATATACAGTATATAACAAAACTGAGCACACCCCTGTGCAATATCACTAAAATGTTGAATGATTCAAAATTGTATCATCTTACAATAACTGTAGTATTTTTAGGGTGACGTGTAGGATATTTGATATTATTTATAATTCAAAACAAACAGGTTAAATAGACTAAATTGGAAATACAGGCCTCAAAGTCCAACCACAATGCAACAAAAGTGAGTCCACCTGTGATTTCCAATTCAGACTAATTTCCTGAACAAGGTTATAAAAGAACCTGTGAACACCACAACTTTCTCACTTTAGGCCTGGGTTGTGTCTAATGCAACATGGCTCCACATGGTGAAGAATTGCCTGAACAAGTAAGAAACCAGATCATCAGTAGTCTACTGAACAGAAGCCAAACCACAGGAGGACTCATACTAGCAATAACAGAAGGTGCAGTGGCCGTCCTCGAAAAATGACGTTACACACTTCTTAAATATGGACCTTTAATTGTAGTTTAATTAGTCAAACATTCTGTTTTTCAAGTGAATTGGCTTCATTCTTCTTGGGTTTTCTCTAAAAACAAATAAAATTGCATTAAATGGAAAGGATTTGTAATTACTTAACATTTTAGTGATATTGAGGCGTGTACTCAGTTTTGTTACATACTGTACATACTGACCTTGAATTCATTAAAATCTCAAATATTTCTCTCTCTCTCATACATACACTGTTTACAACTTTAATTTTCTATCAATTCTACAAGTTTCCAGACAAAATTGTAACAGTGTAGATGAATTTTCCGGTTCAACCCAATCTGGTGATTTCCTGTGAATGTAATGTGTGTTATTCTGAGGACATGCAGCATCACACCACACACACCCACAGTACAGTAGGATGATGCTTCACATGCCACTGTTTACATCACTGCTTCCTTTCTCGTGGGAACCATGAGGAGCAGCTTATTATAAAAGATGAGGGCAGTGGTTTTATCACTTAAACAGAATTTGAGAAAGAGTGACAACTATGTTCATACAGTGAATAATTACTATTAATATAAATCTATAATACAACAGAAGAGTTACAACAGATTATTGTGTTTAATGTATCAGACTTTGAGGGTTTTACGTAATAAAACGATGAAGAAAAGAGGAACATCTTGATTTTAAAGATGGTTGAAGTCACAAATATGATGACAAAAATGCAGATGTTTCATCTGAAAGACCTTTAGAGCGCGTAGCGTCGACAAATTATCTATTCATTTAGATACAGTAAAAATATCTTTGCAGGGTTTATTGGTCTGCTGCTGTAAATCTTATTTACCTTACGTGTCCATTGTCAAGTTAAGCCACAGAGAGGAAACTACTGGGTGATTAATGAGTCAAAGGGTTTATTTTAAGTCGAGAGATGTCATTTTACACCAGTATAACATGACATCACCATGGCACCACCATGACATTTCCATACACGATGGTGTCTGTGGGCAAACACGAGGCTCTCTGATTCATTTCGTTCTCGATCGCATTTCTGCTTTACTGCATCAATAGCTAACTTTCCTCTGAGTAGCTTTCATGTCATATTTTTTTGGCAAATGTCCCTTTCATTACATAGTTCCAGTTCCACAGTTTCCTGTTTGGGTCAGAGGTTGTAATAACAACAGAGAGCCCCCAACACACACATGCAACCCACTATTAGCAGCCACTGATAGCAATCAAATCAGTTTTCAGTGGAGCTTCGCAGCTAACATGGAAAATATAAAGCTGGGAAACCGACAGTTGGATTAAATTAAGCTTCACATAGGAGCAATGTTGATATAGATATTTTAAATGTCCCCTCTCCTCCACTGCAAATGGTGTTGGAAGGGAGGGGAATATTTACTTTGTCATGTATAATTTTACTCTTTATTCCATCTGCAGGTTGAGTTGAAGGCAGCTGTTTCTTCTCAGAGAAAATGTGCTGAAAAAGAAGGGACAGTCAGCCAATAAAGTGTCTCTTCATTCACTTAGATCTATATCAATATCCATCACTAGATGGCGCCATTTGCACCTAACCGTGTGGGACATCCTCTTTCTTGCACTTTTCTTTTTTCCCCCTGAAGCATCAAACATAAGATTCAAACAATCATTCGGATCCAAATAATTTCCTCAGACAAACTCCTTTCTACAAGTTTATTGAACTTTTTACTACAACACAATGGTTCACGTACAATACAGCATAGTGATGTGTCTATATATACAGAAGTTTTGCACGGTGATTCACATAATCATGTCGACGCTACAGTATAATAAATAAAACAAACATTTTGGATTTTTCTCTGAACAGAGTTTGCGTGTACCTCTCTTTTGCATTTTACTATGCCATGGCACGCTCTTTTTCTTACAAGATTAACAATATATAGCACATGTATTTTAGATATGTTGAAATCAGACAGTGGAATAGCAGATGACAATATAGCACACCCCCCCCACCCCCCCTTCAAATTTATTACACTTAAAACATGATGTCCAATAGAGGGTCTGCTTAGACACGTACAGTAGGGTCTGACCAGGATGTGGCTGAGGGATTATTCTGGATGTCATGTGCAAGAATGAAGGTGTTGTACATGTAGAAAATGATGATGTTATTTCCGTGTTGGACACACTGATTTGATTATCGGCAATCACGTAGTTTTTAAGCCTATGAGGAAGACAGTGGTGACGGCCCATGGTGGCTGTGATCATGAATGTGAAGCCCTGAGATGTTGTTAATGCCAGTAAGAGCATGAGACCGAGCGGTGCTGTCATGGTTGAGGCTGTTAAGGATCAGACGACTGCAGAGGATCACACTTTCCTACAGTATTTGGGCTAAATGACACGTAGAACAAGTCCAGTCATGCAATGTAATACACTAAACTTCCCATAGAGAAACATTTTTGAATATAAAATTTGATAGATTTTGTTAAGCAAATAGCAACAGATGCTCAAACAATCTCTGAAGAATCTGATCAGAGTAAACTTGGAGAAAACTTGGAAAAAATGGAGATTAAATATATCTGGCAAAACTTATCTTTCAAATATGTAGTCTAGCATTTCTTAGCGAAAAACTAGTGTTTTGACCTTCAGCACACTCGTCACTTATGCAAAAAAAGCTGTTCCGTTCTTTTGCATGTTTCCGATAACAGCGAGACACTTCAGCTCTAATCTGTCCTTTACCGTAATTCAGTGAGTCAGCTCAGTCCAAATGCATTCATCTCCTCGTCGCACACCTGAGACATGCTGCTTTCGTCTTATCCTGATTAGCTGGTCAGGATATCTAACAGAAGAATTACAGCACGACCTCAAAACAAGTTTCAAACAACAAGCTTCTGTCAAACTGTCCGTCTATCCCAGACTGGTGGCTGCTCAGCTGGGGACTGGATCACTGAATCACATCCGCACAGCCTTAAAAGGTTCTTAGATGTTACTGCACAAATCAACATCTAGATAACGCAGGGGAGGTACGTCAACAGTGTAACTTTACATTGAATCCAGCTCTGATCCTGCTACATGACAGAGAAGGAAAATGTGTATGAAGGGATTTTCAAGAGAAAATAACTACTGCTCTATACTTACAGCTATTGGCGTACTAAAGTCACAACTTTCTCTAGAAACTCTAAGATTAGCTCTTATTCAGCAGTTGAAAGGATGATATCTTAGTATTATTATACTGTAATAAGCGTATAATAAGTAGCTCTAGAGGTAGTAATTACGAATGTATGCACATGACAGCGTGTTAGTTTGATCACGAGAGATCAGCTCTTTTTAAGGCTCGGTAAGAAGACTCACAAGGTGTGGGTGCGATGCAGGGAAGGGGCCACATTAAGTGGATGTGGTCAGCATTACCTGAAATGCACATAATACAGCTGCAACATCACAGTATCAAAGCTATTACAAAAGTTGTTCTCAATACAGACTGCAAGCCTGGGCTGTGTTTCCCTGACGCGATTTTGCATCTGATGTCCTCTTCTATTAAATTACAACTAAACTCAGATGTTGTTTTTGTCGATTTTTCCTGTGTTTACGCCACATTAACATAACGACCCATAATCTACTTTAAAATAGAAAACCTAAAGCACTGACACCAGGACCAGGATTAAGGGAAACCAGCGCTCTCTCTCTCTCTTTGACATCTGTCAAAGTCGATCAGACGGTTCACGCGCAGCATACCAGCTCCTGACTGGAATCATGACACATGCAAAGATTTGAAAGCTAACCCGCTAAGCGACATGCATGCAGGGTGTGGGTCTTCTGTTACAAGCTGGCGTTAACACACTATACTCTTATTTACGACAGAGAAAAAGGTCATGTCTGCCTACAGTATGTCATCCACATGATGCCCTTAAGAAGATGTGTGCCGGGGACGGTGGAGGCTGTGCATTCACACAAACAGTTGCTGGTCAAAAACCTCTACTGGAGTATACAGCACTATTATTTACAACATGTGTGTACTAAGTAATCAGAGATGGAGTCAGCCCCGTTTCAATTCAACCACCTTAGGAGGAAATCAGCATCAGTGATATCTGGCGACAAATTGATTGGCTGGAGAATCAATGAATTGATTAAGTGAAGTTCTATATTTTTAAAAAAAAAAACTAATTCTGATTTCATTCATTTCCTGCACTGATTGAATTGGAGGACACTGGACCCCAAACCTGAGGGTGAGAGTGGTCACCACAGGAGCAGGAGGGGCTTCATATAGTTAGAAGACTAAAGGGCTACAGATCTTCATCGTCATCTTCATCAGTGATGCAGAGGGATGGGGAGACGGGCTGCATGCAGATGAGAGGGGAGGGTCCTTGGACGGGTACAGTGTTTGGTCGTTTTCTGGAGAGAGACAAGAAAAGGAAGTCATTGTAACAACACAGAAATGTGCTTAAAGTTATATTGAATGTGTGATTATGAATTCATTTAAAATGATTGTTATTAATGTAACAACCAAAACTGCATTACTGTGCGAAAACAAAATGAGATGAAATAAGACTGAAAATACTCAGGTATGCTTTGGAAGAATACAGGTGATTTGTAAATAATGCGCAAAACCAATGCGTGTGTGTGTGTGTATGACAAAGAGTACTTTGTTAGTTACCATGGTATTAACTTGCAGCGGTCTCCTGCTGAATGATGTAATGCCTGTTTGAATCATCCACCTCGCTGCCACAGTGAACATCACTTCTGTTAATGCGGATAAAACAAACACACCATTCAGTACACAACAGCACAGCACATAACCATCGTCCACCACATGTCACGTCTACTGGACACATCAGAGAGTGAATTTGTCTCCTGTAGCTCCTGAGACAGTTGAATAACAGTCCCATGAAATACAGGAGCCAAATTCGCAAAAAAAAAGCAAAACAATTTATCTGGTAATATCTGGAATATTGAATCTTCATTTAATCTCAATTCAAAGGCTCCAACAAACTCACATATTCCTTCTTACTTATACAACTAAATTACCCTGTTTAATGTTTAACACACTAACTTACTACAACTGACATCCTCACCTGTTGTCATTGATGTCTCTCGTTTCACTGATGCTGTTACCTGTTGGAAACAAAACAGTGGTTTGATTTCACTGATTGATAAACTCTATCAATACTATTACTGGTTTACTTATACTAATAATTACTATTAATTGGTGAGTACTATGATATAACAAACAATATATGCATTGGTATAAAAAAAACAAGGAACACTGAGCTCCTGACAATAAATATCTCATATATGTAACTCAACATGTAAGGATCCCTTCATGATGTCTGTGTGTTCTTGTGCTTACCGTTGTCAATGTTGAGCGGGTAGGACTCCAGTATGTCTCCATTATATCTGCCTGCTCTGTAGCCCAGCGCTGTGGAAACTCTGTGTAAAACATCGCAGAGAAAAACAGTCAAATACCAGCACAGGATGTGACATGGCAGGCGAAGGACAGCTGTCAGATTCTGTCATTTGCAATGTCTGGCAAAGAAAAGGCGTAGGAAAGGATTTAAACTCACGTGTTGCTCTGGACAGAGTTGGGGTTGCAGTTGACGGAGCTCTGCAGTGTCCCGTTGCTCTGGAAGAGGGCGTTGCTGTAGGTGTTGGCGTGTTCAGTGGCATGAATGTAGATGTTGAACGGGTTGGTGGGAGAGCAGACGGGCTGTTGCTTCGGTCTCACTGGCTTGGCTGTCGGGATGATAAAATAGAGGTACAACTGTAATGAAACCGAGTCACTGCTACTGAAGATCAAAATGATTTAATAAAAGAAAGACAGTGCAAAACTTGCTGATACAAACAAAAGTATCGACAGTTAGCTCATTATTAGGGCAGTACCAATCTGTGCTGCATGGGGACGCCTCAGGGCGTTCTTTGCCCTCATGGCGTCCTTGATGCGGTCGACCTCCTGCTGGTAGCGGCGGCGGTCCATCATGGCGCCCTCCTTGGCGTCCCTCAGTGCAGTCTCCAGGGCCTTAACTCTCTCAGCAGTAGACCGAAGACGTTTCTCCAGCTTTGGAAGCTCACAACGCAGATCTGCATTGTCACGAACCAGCTGGAGGGGAAGAGAGAGGCAGAAAGAGAGAGGGAGGGAGAGAGACAACGGAGATGAGAGATGAAACAGGGAGGGAAAATTGGAATATAAATGAAAAAGAGTCAATCTGAGGAAAGGAGAGGAAGACAGAGGACAAGCGAGGAGTTAAAAATATTTAGCTCAGTATAACACTTACAGGTGAAGTAGCTAAGTTGAATTACTGTTTAAAAAATACTCAACGAAGTACGAAAACACAAAATTGCACTTATACTGCCAACTGTTATTTAGTTAGTAAGGCACTTCCAACTTGCTCTTCACCTGTACCAATCGCAAAGAAAAAGACATTTACTGTAAAGCCAAGAACTGCACATTTTACTTGACTCACGGATGATTTATGGCTTTTGGACATACTGTCGTTACTTTGCTTTAAGTGTCATTAAATATGACAACAAATCTTTTTTCTGTTATGCACCCACTGAGCTGGTAGACAGGTGTTCAGCTAGTGCAAGTAGAAGTCAAATTATCCCCCAACATTACTGTATCTCTGCACTGTCGTGTGTGTTTCTCACCTGTTTGTGAACCTTTGTAAGTTGGTCCAGGTTATTCTCAAGAAAGGAAATCTTCTGCTTCTGGGTGCAAGGACCCCCCGCTATCATCAGGTTCCATTTCGGAACTCTGCAGAGAAGACGAGAAAGAAAAAGAGTAAACGTGAGGAAGAGGATTTCTACTGACTGTAAGACCTGACAGAAGTGTTCATAAATACCAGTGACTCACTGATTACTTTGTGATTAGACCTTCAAAATCGCTTTTAATTATTAATTCTCTATATCCCTCTCCCACACCTAAACAGCTTCTCAACAGCTCAGTGATGAACAACATCACAAGATATTTTCAGCCACAGTTGTAGACATTTTTAGCAACTGGGGTTGAATAACAAGAAGGGTCATTCAAGTAGTATTTTGCACGGTGAGATCTTCTCTCCTCGCTAGACCTTTCTGTTGGATCCACTAATCTACACAAAAAGTGAGTTTCTTGTCATATGCACATGATATGATAATTTAAGAGCATTAGAAGGAGGGAGGATGTTGTTGCCATTGATCAGGAGGTGATGTAGGTCACTGATTCATTAATAGAGTCTGCCTCCTCTTGAGAGTTTGAAAAAGGTGTCGCACACTCTGGCTCCATATGCATTTCTCTTTTATTTAGATGACATTTCGGCCTTCACACCTTCTTCAAGATCAATCAGCACCTCACTACAACCCTTGGTGTGCGTTACTTTTCCATTATATAACTGCCTTCTCTTGTCATTTTTCAGTTGCTTACTTTTTTAACCCGCGACGTGAGGTCTTGAACGAACAGCTTGCGCAGGTTGTGGAGGGTCTGGAGTTCGCGGGCCTGGGGGACGGAGAGATGGAGATGAGGTTAGGAAGACAACACTGGATACTGTGATATAAGACAAAGGTTATATGAGAGAAAGGAGTGCAGAGGTAGATGGGTAGTGTATAGTTTACTCACGACAGTCTCCTCCAGACCCTTCAAGTCCTGTTTTGTCTGCTCATGGCGCTCGTGGAGGAATCTGACAGAAACAGAAAAAGCGTCATTATGAATAGGACAATATTTCTGTGTGCTAAAGCACATGGTGATAGTTTACATGTGTTGCTAGCAGGTAAGTTTTGAGTGCCCTCTGCTGGAGTTTACGAGAAGGGAGACTGGACTATATCACATAGTGTTGTGTATATAAATGAACATGTCCAACACTTACGAGAGCTCCTCCAGGCGCTCGCTCTTGGTGCTGTCCTGACTCTTCAGGCGTTCAAAGTCAGCGCGAACCTGAGCCAGCTCCAGCTCCAGCTTGGAGTTGCGACTGGAGGTCAACACACATTCAGGAGAAAGGGAAGAGTTTTGATTAAAATTTATGTACGACAAACCTGTTTTTTTTCCATCACAATAGTTAGTAAATGTCTGTGTATGTGGTATAAAAAGCAATATTTTGTCAGAAATAAAAATAACAGCATATAATGATTAATCCTAACAAATAATAAGATCTATATTATCTTTGTGTTAATAGAAAGAATAAGTTACGGACTCAGTGAGTTCGTCAATGATCCTCTGCTTCTCATTGATCTCATCCCGCAGGCGGGCCAGTTGCTTGTGATGGAGGCCGCGGTGAGACTCCCCCTGCTGGCGAGGAACCTTCTGGAAATGAAAACTTCTTGTAAAAGGTGGTGGTTTATGCAGGTACAGGTACAGTAACATTATACTGGGGAGGCAATCATCAAACTCAAGATTTCAGGCTGGGAAAAAAAGGCCTTATAAGGTTTCTACCTTGACATTTCCCTCCTCAGTCTCACCCTTCTCTCCATCCTTCTCCTCAAGCAGGGAGTTATCTGGTAGGAGAAGAAGAGACACATCAGAGTTAAAACCTAACAAGAGCTTGAAGCAAAATTCCCTAGAAATCAAGAAATAAAGCGCGTGTTAGTGTGAATGTACGTATGTTGTTTTAGCATGTGTGTTGTGCATGTTACCCTGGTCTTGCAGCTTGGCCAGCTCTTCGCTCAGGGAGTCGTGGGCTTTCCTCCAGCAGCCTCTTCTTCTGCTCCACGCTCTGCATGTACTCAGTCAGAGAGCGGATCTTTGCCTCATGCTGTACACACGTAAACCCACACCCACATGAAATTTTTAAAATACCATGAAAACACAGCTATGACAAACTCCAATTAATGATTCATTCACGTAGTCTTTCATCAATTCCCTCCTTTCACATTGTCTCAGGAGGCCCCTCTCTTTCAGTCCTTCTCCCTCCATCCTTACCTGAGAGATGAGGAGCTGGCAGGAGGAGAGCTCCCTTCCGGTCTCCTCCATCTTGCGGTGGCACTCCAGCTGCATGTTCTCCAGCTGGCGGCAGCGCTTCACCATGCTCTTCACCTCCGATTTGATCTTACTGATGTAGAGGCGAGCCACCGTGAACTCCTCCTCGATCGCACCACTGATCTCCACTGGCTGCGGATTGGAGGAAAGATTAGGATTAAGACTTACAGGAAATGTGTTGTATAGTCTACCTACAGTATATGTTACACTTTGCCCTCTCCTCACACACTGCGATCCAACTCACCAGCTTGATCTCCCCGTTGCCCACAATGGTGCTAAACTCGCTGAGATCCCTCATCAGCCCGTTGAGGACGTCAGCGATGCGCTTCCTCTGCTGACCGCTCACTTCCTGCATACGAGACAGCTCTGCCTCCAGCTCCATCAGACTGGCCTGTCACAGAGTAAAAGGAGAAGGAAAGAAAGGCTTTAAGGATTAGAGAAGCAATAACTCTCCCCACCTGAAAGCACTCACAGACCACATGCTGTACTCCCACAACAAAATGCTTAGAATAATATGTTTTTTTTCCTAATATTTAAGCACAGTAAAGATCTACAACAGACAGCAAACTGAAAAACATAATAAGAAAATAAAGAAAAACCTCATTTTAAGAGGCTGACTTTTTATATATTTTCCACTCTGGTCTTGTCCAACAAGGAAACTGCACCACTACAGCAGGTGCTTGTCAGTAGTGCAGCCAGTGAGTAAAGGGATCCATCTGTTCCACCTCCTGTCTCTGATTTCCGCTTTCATTCTGTCTCTCTCAGTCCACCGTTCACACCACTCTTCTTTAACTTACCATTTTCTGGGCCAGCTGGTCGGCCAGCAGCTGGTTCTGCAGGCCTTTCTCCTCCACTTCCTGGCTCTTCTGGTCATAGTTGATGGCTAGCTCCTCCAGAGCCTGCAGCACCTCCTTCACCTCAGCCTTGGCGCAGTCGCTCTCCACCTGCAGCCTGCGAGTTCCGCCTGGACCTTGTCCCCGTCGCCACGGGACGAGGCCAGGAGCTGGAGAGAGGTAACCATGGTGTGAGTCAGAAGAAGGAGACCTTCAGTTTGAAATTTTTGTGTGACGTGTGAGTATGTGTGTACCCACCTCATCCTGGTCCAGCATTTGCTGCTTCAGTTTCTCCACCATCTGGCACTGCAGGTTGATCTCATCATCCTGCATAAAAATAATATCATCATAAATACCAACCTCACACATCATCTACACTCACTCACTAATGTACAGGCAAAAAAGTGGCTCTAATTCGTTTACCTTGTCATCCAGCTGCTTGTACAGCTTGCGGATCTCCTCCTCATACTTCTGACGCTCCTCCTCAGAAATGCGGACCACAATGGAGGAGGTGTCGTTGTCCAAAATGGGGCGTTCCTCCACAGACTCGAAACGGGTCACAATCTCCGCCTCGGTCCGCTCCGTCTCAGGCACGTCCTCTCCTGAGCGAAGTGATGACGGGACAATAAGGACAGAGAAACAAAGACATGAAAATAGGGCAGTTTTGTTTACAATCCTGAGCACAGAAGGTTGTTTTAAAAATTGCAGTTGTGCAGCTGAAACAAGATATTTCCTTGGAGTCCATTTGGTCCCAGTTGCAGTAAACATAAAGCAGAAAAGGTTTAATGTGTCTCACCATTTCTCCAACGGTTGAGCTCAGCCTCCAGCTTCTGGATGGTGTCCTTCAGAGTCTTGTTCTTTTCCTTCTCCTTCTCGTACTTCCTCTTCCACTGCTCCGCCGTCAGCTCCAGGTTGATGGAGGCGGTGTTCCTGATGGTCTTGGCACTGTGACAGGGGAAGACAACGACGGGGACACAGAGGAAAAATGTGAATCAGCCCAAAACAAACCTTTATGTTGCTGATATAGTTCAAGGTCACCTGACATTTAAGTTTTAGAGGCAACTACTAAAGAAAGAAGATTTTGTCACAATTATAATGACTGAATTTTTAAAAATATACTGTTAAAATCTCTTCCTAAGACTTTTTAGCCTTTTAACTCAAAAAAAGATTCATTCTTCCCTTGTGAAAGACCAAAATAAATATGTAATAAGTAAAATGGAGTCAAGTGAGCAGTGTCAGTGAGCATCTGCATCTGCTTTGTTTGGATTTTAGTAGGTCACACCCAAAATAGATCATTGCCCTGCTTTTGAGAAGTAAATATAATTAGATTCGGCAGCACGTGAAAATGCTGCAAAAATTTTAATTTCTTATCTAAGATGCATTGACTGTATCCACAGATGTATCTACCGTTGTCCAAACATCAGAGTGGATTTGGTCTCGGCATCGTTGAAGCTGGACGGAGAGCAGCAGATGAACATGGTGGTGCGACAGTTCCCGCCCAGGGAGTCCTGCAGGATGCGGGTCATTTTACTGTCACGATACGGCACGTGAGTTTTCTGTAGGAGAGGAGTAGAGGAGAGTGGAAGATGGAAGAAGTGAGGAAAGGAAGACAGAGATGAGAAAAAGATCAAGCAACCAAAAAAGTAAAAGTCTGAGGTATTGTACTCCTGCAGAGATTCATCAACACACTATATGATACAGCAAACATTTACACTTTCCTATTCTTCTTCATTTCTCTCTTTTGGATCTTTACAAAACCCCCAAACTACTGCCGCATCCAATTAATCTTATAATTGGCAGGGGTAGTTTTGGCATTTGACGGCTAAACCTGTTGAGCTGGCAGAAAGGAGAGAGGGGTGCGGGTACGGGCAGGATGCATTTCATTAACAAGTCAACAGGAGGGACAGACAGCTACTGCACACGAGTGTTAGAAATTAGGTTATTTCATGTCTGAACCTGGAGATAAAAAGCAGACTCACTGTTGTTTTAATTCATTTAAAATCCCGAAATTCAAGCTTCAGGTGTTGAAAAGGTAAATATGTTTCACTTAACTAACATGTGAAGAAATATATCAACTACTTTACTATATATCAGCTCCTTGAATGCCACAAAAATATTCAAAAACTCTGCATTAGTATAACGTAGACCAAACAAAGACCAAAGTATAAATGCAACCACATTGTCACTGTTTGCCATATTTAAAATCCAAATCTATTATTGTAGAGACACACAGTCTCAGCTGTTACTCTAGTGTCTATAAGAATAGAAAGAAGATGGGTGAAACTGGCTCACCGTGCCCTCAGCCAAGGCAGAGATGACGTTTCCCAGAGCAGAAAGAGACTTGTTGATGTTTTTAGCCTCATCCAGGACGGCTCCTGCAGCTCCAGTCTTACTGACCTGAAATAAAGACACAGAGAGAGCGAGTCAAGTCAAAGATGAGAGAAGAACAGATGAAGACAACCACAGAAACACTGGTGAAGTTCAATGGAAAATCTTCTCTACAGTAACTATATGTTTTACTAAAAAAATGCGATCAAACAAATTACAATGCAAAAAAATAATAATTACAAAGTCATGCATGTGTGAGCAACCTGAATCTCAGGTTGGGAGTCTTTCAGCAGGAGTGTCTCCTACCTTCTCGCTGCCAGCCAGATCCACCAGGTAGAGTTTTCCACACAGCTTCTGCTCAGTCTCCACGTGCTCCTGCTTGATGTTGATCAGGAAGATGCTGTGACTGCGAGAGCTGTGCTCGTTCATGTCTGCACAAAGACAGAAGCAACACAGCAGTCAGGGGCGGGCGGGCACAAGGCAAAGAGGTTACCCTGCTTAACACAGTTATTAAGTTTATTGACTGAAAGTTTCATTTTAAACTAGTTTAATAACAACACCTCTGGGGATGACCAATTCAAAAAGGAGAAATACATACACACATAGCCTTTAAGGAATGACAATAAGAGTGAAAAAAATGTCAGTTAAATGTTTTAATTTACATTTCTTTCATTATCTTTACTATAGAAATCACACTATAATCAGATCTATAATCATACATGACTGCTGTTATAAATGTAAACCTCATTTGACACAATCTAGCACCACCAGTTTGTAGGATCATCCAATGATGTCACCTTAATGTCCTGAAATAAGTCATTATTGGCTGCATGTGAAATCTTCCGTGTCTTTTTTGTCAACCAGAACTGCAGCAGAGTGATGTCATGCAGATAACAAACAGCACTCATCTAAATGCTTCTCTCCATCGGACCTCCTCGCAAACAGAAAGTTCAGGTTTCCCTGCAGATGATATCTGTGGGCATCAGCTCAGTGTCTGCAGAGTGTCGCCCCATTATTCTGTTATCAGCACACCGTTCTGCAGCACAGTGAGTCAGCAGGCATCAACCAGAACAGGAAACAGAGAAGACGGTGCTGCCTGGGAATGCAGATTTCAGCAGATCTGAACTGCTGCTGCTTAAATTCTGTTGGTTTAAGACTGGAGAGGTGTAGGACTTGATTGACACACATTATCACCATTTAAAAGCTTTACTAACCAGACTTTCTTTTACTATGGGCGATCTCTAAATTCCTTTTTAAAACGGAGATAATATCTATTTAATTCGTCCCCACGGAGACATTTGTGTTGGCATCCAATCAACATAAACCATATCTACCATCTCGGCACACAAGCACATAAAATCCATTCAATGCAAAGCCCACACAATCCTCTAGTTCATACTATCTATTCATGGTTGTTGTAAAGCTTCATTATGATGACACTGTTTACGAAAAGTCGTATCACACACGGGCAGAAATGAATATTTATAGCGATCTAGCATGTACCAGGGGACTCTGTCTTCTGCCAGCGAGCAAAAGCTGCAGCTTAAAATGGAGAGTATAAGCTGGGTCAGACAGTATTTTGCTGACCTGTCTGGTAGGAGACTACTCAGAGATCAGCTCAGTGGATGGATGATTCATAACATCCATGTTTTTTCATAGCGGTCTGTACCAGATGAGAAATCTGAGCTTTTATCTTTACGGACAAGTGGTGACACAATGCAGAATTCTTACAGCCAATAAAAACTCCGGAGCTACGTCAGTGTCTGTGTCCGTCACAGTAAAATACTCTGCTTGACAAAAAAAAATCTGTTATTATTAGTTATAAACATTTCAGTTTTGTCTTCCTTACATAAGACACAAAAAGCTTTTGAGAGGACTTCACAAAGAATTTGATTTCTAGATGAAGATTACGCATTTTGTGCTCAACCCATCATAACTGAATATATAAGCCTGTTATACTGTTTACAGATGTTACTGTTACAATTTGAACATCATTGGAAAACAATGACTTAGATTTTGTTGTTGGTCTTTAATCTGACAGATCTGTTATCATATAATGTTGATATAAGTGATAGTGTTTTTAATTGTGATGGTGGGGTTAATATTTTTGTCATTTAGACAGCCGATGCTGCATTTCATTTACTTTATTTTGAATGTGAGCCTCACTCTGACCTGCGATTCATCTCACTGGCTTATTACCAGCATGCTGAGAGCATTAGATCATCACTGTCAGGAAGCTAGACTGCAATGATTCAGTTTAAGGTGATTAAGGACTTGCGTTGATGTTAACGTCTCGAATGTTGAGGTACGAGCCGTTAAATATTTGTTGTTACATATTTCTGTGATGAATGAACTGCAGCAGATAAATGGATTTATTGGGGATTTATTAATGTTTTGTACTTGTTTAATATCACCCCTTTTTGGTTAATGTCACTTTTAAAAAATATTTTATAGAAATGATCTATTAGTTATCCATTTGCGTGAACAGAGTTTTTAATTTCATGTAATAAGTTTCATTTAAAGAGCACTTTTAAAGGTACTCAACTTAAATAACTGTTTAAATCCTTAATTAATTACAGTTTATATCACTGTAGGGCTGCAACAATTTGAATGAAACTATTTTGATAATTGATTAATCGAGAAAATTATCAGTAGATTAATCAATAATGAAAGTAATTGTTAGTTGCAGCCCAATATCACTGTAACATACTGTAGGCCATCAAATTTACGTGGCACTTGGCAGTATCAGTATCAGTCAACTTGATCTTCTTGGATAAGTACGCATTCATTTCTAGTCCTGCAGCACAGATGATGGCCGACAATAAAGGCAGAAAAGGCCAAACTAAAATGACTGATTTGTTGAAAATATTACAGTCTAACGTGAGGACGAGCCAACGCACTCAGCACTGAGGCACAAAATGCATTAACTGTGGAAAGGAGGATTTATAACAGTGAAGCAGTCCTGGTGTTTTTGCTGAACACTGAATCCCATCTGATCTCGCTCATTTTAATTCAGTCTGCAGTCGACTTCAGCGCTGTGAGTCAGCACAAGACTAATAAAATAAATTAATACACTGTGCTGGCTTGTTTCTTGGATAGTTCTCAGAGGATTTTCTATTTTTATTTGCTTAAATAAAAGTGGAAAGAAATGCCAGCCGAGTCTGATTATTTTGCTTATTTCTAATCAAAATAAGGGAACCTGAAGAATCTCTTTGAAAAAGATGAGAAACTTATTGTTCTTGCTGTTCCTACTTTGTTTTTGTTTTGTATCCTACTGACAACATAAGACACTAATGCACCATTTTTAATGATTTCATTAAGTATAATCTTTGGGTTTACTGGTAATTAGGTCACATGTTAGTTTTAGCAGCTTTCTTACACTGTCATGAAATGCAGAAAGGAGCCAAAGCATCACTCTGGCCTGTAAACCTGCAGTATTGAGGCATTAGTCAGCTATTATTACTGGACCACAGAGGAGTGAGTCAGCAGCACGGAGGCCAAAACAAGGTGCAGGAAATACAGATCAGGGATTTTATAACATCAACTAAAGACAAACAGAATCTTGCCGGTGTTCTTAAAAGAGCAAGTTTTTGTTTCTAGCAGTGACTTTATTGAGATAATGGCTCCGGGCAGAGACAGTGTTCTGCTTTGTTACTTTCTCCAAATCCACAATCACTGTCCATCGCTGCCAGGTACATTACAGTAAAGTCCATGTGACAGGATCTTATTTCTTTTCATGAGAATGACTGAAGCTTGAAAATTATAGTGGGCTTCAACACGAAGATTACATAACAAGACACAATAACAGGCTGCATGCACTCAGCTGTCACTTCACGCGTCAGTAACGAGTCATGAGTGCCCGAACAAAAGAGAAACCAACACTGGATCTCGTGCTCTGATAGGAAAGTACAGAGACAAGAGAGCTTACTTTGTTCTTGAGATGGGGAGCTAAAAATGTTTGGCTATTAGCATTTCTAAGATAAAAACTCACTGGTCACAGCAACATGGCGGTTAGCTTTGCCCTCGTCGATCACATCCATAACCTCATCAGGGCTGGAGACGAAGCGCTCGGTGCATCCCTGAGGAGAGGAGAGAGATTTAACATCATGGCTGTGATGCAGCCCAGAGACAGATTTTTACCTACAAAGATGAAGTACAAAACACGATTTTCACAAACCTTTACATATGGGACCCTGTTCTTATCCTCATGAACAGACAGGTTGGTCTTTGTCACTAAAAATATAGAAAAATTGCAAGTATTTCAGAATGAAGTACTAAAAATATGCAGTAGTTACACTGTTACGAATCAAAATACAAGCAGCAGCCATCACTAACCGTCCAGAAGGTCACGGATTTTGTCCATGTAGATTTCAAAGTATGAAACCTGTTAGAGGAGAAGGAAATAAGTTGAGATTTAAACATATCATAACATGAAAAATTAACTTTTAAGTAAAACAGCAAACAAGTTAAATTATTATTTTACTGGTCTGAAGCAGAACTACGTTTGCAGACAAAAGAACAGAAAAAAATGATAAAGATAACAGAAAAAAAGTCAAATAAAGCAACACAGTGTTACATAAAAAGCAGCCAAAATAACACAGTCACAAACTCAGGTAACTCAGCAGACACCTTGATGTGGAATTCGAGGTTCTCATCCATGGCAAAGATGTGGTTGAAAATGTCCTCAGCGATGCGAGGAATGATACCCATCTGGTGAGGGTCATGCAGCTTGCCCTGAAACAGGAAGTGACAGATGGAGGTATATCCAGGTATGAGACTGTGATATTTCTCTAGGGTCAAAGGTTAATTAATACTGAATTCAATAATTCCTTTGAAATTTCCTTAAAATGTATATGAAATCAAAGCTACAGAGGGAATCAGGCTTGTGGGAATTAATATTAGAAAATAATGAAACAAAACAATCACCAAAACTTAGACAACAAATTCCATAATAATAATAATAAGAATAAGAATAATACATCAAGTTTATATTAGTCAAGGGACACAAAATAACCTTTGAAACAAAAGCTGCAGATATTGTTTGCTTATTGCACACTGAATCATTTATTATTGTACAGCTGGTTTTCTTTAATTGCTCTGAAAGCTGTACCTCCATGGTGTGAGTCTTCCCGGAGGAGGTTTGTCCATATGCAAAGATCGTGCCATTGTATCCACCCAACACATCTATGAGAAGGACAGAACAAGAAATGAGACCACACACAGCACGTGCATTTCAATAATCTGAAGCATTTTGATGCAGCTCTTCATCCGTACCCTTGACAATCTGCTTGGCGCAGGTGTTGTACACCTGCTCCTGGGTGGTGTTGGTCGGAAATACTCGATCAAACACGTAGGACCTCCCCTGTGCAGAACACGAGAGACAGCAAACAGTTAACAAAAGATAGAAGAGATAAAGCGGTTTGTTATCTACATATTGTGATCAAAGTTTTCACTTTAATCTCCGGACATTGGAATAACTCAAAAAGGGTGCAGTGTTTCATCTCAGATGTTATAGTTCTCCTACAGAAAGGGTGTTTTGCTTTTACATGACAGGACAAAATAATGACATCAATCAAATAATGTCCCTAATGCTGTACAGTAAAAGTATTATCTGGCACGCACTCCATTTAAAAACACCCACACAAAAGACCTAAATCTCTTTTCCAGCAGCTAGTCATCAATCGAAGCCATAGGAAATGATGTCAGCCCTGTGAGGCGATCTGACTGACTCATCCTCTGTTTGCACGTACCAGACCAAGAAAGAATAAGATACACACTCATATAAAACGGGTGTATCATTTATAAACTTTCAAATGTCATCTCTCTTTGGAAAACATACATTTATGTTACTGTGCAGCTGTTATCTTGCTGTTATCATGTGATCATATGCAATCACACATAATTCACATGAAAAAAATAAAATCTTTCCTTTAAGGCTTGCAATTTCTTGGGATGACGGCGCGCTTTAAAAATGTTTTGGGGAAAACTCAAGAAGCTAAGAACAAGACTGTTTTTGGGTTACTGTGTAGATTTTTTGAGTCTAGATGGTTTCCACATGATGACAGGGATGATAAACAACACAAACTGACACAAAGGTTTGCTGTTATTTATGTTTTGTTGCCAGATTTAAATTGACACTTTTGAGGATAATTCATTAACTGAAAACATGACAATGAGTGGCTGTGAGGTTTTTTTTTTCTCATAACACGATATACAGTATATGTTGTTTTGTGGATGCTTCGCCTCCCCTGCTGTAAGTAAACAACAACAGAAGATGATATCAGTGTTTGAGGAAGCCAACTCTGCAGTGTTTCCTTCAGAGCCATATTTCATCCAGGACAACTTCAGATAACCCGACCAAGGTGGTTTAAAAAAAAATGCTCTTTTTCCATTACTAGCTTTATATCTAACATTGACCAAAGTCAATACAGGCTTTTCATTAACAGCTGCGTATCAAGCAAGGTGTTCTTACTATCCACTGCTTTTCTGCAGGGCCAAACCTCTGCTACAGTACCATCTGTGACTCATGGGTTTACTCACAGAGGCTTTCTTTTACTGGTCTCAGGCTAAAACACGTTTTCTGTGCATATGTAAGGATAAATGAGTATCTACCGCAGGGCTGGATTTTTAAATTTAAACAATTATTTGGTTTTAATTCAACATTTTGGAAAATACACATATTCAATTTCTTGCCAAAATAAGATTAGATAAAAAGATTGATGCTACTCTTATATCTGTTAAATATGAAGCTACAGCCTGGAGACATTTAGCTTAAAGACTTTTTGCATTAAGACTGGAAACAGGAACAAACATCTCCCTACCAGCACGTCTAATCACTAATTAGCACAACTTGTTTGCTTAATCCATCCAAAAAACAGTGTGAAAACGTCATGTTGTGGTTTACAGAAGTTATATATACATACGTATATATAGACTATTTCTAGGCTCTGATGGTTGCCAGGCAACAATACTTTTTTACCATTGAACAGAGCCAGGCTAGCTGTTTCCTCCTGTTTCCAGTTCTTATGCTAAGCTATGCTATTTAACTGACAGATAAGACAGTGGTATCAGTCTTCTAATCTAACTCTCGGTAAGAGATTCAATCAAGCGTGCTCAAGATGCTCAAATGTGACTGTCCGGGGGCTTGTTTCACAAAAATCAATTTGAGAGCATTTCTTACATGCAGATCGCGAAGAGTGCTTGTCACTCGTGTCCCACAGTCCTCACGCATGCTGAACGACCTCATGCTGCAAGTCACCTAACTTGCATGTTGCAAATTTGGTGAAACGGGCCACAGTACAGTAGCCTACATACCCGTCTGTTTATATGAACCGGAGCGCGTTTCTGATTTTTAGAAAAACTGATGAAATAAACCCTCAACAAGAAAATACACTGACTTACAGAAGCTAGTTGAGCAGATAGCTACAGTAAGAGAGTAAGAGACTTCAGTGTTTCTCTAATTTCTTTGATAGAATTTCAGTATTTGACATATATATAAAACTCCCACTTGTGTACACAATACAAGGAAGTAGGTCAACAATTATAGAAACACACTAATATGCAATCAATATCTCAAATGTGCAGCTCTGTAACAAAGTCTGTGAAGCTCTATCTTTACTTACTTAATATTTAAAACATGCAAATTATTCTTCAGAAGTGTTGTTTCTAGGCTACATTCTCACTCTCGCTTTTCAACTTTTCATTTTAACATTTTGCAAAAGCAGGAACATTTCATAGCAGGCTGGAATCTACAAAGGCACATATATTGTTTATTTCAAAATGTATCCCCAAAATAAACCAGCTCCATATAAGAAAAACAAACAACCATTGTGTGACACGCTGACGAGTGACTCAGCCCTGACAAGAGTCGCTGCGGGAACCAAGCTATTAAACCCGTGAATGTCAGCATCCCATCTGATACAGAGGCCACAATGCAACACAATAAGGGGAGCTGCCAGAAGATGAGTCGTATTAAATGTCATTAACAAATTGACTCATCGGCAGGCCGCCCCCATGACGGAGTGATTTAACAGAAAGAGAGAGAGAGACATTTAGTTCTGGGACTAAATGCAGATGGATGAACGAGGGAGAGACGAGGTTAAGAGTCAAAGAGGCAGGGACAAAAGAGAAAAGACAGAATGAGGCAAGAAACTGAGAAATATTAGAGACAGACAGAGAGGCAGACAGATGGAGCCAGAGAGAAGAGAAAGCAGGTCAGTTAGTGATGCATGAGCTCGCTGGATGATTATCGATCCTCTCTGTAGGCAATTAAAGAGATCAGTTTCTGACTCTACTGTCCAGCATCACGTTGAGAGGAGAGAGGAAGGTCAGGCCGAGATGTTTCCATTATCGTTCCAACATGATCATCCCTTTCAAAGGAGAACCAAAGCTAACTATTCCTCTTCTATGAGCACTCATGTACTCTATTTCTGTCAACATATATGAGTGAAAATTTTGGGGAGCCACATTTTTATCTGACCAGCTCTCATTGTTTTTACTATAATGACATTGATCTACAAGCCGTTGGCATTTCATTTAGTCTCATTTACATTGAAGATATTTGGGAGGGTTTTGGCCACCAATTCAATTTCACTGTTCTCAGTCAAATCAATGCAGTAAAATCACCATTTTATCTTTTTTTTTTCATTTAGAATTGAAATACTAAAACTATATAACTTTACAAAAACAAAAACAAAACAAGTGACAAAATATGTCACATATATATATATGTGCAGCTGGATTATTTAAATCTTTTTCCAATACAACTCAGCTTCTTTCAAGACATTTATCAAAATTAGTTGCTTAGTGAGTTCTCATTAAACACAAGTCAATTAGAGAGCAGCTGATTAACTTACACACCCAGAATGAATGAACAGTCCCTTCATTTACATTTACCATTGAAGGTTGTATTAGTTGTGTGTTATGAATCAGGATTACTCATAAAGGGCCATGACTGCAGAAAAATACAACATCTTACAATTTAAAATATTAGATGTTAGTGATCTGTTTCAATATAAGACGATTGAAATTGCTGTATGTAAGGCTATATAAGGCTATATAAGGCTATATAAACAGGCTATGTATCATTCATAGGCAGTGCAGACTTCAGTCAGCTGATGCAAGAGGCCAGCTGGCGCATTTTAGCAACATTACATGTGTTTTTGCTTTGTCATGTTATAGAAAAGACAGATTTTTGGGGGGGAAAGGAGAAATATTCCCTTTCTGCTGCACTGATAATTATGTTTTCCGGCCAATCTACACCCCTAACAGATGGGTCGAGCAGCTAATGATTTATGGATGAAGGGCCTGCATGCACAACAAAGCGCCTCCCTTTACTCACCCCGACGACAACAGTGTCGTCTCCTGTGAATTTCGGGAGAAAAAGATCCCCGCGTAAAATCTCGGCCTGGTTGAGAGGACGAAAGCGACACAGCACTTTGATGTTGCACTCCGCTGGGACATCGGCCATTGCGCAGATTGAAGGAGGAGGAAGGATGCTGCTTTCTGCTGGGAGGAGGGATGCTGCTGAGGCTGGAGGCGATCAGATGCTGGTCGGGGCCTGATCTGACCGTCAAAATAAACGAGGAGGGATGCGGTGAGGCTTCGTCCTTGTCCGTCCAGAGGACTGTGACGACTGTGGAGAGGTTGGGCGGCTTTATGTTGACAAGCTGAGAGAGACTGCGATTTATTTATGCGCAGCTGGACGGTGTTTCCGTGTCGCAGTGAGGCGGGCTGGCTATATGAGATGTCAAATTGTAAAGACGATCCCCTACATCATTAAAACAGACGACTCTGATGATGCTCGGTTCCTCTTGTTGGTGTGTTTGACGCTGCCTCGTCTCTCTTTTAGGGTGTTTTTTTTTCTCCTGTGTTTTTCGGGTGCGGCGGAGGGAGTGCGTCTGGGCCGGTTGAAGGTGAGATGCTGCTGGAAGGGCAGTGAGGTAAAGCTGCTGCTGATCGGCCTGCTTTGGTCGCCACAGCGTCCTCTATCGGCGGGTCTGAGAAGGGCGTGGTCTGCATCCCTCTTTAAAGTGGTACCCACCTCAGCATCATCAGCCCAGCATCCTCACATGCAGGCCCCATGCTGCAGTCACATCTCAACACAGCAGCGGAGGATAACTTCATTACTCTCCGTGAAGCAGCCTCCAGGCCCGCTGATGCAGTGACTAATCATCACAGCCATACTTTGGCCCTCTTCCGATGCCTGACTGTATTTATTGGAAGGCGTATGAAACCATTATGGGAAGGCAGTGGTGGTTATTGATTTAAAGATGAGCCTCACCTCAAGGAGCATTAGTGTCTGAGGGGGCAGCAATGATGCAGCACAATGTCAAGACTGAAATACCTTATCATTAAAAAAAATCTGTCTGTCATACTTGTTTATGGTGAACATTACAAATACAATCTAATAAACAGTCACTGAGCAGCACAAATACCACTTAGGCTGCACAGTCTGACCAATTTATTGGTTTATCTGCATCAAAATACACATATTTTGTGTGCCAGATTTTTAAATTTAAGAGTTTGTTCATAATGAAAATGTTCAAACAAAAACACCCAATCCCATATTGTTAAGAGACCCAAAAAATCCAAACTGGACCCATGATTAAAATCATCAATGATAAACTGGGATTTGTGGGGTCCTGCAGGTCAATGACTCTGCACTAAGGACTGAAAGCTTTAACACTGTAGAAAATATCACGTGTGTAGTCGCACCTGGATTTTATTGTTGGCAGAGTAACAGTCTCAACCAAACAGCAAAATTACCTAAACTGTTATTTTCAAGTTCCTGGAGTTTTCTCTTAACATTTTTGCAGCTATGAGACTTTTTTTTTTTTTTTTTTATAAAAAAGGTACCAAATATATCAGGTTTCTTGATAATTGTTTTGTCTGAACAGCCTACCTTATGTCCATGTTTGTTTCTCACATCCTTTTCAAAACACAAATCAACACAAGGTGCATTTTCTGTAAATAGTTTAATATTAAATAAAAAAGACTCCCATATAAAAAAGAAAGCTACAGTCCACAATTTAATCGTCTTTTTAAACATAAGTATTGAAAGCAAGGGGTAGAATGAGAAAAATACTTAATTACAATTCCCAGAAAAATTCACAATTCATTGTTTTCTCTCTTGTCTCTTTCTCTAACAATATAAAATCAAAATAAAACACATTAACTGTACATATGTACAAATTTCCAAGTGTAGAAATTGCATAATCTGCTTTCTTTTTCACTTTTATTTTATTTTTTTTTTAAATACAGCTAGAGATGCCAGTACTCTTGGGGCAGGGCAGTGTGTGGAGGAGAGCTCAAACAGTGATATGAGGAGACAGAGGGAGGATATTACTCCAAATCCACAGTAACACACGGACTCAACAGATCCACGTTAAGACATCATCGCTCTCTGCGTTTAACTTTTCCCGCCATTCGTTCAACCAATCAAAAAGGACATACTGTACTGTCTATAAACTCGGGGGTTCCTGCAAATGTTTCATTTCAAAATTCAACATTTTCTTCAGACATTTATTTCATGGCTGGAGGGTGAAGTCGGGGTGGGCGTTAGGTCAACAGATATCAATTAATCTCCGACACTCCAGAGCTACACAGTTCTTCACAGCAACAAATAACACAGCATGTGAAATGTCAGTGGGCTGCTTAAGTGTGACAAATGATGTGTATTGAGATGGTGGACTTTGTAAATGTCACAAACTGGATGTTGGCAAATTTACTCGCGATCTGTTGGGCTACCATGGCAACTACCGACGATTAAAAGTTGTACAAACATTAAATAAATGTTTTCTCAGTTCATAAAATTATTAGTGATGAACAGAATATTAAGGACATCTGACAGGACATGTGGAGTCATGATGACAGTTGTTTTCTTTAGGTGTGACCAGTGGTTGATGTCAACTGGCTTAACCTGCTGGGGTGAACCAAATTATTTTCTTGACTTTGTTGACTATTACATACTGTGAAAGAAAAAAAAACCTCAAGTCTGACCCCTCTAATGTTCTCTTTCAGGACCTTCTGAAAACATTTTTTTGAAATACAACCGCTGTGTCTCTGCAAAGAGCCCTCTACCTTACTAACAGACGGTCTCGTTCATTAAATTATAATAAATTCAACTAAACCACGGTCGGACAGTGAGGGGCTCAGCAATAGCACTGTTGTCCAACACACACTCAAACACATTAAAAGACACACACGTACACACACACACACACACACACACACACACACACACTTTCAACAGAGAGCATCGTTCAAGTAGATGGGCTTTATCCTGACTCACAGTAACACACTGATGAGAAGAAAACAGTACTCGTTATTTTTTGTGTTTTCTCATTGATATAATTCTAACATCAACCATAATTAACAGATCTCTGATCACGTCAAGCAACCATTATTCTGTGAACTAGACCTATGAGAAGACCTAAGTGAAAAAGTATCCACATTTCTCTTCAAATTTTTTTCACTTTTTTATAAATTAAATCAGACTAGATCTCCTATCTTTTTTTTTTCCATAGTGGTTGCCATAACAATGGTTGACATGACAACGGCATAATATTAGTGCAGTTGAATTTTTAAGAAAAGGTCTTAACAGTGGTGATGATGGAGAAATGGAGGGGGAAAAGAGAGGCGTCTAGCCGCCTTTGATTGGTGAACAGCTCTGACTGACAGCTTCCTCCACCAATCACTGCCTCTGAGACCTTGCGCCTCGTCTCCTCCTGCCACGGACCGACCTCTCAGGCTTCAGCAGTGCTGTCTGCTGAGAAATTTAAGAAAGAGAATTTTAAGAAAACAGGTTATGCTAGAAGGAGTCTGACTCAAAACAGCTCAATGATACCAGTGAGTAATCAACAAACAGTGCTGGTGAAAGTTAAACCAGTACTGTAGATCTGTGAGTCATTGAGGGGGGGGAAGGGTCTTACCGTAGCCTTGGTTTCCTCCACGTCTCTGAAGTCTTCTAACATATTCTGTAGCCTGACACACAAAATAAGAAACACAGTATTTCATGCAGCAGATTATAACCAAATAAATCAACCAAGTGCTTTTCTCATGCACTGATAGATTACAGTGTAAATGGATATGGATTTATCCAGGTGATTCCCTGCCTATATCATGTCTGTGAAATGAACCACTGACAAGACAACTTACGTTTGTTTCCTTTTCCTTCCTCTTCTGGCTCCCCCCACTGCTCCGGCTTGATCCTTGAAAGGTACAATCAGAAATCAAATTACAAAAACATCATGATGAATTCATCTGTCAGTGGCTTTTATAATGTAACCATTCAAGTCGATTCCAATGCTACATCCTTCTACTCATGGCCGGATTAACCCAGAGGTTAGAGGCTCTGGGACAAAAATGAACTGCTGGGCGCCTATTAACACCCGTTTCTTCCCATGCAATTAACGTGGACTTCTCTAATACAGTCCCAACTTTGTGATATAAAATGTTGACTTTGAGTTTGAAGGAAACAGAACATTCAGGCACTCACCCTTCCCTGTTCGGTGTGCAGCAATGTCCCAGCTGTCTCCTCATTGGGCCTCCCACTGCAACCATCCCTGGGACTGAGGTACCCTGCCTGTGGAATATGTCCCTGCCTGTCCACCCCTGCCTCCACATACGGGCACACAGCTGCAGCTGGCCCAGTACAGTCTGTCTTAGCCTCCTCCAAGTATATGGGTGGCAGAGGAGGCTCTGGATGGGTATGTCCCTCTACCATGACCGGTTTCCTTTGTAAGGGTGACGTAGCCCCGTCCTCAGTGGGTTTGGGCGTCCCCTGGGCTGGCGAATGGGCAGCTGCTTCCAGGCTGAGTCGGGATAAGTCAGGGTTGCGGAGGGAACAGGCCCGACGTGGGCTGAGGGAGACTGGGGCACTTGCCTGGGGCAGAGTTGGGACAGGGGTGGACGGGGTATGGTGCTCCACAGGGAAAGAAACCGGCGGTAAGGCACAGAAGGGTGAAGTAGGGTCAGATGGCCCCAAGTGGGCCCCGTCCTCCTGTTCTTTAGCATTGACTTGAAGGAAGGAGGTATAAATCGTGTCCATGAAAGAGGTGTAAGGATCGATAACAGACCTGCCCTCGGATCCTCGCTGCGGG
Organism: Scomberomorus guttatus; assembly: GCA_038419695.1. NCBI lineage: Eukaryota > Metazoa > Chordata > Actinopteri > Scombriformes > Scombridae > Scomberomorus > Scomberomorus guttatus. The sequence goes on along the minus strand of CM076449.1, from coordinate 13,862,509 downwards.
GGTGGGGAAGGTTCTTGGGCAGGGGCAGGAGCTGGAACAGGACTGGGGACCACTTCGGGAACGATCTGACTGGCTGGAATGTCTTCCTGTGGGGCGGGGCTTTGTGTTTCCTGCAACAGGACTGGCTTCTCTCCTTCTGAGGGAGGTGCAAGGTTTAGCTGGAGGAAAAAAAATTGAAGCAATCAGTAACAGTCAAAAGATCCCAACAGAATTGTTAGAGATCAAACAACGCAAAACAATCCAAAAGCAAATCATCTCCATTTATTAACTTTTGATGCACTTCATCCACTAAGCTACATGTCAGTTACCAACCTGTATGTTGTTGAGCAAGTTGATGGCTCCATCAGGACCCTGCAGCAGAGGCATGCCCAAAGCAGAGGTCTGCACCGGGGGTAGGAGGATGGAACCTGCTCCAAGCCCCACCATGTTATGGAGGCCTGTGATGCCAGAAAGATCTCCTACAAAAGACAAAGTTCATAGATGCACTGGTATAATGTCTTATTGCTACAGTATGCACTCAATGTTTCAAGCATTAACAGTGAAAACGGTTGGTCTTTGTAACATACTACTGAAAACCATTATGTGGTCTAAATGTAATCTTAAGAGTTACAGAGGGTGGGCACTAACTCACCTAATACAGCAGGGTTAAGCAAAGTGGGGAGTAACTGTTGGAGGATGGGGTTGTCCTTGCCTTGGAGAGATAGGGGGATGAGGGTGTCAACACCAGCATCAGTAGGTACCTGCAGAGTTGAGTAGAGTGTTAAGAGTTTCACATGAACAAATTACAAAATGGTGAATCAAAGAAAAAAGAATGTAGAGAACAGTCAGAAGAATTTTTTAAATGCGAAATTTAAAATGTTTCCAAAAAACATGTCCATTCACAAGTAAAATACAGTAAGATAGACAGACTGTAACCAACCAAAACAAATCAAAATGTAGTGTGAGGGCTCCACTTTAAAATAGGTTAGGGACAAACAAGTTTTAGTAATAAAAAGGATTTTTTTTGGTTTTTTTTGTTTGTTTTTTTAAATAAGCAACTAACAGAGAGGAAAACAATGGAGCAGTTAAGGAAAAGAGCTCATATGTTTTTCTGTGGAAACTAGGAGGAGCTCAGAGGAAGGAGCTTGAGGAGATAGGGGACCCTACCTGAGGTTGGGTATGTTGGGATTGCTGTGCAGGAGCTAATTGGGTGTGGGGAGGTGGGTGGAGCTCAGCTGAGCTCAGGGCAGCAGTGAGTAGGGCGGGGCTGAGGGGCAGAAAGGCTGCATGGGGAGGAGGAAGAGCGGCAGGAAGGAGCAGAGACTGCAGAGCTTGGAGAGAGCCCTCAGCTCCTGGAGGAAGGGGGAGAAGGCCCTGGGAGACCTCCAAGAGCCCCGAGCCATGTAGGGTTGATGGATCCAGGAGGCCAGAGGTCTTATCCAGGGTGAGGCCCTCCAATGTGGCGGGGATCTGCTGTGGCTGCTGGAGAGGAACTTCCAAGCTGACCTGGCTCAACTGACTCAGCCCAGATAGGGGTAACAAATGCGCCTGCTGTTGCCCGAGCAACAAGGAGGCCATAAGTAGAGCCTGAAGGCTGGGTTTTTCTGTTAGCCCCAAATCAGCTTCCTGTCCTTGGGTAGGAGTTGAGGCTGGAGGTGGAAGTGGGTTCAGCAGGCCCAAAAGGTTCAGAGGCAACTCCCCTTGGGCACCACTCAACAAGGGCAACAAAGGAAAGAGAGGATTGTTGTTTATTTGTTGTTGCTTCTGTTGCTGATCCTGGTTTTGCTGATGTGTCTCTTGTTGTTGTATCAGTAACTGCTGCTGCTCTGACTGCTGCTGCTCTGCAAGATTCTGTGGTGGTTGTGGTGTAGCATTGGCAGGAGGCATCTGTGCATGTTGCCCACCCAACCACAGCCCCCCTAGGTGCAATGAAGCCAGGACTGTAGGGTCCAGGAGGGATGGTAGACCTCCTGGGGATGACAGCAGCTGAAGCAGCTGCTCTTGATTCATGAAGGGGAAGGCCTCTGCCAGAGGTAAGGGAGCAGTTGAGTCGCCCACAGATGAAGGTGTATGAGGACTGTGATTATCCCCAAGATGAGAGGAGACGACAGGCCCGGGGCTGGTGGCTGCTAAAGGTTTGGTCACTGTGGAGACCTTCTGGTCCACACATCCAGGCTCCTCTGGCCCTGTGGAGGGAGAGATACATAAATCTTTCACCTCTGTTCAATCTGACTTGTTAATCAATGTTATACAAGGAGTTTGAGTTGGGTGGTTTGCAGCATTAAAGAGGTACTGCACACTAAAATGTGTTCTTTGAGCTGTAAAATAAATTATATGACTGTACTGTGATGAAACACATCAATGCTGGTGTTAATATTGACATTGACACCAAATTTGGCATTTCATGGGTTGAAAATGGCTCAACCTGTCATCTGCTGTTTAAAAATCAGCCCTGAAGAGGCGGGGCCAATGTTGTTGTAGAGTCGACCGTTTGGGAGTTCTCTACATTATGAAATTTATTTAAATGGTAGAATGTTAACGCCCACCTCCCCCAGCCCCGCACTCATTTTCAAATATATGCTGATTGAGAGAGACAGTTTTAGCTTCAGGAGCTGAAGCAGCTACAGCAGTGCTGGCCAGCTGGAGGGGGTCTCGCCGTCTGCGACTATCCGCAGAAGGAAGAGCTGCTGGCAGCCACAAAAACAACAGAAATCCTCCTCTTGTTTAGCCCTGCAGCTCTTCAACTCTCTGGCTGTCTGTTCCTGCAGTTATCAGCTGGTAAAATCTTGTTTTAAAACGTTAAATCGTGGTGTAACTGAAGCTCCGCCAAAACTGTCTGTCCTGTCTGTCAGCTGAATCTGTCCGCTGCTGGAGCAGCTCCGCCGAAACAGAACATGTCCGGTGGACAGGTTCACCTGACAGGTCTGCTGCTGGAGCAGTAGTGGAGCAGAGCTGCAGAACTGCGGTCAGACGGGTTCAGTAACGGCTCCGGTTACACCACGATTTAATGTTTTTAAAACAAGATTTTACCAGCTGATAACTGCAGGAACAGACAGCCAGATAGTTAAAGAGCTACAGGACGAAATGCGAAATGACTTCTGGCTTGTTTAAATGTTGTTGCACTGTTTGTCTTCCTCTCATTATTGTTATGTCACTGATCAACTCCTGCCCTCCTGCCTTACACAGCCACGCTGCTCCCTCCCCCCGCTCTCCTCCCCTCAGTCCCTCCTGCCTCCCTCTCAGCCCCATGCCCACTTTTTAGCATTCTTCAAAATCATGCAGTGGGTGGAGTTAGGCTCAGATCTAGGGGTACACTTTAGGCACTGCCAGTCAGCTACAAAATAGCATAAGATTCCCAAGCTAGCAATGACACATCAATAAAACAAACATATGCACTCCAGAGCAACACCCTTTAAGAGTGTAAACATGAGAAAAAATGTATACCCCTTATCTTGAACTATCCTACGAAATAAGGCCATCTGTAAAGCCAGATCTTGATGTATATATGGCTGCCTCTCCAAACCATATGACTTCAATATGCAATCAAATGTTCACTAAAATAACAAACACAAACACTTCAAAACTGAAAAATATTCTCACCTGCAGTGTGATTTCCTTGGGAAGACAACACAACATCAGTTGTACGGTCGGAGGAGCTGCCCTCCCCCTGGGGCACAGTGGAGGATGCTGCAAGAAGGGCCAGGACATGGTTGCTAAGATCAAGAGGCTTCGGGGAGGTGGATATCGCCATAGAAACACTGCCTTGAGGATGACTCAGGTCCTCAGATGTAGACATGCTGTTAATGCCAATCTCTGTTGCTACAATGCCCTGTGGTGACGCTTCCCGCAAAGGTGCCTGAGAAACGGAGTCAGTTTTAGGAATGTGGTTCTCAGTTGGTTGATGCTTGTCTGATGGAGTCGGGGACATATGCTGAAAAGGGCTGCTGCTGTTGTGTAAAGCTAAATTTGAGTTGGGCAGCACTGTAGAAGCAGGAGAATGTCTCTGTAGAGGACTTGATTTAGTAGACTGAGGCTGTGATTGAGACTGCACTGTTATGAACTGAGAGGAGGTGGGAGGAGAAAGCGGCTGTGGCACCAAGGGTAGAGCATTAGTGTTAGTGGTTCGGCACGGTGACAGAGTCTGTGGGTGCCTGACATTAGAATGAGGAGAAGAGGGCGAGAGTCTGGGGCTCCGTTTATTAGTGTGTCCACCTTCTTCAACAGGCACGGATCCTGGCTGAGTTGAAGCAGAGTTGGATGCTGAGGCCTGGGCGTTCTGCACACTGAGCAGGTGTAACAGAGCAGACAGAGGCTGGGTTGGAGGATCCAAGCCAAGAGGTGCAGGTGTCAGGCCTGTAGTGAAATCCAGAGCCTCGCATTGCCGAGGAGGCCTGGAAAGGTGTGCTGTCTGACGAGGAGCAGGGAGCCTGGGTGTCTGCCCAGGGAGGAGATGATGATGATGGTTTTCTAACATGACAGCGTTCTGGTTCTGCACAGGTGAGGTAGAGGAGGAGTGCGGGGAGGAAGGGAAGGAAGAGGATGATAGGTTGATAACGGTAGCGGAAACGGCATCTCCTGGTGGGGTCTTCCGTGGCCCATTAGCCAGATGCTGGGTATCTCTTAGCATGCTGAGCACTGTGGGAGATCGCCGTTGCCTCTTCCTGTGCGATGCATTGCGCTCTGCTGTGGGAGGCGTGTGGGGCAAGGAGGAAGCCAGGGATTGTGCCAGAGGGTGGGATGGAGGAAAGAGGACGGAGGAGGCTGTTGCAAGGGAGAGTTGGGGCGGCCTAGTAGAAGCGACGGAGGAGGGAGGGTGGCTGTTATGTAAAGTGCTGTTTGTTACCTTTGATGACTGTTGCTGCTGTGCCTCTTTCAAGACCTCCAGAGAAGACGGCAAGTTCACCTGGTTGCTGGCCACATTTGAGCTCTGGCCCTGGGTTATCTGGTTAGCCAGTTGAGCCTTAGCAGCCGCAGAGAGCAGGCTACTCGCAGGGAAAGAAGCTGGGTGTGGCATCTTGCCCTGATGGCTGTGGTGGTGGTTCAGATATGGCCCCAGAGGTAAACTAGAGGGCCCTGTGGAGTTCAACCCAAAACCTGGTGGTCCTGTGCTCGGAGTCGGACTCATGGCACTCTTTGAGGGTTTCATGGAGAGGGTATGAGGGTTGCTACTGCTTTGGTTGGTCAGTAAAGAGGGGTTAGTAGGGATTAGGATGTGGTGGTTATTAGTGCTGCTGTTGCCTGAGTTCTTAAACTGCTCCAAGATGTCTTCCAGCTTGTACTTGGGGAAGTGGGGGCTGGGGTTTGGGGAGCCACAGGGGAGAGGGGAGTGTGGAGAGGAAGAGCTGGATTTCCTCCTCTGAGGCAAGTTACTTCCCATCAGTCCTCCTCCTTCTGCTGCTGCTGTTGAGCCTCCTCCATGCTCATAGAGAGGGGAGGGAGAGGCCGAAGGGTGGCGGGACCGCTGGTGAGGAGACACACAGTTCATGTTATGGACAGAGGGAGAGATGGAAGAAGACGGAGAGAGGGGGGAGCCTCCGACAATGACACCATGAGGATGATGAGCGTGAGTCTGTGCTCCTCTTCCTCCTCCGCCCAGGTTCATAGGGGAAGAAGGAGGAGGTGAAGAGAGGGGCCCTAACCGAGGAGAACCAGGAGTCTCCGGGGTTTTGGGTGTTCTTTGACCTTGACTGACGTTCTGAGGTGTGGGGGTGCGGGGTGACCTCTGGGCAGTACTGTAAGCTGGGAATGAGGAGCTAGAGGAAGAGGCGGAGGACACAGGAAGAGGAGGAGGATGGTGAAGCCTTCTCAAAGCATCTAGGGGGTGGTGAGAGTTCGTGCCTGTGTGAAGGACCGGGGAGGAACCATTATAAGGGTAAATAAACTGGTGGGAGGATTTGGGGCTGACGCAAGGGTTCGAATGGAGGTTGTTATGAGGTCGAGCTGGAACTGGATGGAGTTTGGGATGGTAGATGCCACGGTCCTCTTCTTCCCGCTCCACATCGGCCCTCTTTGGATTGCGGCTGTCCACTCCGCTGCTCACCTCTGGAAATGGACACACACAACAAGCATTTACTAAACAGTTTGTACTTGAATATGACAGCATTTAAAAACAGGCTCTGCCAAAGTCATTTTCTCTACATTCATAAAATGTCTTGTATACACTTTCTAACTAATTACTGAGAATTAGAAGGTAATTGGTGTGCAATCTTTAGCCCATACAGAGTCCTAAGAACCCTTCCTTAGAGATACTGCCAAACATGAGCAGAAAATCATTCCACTCTTAGTTTTAGAAATGCTGATGTGCAAGCAATATGGGTGTCAAAGAATAGAAAAATGTAACACTTTCTGCAAAAGCCTGTGTACTTTTTGGGTAATGTATCCTGCATACCTTATGTGTTCATATAAACCTTGTACATGGTCATAAGGGTTATTTTTTGGGTCTGTTATTGGGCACTTAATGCATTTCTGTGTGATGTGTAAATCTGAAGAAGAGGGAGATCTAACAACACTTGGTGAAGGTCAATTTAGTTTCACTTTAATTATTCATAACCCCTTCTAACCTCACATGTACAAAGTGATCATGTTCATTTTCATGGTATTTTCCTAACACTATACACTCTGTGCACTATAGTGGATCTATATTAACTGAATGACCATTAGCAAGAAAGCAGAGAACAAGCAGAAAATAATCAGTTAAATGGAGTCGCGTCTTGACATATATTGTCAAAATATAAACAGACGTATTAAGACAAAAGAGATGATGGAACTATTCTTTTGCAAATTTAAAGACTTTTGACTCGTGTTTAAATATACTGATGAATACAAACTGCAGCCAGACAACACATTGTAGCATTGTAGCAACCACACATCTTAAGTTTAGCTGAATGTAAAAATATCAACAGGGACGGAACATTTTAGTGTGCAGTAGAGTGGTTTCAATTCTGTGTTGCTGACAGCTGCAGTACAGACCAACACATCAGGAAAAAAAAACACAGGACTTGTTTTTTCAATCCCACCCCCACCTGCTCCTGCAGGATTTCCAACCATCACTGCCTGTTCCAGCAGACCACCCCCCCCCCCCCCCCCACCCACCCACGCCATTTTTCTCTTTTATGGATTGTAGTTGAATGTTATGAATCATGTCAGTTTCTCTGATAGCTCGAGTTGACTGATCAACAGACACAAACCAGACAGCAAAACAGTGTAAGACTTCAGAGTAGCAGTGATGGTTTTGTTTACAGAACAGATTAGGGATGTCTATTTGTTTGATGTTATTTACGTTTAAATTAAATTAATTTCTTAAACTACAAAACTAGTCTAAGTAACATTTTATACATATGCTGAGCAGCATCTGTTTAGCAAATCTGTATATTAAAGCTATTTTGATGTGTTATTATGTAGTTAGATTATGTTTGATAGTACCCAGGTATAAGAGTGGCTCAGTGTCTCGTCTGTAGTGTGTCAAAATTTACCTGGATGATGAAGGTTGGCAAAGGGCAGCTGTGAGGCCTGCATACTCCGACACAGAGCAGCCATTGCTACCACTTTCCTGCGGTGATTACACAGTTTGGTCATGTCCTGCTCTGCTTTGCCTAAAGGCTGGCTGTGCTGTTCTACCTTCACTCCCACAGTGAAGTTGAAAACCTGCAGGATACAAGATAAAAGAGGATTAGACAGAATTCAGAGTAAACCCTTTGCATAAAATTTGATCAAATTTAGGACAGTTAAGGGCATCTGTGGGGGTATTTTACACTCATGTATTCACCCTCACTCAAGGACCACTGCTAATAACTACAGACTGTGTGCACACACAGTTTTAATAAGGATAGGTTACCCATGATTCCATGCAGAGATGGGCAGAGTTTTGTTTAATTCCTAGATTACAGTTTTTAATAAGATGCTACTTTATATATAATATAAGACCCCTTGAACAACTTTGCTCTCTTTTGCTGTTCTTAGTTCATTTAAAAATTCTTCTTGTACGGTTTTAAGATGGTTTAAATAAAACTGATCAAAAAAATAAAATGTATTAAATATGTACACATTTAGATTAAAACTTTGGTTTCACCAGCCTTACCACAAATTTTAAGCTTATAGGTGATTTTTACCTTTTGGATGACGAGTGGACACTCCAGACCACATTTGCAGGTGCCATCAGTCAACAGATACGTCTTGACCTCGTCCAGAGAGGATAGGGCAGTGCCACTAGGACTACAGGAAGAAGACAGCAGCAAAATATAAAAGCACATTCAAAGCAAATTGAAAAGGGTATGAACAAAAATATATTCAAAGCAGTGAAGTTCTAAGTTGCAGAGCCGAGCACACACCTCAAAATTTACATATTTTAAATCCCCTTGAGATTTGAGGATTTGAAAATAAAGTAAAAAGATGAGAACCTGCACAGCCCACAGGATAGTTGTGGTGATGACAAATAAGCTGCATTAAAAGCCTTAGAAGTTGATTTGAATGTCAGCTCTGTCTCTTTATCATATGCCTTTAAGTCTTGCCCTGATGGCAGAGCCAGACTAGCTGTTTCCCCCTGTTTCCAGTCTTTATGTTATGCTAACCAGCTGCTGGCTGTCGCTTCATATTTACGGGATTTATTATTGCCCAGGGGATATCCAACATAGGTAACTACCTTGTATTAAAAACGTATCAGTTTTGTTTTTTTGTTTTTTTACAAGGTTTAGTTGTTAATCGATGGGTGTGTTTTATTGGTTACAACAGTCTCAGTTTGAAAGTTATTGGATACCAAGACAGTTTAATATAGGAATGGACACAAGTTTAGCACACAGTTAAAACTCTGCTATGGCCTATTCTCCTGATATGGTCACCTCACAGTATGATCTCCCTGTGGGAGCTGACAATTGTCATTGCAATTAAAATCGTGGGTGCCTGAGCTCCCAAACACCCACGAAATCTGCAACTATGATCTTCTCATCTAACTGTGGGCAAGAAAGCAATTCCAAAATGTTTATCTATGTTTACTTCTTTCACATTAGTGACTTACATGATAGCAAATCAAGGTTACAGTCTTCATACAAATAAGCTGCTGTTACATTATATTATCAATGTCATTGCTGCATACTTTTTAATTACTCTTTTAAAAAAAATCTTTCTCCTGATACACAGTAGAGCATAGGATCGTAAGCAATTGCATGATTAAAATGACATATTTTACATACTTTATACTTTTACTAATATTAATTTTTGTGGTAGACCTAAGTCACTATTCAAGGAAATATGTGTCCAAACCAGAAAACACTAAGTAAGTCACCTCTTCTGCACTGATGTGGCCGGAGGGAAACAAGGCAAAGGGAAATTTTTCAAGGTAAAACAAAAACTACTTTGAGCAAATTTGAGTCACAGAAGCTACAGTTATCTTCCCTGGTAATATCCACCAAATATGTTGGAAAAAACATCACTAAGCATGCTCTTCATGAAGTATGTGGCTCACACAGGTACACATTCATATACGTGTTCAAATAATGATCATTTGTCCATACATTTATACATAAACAATAAGTCTGCATGTACTTTCTATCCAACTGAACAAACGCACCTGACATAGATCACCTGCCCGCCCTCCACTCTCCTCTGCCAGCCGATTGGGATGTGTATTGCAGCGGTGTGGACCCCATCCTTGTCCCCACTGACAGTCTCACTGCCTCCCATCATTTTGTAACTGCGGCCTGCCAGCTCCTTAAAAAATAATAACAAGCAGCAAGGTATTAATATATCTATTCTTTAACCCCTTCAAATGAAATTTCATTTATTCAAGAAGCCACAGGCTATATTCCTTTGACCAGAAAATTACATTGTTCAGTATCTGAAAAGTCAATCTCACTTTCTAAAATCTATTAATTTGTTCATGTTCAAGTTATGAGCTAAAGACATCGTACCGCTTCAGTAATGTTCAATAATAGGCATCACATTTGAATGTCATTTTGATATGACACTTTACATGCTTATAACATGTAAGTCTGTTACAAAGAGCTTTGCAATAGTCAAGTCTTGTTTATTTTTATAGCCAAATCAGCAAAGGCTCCCAACTCAACTTCTTTTGAAAATGTACATACATGCAAATATAGATTGTTGCATGTATCAGTATAGTTTGTTGTGGCTCAGTGTGAGTCACTAAATAAGTAAATACATACATGCATAAACAGATGAACTAATGTCTCTGCAGCTGCAGCCCATCAGGATATCAGTGTTCTAATTAAAGCAACCTGCATGCCAAATGCCCAAAAAGGTCTGACAAAGCGCCTAACATTTACTTCCCTTACATCTGTGCTCCTGACAATTCAATCCTCTACAGAAAGTTGTCTTCAACATTAGGAGCGTAAATCACTGGGTGTGGTCATGGCAAAAGAAAAAGATTAAGCTCACTGTCAAGGTAAAGTAAAATAAAAATAAAAAATAAAAAAACATTTTGCATACCTTGTCATCTTTGGGAAGCCAGGACCTGTTTTGGCTAGGGTATCCACTGTCCAATGTACATGCTGGTGGGTTAGAAGCACACAGACTGCCAGTAAAACCTGACTTGATGCCCAAAAACACCTGAACTGCCCCAGCTACGAGGCAGATCCTCAACTCAGTGGATGACTCCCGCAGATATATTTGCTCAGTTCACATCAGAGTAAGGGACTTAGATGAAGATGGAGAGCCTGCGAAGAAAGGTGGAGGTGGATTATGTAACGTGACAAGGAAATCTCGGGGTAAAACAACTCATCAAATAAACCATTTCCTGGAAATGATGTAATCCAAAGGGCACTTCAGAAACCAAATCAGATGCATCACTCTCACAGAAAGAACACAAGTTCAGAAGAAGCTGCGGCTACTTTGAAGTGGGAGGGTGTGTTTGGATAGGCCCGTGGTTTACTGGATGTTCTGCTACAATATAAGCAGCTGCCTTTTACAACACTAACCTACTTACAAGCCAACAAGGCAGCAACATGAAAGGAGCTTGAAATAAGATCTTAAAGGAATTCGTAGTTGAGGTAGAAGTCTGTCATGAAAGAAAATATCTCAAACTACACGACTGATAGACGGCAGGCTAACAGCTAGGCTAGCAGCTAAGCTTACCCTACTTTGTACTATGTTGTCGTGACAGCTGTCAGGCGCACAAAACACTCCGCTGCAAAACTCTTACGACAAAACAAGCCATGCACAATACTATGCATCAGATAACAAAGCTTGCACTTACTTATTGACAGCCGTGAGCTAACGTTAGTGTCAGCAGCAGGACCTATAAACCTTTCTCTGCGTCAGGCTCGCTCGCTCTCTCTCTCTCTCCGTGTTGGCGAAGTTTTTGGACTCTTCGCTTTTCTCTGCTCGCGGGATAATCAAGAGTGAGCTAACTAGCTAGCTAGCTGGCTGGCTAACAGACTAGCCAAATAATGTTTTGAAAACGGTCCAGACGTTAATAAATAGCCATGAAATAAATCTCTCCCTCGTTCAAATCGCTTATAAGCGCGACTGGTGCTCAGCGTTTGTACACCGTCTGCCAGTCCGAGTTAAAAACAAAGGGCAGTAACGCTTCATTTTACTGCGCCCTGGCTGTCGGACCAACCAGCTAGGCTATCAGAGCTAACAGCGTCCCGGCCAAGCTGCAGGACGCCCCGCTGCCTGCGCACTTATCCAGCCGCTGCTTTGGCCTCTGCTCTGTTAAACCAGTTTTATATTCAAATATATTCCGACAACCATAACGACCCATGTAATCCCAAATTCACAGTTGCCCACTGTGTTTTTTTTTCTTCTTACAGATTCCGAGCAAAAAAAATAATGGAGTTTTCTGTCGGGCATGCGCAGTTAGCGCTCGGGGAGTAGTGTACCCGACATGCAACGGGACCTTTGTAGTGTTCCAGACGGACCAGTGCAGGGCAGAGCTGCTTGATAAACATCCACTGAATATGGCAGGAGTCTCTGTTCGCAGTTCTCTTTGATTAATTTGCTTACTATTTTGGCCATATTTTATAGTCACAGAATCAAATTCTTCTTAAGCAAAAAGTCGAACTTTTCAGAGCTGACTGTCCATATCAAACAATACATTTCTTCAAAATCTGAATGTAGAAACAAAAAAGCTGTTAAAACATATAACCACTGTAAGCTTTACAAGATATTTATGTAACTATTTATTTTTTTATTAAAACCTTTAGTCCCCCTGGCGTGTTTGTGATTGTGGACTTAAGTTGTAAACACAAGGTGCCGTAAACTTGTGATCAATCAAGCTGTTTTTTTAAAGCTGCTTGATAGAGGACATAATAATAATGAATGAATAATAACATGTCTGCAGCTCAGAATAATGGACTCATGTGCATCTGTCTGTGCTGAATGTTAGCAATTGTCATAATGTGTAAAGCAAACAGATGATGGCTTGAGTACAAATGAAGTGATTATCCTATAGGATGCCTTGTGATGTTTGGACATGTATATAAAAAAAGTGTTTTTCAACCTAGTATTCCTGTTTGGCCCCTGATGAAGGCGTAAGTCGAAAACATTGGGCTTTGATTCCGCACAATGCTGTTTAAATCAGAATCAGAATCTGTTTATTAGCCAAGTATGCAAGCACACAAAGAACTTGTCTTGGCATTTGCTCCCACAACACAACATAGAAGAATAGAAGACAAGAGTAAGGTCAGAATAATTATGAAATAATAAAATAAACAAAGTAGCACTAAAATTAAAAGAAAGATTTTAAATCTATTTACAGAATGGAATAATAATAGTTTTCAAATTGGATATAAAATGAAATATTGACTGTACAAAGGAAATATAGACTGTGTTGTGGACAAAAAATGGTGACAAGTGCAAAACGTAAATGTGACGTGCAATAAATAATTAAATTATGTAACAGTGGAGGTTGAATGCAATGTCCAATGTTAAGTCCAGTTTGATGAAATGAAGAAGAGGTTGATGAAACAAACAAGTCTGTGTGTGGACCTCCTCCTGCACCTATGCTGAAGGTTATCACGATACTGAGATAAATCAGAATCAGGTTTATTGCCAAGTAGGTTTGCACATACATGGAATTTGCCTTGGTGTTGTGGTGCATAGCAGTCAAAAGATATACACAAAAGTTTTTAAGATTTAAGAGTTTTAAAAGATATGATACAGACAAGAGTTAATACAGACAACACTCATCTACATTTATGAGGTATTTTAGGTCCAGACAGAAAAATGAAACAGTTCTTGGTCAAGTCTAAGTGCACAGCACAATATTGCATATCCCATAAACAGGGCGATTGATTGATTGACTGATTGTAGAAAAAAAGTCAAAAGTCACTCTGTAAATTATTTCACCAGTCACCAAAGAATTTAAAAACATCTTGCATTTTATTTACTTGTTTATCTTTTCAATTTCCATAAATTTTATCTCCATACATTATGGTGTAAATTGTTTTTTATATTTAGTCGAAAAAATATCAGAAGCAGCCTTAAGAAAACAACATATACAAACAACAAGAAGAAAACAACAATATTAACTGAGCCTCAGATCATTCAAGCCCCCAAATGACCAGATTTATTACTGAGGACATGACCTTATTGTTTTGAATTGTTGCTGCAGTCCTGAACTAAAATTATCTGATGAGATGTTTAATACAAAGGTGACACACAGGTTTGTGCATTGTTATTGTTTCTGTTTGGTATCCAAGGGATAAAAGGACAATGAGCAGTATGAAGGCCTGTGTGTATCTCTGTGCGTGTTGTCTGTTGTCTGTGAAAAAGCGGGACAAGGGGAAAGAGGTGTGTATACTGTATGTGTGTGATGAAGACAGGGAGAGAAAGTATCTGATTTCCCCTCGTCATCGGTGCTCAGTCCGACGTCGCCAGCTGTCCCAAACAGTCAGCTTGACACATGAGTGCGCAGCTTGGCATGCACATAAACACACATACAAATACACATACAAAATCATTGATAAGTACACATATACAGATATTTGCTCACACTCCGAGCCTGAAATCACTTTGGAAATCACCTAAAGGGACTGTAGGGAGAATAAAGAAAGGGGCCCAGACTGTGCGGGTCACAGAATCCTGAGGGCCTGAAGTGAGGACAGCTGGTTTTTTAGACTCAGATCCACTGACCATACAGCGATTCAGTCATTGCCAGCGGGTGAAGGACTCATTCACAGAGATTTACCCACCCACTGGATTTTCTTCTGCTATCTGTGTGGATTTTGACAACAGGTATGTCCCAGTTTAAGTTTGCAGTTTGTGTTATTCTGTTGCAAAATGTGGCAGCGCCACATAAGTGGTAAAGTCAGTCACTTTATTCAATTTACTTTCAGTGGGTTACATTAAGTTGCATAAACTTTGGAGTATTAGTTGAATAATTTCAATTGAGAATGTTTGTACCGATTTATAAAGATTGATTTTTACTTTAGTTACACTTTCTGAAACTTTTCTCTTCTTTCCCTGACTGGCTGAGGCAGCCACATTTAGCTGTGATGAGATTGAATTTCACAAACCTAGAATAGTTTGGGTCAAGTGGACAAGTGCACTGTATGTGTGTGTGTATGCAAGTGCATAGCTTCATGTAACTTTTTATGTTACGTGTTCATACAGACACAAGAATACATCCATCTGTTGTGCGTTCATAGAACACACATAGTTTGTTTGTGTGGCTGAAACAGCAGCGTTTGTACTAATCTAGTTTCCACATCACAGATAACAGATGTAATTCTTCTGTAAGTGTTTGTGATCATTATCCTCTTATAGATGGTAAAGGATGATAAATACTGAGTCAAAATAAATTTAAGACATTCTGACTGGCTGTCATGTGAAGCCCAACCTCTATACATGACAAATATACAGCAAATGGTAAATATCGCCTAAATTGGTGTCTCTTTGTGTTTGTATGAAATATGCACAAATGGTTTGTGGTGCTTGTTGATTTTACCAGCAATGGCACATGACAGTTGATGTTAGAAAAGACATAGTTTAACAAAAAATGTTTTTATCCCGTATTTGTTATTTGAGGAAGACAGAAGTTTAGTTCTTTAATAGAGTTGCTTCACAGTTTTTTCTAGGAGCATGGTCCACACAGTTTACTTTCTTCTTTGTGCAACTGTGCAGCTTCAAAAACACATGAGACAAAATCCTTTAACCTTTATTTTAACCGTGATATCATGAATTTTTATCAATTGTTGCAAAACTCTTCACAATAATTAGCTTCAGAGAAAACTAAATATATATGTCTTTGTAGGTGGGGCAGTGCTGATATTTTCCACCCAACACCATGGACCAGTGAGTATAATTTCTTAAATTAGTTAAATTACATGTGCAATAGAAATATATTGTTTGTCCTAGTTTCCCTGCACCGAGCACCTCCTCAACATCTCCGCAAATCTCTTGAAGTGAACTAAATTTTGCATCAGCTCAGGCTGAAAAAACAAAAACCTCAGAAAATACATTAATTTTAGTTGAGTTTGAGTTTTTCTATCTTCAGATACAATGACGCTCCATGTTCTTTTGACAAAACTGTATCACAGGAGTCTCCCAGACTAAATGATCAACGCTCAACTATTTTAAGGTGGAATGGCAATTTGATGCTGCCACAAAGCATGTCAGTCACATCATGTCCTGTGAAAACCTTGTAGCTCCAGCTTTTATAATATTCTTGTTTAAGTGCATAGTTTTAGTGCTCACCTGCAGAAAATAAGAGCTCGAGTGAAAAAAACTAAAGTTACAACTTTTCACATGAAAGTAACGACGTGTAGCTGAATGATCTGATCTCACTTGTGGCTTTGTGTTCTTTTCTTTATATGTCTGTGCGTGTGTCAGGGAGGATGACAAAAACTCTGTGGATATCCACGACAACCCTCCAGTTCCTGACAACGTAGTGAAGGAGGAGGGAGACACTGTGAGTGACAGGACCTTGTCAACCCCCCACTGTTAGAGGTGCCATTCCCGGGCAGTTTAAAATAGCCACCAGCTGGGACAGAAACACAGTGCGGCATTGATCGGAAAAACATGAGCCCTGACTTAAGTGTCTCTGTCTTTTATTCCCCCTGTGGGATAAAATGCTGCTGGCTGATGAACTAAATGTGACCATTTAGATACTAGAAAGTGGAATATAAGGCTGAACAACCGAATGAAACTCTTTTCTAACATCATATGATATAAAAAACCTGTACGGGCACGTCTTTAGAATAGTACGCTGCAGTTATAAGCATCAAAAGGTTGATCATGGATTATGTTTTTTATGTCTTGTTGTGTCTCCAGGTCTATTTCATATATGAGGAGGAGGTGGAGGTGGAGGAGAAGGAACCAGAACCAGAAGAGCCCGTTGTCCGTGTCAACGACAAACCCCACAAGTTCAAGGACCACTACTGCAAGAAACCCAAGTTCTGTGATGTCTGTGCTCGCATGATAGTCTGTATGTATCGGAAATTACGTCACATGCACAAACATCAACAACGTGACACTATTCTTTCTCATAAATGTGCTACTTGTACGCATGAGTCTTGGTTTGTGACAGGCCCCATTTGCGGTTCCTTCGCTTATCTTTCAGTGAACAACAAGTTTGCTCTGAGGTGTAAAAACTGCAAGACCAACATCCACCATTCATGTCAGTCCTATGTTGAGTTCCAGAGGTGCTTTGGCAAAATTGTGAGTCCTGTTCCTTCTGCTGTAGTGCTCTGGGAATGGAGTTCTTTAGAAAACAACAATAAATATACAGCGCAGTAGCCACTAGATGTATAAAGAGTCCCATTATTTTACTCTATTTGTTCCCTGTAGCCGCCTGGCTTCAGAAGGGCCTACAGCTCCCCCCTGTACGGCAGTGACCAACCAGATCCAAGTGAGTCCACCGAATGCTGAATGACAATGTGTCACATATATTTTAAGTTTCTTAACCTTTTTATCTATTCATTTAGTGTTTGTGAAAGAGTAAAACCCATGTGTGAAAGTATATGTTTTAATTATCTGTACTATTATTTAATTATCTGTCTAACTATTCTATCCTGAACCAGACAACCCAAACCTTCACGACCCGGTCTTTGACACCCTGCGGGTCGGAGTCATCATGGCAAATAAGGAGCGCAAAAAGAATGAAAATGACAAGAAAAACGTGAGCGAACAATATATTTTTAACCAAGTAAACTTTCACTTATTAATTCACTGACACCAGTAGCAGAAACTGTTCAACATGAATCCAGACATAATGCTATTAAAGCAAATACAATGTCAATAAATACAGTCAAAATATATATTTGTGTATGGTGCTGATGTTTACAATGTTTTTCCTTAAGATGATGGTGATGATGGAGGAAGAGGAAGAGGAGAACCAACAGCCCAAAGAGAATGAAGAAGGAGGAGAAGGTACAAAAGAAATATGATGGTTACTCTGCTAGTTGGGGTCATAAAAGTTACACAATTTGAACATATTTCTGTGTGGAGTTAAATAAAATAATTTCAGCAGATGTGTTATGTTGTGAAAATGCTTTAAAGTGCAGAAAAAAAAACATTAAAAAGTCACAAATTCTACAAGAAAATTACCCACCCAAAAAAGTAAGGAAAACATGAAATGATTTGTTATCCATTTCTAAGTTATTGGATTTAAATCTGTCATTGCAAGTCAAGGACTTTATTGATGACCCTGATGTTCATACAGGGAAGCCTGATGATAAGAAGGAGAAAGGAGGAGACAAAGCAGACGACAAGGTAAGAAAAAGTGTTCAGTTTTACTCTTAAGCAGCTACAGAGGACTAAGGCCCTGATCCTCCAGCTGTAATACTGGATGTGCACATATTTTTGTTATAAATCAGTCGTCATATACAGGAGACTCTGTGCTATTTTGTCAACAGAGTAAGGGTACATTCTCACAGTCCCACTATTACCTGGCTCTCTACCGCTTCAAGGCCATAGAGAAAGACGACCTTGACTTCCAGTACGTTTGAAAGACACAAACACGTCCCCAAATGCAGTAATTACATACAGTATAAGTAATAATTATTGTATTTATTCAGTTAAATGTACCTTAATAAGACACCACTACATCTTTTCATTTTGAATTTTGTAATCATTAAACAAAAAGCAGCAGTAAAAGACATTTATTTTGCATGTGTTTGTATGTTAGCCCTGGTGATCGGATCACAGTACTGGATGACTCCAATGAAGAGTGGTGGAGGGTGAGTCAAACTTTTCGCCTTCATCTGAACATTTAACTTTCCTTCTTTGTTTTAGTTCTTTAAAGTTTCTACTGAGGATGAACTCAAAGTCTGCTCACTCTATTTTCAGGGAAAAATGGGGGAGAAGACGGGCTACTTCCCCACCAACTACCTCATAAAAGTGCGCGCATCGGAAAGAGTTTTCAAGGTGACGCGCTCTTTTGTAGGGAACAGAGAGATGGGACAAATCACACTGAAGAAAGATCAGGTAACTGCACTAATGTGTAGTTTATATTTATTAGTGTGTGCATAACTGAACTACAGCCAACAATTCTCTCATCAGATTTTGCACAAACACTGTACAGTGTTTTTCATGTGTTGTCTTTAGAGCTCACTAATAAAGATGTAACATAGTACAACATCTCGTCTGTGTTTTACTAACAAAATAACTGTGGAACCCCTTTTAAGATCAGCACATACAAATAGTGCATTGATCAATCTGCGGGGGTCTTTGTGAGAGCGTTTCAAGATAATACTGATCCTGACCTGTTGGGTTGTGCTGTGTCAATCTGTGTTTCAGATTGTGGTGAAGAAAGGAGATGAGAAAGGCGGCTACTTGAAGGTCAGCACTGGACGCAAGCTGGGCTACTTCCCCGCTGATCTGCTGGAGGAGATCACTGTGACATAAAAACCATGATATACAATGAAAGGGCCAGGAAAACACTTTAAATATCAGCCCAAACTGGAGATGTCACTGTTTGAGAGATCCTCCTGATTTGTTAACAGTTTTCTATATTTGTTACCCCCAAAAGTATCTAAATGTGCTCTTATTGTGTCCGTCACAGCAGAGGTAGACTTGCTGTATTTGTGCCTTTGACACAAAGTGGAGTATAAGAAAAGAGAGATTGATGATTTGATAGTTTGAAAAACCTTCTCATTAATATGTACATTTGTAAGTTGGTAAGAGACAATCAGGAGCTTTATTGGCTTTGTTGTGACTAGCATAGTAATACAAATGGTCAGTTACTAACTGCTGATTATAGCTAGGACTGAGAAGAGGTAGAGAAAACCTAGAGAGCCTTGTAAAAGGTTGTGAAGCAGTTTATTAATTCATACGAAGGTGACAATTTACAGAGGCTTACTATAAGATTTGACAAATTCATCAGTAAATTTCTAAATCAATTTGGCAATACAGCATTTAAAAGAAGTGGACAATGAGAGCTCCTGTTACATCTTAAAGCAGATTAGTAAAGTTTGGCCACAAAGAAAACTCTGATAAATTAGTTAGCAAATTGGAAACTGATGAGTGTATGAAAAACAAAGTAGTACTAGTATAATGTGTTGTCTAATAAAAATATTTATTGGCTTGTTGGTTACCATTTGCAAGGCTCCTTTATCCTTTATAGTTAGATTAATACTGTAGAAGCTTCCAAGCCGTTTCAACATGTACATAACGTTATATTGACAAAGTGCAGAGAACATTTCCTAGATGTGGCTTGTACATAATTCCACGTGATCCTGAAGAACTGAAGAAAACTGTATGACAAAAACACTGTAAAAGAAACCCTGCAATACTTCTCAAAATGGTTTCAAATGTTTGCACTAATCGCTGCTGATAAAATTTGCTGCATGCTTGGAGTATAAATGTTTCTATTAAACCTGAAGTGCACTTAAAAGCTGCCTGTGAAACTTTATTTAAAAATGTTCCCCCGAAAGGGGAAATTTTATTTTAAGAAAGGAAGATGCAGAGGAACCTTTCCTGGTGGAGTTTCCTGTCAATTTGCTGGAACAAATGGTTTCTTATCAGAAGTGGTCGCACTTTCCTTACATTTTTTTTCAGGTCTGGACCTTTGACTTTCTTTAACTCTTATCTGCAAATTGGCTAAACAACCTGTCAAGCTTTAGTCAAAGGTTGAGAAGGGCCTAACATTACACAGTCGTGCAGTATAGTACCACTTGACACTGCTGCTGCTGAAGTAATCCATAACCTGCTCTGGAATTTGAGCTCACATCATTTCCTTTGTTTAGACTAGCAGCTCAACAGCTCAGTTGTATCAGATCCAGGGAACAGTACAAATAAACACAAAAAATATTTTTTATTGCAACACATCTCCCATAATATACAAATTAAAATATAAGATGCTACATAGTGTTATGAGTAAAAAAACTAAGTAATAAAATACAACAAAGGCTTACAAATTAAAAATACAAAAAAAGTAAGTAAGAAAAGCTTTTTTTCTCTCAGATCCAGTGTCTAATCACAAAGTGCCCAGAAAGGATTAGTGAAAAGTTTGTGTGGAGCATGCAGAAGATTATTTTCACCTCATTCATGGAGACAACAAAATGTGAAACATAAATAACATAAGAAGAATGCTTTAAACACCTACATAAGTTGCGTACATCTCTCCAGAATTTAAAAACGGCTTCCTCTAGTATCAGAACCAGCTCTTTTGCATCCTAAAATAAACTAGACTGTCAACACAACTTTATGCAATCTTAATTCAAGGTTTGAACAACAACATGTCAAACAGGACAGCATCTATATGACAAAGTACAGCATCTTTAAGACACACGAGAGCACCGTTATTCAAATTTCCCCAAATTGTACTTGGTGAAAACCAGCTGTGGCACGTGGACAGGGAGAAGTCTGTAACCAGCACCGACAACATCTCTTTCCGTGTCCAAGAGCCTCTCAGAGGAGACGCTTGTCGGTGGGCAGGCCAAATATTTGATTGCCACTCGAGCCAGTGCGGGACATTGTGCCATCTTTGCTGACCAGTAGGAAATCACTGGGTCTGAGGAGAGTGACTCTGTGCTGCTCTCTGCTAGGTAGGTCTCCACTAAACATGACGCCGTCACTGTCTTTGACAATGATGCTGCGTTATTCGCCGTGAGACTCTGCATTGCACCCCAGAAAAGGCTTGTCGGCTTGCTGCTGGTGTCCTCGGATTCTAGCTTCACCGCTTCACCTGCTGAAAGCACGCTGTCCTGCTCCAACACCTCCTCGACCTCCAGTGACACGGCACCTTTCAACCTGTCAAAATCCAGCTTGCTGAGCAGCGCCATGGGCATGATCTTAAATCTGGGGTCTAAGAGAGTGGCTTTAAAATAGGTGTTGGTGGGCATTTCAAAGACGTGTTGAAAGCGTTCCTCGAGGTGGCTCTGCAGTGAGACAACTAGTTTGCGAGTCTCTAACAGATCGCTCACGTCCTTATTAGCTGTAAGTTCAGTCAGTGCAGCTCTGAGGGCCTGGATGCAGGGGATCACAGAGGAGATAGACGTCTCATCTTGGCACACTGTGCGTGTTGCTTCTTCAAATGGCTCCAGCACTGTCACTATGGCCCCCATCAAAGTCCACTGATGCTCTGAAACAGACCCGTCAAGGTCCATCACTTTGGCCATGGCAACCAGTGCCTCCTTCTGCTCCAGCAGGCGCTGCAGCATGAACAACGCTGTGTTCCACCTGGTTGGCACGTCATGGATTAAGGCAGCCACAGTGAGGCCAAGTTGCTTCTGTATCTCATGCAGCTTTTCCATGGCTTCATTTGACATATGCACAGTGTTGATGATTTGTCTCGCAGTGTTAATTACACTAACCACACCATGGCACTCTTCAATAGCACCTGTTACAATCAAGTGTAAGGAGTGAGCCATGCATCTAACTTGCTCAAAGCCACTGTCCGACATGGCTTTCACCATGTTACATGTGTTGTTAGTGACAAAGAATCCAACAGTAAATCTGTGTGGAACCATAGCTTGCCAGTCCTCAACAAGCTCCTGGAGGTGTTGCAGGATTTCTCCCGCAGTGTGCTCTGTATCGATGACTTTCATATCCAGCAGCGCGCTGACACGTTTGTGTGTCACAGCCGCACACCCTGATGTTTTCTGTACAATCCAATGTCCTGTAAGAGACAGGTAGGAGCTGGTTGAGAACTTCCTGCTCCAAATATCAGCTGTGCAGTGCACAACATTGCCCTCAATGTTCTCAAGGCTGTCTTTCACTTTAGCTTTTACTCTTTGGTGCAGTTGCGGTACAACTTTGTGGCTGAAGTGAATGCCTTTGGGAAGCGTGTAATGAGGTGCCACCACAGTCATAAGTTTACAGAACCCTTTGTTCTCCACAAATGAAAATGGCAAAAGATCAATGCAAATCATCTCACCCACACTTTCAGTGATTTCCTGGTTTATTGAGTTAGCTGGTGGTGAGGGAGGAGGGGAAGGGTTTGGCTGTGATCTCTTGCCACTCTGGATGGTACGGGTGCCTACCACATTGCGATGTTTGTAGTGCATATGATTGTGCATAGCACTGGTGGTTAGATGTCCTAAATCCTTGCCTCTGCTCACCATTCTCTTGCATAAGTTGCACACCACCTTGGTGAAATCATCATCACAGGTGGTAAAATATTTCCAGATAACACTCTTATTCCTCCTTTGCTTTTTCGTTGGTGGTGTGCCAGCCGCTTGTTGTTGATCACAAGCAGCAGTAGCAGCAGCAGCAGCAGCAGCACTGTCACACTCTGATGAGTCTTCAATCTTTACTACATCATCAGCATCCATGACTGCGCTCAACTGAGGACAGATACTAGCAGCTTTCTTCTCACTACAATAATGATCAGCAGCTTACATGATAATAAGATTTTACACGTGGATCTATCTCATCTGGTCGACTTCTTCTTCTCTCCCGGAGTCCACAGGTCTCATTCGCAAACGTGTGATAATTCAGAGTTTATTCATGCTGTGAGGGCTCCTTCTCTCAGGCTGGTAGATTGGACGAACGACTCTGACTCTCAGAGATGTTCATAATAAATCCATGAACGAGAAAAGACAAAGTGTCTTACAGCCTGACTGTGCCAGAGGACGAACGCGCTCCTCTTTTAAATAAGGTTCGACATTTTGTTTTTCTTTCTTCTTCTTTTGCTTTTATTCGCGGTTGGCAAACAGCTTCCGGGCGCATTACCGCCACCCACTGATCTGGAGTGTGGACTAAATATCTACCCTCTAATACTTCTACCAAACAAAGAACTATAATCGAAACAATAAGTACGATAGTCATGATTAAATAAATAAAAAGGCACCAAATGAAAACAAAAATAAATAAATATTGTTTTTCTTTCTTCGGTTTTGCTTCTTCTTTTATAAAATTCTTCTTCTCCTCCTCCTGCTTCTTCACTGACTCAACTTGAACCTCATTCACAGGTCATAGAGTCATACATACATACATACATACATTTTTTACATTTTGAATTAGTTTAAACTTCCTTTAAGCAACATTTTTATGTTGGCATTCAAACAAATGAATTGATTTTTTTTGGTATGTTTTAATAACTTTCTTGGTATGGTGATGTGAACATTTACATGATATTAAATTGATTATTTGTCATTGAAAACACTCACTGGTCTGTGCAGGATATTTCAACACAGTTAAACAAAAGAGGAATCAGCCTTTGTGTCACTGAAACTAAATAAATCAATACTCAAATTTAGAGTTAAAGTCTGCAACAATTCATGACTTGTTTTCCCTTTTTTTACTTCTCATTTTTCTTTTGTTTTTAGCAGGAAAAAACAGCAGAGCAATGTAAAACCATTACCAGCTGTGGGCCTGACTCAGTTTATAAACTGTTTTCCAGCAGGTTTCCAGCTGTCCCACAGTGAGGAAAAAAGCAATACAAATATAAAACAATACAGGCAGATAATAAAAAGTTAACAAGTTAGACAAAGAATATTCTTCATATATATATGAGCGGAAACATACCTATTTTAAGAGTGGATTGTCAATAAAAGAATACAGCATTTAGCAAAACACAAGTAAACAAATGATAAACATCCATGACTGGATTTGCAGTGTAAAACAAATCTTTATTAAAGGTGGTTCTTCTCTGTTCACTGTGAGGTGACGTACTTTGAGTTTGACATCTGGTGGTCAAATGTGCTTAATGCAACTGATTCAGCGTTTGACTACTTCGAGGGCTGTTTACATTTTACTTTCTGTAAATGAGATTCTTTTATTGCTATTTGTATTTTTTGAGATATTTGTTTGAGGTTGAGGTTTTGTTTTTAAAGGCAGTGACGAGGTAGACCAGCTTCAAACGTCTTCATGAATTATTTTAACGGTGTCCGGTAATAATCTGCTGATATCAAACAACAAATACATGATATTTACAACTAATAAATAACTGATCTTCTCCATCTCATGTTGAAAGCGATTGTTACACTTTTTTCCAGTTGCTCTTAATATAATGATTCTCCTGTTCAAGAGAGATTTTATATTAAGCTTTTCTTTGCACATTATTAGGAAGCCCCACATATGTAGGGCATCAAAAAATTAGGTGATACTCTTATTGTTCCTCTCCACGGAAATCTTTAGTAAAAGGCGAAAGATTTATACGATCTGAAGAGAAACAAGAGTGTACTAAAGCATGAACGTGCGAGCAGCCCAACCGGTTCTCCGCCGTAACGTCCTCACTTACGTTACGTTTCATTATATATTAAAGTACCATAGTTAAAATTCAGTGGTATTAACTTTTAAATAGAAAAACCTCCAATAATCACAACAAAACGCTGTCGGTGAGACATAAAGTAAAAAGTAAAAACAGTTTAAGTTGTAACTGCCATTCGCGCGCTATGCATTGTGGGGAATATGGCGATCTTAACCACGCCTCTGTTTTTTGAAAATATCATTTCAACATTTTTTTTTAAAAGTTTTTTTTTCTTTAGCCAAAAAGTTTAGGTGAGTCCTAAATAAAGCGATACTGTGATATGTTTTCACATAAATTGGAAAAATGTTACAGTTCTTCTGTCTACAGACATCTACTCGTGCGCATGCGCACACAAAACAGAGACGATATATTTCTGTCAAGAGACTACTCCGCTTCACTATCGGCTACTTTCAGGTACACTGTAATCTATTTCTAACTGGCTATACACTTTACGACAACCTGTTCTAACAAATGAACATTTTCACAAGAATTTCTAATCGTACCTAGTTCATGTTCCTTTTTTTATCTTAAACAAATCAGCATTTTAACCAAAGAAACGAAGACACGATAACTTTAAAGCACAGCAACAATCTAAGCACAGCCTGCTATCAGACTAGATGAAAATTATATTATATGGTCGAGATTTTAATAAATTGTGTTATGGCTGCGTTTGCTATATGAAGCCAATTCAAATAAATATACACCCTGCCCTGAGCAATGGCAAAAAACTGCCAATAAAAGCCAATATGATCCATAATGATTCTTGTCATGTGACTCCGCTGTAATGATGGTCTATCAGACGTAATTAGGCTTTTCTCCTGGCAGCCTAAAGGTAGCGTAAAGGTACCATCTCATCCCGTATAAATCTACCAACACCACAATTATTATTACCCAAAGCAAATGAATTAAAATAGTAACATATATTTATACTTATATTATAAATGTGAGCAATTTAAAACCTTTGCTTTTGAGAATCATAATCTGAGAACGTTACTTAAGGTTCACAATTTTTCAAACAACAGTCAGGAGCCCAAATGAACATTAAAATAGGTTTTTCTTGCCATAATCATTCCTCCTGTTCATATTAGTCATTAGAAAATCCCTTCAAAATCCACAGTCCTCCTTCTGTGCACAAATGTATTTAACTGTTAATCTGAAGCGAATATGAAGCTTCAGTTGTCCAAATGAGTCAAATCAAGTAGATATCTTTCAACATTACAGTCTTTTTAGTGCCAAAGTAACCCTTTTGGTTACTATACTATACTATACTATACAGCTCAACAGGGAAACAGAAAAACACTGTAAATGTGGCAGATATCCACATGATATGACTAACTCAGACTGCTGAAGCCTCATATAAGCTTCAGATAAACTTTTAAATGCATTTTTGCACAAAGTGACTGTGTGGACACACTGTGGATTTTGGCCTCCATCACTTACATTGAAAGCACATTTGAAGGGGATCTTTTAATAGCCAGTATGAACAGGAGGAATTATTACAGGGTGTCTCAACTGCCTCAACGTTCATTGACCAAAACAAAAATGACTGTTGTAACGGTTACAATATTTTCTGTAAAACAGGTTTGCTTAAATGTCTATTTAATTGTACATTTAAAAACAAGATCTTATCCAAGGGGGTTATTTCAGCAGAAATCTCTTAAAAACAGAGGTACAATTCGAAAACATTCATATTAGGGCTTAAATAATCATAAGTGATTAAATAATAAACTAACCAAGTAGCTTTCTTGAGGTACTTGAACTAAGCTCGACTAGCTGTGTACATTCACAAACTCTTATTATGTTTCACTTTAAAACAACTTGTCTGGTTGGTTAGTACCTGCAGTGATTTGTTGGCTTGAAAATCCACTGATAGGATGAGACGGTGCAGCAGAATCTCACCAGACTTGTCAGTAATTTTATATATTTCCTGGAGAGCCCTTGTCATTTTGTCAGCCTCCCTGTGGCTAAAGTATGCGGGGACAGTGCAGAGGGCTGTCAAACTGTGCCCGCATGAGAGCTCCTTTCCCCGGGTTGATGACTCATAATAAGGGCCGGCCAGGTGGTGAAAATGAGGGAGACTAGTGTGTGTGTGTGTGTGTGTGTGATTCATGGAGACATTTTGTATGAATACAATGGATGTATAAAGAGAACTGTGACAGTTAAACTGATCAGATTTTTTCCCCTATATCTTTACTGAAGTCATTATCATCTTTAGCATGAGCTGTCAGCCATGAGGCCACAGAGAGTGAAGATTAAACCTAAAGAAGAGGCAGCATATTTTTCGTCAAGGTATCTGTTAAAGCTTCTTTAGCACAGGCCTACATTTAATTATTGTTTTAATCTCATCACTTTTTCTGACACATCCTCTGTTCTTTGTTAGGTCGAAGAGTGTTTAGTTGTCACCACTTTCAGAAAGGAGAGTTCCTTATTGAATATTGAGGGGAAGTCATGAGCAAACAGGAAAGTGAAAACAGACTAAGAGTGTATAATGATGCCCGGAAGGTTTTCATGTTTGAATTTCGTTACAATGGAAAAAAAAATATGGTATGTGTTTTGCCTTAATCCTTACTTAATCCACAGCATCTTTTGCAAATTTAATTTCATCCAGAAAAACAAACTCACTATTTTGTACTAATTCAATGTTAATATCAGCAGTAGAAGTAGTAGTAGTAGTAGTAGAAGTGGTGGTGATTTATTTATTCATTCAGCATAGTGTGCTTCTGTCATTATACTTTTACATTTTGTAATCAGAATTTTTTTGCCATTTCAGTATTGACGCAGCCAGAGAGGATGACTCCCACGGGAGACTTGTCAGTGATGATCATGTAAGCCCAAACAGCAGAATGAGGATGATTACTGTGGATGGACAGCCTCATCTCTGTTTATTTGCAATCAAGGACATCAGGCCAGGGGAAGAGATAACCCACAACTATGGAGACTCTTGACTGGCCATGGAGATTAAACAGAGAGCTAACACTTTGCTGTGTGAATCTACTATAATTTCACAGTATTTTCACACACACACAAAAAAAAACAGGTGTGCCGAGTAGAGTAATACTGAATAGTCAGATTTGTTCAGTCACTGAGTGTGTTTACATGGACATGAGTATCTCAGTTATGAGGCTTATCCCAGTTTTGATGATGTTTACATGGGACACAGAAATCTGATTATGCGTATCCCAGTGCAAATGATAAATACTAGTATCCTGGTTACTGATGTATACATGCTAAGTACTAGTATCTCAGTTACTGAATACTGTGTTCTGTGTGCGCCGGCACCTGTAATATGTTTACGAACACATAGCGACAATTCTGAAATTGTTAATCCAACATTCCTGTAATCGTTAGCCTTAAATTAATTTGTCTGTGGCTGTTGAAAATGAGCCCACTCTGTCTTAGAGCAGCCTTAACACTATTTAAACAGCAACACCGTGTCATGGATTTCCACCTTATCACTAGTATTGGGAGGCGAGAGTGACAAGAAATATTCAACATGTCTTCCACTTTACCGGTGTCAGGCTATCACTTTTTTCCTACGTGCAGGACAAGGGGAGCAGTGGGCGAAGATATGCAGCCGTGACTGGTGTGAGAGGGTTGTCATGATGGAGTTCAGTGATTCAGAGTGGAGAGAAAATTTCCACGTGAGTAGGGTTTCCTTTGACCGGCTGTGTAACACAGTCGAACTGTTCAGTTGAACCGAGCTCCAAGAGTGAGACGCTTTCACTGCCGCTTGTATTTCTACATGTAGTTGGCAGCATTCAGATATGATGTTTACATTCACACAACACAAAAACGGGATACTTCAAAAACCTGATCATAACTGTAATACTCATGTCCATGTAAACACACTCATTGTTTTGCACTGTGAGGTGTCACATGAAAATATAGAAAATATTTGCTAGCAGAAAAGCAATGTTGTTCTTTTACATGCTTTTGTTAAGGTGTCTCCTTGTTACTAAACAATAATATAAATATTGTACTTCAATAGTTTTCTCCTGTATAGATAATTGTGTTGTTAGCTCACATATGAACAGGTCTTGTT
Source organism: Scomberomorus guttatus (assembly GCA_038419695.1). Classification (NCBI taxonomy): domain Eukaryota; kingdom Metazoa; phylum Chordata; class Actinopteri; order Scombriformes; family Scombridae; genus Scomberomorus; species Scomberomorus guttatus. The sequence goes on along the minus strand of CM076449.1, from coordinate 13,833,899 downwards.
GTGTCTTACTGGTTATTTAATTTTTTTCACTTTTTCTACACAAGATTTCAACTGAGGCAGACCATGTGGCCGTGGCATCTGACTGCATCAAAGATGTTAAACAGCTGACTTAATTTCCATTGAATGTTGATATTGACTTCAGATTTTTTTCAGTAGCAAAACAGTTTTGACTGGATGTCGATATTGGAGGGTACAGATATTCTGAGGACCGTGTATTTGGACACTATCCCTCCATAGTAAGATTATTGAGAAATGGATTTTCAGGGCTAAATGTTATAGATACACCGTCCTCAATATCGTCTATCATTTCCTCAGTATATAATTGTATTGTTAGCTCTCAAGATATCAGTAAGTACAGACTTTTGTGCAAAATAAATGTCACCGTGCTGTACTGACTATTGATTTCTGTGAAAGGCTGAACAATTTTTTTTTCATGTTTACAGACAGTATATCAAGGCCCTATCATTCTCCTGTATAGATAATTGTGTTGTTAACTCACTACATTTCAACAGGTACAGTCTTGTTGTGCCTGTTGTGTTGTACTACTTATTTAATTTTTTTCCCTCTTTTTCTACACAACATGCTGTAAGACCGTCAAATTTTCATTTGGTGATCCAAGCTGTCAAGAAGGTGTCTGGGTTTGATGAAGAAAAGCGCTGCTACAAAATTCACTATATGTGACATCATACACTGCAAAGCTCTAATGGCAGACCGTGAGCTAAAAAAGTCAACCCAGACTTTCAAAACACTGTATACCTCAAAGTGGTCTGAACTTGTCTGTCACACAGCTTTCACCACCTTGAATGAGGAGCACTTTAACAAACCATCTACCCTGCCTTTCACAGAAGACGTGTAACGTCTCCACCAACCTCTTTTAAATACTGCCTGTTTAGCATCTGAGAACCTGGGAAAGATGCCATCAACACAAGTCAATGGTGAACTTTGCAGAGCAACTTTGGCAAAAATAATACTGTTCAACCGATGACGTGGAGAAGTTGCAAAAATGCAACTAAAGGGCTTTCTTGAGAGGGACACGGCTGACCTCCATAAAGATGTTGCCGTTGGCCTGACAAAGTTTGAACAAAAACTTTGTTAACATTTCAGCTGTGTGGAAATTAGGGGTAAAAGACGACGAAAAAGTTGCTGTGTTGCTATCACCAGACATGGTTGATTCATTGACACACCTCATAAGCAAAAGAAAAGAATGTGCAGTTCCAGAGGAGAACAAATTTTTGTTCACAAGACCCCACTGTTTGACTCCTGACAGAGGACAGGACTGTTTAAGGATTTATGAAAATGAATGTGGTGCTCAGAATCCAGAACACCTCAGGTCAAAGCAATTACACAAACATGTTGCAACCTTGTCCCAGGTCCTGAACCTCAAAAACCACGAGTTGGACCAAGTTGCTGACTTCCTTGGCCATGACATTTGTGCCCACAGAGAATATTACAGGCTTCCAGAGGCTACAACCCAGCTGGCCAAAATATCAAAACTACTTCTTGCTATGTAGAAAGGGTCCCTTAAAAATCTTCAAGGCAAAACACTTGAAGAGATTGAGATTGAAGGTATATGTATTGCTGTTAAAAGTTTAGGTTAGATTGTCATTTCATGCATTTTATAGGTTAGTGTCAAGATCAGGATTACAAGCATTGCTTAAGGATTTTTAGCAAAACATAATTTGCTTCCCTTTATTTGCCCCCGTGCTCCACAAATTTGTAATAAAACAATTCATATGTGATTAAAGGAGCACATTCCAGATTTTATTTAAGGGTATACATTTTGGATTCACCATGTAGAAATTACAGCACTTACAGTGTCAGTGTTCAAGCATTATAAGATTGCATTAGTAATGACCTTAAGACATTGATAGTGCAGCATGAAATAGTTAATATTTATTAATTTTGTCACTCCTGTTATTAGTATTTTTAGCGGTGACTTGGATGTTGCCTTGTGTGTTGGGAAGCATGCAGCCAGTAATAGCAGCACAAATTCATAGTGACACCATGTTCTTTTATTTAGCAAGACAAGTCATTCATAATTCAAGAAAAGTTTCTCATACCAGAGGGGTTGCTAATTAGTGAATAGTGAACAGGGAACAGTGATGGTGATTGGACAACTGAGCAAGTCACGGCATATTATACTGCTAATCAAGCCAGTGGTTGATTGAAAGGCAGTTTGAAGGCGAGAGAATGGTTTTCGCTGCTTTTACTGTGTATTGATAACTTGAACAGGCAGTTTTAATGGCCTCCTGTTTTGCTGCTGAAAAGTCCTTGCTAAATATAAAGAGTTCTATACCCATATGGAGATTTTGTTTTGTTTATCAAAAATTTGAATAAGCACTAACCTGCATATAGTACATGACCTACATTGAGCTATGCTATACATTATGGAGAGAGCCTGGCAACCTGTTGAGGAACATCCAGGGGCCTCGGATGGTATGACCCTCTATCCCAGTCTACCAGTGGCTCATTGTTGGCCAAGCTATGCTACTAAATGTTGTGTTTTTTCACAGATTACTCAGCCCTAGAAGGGACTTCTAGAGGTATGATTATGAATGTCATTATTAAATCAATTCTATGCTAGTCAATAGCAACACCAGTGTTTAAAACTAAAATCAGTGTCCAGAGTAGTAATACTGCTTCAAATGTAAGCCCTGATACTGAATTAAAGAAGATCTGCTGGTGCTTGTCCCCAAACTAAGCCAATCAGGCTGTGTTTTCTCATCTTATCTTACTCATCTAACTTCTATTTGGTCAAATAATTGTCCTTAACACACTCATTCAACATGAAATTGCCATCGCTTTTCTGATCTCCCTTTCTGAATAACTTATAACCACTTGCTGTCGAATTCTCTGAAGCCATTGAAAATTCATTTAAATTTCTTTGGAGTTGTAGATTTATGAGCTGTAAGTGGCATAACAGTTAAATATTAACACCAGAGTTTTGGTTGACACTGACATTGTTTTTGTTTACTTTTGTTTTTGCATGGCATAACAAGGGCAAACAGCCCAGGAGGAAAACAGAACTGCATGAACGCCTCGGTAAATCACACAAACACACAAACAGAACGCTGTACCACTGAATCACTTCTGTACATGTCTGTGAAAAGTAAGAAGGAGGAAGAGGGTAACGTTGTACTTTTGCTTTGTCTCTCTGTCACCCACATTGATAATTGACAGATAAATACTATATAAATATTAATATTTTATGAAATTGCTAGAAGATGTATGAAGTTTTGATGTCTAAAACTAGCGACAATGCCTCAGTGTCAGCAGTGCAAGACTGCTGAGCATCCTGCTAAAGCCAATCGCACAGTTCAAAACATAAGAGACTTCAAAAAAATAAATCATGGCATATCCCCAAGGAAGAAAAGTGGGAACTGAACAGCCACCATTCTTGTTTTCATTGGTGAAGTTTTTTGTTGCAGGATGATTTTAAGATTTGAGTGAATGTTTTAATATTATTCAAGATGTCCTTATAGTTCGAGCTAAAAGTTTATATCTGAGATACACAAAACACAATTAAACTTGAGTCCTTGTTCACTGACATGTCCTCATATATTAGGTGTGTCCTTAGCACCTAATTATTTACTGTCCTTATTTGGCATATTCTCGGATTGTTACATTTTCAATTGTTTTTTGTGTAATCAATTTTTAAAGGTGAGATTTGTGTAGTATTGCTCAAAATAGATTTTTTTGATGTTCACCACATCTTTGTGGAGCAAGTAGAAAGGGGTGTCCCTCTAATACAGCAGAAAACTGGTTTGGAGAGCAACGTCCTTTTAATACACTCCCCTGCAAAGATGTAGGGAGAGAGAGAGAGAGAGAGGGAGGGAGAGGAAAGGAGGGAGGGAGAGGGAGGGAGAAGGAGGACTTAGTCATATATTCACTCCAGATCTTGGGGATTTTTAAGTCTCTCACCGCAGAATGTCTTCTCTACTTTTGAAGTGAGTGTAGGCTTTAACTCAGTAAATCATCACTTATTCCGTCGGACAGATTGCCTCTTAGACTCTCCGACTCTCTGGATGGATAATCGTAGCTGCTGTTGCTGCAAAATGAGGGCGCTGTGTTTGAACTTTGCCATCACCTGTCTGTGGCTTCTCCCTTCAGCGGTGAGTAAGATCAGCAAACAGCCACTCTTTGCTCCGCTCCTGAGGGTGTTTTGCTCATTACTAACACAAAGTGTTGTTATAGCTGTTGCCCTGCAAAGAATTTACTTCATATGTGCTGCTAGTACAGTGAAATAAATACATTATGAGTTAATTCATCTCAGATTGCTTGCTGTCCTGGTTTTGCCACTGTTCATCATAATGCTGCATTGTTGCAGAATCAGTGGTCTTTTTTTGTTCTTGTGTCAACTGGGTTTTTCTTTTGTTCTTCTTCTTTTCTTAGTGGAAGGATTGTATCAATCAGTATCAACAATTTATCAAATATTTGTAACTGTTCTGTTACAAAAATGAGATTTCTGTAAAATGAACAAATGTTTTGTATGCTCTTAGACATTATTCACAGCTCATAATAAGACTAGCTTTATGGTGGTTTTAAAGGGTAATAGGTAAATTGATGATGTATTAATGGTTACAGAGTGAATTCTCCAAATTTAAGATGTAGGTGAGGAGTCAAGTGAAATGACATGAGCTCAGGTTTGACTCCAGTGATTTTATTGACTGGAGACTTGAGATAAAGTATGACGACTTGGTTTCTACTGATTTGAGATTCCACTTGGACTTTAATATTGTTATTCTATTGAAAAGTTTGAGATATGCTGTTTTATGTAAGGAATTTAATTAGTACTGGTATCATATTCTGATATTATTTGGTTTTCTACATTCAAACTTACCTGAAGACTTGTATGTCACGATTTGAGAAAGTCTTGACCAAAGTTGACTCTTCTATTATATGGTAAAGCTCAGCCAAAAGGGATATCATATATACCATCCTCACATTTTTAATTTGTTCCACTCTTGTGGTCTGTAATTCTCTTTCAGGCATAATTGTGATTTAATCTTCTTTCCTAACGTTGCCTGCTGCATTAGCAGCCTGCTGCAACATCTCTAACTTGAACATTGAAGTTGTCAGGTGAAAACCTCAAAGCCAAACTAATTTTCTGTTTTATATCTTGAACTAAATGACTGCACAGCCCGTATCTGTTTGAAAAAGTTTTATGACCCAAGGGCATAAGAAATACCGCCACTTCGTTTTTTTGTTAAGTAGTGAAAAACTGACACATTTGAGGATCTTTTTAGCCAATGGCAAGAATGTTCTCTCTGTCCTTAAAATGCATAGTGCTCTCAGATTTGTCAGGTTTCTCTTTTTGTCAGGTTTTCTGCAGGTGCTTTTGCACAGGTGTTGTGCTTGCATCCACTCCACCACTGTTGCTCAGTTGCAATCACTGTGCTGGCATCTTGACACAGAGCCAATGACACGGCTGTCACACAGTGGGCTCCAATTAGGGTAGGTGAGAACAGCACATAGCTGGAGATTTAGGCGTGTAACAATAGGCACAGCTGGAGCTCACTTGGTTACAGGAGAAGGCAGAGATTGGCACACAGGGCTGAGGTGGTTAGGGGTGATGTGAATCCCACTTGTCGGTGAGAAATAATGATATCCTGGGAGCTGTTTATTCAGAAATCTGGAGGAGAATAACCCTAAACCCGCATCTGCCGTCGACACATTATGATGAAAATAGAATTCAAGTCCTAAACAACAAGTGCGCAGAACTTTTTGCACAACTCCTGTCTCGATTGTCTAGAGGCATAAAAAAGTTTGACCTGACTCCCACACTGCATCCACACTTACGCTTAAAAACTGAAGTGTTTTTAACGAGAGAAAATAAAGTCTGACACCTGGATTCACCCGATCAGTAAAGTGGCCCAATTAGTTTGCACCCATAACCCATTGTGTTTTGTTAACATTGGTGTTTTATGTTATATTCAAACATATCGCAGCCCTGCATGTCCGCTGTGCAGTGAATCCCAGAAATATCAGTCACATAAACATCCTCACTAATGACTGGATTTATTGGGATTTGTGTATTCTAATAGACACAACAGCAGGTGGCTGCCTGGTTTATAATAAGCTGCTTCATCAATCTGAACATGCGCTTCATTTTCACCGTCTCACTTCTTTTTATATTTTTTACGCAGTGCTATTTTTTAACTAAGAGGGGCAGTCAAGTGGTATGAGCCATCTTTCTGTATGTTAGGGATGTATTCTGCTCTGTTTGAGCTACAAAGAACCGACTATCGCTGACACCATTGTCACAAAAACATCTGCTACTTGCACTAATCAAAATATCTTATTATAATTAAACAGTTTAAGCATTTAGTACTTTCTATAAACCTATTAGGAGTGTGTTTCTCTACATTTCAGTTGGGCATTGGGCACTATCTCATCTTGTATGATTTTACAGAAAGACAGAGGAAAGTGAGCTTATATATATATTAGTATGTTTGAGATGCCTGAATGTGAAGGACAGTAATAGGAAGGAGCAGAATTTGACGATACAGTTAGTGAATAAAACATGAACCGCTCTTCATTTGAAATAATAACCTGACAAGGTGAATCCAGATGAAAAGCACAGTCCCTCACTAATTTCAAGTATGTAATCCAAATCAATTCAAGAATGGAAACTGGGGTATTTAAGGGGGTGAAGGGGAGGAGAAAGGTTAAAGAGGGATTTTCTGGGCTTTTTGAGACAACTGAGACATATTTGGCACAGAAGGAGCTCAATATAAAAAGGATGCTGCTAACAGTTTGCAGATTTTTACCCAGTTCATACATTATGTACTGTATATTATTTTATTCCCTGCAGTATCAACATAGATTGAGTCCATCATCAAGGTCGCATTGAAAAGCCTACAGAAAAAAAAAAGACAGAGTTTTAAAAGGGAGCGAGAGAGAGTGCATGAGGGAGGACAGCCAAATTAAAAACGTGTTAATAGAAATATGAATGTGACTACAGTATGTCTGTGTGTGTGTGCATGCTCCTCATTACTGTAGTCCTTGCCTGAAGGAGATGACCTATTGATCACAGTCAATTTCAAGTCGTTCTCATACCGAGGATCCGACACATCAAAGCATAATTATTTGAATCGATTATCGGCTACCTTGTAACGTCGCTACAGTCAAACTGTCCTTCATTTGCTTTTGTCCTGGTGGTCCAGGGGCCTTCATTTCTCTTTCTTGTCACTTTCTGTACATCCTACACACACAAAATCCTGTCATACTGTATTTACTGTATTTGTTGACTGATGAGTTGTTTACAAGTGTTTCTGTGTGGAGTGGAGGGGTAGTAAAACAAAAAGGGACTTTTGTACCTGAAAGCCTGTAACTTTGGAAGATACCTGCATGATTTGTCTAACTCAGACTGGCTTCAGCTAAAGTTTAGAGTGTGTTTTTGCACAGAAGGAATGCTGTAGACTGGAGATCTTGAAATGTCCAGTATGAACAGGGGGGATGATTACAGTGAGCAAAACCTATCAAATGTTCCTAATAGAAAACCTTTAAACTGTAGATCAATTTCTTATGTGATGCTGATAACCAACTTCTGTGCCCTCTGTTGAAATGAAATGGAACAACAACAAAAAGACACATTTTTATCAAAAGATGCAGATCTAATAGATCTCCAAAAAAATGGACTTATTAGCCAAAGCATTTGGTACACACAGGTATTCTGTGCTTTTAAGAGTTGGTTCAACCAAATAACAAAAAACATATTTTATCTTTCTTCTCCTAGTATCTGACCATGCAAAGAGTTGGATTTTGAGATATCTGTCCCCAATACAATAGAGGTGAATTGAATTTCTTTCCAGAGATAGTGTCCCTGTTACCCTGGATAATCCACAGAACTCATTGACAGAAGTTTTCATGTGGACTATTTCTTTGGTCAAAAGCTGTTCCAATGAAAACTGACATCTGTGGATTATCAAGTGTGACGGGGACAATGTTTCTGGAAATAAAAGTTTATATAAAATTTTTTAATTGCCATTTTTCAATGCTGTGAGCAACACAAACTCAATTTCATTCACCTCCACTGTATGAATCTCAGAGACTGATATCTCAAAACCTGGACAAATGAAACCAAAACTATCTTCATGGCAGGTTACTGTGAGGGGCAAGTGAGAAAACACGGTTTTTGTGTGTGTGATTTGGGTAAACTGACCCTTTAAATGGGAAGAAAAGAGTTTAAAAATATTAATCTGTCCTCCATTTATATTTTGTTCTCCACAGGTCCAAGAAACATCCAAACCCTTTGACTTTCAGATCCCACAATGGCGGGAGGAGGAAGGAGGAAGAGGAGATGCTGTGGGGGCTGCGTTGAAGGTTAAACATATCTCCAAGTATTTACAGATCATCTCCACCAAACAGAAAACACCTGCTTACGGCTCGCTTGGCCCTTACGGTTGGCCTCAGAACTTCTCCCAAGCCCTGGATCAGTATCTGTACCGCCCTCCTCCCAAATCCAAACCTTCCGCAAAAACATCCCCAAAGGCCAAGAAGATCCTGGGCTGGGGCGATTTCTATTTCAACGTGAAAACAATGAAGTTCAGCCTCCTGGTGACGGGCAAAATTGTCGACCACATCAACGGAACGTTCAGCGTCTACTTCCGACACAACTCGTCCCGTCTGGGGAACATATCCGTCAGCATCGTCCCCCCTTCCAAAGCGGTCGGATGGGAGGTTCTGGATCCCGAGGCTCAGAGCGCTCACAGCAAAAACTCAGTCCTGATTCCGGATCTGACGTCCCATTTCCAGAGCCCCCCTCAGTCCACCAGCTCTACTCTACCAGACCAGCAGAAGCAGCAGGACATGATGATGGTGACCGAACTCAACTGCCGGGTCGAGTACCAGAGAACCAACCGGTCCAAGAAGACCAAGCCCTGCATGTACGACCCGGGTCAGACCTGCTACTCAGAAAACACCCAGTCCCAGGCAGCCTGGATCTGTGCCAAACCCTTTAAGGTTATATGCATCTTCATCGCCTTCACCGGCACCGACTACAGGCTGGTGCAGAAAGTTTGTCCGGACCACAACTTTCAGACAGAGCAGAACCAGCAGCACTTTGGATGACGATGACGATTCTGAGATGCTGCAACTGAAATATGAAACACTGACTTGTCATACATCCTTCAAAATCATGTGTTCAGTTTTCAAAATGGATCTGAGATTGACTTGTAACTGTTTTTATACGCAGTTAAAAACACATTTTCATGTCAGTGAGTGCAGTTTGGGCCAAAACTTGTGTTAATGTGTTAATAGCAGCATTCGTTTATGATGAGTTTCAAAACGTGAGCTTTGTGTTGTCTGAAACTACACTCATCCACTGAAACTGTGTGTGTAGTGTCTAATTAATTTTGCTTTCTGAATATGCATTAATAGAAGTGAAGACCTTTAATTCAGAATTAGATATTTACTATTTGAAAAGTGTGATTTCTTAGCTCATTAATAAAACAAAATAGACATATCTTTATGGACAGAATCATCTGTAGTTTTTGAATCACAAAGCGATTTTTGTCTATGAAATTGATGAATATCTTGTTGATATATGATTTATTAGATATTTTTTCAAAGAGCCTATATGAAGTGAGATGAAATAGATGATTTACTGTAGCAGTCACTATTATCAGTGACACACAGAGTACGCATGTCCTTGGCTCCCTTCCAGTACTGATTTTACTTTCAACCTTTGCACCGTGAAAAGTTTTCTATTTTCCCAGCCGTCAGCTGTCACAGACATGCTTTCATTGTCATTACGGCAAACATTACGGGTGAGTACATTTCTTCGATCATGTATTCATTTTAGAGCTTTTTGAAGCTCCCTCCACTACTAAAATCACTTATTACTGCAAACTAGGTCAGTTTGTCACCCCAGGTCATCTCAACCCTGATAGAAATGTCTTGTTTGAAGATGTGCACGGTGTTTTGTTGTATTTTCCATTTTTCAGACCAGTTGCATAGGTGCCAGTGTTTGTCTGATAACTGTGATTATCTCAGGTAGTCAAAAGAGAAGAGAAAAGAGTTCTACTGTTTGTCCCAGAACGTTTTTTGTTGTGGAAGGAGAGTTGACTGTACAGTCTGCGCTTTATGCAAGACTTAATATACTCAAGGCTTAGAAAACATAATGAACACAAAAAGATGAAAGGAGACTTGCTTTACCATATGTTTATGCTTTAACAGTAATCTGTCTATTTGGCCCAAGTAACACACAGTTATGCAACTATCATGCAGCTACAAGCTGGCTTCAACAAACAAGACCCTGATAACTAAGTCACTGCGTGTCTGCCCAGCCCACATTACACGTTTCATGTCCAAGGCTTTCCATAACTGCTCCATTGAATAACACGTTTGGTTTTTCACTGCCTTTCATTTAATGGATTGTTTAGAACATCAAAAGACACATTATTCCAACTCCCTTGTTTCCAAACCCCCGGTGCAAAGTATTATAATTTCGAGTGATGAAAGTGTTTTTGCACAGGCTCACTCTTCACAACGTTTTCAAAAGACAACAAAGGAGCAATCTTGGACAACAACACAAAAAAAGAGCCCCTCAGAAACTTTTTTACTCTGAACAGACAGTTTATTGCACAATGGAGAGTTGCATCAGATCCCGTGACTTGGTATTTCTCTCCTCATTAAAGGGGACCTATTACGCTTTTCCTTATTTTCAGTCATATAATGTTATAATGCCGGATGTTCACGTTAAAAGTGGCCAAAATGTCAAATAATATAGTAAACGTATGTAGAAGCGAATCCCTGTGAGCAAAAAGCACCAGCTTCAGACTGCTCTGAACGCTCGGTTTCCAAAGGTTTTTTCTACTTTCAGCCCGAGCTGACATTGGCTTGTGACAGATTTCTTTACATGGTCATCTGCTAACATTAGGGCATTTTTCCATTGTTTTGGGGGTAGTCACACCGAGCCATGACTCAAGTCAAGCTAGCATGCTGTGAGTGTTTTTCCGTCACACAGTACTGCTAAGTAAAATAAGTTTTTTCCCTGTGGAGGTGTGCTGGTCGTCTGCAGCTCTGCATCAAACAGCATCATCATCACTGTGGCTGTATGTGTACTATTCCTCCCTGCATGATTTCTAACTGATCTGTTGAACAAAGAGCTCCAAATATGCCCATATGTTGTTGTTGACATCAGTGGTAACTTAACACGACTCTGATACGTGACGCTCCTCGGCAGCTTCTGGAAAGCTGACCAATCAGAACAGAGTGGGCTCATCGCGAGGGGGGCCTTAAAGAGACAGGAGCTAAGACTGCCTGTTAGAGACAGAAGCTGAACTGAGGGGCTGCATAAAGGGCCAGTAGGAGTTTTTTTGAATCACTTTTCTCATGAATCATGCAAAGCTACTCTAGTGGAGTCCCAGAATAAAAATACAGAGCTGGAAATAAGCACAATAGGCCTGCTTTAAGGTTTTAACAGCATATAAAATACAGCACCATCTCTCCAGAGTTATCCCAATCAGTACTTACACATTATTTACAGTTTTACAACCAGTACTTGAGAAGTGGAGATTAAGTTTGACTGAAATGATTCTTCTTCATCCACAACTCCATGCAGCCCCTATTCTTCAGGGTTTCAGGATGTTTGGGCCGAGAGGGGCAGGTCACAGCGGAGTCGTGCAGGCGAGGCCTCAGCAGCGGCAGCGGGTGGACGGGACAGGAGAGCTTGGCCCAGGATGACCCAGAGATGTGGAGCCTCCTGCAGCAGGAGAAGGACAGGCAGTGTCGGGGACTGGAGCTCATCGCATCAGAGGTAAGCCCAAAATGTTAAGAGGAGAGATACAGAACTATCCTGTTTTGTGTTTTATTATCGGTTTGATCCATTTTCACTTACAATTTTGCTTTACTGTTTATTATATTTATTATTCACTATCAATAACATTACTTAGCAAGCTTTGTGAAAAGCCTCTTCTGTGTATTATCTTGTGGGTAAAAACAACATTCAGGCCCAGGCTGATATGAACTGTGATGACCCATAACTACCCGTCTGGTGACAAGGATCCAAAGTGACTTGAATGTTTGTTCAGTATCTTGCATCACACAGAGTTTGTGAAATTTGTTCTAGAAAAACAGGTGTGTTTTGACACATAATCTCTAAGAAGGACTGATATACACCATTCAGTTTTTTGGTAAATGATGTTGTGCCAGAATCTTATTTCAACCAAAAAACAGACAGCAGGTTGATCATATCACTTTACCAATATATTACATTTGATTAATTGTCAGCCATGGTGGAAATTTGTCTAGGTTGCTCCTGTGTGCAAAATTCATGGAAAACTTTCACACAATTGTGCAATTTTTTTCAATAATCACAGTACTGTATGTGCAAATTATTAAAATAGTGAACTTGCAAGGTTGAGTTCATTAACTGCATGGAGTTTGGTGTAAAGGATGTTAAGTTCAAATTCTGGCTTTGTGCCTTGTGCAGGATACCAGCTGTTCATACTGTGAATATAGCGCATGAGAAGATGTTGCTAATTACCCTTTGTGCTTTACTGTGGACATAAGTGTTTAATATGCAGTATGTGAGGCAGATAGCAAGAAAAACAACTTAAAGTGCAGAGCAGCCTCCTTCAGCAGTGTAACCACAAGTCACTGGAGTTGATGTTTCTAGAATTGAACTGTTCTTCAGAGAGTTCACAGAGATTTCCTTCGTATTTTTCCTCTTGCAAGTCGCTGATTTCATCTGAGTGGAAGCGGTGGGAAAAGAAAGGAGCTTTCATTCTTTTATTCTCCAGCAATTATAAATCCACAGCACTATCAATCACAATGACATCTGAAAAATTTTCATCTTCTTGGGCGTGTGCTGTCAGTCAGTTGCTGCTGCAGGCTGGTTCCCAATGGAGAGCCCCGTGTTTTTTTCTTCAGGAACACAGTCAAATGATCCCATTAGGTTCTCTCACTGATTTCCGCCATTGATCTTCAGATTTCTAGTTGAGACAGAGGAGGAGGGGCGGTCGTATATATGTGTGTTTGTTGAGATAGTGTTGTGAAATGTCATAGAGAGAGTTTTGTGTCACATGGGGGACTAGTTTTTAAATCCCACTGGAATGATTGAGGGATCCCTGAACAGTGACAGGTTTAGTATAATAACAAGGCAGAGGGGGCGGCTGAGAGAGAGAGAAGATGAGCAGAAGTGAGAGTGGGAGAGAAAAAAGACTCAGACAGGGAGAAAAATTCATTTACATTCATTTCCTTTTCTGCAGTTCCATCTCTTCCTCTGACTCTCAAGTGTCTTTGGGAGATTTGACACTGTGCTGAACCCCACAGGGTTTCAGTGTTAGCGTGAATCCTCAATATTCAACCCCTAATTTGATTGTAGTACCTCTAATACTTTAATATTTTTAGATAAGCTAATTTAATTCATTTTGGCAGCTTCCAGAAAAGGCTGTGTAGAGCCTTTTGTAAGATTTATGCAACCATTTTAAATATATATAATATTCTATTGTTTTTATAATTGGTATTTGCAAGACAGATGTCTATAGTTGAACTAAATTGCATACTGTATACCTCTGTATAACTCAAGTTTAGACTGTGTTTGCACTGTTTAAATGGGCCTTGCTGAAAAAGAGAAGGGGTGGTATTCAGTCACCCTTCTCCAGGTAAATAAAGGTTATATTTGGATGGTGACAGTGTTCTGAATACATAAGAATAATAAAAAATGTAGTGTGTGTGTGTGGTTCTGGATCTTGACACTGTGGTTGCTTGTCCTGTCAGAACTTCTGCAGTCGTGCAGCACTTGAGGCCCAGGGCTCCTGTCTGAACAACAAATATTCTGAAGGATACCCGGGACAAAGGTAACTACGCCAATAAATGTACTTTCCAAAATATTTTGTTACAATTATTACAAAACTTTACATTACAAGTTTTTTAGAAACCCAAGCATACAATTGTGAAATTTCATCTTGAAAATGTTAGAGATCAGAGTGTTTAACCTGACCTGATACATTACAATACAATGCTATATGTTACAGTACAATATGATACGATACAGTACAACACAACACTATACGATGATACGTTACAGTACGATACAATACGTTACAGTACAATACGATACAATGAGGAAATGAATGAATAGCACTTGCTTGACCATCAATGTTAAGGTGCCCTTTAGCAAGGCTCTTACTTAAGGCACTGTCAGCTTCCATGTGTGAATCTGAAGTTGGATATATATATTTACAACACATCTGGAAATATTTTTACAATTTTTTATTTTTCTGAATTGTTCCTATCAAATTTTAATCGCTGTCTTTCTAAAAAGATACTACGGAGGTGCAGAGATCGTGGATCAGATTGAGTTGCTGTGTCAGAAGCGGGCGCTCAGCGCCTTCGGTCTGGACCCAGATCTGTGGGGCATCAATGTCCAGCCGTACTCTGGATCCCCCGCTAACTTTGCAGCCTACACCTCTGTACTGAAGCCTCATGACCGCATCATGGGCCTCGATCTGCCTGACGGAGGACAGTGAGTGCATGTTTTATGTCTGTTTAAGCATGAGATGCACAAATACATAGCTTTTTCATCTATATAGCAAGTGATAATGTAACAGCTCAAATAAAAACATGTTATGTTACTAAGACAATAATAAATAAATCCATGCAAGAAAAAAAACACATACATTTAAATTTTTTACAAAAGTGTGATATTTCAGTCTGGTTAATAAAAAAAAAGTCTCCCTTTTTCTATAATTAACAGTCAACAGGTACTTTATGATTGGCCAAACTCTGACTAATGATATAATGATTAATTCTTGCAAGATATTACATAAAAACTTAATAAATAATATTTGCTTGACAATAATAATAATAATAATAACAACAACATGATGATGATGATGTAATGCCATCACTGGGAATTCACAACAATCAATAATTACATAATCTATTTTTCCTAAATCTATTCCATGTCAGTCATTATCTGACAGTTATTATTTTATGGGTTGCTACAGTTTTTTTAAATATGTCATGAAATAGTTTGGATTTGTCCTCTGTGGTTTTGACATTTTCCCTCATGAAAGTGGATGTTGTTATGGGACTTAATGTCAAAAGGAATTAATATAAATGACAAAATGTTAGTCACACAGTCTGGAGTTGTCATATTACACCACCCTCTTTCAAATGATGAATTATTTTTAAACACTTGAACTACAACCACAGAACTGTGGGAAATGTAAATATTTTTCCCCAAACTAAAACCCAAATATCCATTTCTGAGTCATATTGCTGCTGCATGTGCTAGTTAGCTTTAAGTTGAATGCAGACGTGCAACTTTTGTATCATATGAAACTTATATTATGGCTGGCTGGGAGCTGGCAGGGTTACCCCAAAATCTACACTACTATTCAACATTTTATTGGAATTTGTGATGTAGGCCAACAAGTGGAAGATTAGTCATCAAAATCTTAACACCTTACAGAAAGAGAGAAGGGTTGGATTTATTTCTACATTAATGTATACAAATATGCATTTTAGACAAATATTTGGCATAAAATAAGAGATGGCGAAACAATACACCCAAAAGGCACAACGTAACAACATGAGACAGCAGTTTTCTTCTGATAGGACCAACAATATAGGAATACCTAGTCTTTATTAATTCATCGAACAAGCCACTAAAGAGGAGCTGTAGATGAGAGGAAAGCGGCAGGGTGAAGGCAAGGCATTTTATTCCTTTATTTGATAGCGACAGTTGAGAGATGAAAGGGAACGAGGGGAAAGAGAGAGATGGGGAACGACATGCAGCAAAGGTCCTGCTGAGACTCTGCGATGCACACTCTCCTGTCTCTACTTATTTCTATCCCACCACATTTCAGCCTTACCCACGGCTACATGACAGATGCCAAGAGAATCTCAGCCACCTCCATCTACTTTGAATCCATGCCTTACAAACTGGACGTGAGTAACCTTGGTGACTTTTCGTAAATAGAAATAAAGGTTCAAACCAGATATGTCAATTCATCAATCAAAGTCCAACCGTTTTCTTCTGTGAAGCTGAAAAGGTATCAGACTGTAAAAACAAAATGACCTTGAAGTACAATTGTCACTTTCAATTGTGGGTGAATCATCTCTCCGTCCTCATCCTCCTGCATTATTTTAGCCCAAAACAGGTCTGATAGATTATGACCAGCTGGAGAAGACGGCCCGCCTCTTCAGACCCAGACTGATCATAGCGGGAACCAGTGCCTACGCCCGGCTCATCGACTACTCTCGCATGAAGAAGGTGCCTCTTATGACAGGAATTATGTTCACCGTGTTGTATTTTAAAATAGTAGTGGTACTTTAGAACACACTTTTAACACTTTAACACATGGGAGATGATTTTATCACTTATTGAGTCTGACTGTGTGTGTTTCAGCTGTGTGTGGAGCTGAATGCCTACCTGCTGGCAGACATGGCTCATATCAGCGGCCTGGTGGCAGCAGGAGCTGTTCCCTCTCCTTTTCAACATGCCGACCTGGTCACCTCCACTACCCATAAGTCCCTGCGTGGAGCAAGGTAAGTGCATGGACGTTTCATTTATCACATAAACGTGTTGGTGGCAGTGAGGTCAGGTTATTAAAATAACATGGAGTTTTACTGTCCAGTATGTTCTATGTACCTCTGTACTGTGTATTGTCAGGTGACAAATGTTAAAGGGACATTTCAGGTTGAGTGTGAATTTTAGTTTCTCTCTCCACTCTGCAGGGCTGGTCTGATCTTCTACCGGAAAGGTGTCCGGTCTGTGGATAAGAAAGGTCGGGAGGTGATCTATGACCTCCAGGACAAAGTGAACTTTGCTGTGTTCCCATCACTTCAGGGCGGACCTCACAACCACGCCATCGCAGGGGTGGCAGTCGCCCTCAAACAGGTCCGGATATCAGTTTTATTTATTAATACTCAACAGTAGCCTGCAAAATCTAAGAGGAGAGAAAATGGTTTGGTAAAAGAACATTCTGAACACCAGCTTCATTTCAGTAGTTTATGTATAAAACATAAACTACTGTATAAAACATAAACTAACACAACAAATCCTACTTGTCGTGTGGAGTGTTGTGATATGATCTCTCTCTCTCACACAGCATCATTTCTGTCTCTGCAGGCTTCCACTCCCATGTTCAAACAATACATCGCCCAAGTGCTGCTGAACGCCAAGACCATGGCTAACGCTCTGCTGAAGAAAGGCTACACCCTGGTGTCAGGTACTGAAGGAACTACAAAGTTTGTTTATGTTGTGTTTCCTCACTGATTATGGATTTAGTTTTAGTGCATTACTACCACCTGAAGCAACTGATGTAATTGCTTTTGGATCGCTTCTTTATTTGTGTCAACCCAGAGGATGGAAAAAGACCTTATTTGCATTCTGTTTCATTTTAGGACTTTGGAGAAGTTCAACTAACCTTCACTTGACAGTTCAATGGGAGAAAAGTAAAATATTAGGGAGGAATAATTTTTAAGAAGTGATGATAACTTTATCACTGTCTGCATGAAGGTTTGAGTGGAGAATGAAGGGAAATGGTAATTTGTCTGTCACCATCAGACACATTTGCCCCTGAGCTGAATTGGGCTGAATTAAATTTTTACCATGAACTGTAAATCCCTCTACTCCTCCTCCTCCTCCTCCTCACAGGTGGAACAGACAACCACCTGGTTTTGGTTGACCTTCGACCTCGCGGGATAGACGGGGCTCGAGCAGAGAGGGTCCTGGAGCTGGTGTCCATCACCGCCAACAAGAACACCTGTCCCGGAGACAAGAGTGCCCTCACCCCAGGAGGACTCAGACTCGGTACTGAAATGAGAAAAGCTTGTGCAGAATGTGTCGGTTAACTGATTATTAAGAGCTGCAGGAATGGAGGAGGTTTGGGCAGAATCTGTCCAGTATCATACAGGTAGTCTCAGTCTCTCTACCTGTATTATACCAGACCCTTTCTCTCTGTGTGTGTCTGTTTCCTGTTGTCTGTCTGTATATTTGTCTACGTGTCCGTCAGCCTGTCAACAACAACCACGTGTCTCACACCAGCCTTAACCTCTTTATCAGCTTTATCGACAGAGACCCTAATATTGTCATCTTTTTTTTTTTTTCTGTGGTTGCTTTCTCACAGGAGCTCCAGCTCTGACCTCACGACAGTTCAAGGAGGCAGACTTTCAGAAGGTTGTGGAGTTTATTGATGAAGGGATTCAGATCGCACTGGATGTGAAGAAGAAGACTGGTGAGAGAAGAAGAAGTTTCTCTGTTTTGTGTAAAGTTCTGATATTGCATCAGGGGTTTTACATACTGTTTGACTTTTGTTTTTTAGTAAGATCAATGCACAAGACATGTTTATAAAACAAAAACATTAAGCTTTTTCCCCCAACAGGTAACCTGGCCAGCTTCAAGTCCTTCCTGCTGGAGGATCCAGAGACAGTGTCACGCATTGCAGAGCTCCGCCAGCGGGTGGAGCTATTCGCCAGGCCCTTCCCCATGCCAGGATTCACTGACCACTAACTGACCACTAACACCCTACACCACACCACAGACAGAAGGCCGTTTCCCCATCACATCATGGACATATCCTTTTGATCCTCCTAATTTAGATTGTTTAATAATTTTGCAATAGAAACAAGCATTGTTTCAAAATGCTGTCAGGTTCAGGCCAGTGTGCAGCATCAGTGGTCATTTCTGCTCACAGTTTCATTTCCATTAATTAATGTTAAATTAGACAAAAGAATCAGTTTTGTCTGACAGGAGACTTACTCAGCATGTATAAACAAATGCCATTATATCTGCCAAATTACATGAAAATGTAATATAATATGAATGCATTAGAGACTAATAAAGAAAGTCTTATAATACAAACTGCCAGATGATATGTAACAACACTTAACAAACCTTTTAACAACCTTTTAACAAAAGAGTGATATAATTAAAAAATAACTCTGATACCACACATTTATTACATTTTAATGCCTGAAAATAATAATTTAGAGGGCAGTAGTAGTATTTGTCATTAAAATGTAATTATTGGATAACAAAGTAATAAGATGTTGTCAAGTTTACAGCATTTTATCAGATCAGGAGGTTTTATTGTATCACCAACACATTAGAACAACTTATGACATTTGACAACATATTACTGTGCAAAAGTCTTATTGGCCATTTTGGGAAATTAGGTTTGAACGTACTGGACACATTTAATGCAATGCTTTGTTTTTGGTCAGACAATTTCCAGAGCAGCCTAATAATGTCTCATAGTAACGTACATTATCTGTCAGCATCAACAGCTGCTGCTTTCTCTGATATAGCTTGTACTTCACACACACACGACTTTTGTTGGTTGCCCTTAGCCGAGAAGGAACGTAAGTGTTTTTAGGTATTTGGCTTTTTGTCACTAAGCTGTTTGTAGAGCTCTTATCAACGTCAGGCTTTGTCACAGGTCCTGGGAAACTCACAGCAGCTGTGTTTTTGAACACTGGCTTAGTTTATACCCACAAAACCACACAAGAAAAAACAGACAGAGTTAAACATTTTCTAAATATTCTTTTTAGGTTTTCTTTTAAGAGCTTCTATATATTCGCTTTGGTTTGTTATTTCAAAGGATTTGTGAAGAATGTACAATGTATATACAGTAGATCCTCTTAATTGCAATAAAAAAAATTTTAAAAAATGATCCTGAACGTTTAGAAGTTTGAATTTTCTAATATGTCAGAGGCTCCCTGTTTTCACTTGTATTGGTCTCACTGTGCTATTAAGACCTGCAGCTACTTTGTGTTGCATTCACTTGATAGCGAGGCAGATTAACGTTTGCAGCCGGAGGAGGGAGGAGAGACTTCAGAGTTGATAAACACTGAGTTGTTAAGCTGCTGGCATTTCCTCTGGTCATTTCCTCTCACTGTAAACTTTAGGAACAGTCCAGAAAAAAAGAAAATAAAAGCTGATCTCTAAACAGTGTCAGAGATCTGACAGGGAGATAGCTGGAGCCAGAGCGAGCATCACATCCGATTCACAGTTGGATGTAAAAATAACCATTTCATATGTTTTTAAAGGCACTTTAGACGCCCAATTTGTCCAATTTAGAGTTTTTATCTCCACAAAATTAAAATTTTTCTTTGGACATACACTAATAACCAGCCGGTACCGGATATCTCTGTCATAAACAAACAGAAACACACAGGGCATTGAGGTAAATGAGTCTATCTTCATGCAGCCGTTCCCAGCAGCTCCCACGTCCTTCAATACCATTTTTATTTTTGTGATACTGTTATTTGGAGTAGAGCAGGTGGACCCAAATGCAGGAAACAGCAGGCATAACGAGGCTAAAGAATAACTTCTTTATTCAAGGCTCATGGAGGCAAAAACAAAGCTAGCAGATCAGAGAAAAACAAAACGCAGCACAAACAGAGCAGAACAAAGGACCCAACAACTCTGAACCAAAAACAAGGACTTAAATACAAACTGAACTAATGAAACAACAAGGAACAGGTGGCAAGACACAAGGGCAGGCTGGGAGCTGATAGGCTGGGGGAGAGACAGGGAGCAGCGCAGGGCTAACGAGACTGATGCAGGGCAGGTGTGGAGGGAAGAGCAGGCTGGGGAAAACAAGAAAAAACACAAAAGGCAACAGCTGCCCTGGCCTGAGGACAAACCAAAAACAGAACTTCATCCGTGAGTCACGCACAACCCTCTTAATGTATAAACCGTTATAAATCAAACTGTCTCAGAATGACAAAAATATAACTTAAAGTGCGCAGGTCATACTGAGCAAACACATGTGACAACATGTGAAGCAAGCAACAGTATCTCAAGACTTATCCGTCTGTCTCAGTCCAGTCTTAAACAGAGAAAAAGTCTGAGGGAATCTGGAGGACTGGTGGGGGGACATAGAGCCAGATTGGGACAGAACCATAAAAGATATTGTCTCTTTATGTCATCTTACTACCCGAGATTACATAATACTAAATACAGACAATTCATTACTGTATATACATGAGAAGATGGGAGCATTATATAACACCTGAGTCCTTCACTGTCCTCACAAAACCTTCAGATATTGCATTTCTATTTATTCAAACACTTCTCCCACTGTTTCTCAAAAGGCTCCAGTCAGATCTTTATAGTCCCAGACAGATAAAAAGAGCTGGCCTCCTCTTTCTTTCACTCTGGGATGAAATTATAGACTTTGTTGTTATTTTATTTCAATGTATTTATTTCCTATTCTGAAAGGAAAGTTTCCTCTGAGACACAAAGTTTTTTTTAAATAAGCTTTGTAACAACAAGAGCTGCTGCTGCCAATTGGAGCGCTAAATATTTATTTCACTGAAGAACTGAATGGACTTTTGTTTTGTGTGAGACTTCTTTGTGTCCTGCTCGGTGTTTCCAGTTTCTCTGTTGAAGTTTATGGCTACGGTTTCTGCCAGAGGAATGTGTCCCCTCCATAGAGACTGGCCAGCTGAGTCACAGGTCAAAGGTCAGGGAAGCTTTCAGATCTGTTGTCAGAACACACACACAAACAAACGCAAAGACGCACGTCCACAGAGACATACGAACAGCATCACAAAACAAATAACGTCTCATCCGCTTCATCTCTGTGCCTGTTTCTCATGACCTGACAGCTCCTTTAACGCTGTGTGTGTGTGTGTGTGTGTCTGTGTGTGTGTGTGTGTGTGTGTCTGTGTGTGTGTGTGTGTGTGAATTTTAAGGCCTTTACAAATCCTGCAGGGAAATCATTCAATCCCTCATGTTTCATCGTTCTAGGTCACTAGCCCTTTCTTTATTGCCAACAATCCCTGTAGTGTTCAAAAGCTGGATAATTTTTTGATGTTAGCTGCTCTTTCTTCTCTCTTCATTCCCTCTTTTTGTTGCATTACAGGGAGGAAAACACTGCCAACACTGAGATGAATATGAGCTTAGAGCGCAGAGAGAGCCGAGGGACAGGTCGGAAGTTTCCTAAGAGGATAAAACAAGAGTCTCACCTTCACTGAACAAAGCGAAGATCCTGTGAGAATTTAAGAGTTTGTTTTTAATTAAGCCTTCTGAAGTAGGCAAGGGAGTAACTGGGGAAGTTAATAAAGAAGAAAAGAAGGGAGGAATTAACATGTCAATGTTCAATATGAGAGTCATGACAAAATATGCCATGCAAAGAAGATCAATAGTCACAAGTTAGGGATTGACAAATGACTGTGGTCTCCCGCAGAGTTCCCAGACATGTTTACTGCTCAGAGCATCATCTTTAAAAGAAGAAAGCAAGAATGGACGAAGCAAAGCTGAGTATGAAGCCAACATATTCCTCAAAATGAATGAAATGAAGTTTTATAACTAAGTTCGGGGACAAAGACCATGCCTTGTACCTTCCTTATTTCCACACAAGGAGTATTTAGGCACACCTTATCCATTTCTTTCTCCTTTGCTTAAACTTGCCTTAAATATGGATCAGGAGATCCTTCTCAGCGCCTCAGATGACGATCTGTTCGATGTGTATTAGCAAGCTCCCGTAGTCTCAGAGTCATCTCCTGACGTCCAAACAACCTTGGTTGCACTCAGCTATTCATATTCCCCAGAGCTCTCACCCTTCATCTTCAGATAATGCCGGTGTTGTCGGGCCTTCGCCTTCCAGCAGCTCCAGGGGAAGACTCCATTTTCAGCATCTGAGGGACATCACTTGTCCCCAACGCCCCTCTCAGACTCACTTGAGATCCAGGAGCCCAAACGACAGACGAAGCCACTGTGACCCGCTTTCACCCCACTGCCATCAATCCGACCATCCCTCAGTGTCAAACATATCTGAGTGGACAGTCGCCTGCCTAAAGCAAGCACTCAAACAGCTAAATATCCCTTTTCAACTCTCTGACAATAAAGCAAGACTTTTGCAACTTTACATGGACTCGCAGCAAAACACCACTCTCTCCCTCCGAGCTTCCCATGCACTTCCAGGTTCCCGGCATCGCATCCAATCAACCTGATCGGCATAGCTATTATGAAAAGCCTGATTCCCAGCCCAAACTTCTCCATGCAGTACACTACAATTAATCACACCATCTCCCTCATCTGTCTCGCAGGCCAAGGTGCTTGGTTGTCCAAGGCAGATATTACCAGCGCCTTCAAAGTCCTTCCCATTCACCCTGACTACTGGCATCTTTTCGGCGCCCTCTGGAAGGGTGCATACTACTTTGCAGTGCATCTCACCTTCAGGTGCAAGAGTAGCCCAAAAAAATTCAACTCTTTATCCAAAGCACTTTGCTGGATGCTGACAAACAACTACAAACTCCTGCATGTCATCCATCTCCTTGATGAGTTTCTCACCATCACGTCATCATCTTCACCCCTATCATATGGTCTCACACTGCATTAAGCAAACTTGGAGTTCCTCTCTCCTTTAGAGAAAACGGAAGGTCATCCTTGACTCCGTCTCGCTCCAAGCATCCTTGCCCACTGAGAAAATCCACCAGATCTCATTACTCATTTCTAATTTCCTTTTGACTCACAGATGCACTAAGGTGGCAGGTGATTCTCAGCCGAATGGCCACCCAAATTCTCATCTCTCACCCCTTCCTCCACCATCTGCTAAATGTACCCAATAATCATCAATAGTCATTTTTTGGGGGCATAGACATTATTAATAAAGGTCAGTCACATTGTTTGGACATTATGCAGTTCATGCAGAAGCTCACCCTGGTTTCAGCTCAGCAGCAGTTTGCCATCTGAGCTTACCACATCTCAGGCTACAAAAACACAGTTGCTGACTCACTATCTCATTTCTCATTCCAGAAATTCAGACAATTGGCACTAGCCACCGACCCTCTTTCAACTCCAGTTCCACCATTTTCAGCCACCATCTTCAACTGACCCTGCAGCTGGAACATTTAGTCATTGCCTTTCCGAGATGCAATCCTCAACAGCATCGGTCCCTGAACACTCTTATCATATCTGACCAGATGGAACTGCTTCAAAACTTTCCATGGCTCCCACGGTCTTTCTTTCCCATCACTCGATGTCTTGACCCTCTCCAGTTTTATCACATTCACCCATTCTATTCTTAAGATGAAATCTTCCACCATACAGGTCTACATCAGCAAAATCAACTTCTTTGTAAAACTGTTCTCAGGAGCACCATGTCTAGCCTTGTCCCACTCACACATCAGTATGTTGATCAAAGGTCTCTGTAAGGCCAAACTGCATCCCACACCAAAACGTTTGCCCCTCATTCAGACCTCCTTGCCCTCTGCATCAGAACTCTTCCCACAGGTTATCTGTCCCCTTACATCAACAGACTCTTGGAATCCATGTTCCTACTGGTGTTCTTCGGCTTCCTGCGCTGCTGAGTTCACCACTTCTTCTCCCAACCATGATCCATCTCGACATGCAACGATGTCTGACATTTCAATTCATTCATCTGACACTCTCATCTACCACCTCAAACGGAGCAAGACCAACCAATCTGGTCTACCCCAACCCATCTACCTATTTCGATTAGATTCGTACTTAAGTCCTTACGAACCCATACCCGACTACATAAACAGACAAGCCAGTCAAGCTTCCCCCCCAGAGCTGTACTTTGGACATTCATTCTGTATTGGAGCTGCCTCCACAGCTTCGAGGCAAGGAATCCCCAACCACATCATTAAAATCCTCGGCCGCTGGTCTTCCCTCACATATCTCACCTATATCCGCCATGACATGAACGACATCAGAAACGCCCACATGCATCTTTCCACCTGAAGATTTTTTGGGGGGCTCCATCCAAGCAGATAGCTTGAAGAGACGGCTCCCCCGCTCAAAGTCTCAACTTTGCTTGGTTCCCTCCTTTCTTCCTGCCACCAGCATTGGTACAATGCCATACACCTTCATTTATCTATCCTCAACCCTGATTCTCACCATGCATCCCTCATCCGTTCCTCCCTCAACCCTTCATCTCTTATCCCTTCCCCCGGACCCTCAAATCCATCTCTCCTACATCATCCCAGCTCCCCTCCAATTCTATCCAATAAATTATTTCAAACTCATATCTTTGTTGGTGCAGTGTTTTAGCAGTATTTTACTGTGAAATCTGAATTAATGAAGTGTTCACGTAATTTTAGTCTCCAGGCTTAAAAAGTGAATTGTCAACCCATTTCCTTCACTTTATCTGCATCTCATTTTAATGGCATATGTGGATTTAGATGTTTAAAGTCAGTCAGAGAAAGAGTTTTCACCTGTGTATGCACACAGTGTATGTGCATGTGTCTGCAGTGTGGAGAGACAGTGGTACCTCTGTGTGTTTGCGTGTGCTGTAGTCAGTGTGCTCTGCTGTCATATATCAACGCCATGCTGGGGGACTGTTGAGCATCCTGCCACCCCTGTTGCTGATCAAAGACACAGTGCTGCTGTCACACACACTGATGCACTAACACACACACACACACACACACACTAGATGTGGTCATAGAAGCACCAATCAGGCTGCAGAGTGACAGCTGCACTGCTAACAGATGGATCTGTTCTATCGCTGATTGTGTATTTTTATCTTAGGATGTGGAAAAAGACTCGTATCAGATTCAGTTCCATGCAGGTGTTTGAAGAAAGTCACCTGTGTGTGTGTGTGTGTGTGTGTGTGTGTGTGTGTGTGTGTGTGTGTCTGACAAGAAAAAAAAAAAAAACTCCTATTCAAATATGAATCAGACAGTTTATTGAAAGAACTGATGCCAGTTTATGCATTTTTGCCTTTTTTCATAACTTACACAGTCATTGCTGAATTTAGTGGCTGCTAAACCTACAATCATGTGTCAGTTATGAAGAAACACCTGCAGTCCGGTGACATTCAGCACAATGCAGCAGGCCAGACTGATTTCCTCAAAGGTTTGTATAGTTACAAGTATAGTTATAAGTTTCACGCTTGCAGAATATATGAGGAAACAATCGCTTTTTAGCTGCAGAAGATTTTTAACTTTCAGACACTGAAATTAAATCTTAAAGAAGCATACCAGTATGTTTGTAGGTTTTAGCTCCATAACTACAAATCATGCATATTTTACATTCAGACAACATTCAGAATAATATATTCAGATTTCCAAAACACTGCAGTTAACTAAATGATTAGCTGTGATGTTGAGTATTTATGATTTGCATTAAATTGGCTAAAACTGTAATATCACTGGTCTGGTGCTTATAAATACAGCAAGTAAAATGTTACCAAATCTTGGTACGTACTCCTCAGTTCATGATATATGAGAGAAACAGGCCAGGAAAGACATAAAGGATTTATGTGCAAATGTGTGTCATATCTTTCCTGTGTAAGTGTGTAGATGTATGCAGAAATGCCACATATTTATCTTGTTCAATATTCTGATTTTGTCACTCTGGTTTGTGAGAGGAGGCCAGTGGAAGAGTCAGAACTCGGGTCCTTCCTTCTTCAGGTTTTTGTAGTCTGTGCTGATGGCCACCAACTGGGGAAGAAGAAGATTCAATTCAATAGAGGCTTGATGCTATTGTGCTATTCCAGTTTCCCAGCCCTGAATACTTGCATGTGTGTGTGCGTTGCATTACCTTGTACTGGTATGTGGGGTCAAGTTTATTCCAAGGCTCTGGATTATTGGTCTTGTTCCAGCTAAACACAAACAGATACACAGAGAATTGTGAAAGTTTTCATCACGTTAGACCCCCTAGGAATCTGATATGCATGAATCAAGCTCTCGTTTCAGAACTAGCTCGCCAATATTCATTCACAAGTGATCTGATACCCCTGAGAGCTCTTTTATGTCATCCTTGTTTTGTCAGATAATAAATAATAAACAGCAAAAGACAACCAAAAGTTGAGGGTG
Organism: Scomberomorus guttatus; assembly: GCA_038419695.1. Classification (NCBI taxonomy): domain Eukaryota; kingdom Metazoa; phylum Chordata; class Actinopteri; order Scombriformes; family Scombridae; genus Scomberomorus; species Scomberomorus guttatus. Next base: position 13,807,145 of record CM076449.1, on the reverse strand, counting down.
AGATTCAAACTCAGCACACAGTACATTCTTAAAACCCGCTGTGCCACCACCAGGACACCCTTTCTAATATTTTAATCAGGCGTGTAAACAATCACTGCAGCAAACAACGGATGAAAGACCTGCAGAGCGACAAGACAGCGCACCATCCTGTGAGCTCCTGTTAAAAGCACTTAGCTTTGGCTGCTGTTATTGGAAGTGTAACTGAGCAGTTTGCATAGCAGCAGGAGGAGAGGAAACCCAAGCAAGAGGCAGTTAGAGGGGGAGATGAAAGCGAGTGGGGACGCCTGTTGTCAGTAACAATCATTAGAAACAAATCCCACTGCTTAATTAGAGGGTAAAAAATATTCTTCCTCCATCCATATGCCTTGTAAATGTTAGGAAATCTGTATTGCAGGGGGAAATTATAACTTACAAGAAGAAGAAAGTCTAAGTTTAATTAGTCTAAAATCCACATGTATGGTGGTGTACTCCCTCCTGTTCTGTAGGTGGGCGTCATACTGATATTATACATTATTTCTGTTGCATATTATCAGAAGTCACAATGAAGTATGAAGATGCTTACGTGACATGGGGTCCTTTGGCCAGCCGGATCAAGTACATAAATGCCCCGCCCATTCCTAAACAGATGAAGAAGAACTGGGGGATGAGCTGGACAGAGAGAGAGAGAGAGAGAGAGAGAGAGAGAGAGAGAGGGAATCTTATGTTACTTAATTTAATGTTAGTTGATTTGTCATTTCTGAATTTGATATGTGATACTTTGCAACTTAAATGACAACACAACCTGAATCATTTAAAATAAGTCTCCGAGACAACAAATCACCTCATGAGTGTGATCTTACAATCAGCGGTGTACTGTACATACAGATACTAGTGATGTTTTAATTGTGGCAAGTGACTGCAGATGAAAACTAGCTATAAGCTAACTCTGGTACAGTGCATCGGATGGCAGTTAGCTTTGGCTGGAAGCAGGGAGAACAGCTAGCATGGCTCTGATCCAAGTTTAAAAAAAGACACCTACAAGCACCTCTGAGTTTAACTAATTAACACATACACTACCAGCCAAAGGATTGGACATTGAATTCCCTTGAATGAGAAAGTGTGTCCAAAGGTTTGACTGGTACTGTAGTTCAAGGCTGAGATAATTTCTTGGCCAGGCCAGTTGAGACGTGCCGGTGGGACTTTTTATACTTGGACAGAGCCAGGCTAGCTATTTCCACATGCTTCCAGTTTTAATGCAAGGTCAATTCACCACCTGCTGGTTGTAACTTCATAGTGTATGGAAATGATAGTGGTAAAGTGAATAAGTTTATTTCCCAAAAATGTCAAACTATTCCTTTAAGTTTCTACTAAAGACCAATTGATACATGTAGTGGAGCAAAATGATCAGGTGTCCAGAAATGGAAATACTCATGTAAACTGCCAGATACTGTTTTTAAGCTTGCAGTAAATGTACACTTTGCTGCCTCACAAGGAGCGTTATTCTGGTTTACCAACATGAGAAAGTTTGAAAAAATGTTTTGAAAAAGCAATAAACTTAAGAAAGTTGGACATATTTCAAAAACAAATGTATTAATTAATACTCCTTGAGGAAAGATGGAGACACTGGGGACTGTCATACCCAGTGATGATTTAGAGAATATCTATAGTGTATCTTGGAATAAGTTTATTGAAAGTTTGGTAATAGTCCACCAGCTGCACTCTTGAAAATGAACCCCAATTTTGCTGGTTATAAAAACAAACTATTGTCTGCTGGGGAATAAACTTGTAGCTTTGAGTGAGCATCCATTTTCCTGTACACATATATTTAATTATAATCTACAAGGCTTTCATGACACTTATTAAGATCTACTACTGGACCAAGGTATATTAGAAATAACTAATATCTCAGGCATGTTTTCAGTCTTTACTGTAGAGTCTCAGACATGAAGTGACACTTCCTGCCCACAGATTAGAGCTACTGTAAGAGTTTTGATCTGAGCAGCTGACCAGCAACAGCTCTGAGGATTAACTACTGGCCTGCTTTTGCTCCGTCATCCTCCGTCATCCCGTTGAACCTGCTGACACTCAGCACTACGGTGTGTGAGGGAAAACAAGCCATTGATTTGTAGTCGACAATGATCCTTTAAAACAACGCTTCTTACTGTCAACTGAAGATTTACAGCGACACGACTGAATGGTCACCACGTCTTTAACTCTTGTCTGTCCGACTGTCTGTCTAACTCACACTGTTTCTGAAATCATTCACTTATTTATTTTGTAGGGAATCTTTGGATATGTGTGTGTGTGAGATGTTAAAATCAAAAAACAATTTTAGACATAACTCAGGTCAGTGCTCTCGTCCTGCTGTCATCTAAAATGACATTTTTTCTGTCTTCATGATAATTTGAGTCCATTCTCAGAAGCTCAGACAACACCAGTGAGACAATATACTGACTCTCCACCTGTCTTTCTGTCACCATACTGCCTGTCTGACTTTGTGTCTGTCCATCTCTGTCTGTCTGACTCTCTATCTGTCCATTTGTCTGGCTGGATTTCTGCCTCCCCCTCTGCCTCATAAACTTTCTGACTCTCTCTAACAGCCTGTCTCTGTCTCACTATCTGTCTGTAACTTGATCAAGCAGGCTTATAAAGTCTCACAGGGATTTGCACCCTGCAGCTTCTCCCTCATGCTCACTATCTGTCTCTCTGCCTGTCTGTCTGTCAGGATGATAGACCACATCAAGGAGCTTTGGTGGAGCCTCATAAGTATTTCCTCCCTGTAGCTTCTCTCTCTCTATCTCCTGGGAGGCTGATGACGAGAAGGAAAAAACTCACTTCGCTCTATGACAGCAGCACTGGTTGAAAACACAGAATTAATCCCATCCCCTGCAGGGGCAACTCACTTTTTTTTTAAATGTATGTTATTCCATTTATTTTCTAAATGCTTGGATATTGTCAGTTTAGATTTAGAGAGGTTTGTAAAGGTCATGGTTGTGTTTTTAAAGTCTTAAGCCTCTCAGAGCTTGGCTTGATCTCAAGTGAGCCACTACACGGAGCAAACTAACTTACTGAATTAGAGTCAAGATAAGATTAGATGAGACTAAATTAGACATCCCATCATGTCTCCTGCTGTGACCAATTCATTTACCAACATTATAAAAACAGTGCAGGTAATCATCAGGTTTGTGTGCTACTATACATCATTGATTAAGAGATAGAATAGTCAATAGAGGGTCAATAATGTAGCCTTTTAATATACAGCATATTAGACTGAATTCATTCATTTGACCCAAATGTATTTACACTGATATTTATGTAATGTTGAATAATGTGCTCTGGTCTTTTTTTTTTTTAATCTGACATTCAGACGCTGGAGCTGTCCAAATGCTGATGCTACCAAATAAAGCACAACCACATATGAATAATTTTCATGTTTTAAGTTGGTGGTCGTGATTTAATTTAAATATTTTACAAGCACATTTCAGGAAAGGGAAAAGTTTATGTGAAACACACTCAAACTTTAGCTGCATATTAAAACATTTTTGGTTATGAAAGCAGGACACTGAAGTGCTAAAAAGCAGGAAAACAGGAAAGTAATTACGTTTACTTACGCCAGGGTGCTTCTTAGCATGTTCTACTGCTGTCCGAAATATCATTATTCCAGTTTAAAATAAAATTTGGGGACAAACGATTCAGAGTCAATATTTCAGGCCCTTGTTATCAGCAACCAAAAGCCTTGCACAGCCGTGCACAGACAGGATTTAAACCTGTTGCACTCTGCAAGTAGAGGGAGGAGGAGGAGAGAGAGGAGGAGGAGACAGAGGTCATTTACATCTGATTACAGCTACTTCTGTTCCCTTTGTTTGGGTGATTAAATTGTGCTAGACACTAGTTTATATTTTAAAGATAAGGTTCCATCCTTTTAAATGTTCATTAGATATCCAGGCCGGATTAATGCTTATATCTGGATGTTCACTCTGGAGACATTATGTAAGCTCCTGCAAACAGCTAAGGGGCCTTTCTCCCTCATTTCCTTCACTGAGTTTAAAGACTTTTGGGACTTTGGGAGCTAACTGGAGGAAATGGAAAGGCATACAAACACTGTGTCCTTTTAACAGCCACTGGGGAATATCTATGGACCTCTTCATTTACCCATATCACGTTAGTAAATAGTGCAAAAAGACGGTGTATGCAAATTCTCAGGAAATTCACAGTTCAGCTGGAAGCTGCTACAACAAAGTAAAAGAGAAAACACCAGCACACAGGAATTACTGTAAACACTGGGGTATGAATTTTTGCGTGAGGGGATTTTGTTTCTTGCAGCAATAATGAAGTTAAAAAGTAATACAAAAGATCAAGAGTGACACCAGAGGAAAATATAAACACTGGCACATGTCGCCTCCACTTCAGAAACACTCAGGGAAATTGTCCCTTTTTCTTCTAGTTAATGATAGATACTTCTGGCTGATGTTCTTGGTAACCAAAGTCCAGTGACAATAATACGATATGATAATTATGTACCACAATCACCATGTTTCTTCCCTTTAAGGACTGATCAAAAGGTCAACCAGCACATGATGGGTTGAGAGAGGTTAGAAATCTCTGGTTGTGTGCAAAACAGCAATTCAGCTCCTTTTACACAGCTGATGGTAAAATAATGGGTCGATTAATTTTGTAAGGAACATTTTCTACTTTCCCAAGTGCTTCAAACATGGTTCAACCTGGAAAAGATTAGTGTTTGATGATGATTGATCTGTACAATTATCACCTCTTAACCCAGCCAAGGCATCCTCATCTGAAAGGGTCAAACCTGAAAACCAAAGGAAAATATAACATGTTGATGCCTAAAAACCACACGTTCACCTCGAGTCAATGTGGAGGAGTTTTTGAAATTGTCATCTTGTTGCACAATCTCTCTCAAACCCCAAAAGTAATAATATAAACCAAAGATTAAACTTTCAACCAACAGAGGTCAGCACAACAATTCTGTTTTGCTGCAAAAGATAAACGGTTGTATTTTATAGTTCTTATGCCACTAATATTGACAGATGTTGTATGACGTTTTATTACCTCTCAGACGCCTGTCCCCAGATAATAAAGCAGCACTAATTCAGCTCTCTGGTGACTCTCTCGCCAGGGTGACGCCTATGCATTTTTTTTAAATTCCAGTGCAGGTTAGAAATGTATTTTATGGACAGCCATGAAATATATATATAATAAATATAAATATTATGAATAGCATAAGCCTTCAGTTTAAATGAAAACAATCACCATTTACACTCCAACCTGTCAGAGCAGTGTGTGTATGTAGCAAGATGGACTATTGAATGGCCAAATAACAGCAATAATAGGAGCAACAAGCATTTCACAGCTGCTTTAAAGTCATACAGTATGAAACACTTACTGTACCTCCTGTAGGCTTGAAAGGCGGCTCTGAAAGGTTTGTATAAAAGATTATAATAGTGACAAGTTTTCACTGTGGTAAAAAAAAAAAGTATTAAAACATTCACAGAAACTTCTCAAACTGCTCAGCAACATGTAGTCACCTTTTTCCCTGTCAAACCAAATACTTCTTATTTTTAAAAAAAAATCATTTTAATAAGATATGGCAACATGCTTCCATATCACGCCATTTCCTTCCTTGAACCTTTGAAACAGTGATAGATATACAGTATGGGAGGACAGCAGAGATGGTTTAGCAAGAAACTACAAGCTTTTTAAAACAACCTTTTAAGACTTCCCAGGGGAAGTCTATCAAAAGATAGATTTTGAGTGGAGTATGCCTTTAACAGGAATTCCTATGATAGTCAACTGGAAATGCATTTCCTGCAGAAAATGCATGTGAATGCTAAAAGCTGAAATAAATCACAAAGCTTTGCTGAAAACATTATGGACTTTTTTGGAATTTTTGGAATTTGGACTCAGAGACTACCAAATAAAATCAAGCATAATCACTCTCCCCTTAAATAGGCCCTCCAATCTATCTAGGCTGAGCCATATTTGTATCAGGGGTTTCCTTTCCCTTATACTAACAACTGCTATATGACAATGTCAATTGTATCAGCTAACATTGTTTATACACATCAACCACATCAACCACAGCAGAGTCCTTACCATAAACCAAAATAAGTACAAATAACACAAATAGAAAACCAAATATTTAACTAAATAAAATAAATGCCCCCATACTTGGTCTAACCCATGACATCACTGATGATGTCAGCAAGATCTTAAAATCAGGAAGTGGTTCAGTGCCTCCCCTTTTGTCTCCTGGAAAGCATGGCGGTTGTATGGTAAGTTGCAATATTACCATGTTAGCATGCTGTTGTTAGCATTTAGCTCAAAGCTACACAGCCTCTAGCAACTGGCAGTAGCTTGTTAACAGTTTTTAGACAGTAATGGGGCTCTAAGCACAGAGGAATAAGATATATCAAACATTACTTGTAGTAGGGCAAGGTTTTGGTCTTTTTGTTATTTGTTAACATTATATAACGCAAACTTATCATTTAATAAAACAAAAACAATTTTAAAATGTCATCACAGGTACATGTTAGCAAAATCCTAAATATACAGATGAAAACAAGTGTTTAATGCTACAGGAGTGATTTCAGAAGTTTTTGGTGATGTTTTGATACTTCTTCTCCACCATGAAAACAGGTTTTATGGCTGACCACAACTTCTTTCTCACGCAGACTATGAACTTTACCTGAATATGGCTGAATACACTGCTTCTTCCATGTACAGTTAAAGAGCATTTATGGATGACAGACTTCTGTGTGCTCTTTCTGCTTTGAACACTGTAACCAATTAAGCTAGTCAACAGTCAGCAGGCCTCTTATCCTATTATGGTTGGGCCTTTGGACATTTGGAATTTGAATATCCACAGAGGCTTCACTTCATGTTATGTAATGCTGTTTGAAGCAAACTGCTGTAAACTGGGTCTGTTCAGGAGCTACAGTCCTGTATGTATCAAGGTCTTATAGCTGACACCAGTATGAGTGAAATAACATTTAGATAATTTAATCTTACATAAATAATGATTAACTGCTTTTTATGCTTGTGAAGGCACTGTTAAAGTGGCTATAATAGATATTTTAATAACAATGTATGAGCTGACAGTGTGTAATGTGTTGGTCGTGGCTTGTAGTGATGAACGTACAGAGCTGGTGAACATAGTGGAGCATTTAGCAGCTAAAGAGCCAGATATTTCCCTCAGGAGTTGGTAGAGAACAAAAACTGAGCTAAAAGTGAGTGAATGATGGACTTCTGGGCAATTATTTGAGTCCTTTATGCACATTTTCCATAAGTCCACAACTCTGCAGACTTTGTCCAAAGCGAGACTGCTGAGCAGCAGTCACTGTGAGCACAAGTAACAATTACAGTATAATGTGTAATTATACAGCAGCACAAGTAAAGAAGAGTCAATTATGCAGCAATATTGATCTAAAGTTTGTTAACATCAGTGGTGGAAAGTTACTAAGTGCATTTACTCAAGGCAATATTGTACTTTCTACTCCACTACATTTATCTGACAACTTTAGTTTCTTTTCAGATGAAGATTTGATACAATGGATAATATAACAAGCTTTTAAAATACAACACATTGTTAAAGATGAAACCAGTGGTTTCCAACCTTTTTGGCTTTTGACGTCTTACAAAAAGCAGTGTGTAGTCGGGGTCACATTTCAGATGTCTATGAGTTGTTAACAGCTCCACCAAATAGTTATTTTTCCCTCTAAACTTCTCACATGGTTTCATTTCAATAAATGTTCAAATGATTCAATATTTTGCCAAAAATCAAAGTTTAGAGAAAAAGAGTATCAGAACTTTGTTTTTTCTTCTTTCCTCCCCCATTAATCATTTCATGACCTCTCAGATTTATCTGCTGACCCTTTGGAAGGGCCCGACCCCTAGGTTGGGAACCACTGGACTAAACTATCTAACTGTATATAAAGTAGTTCAAATTAGCTCCACCTCCAGCAGCTACAACAGTAACATGCTACTTACACACTGATGCTTCAGTATCAATAATCAAATGAAGTCATATATAACTAGAATGTGTGTGCTTGCTGCTGATTAGACTGCTGCTGCTGCCGCTGTAAGCTGCTGCTCCAGCAGCAAGTTTTAATATTTATCAAATTCTACAGACTTGTTCAGCATCCCACCTCTTCTGCATTGCCAAATTTGCCTTTACAGGCATTTTGAAATGTGCATCAAGACCTGAACAACATGTACAGAGACACTGATGGAAATAAGCCCAGGACTTTACTGTTCTGCCCCTGACAAAGTCTGATGTGTTGTATTTTATAAATATTTTATAATTTTTTGAATAAACTGAACCATGACATGCTCAACATATTAGCTTTCAAACATTCCTCCCATAGACTTTCCATTTTAAATTTTTAAAAGAAAATTATATAAAATCACTGGAATATACTAGAAAGAAGAAAAGTAATAGCATACATGTCCTTAAAGAGGACATTGTTGCTCAAAGTAGTGGAAAGCTTGTGAAAAACGTACAGAATAATAATAATAATAGATATTCACACTATTTAAGCTTCTTTAACTGCAAAAAAAATACATGAAAAAGTACGAAAGACATAAGACTGACCACTAGAGATACAGAGACAGCAACTTCTCACAAATTCTTCACAAGTTCTCAGTGGAGGCAGGAAATGTCAGGCCTGTTAGGGTCATTCAGCTCATAATGTTGATGCTGTTCCTGCTGATCTGTGAGAGAGAGTAAGTTCCTCTAGCTGGACGGCAGCCAACATTTCTGTTGAAGAACATGTCAGACGTGAGAGCGAGCACTTTCACAGTTAATCTAAACTGCAGCTTGGGAGTCAAGAGAGTCAAACTGAAGGGAATGCAGGGTTTTAAAATGATGAATATTTACATGGAGGATGATGAAACTGGTCGATTATGGATCATATGATCAGTACACAAAACAATAATTATTATATTATAGGCATGTTCAAGGAACTTTTCAGACAAAGGGTGGCCCTGTAGCTTAGGGGTTAAGATGCAGACTATGAACTGCAATGTTATTGGTTCGCGTCTCTCCCTCATTTCCTGTCATCTCTCTCTCGGAGCTATCTCGTGAAGGCATTAAATGTAAATAAAGTGTTACATTACATGTTTTAGTGCCATGCCACTTGAACTACAAACTGATTATATTTTATAAATTATCCAAAGTGTATAATATGGTTTCCAGATTGAGATCTAAAATTTTCACTCAATAAGTGAAAACTTTGACCTGCTGGGGGCGCTGGTGGAAAAGTCAGGTTATCACCAAAGTTATTTATTGTTGTTTAATTGTTTATTCTTTAGGAACCTTGAATATTTTTACCAAACATCATGGCAATCCATCCAATAGTCGTTGAGATATTCAGTCTGGGTTGCCATCCTAAAGCCACGCCACTAGCATGGCTAAGAATGAAAGTAACAAATGACCCCAAACACTGTTTTTTTTTTTTTGTTTTTTTTTTTACACATTCATATTCATATGCGATGAGCTTCACCTGGATGGCATCACATGTAGAACTGTAGGTTAAAGCTATAACCTCATTCCCACTCCTGACTGTGCAGGTGCCAACTGGGAGTCGCTAGCAACAAGGACATGATCCCTCACAGAGTTCCCACTCTTGAAGAACACAAGCCACCTCTGTTTGCGGTAGTCTGCAGATATGAAGAGAGGCAGGAAGCACGGAGAGAAATAGTGAGGTTGTCTGCAACAAAGGTCCTGTTGGATTTCACTTTCAGACCTGCAGTGTTCAGGACACTCAGTGAACAGGCTATTTTAAACCCTCTAACCATCATCACCTCTCTGTAGGAGGGAAAAAAAATAGGTGGAAGTCATTGCTTCCAGACTTTTTGTCATTCTTGTAGAATTTGTGACAGGTTCCAGATTTACAGGAAAAATAAAGTGAAATACGATTATCCAAACCATTTTAAAAAAATCGTTGTGCATGTGTCACACTGCCAACTCTGAATTCTTTTTTTCCCTCCCCGCTGACACAGGACTGTGACATGAGCTCAGCCCTGCCTGGTGTTCCTGCTGACCTGAAACACGGCAGCTCACACTGAAATCCTCCTAATTGGACACTGGCCAACACTACAACATAATACAGTGTCCACTACCGGGCAAGCTTGTTTAAAAATACACAAGATCTGCATGGTGCACCTACAGTATCCCCTGAGCTGTTCGGTAGAGAATTTATTTAGAAACCCACTTAATGATGACATTTATTGGTCCCAGCAGTGAATTTGACTTGTATATCACTAACATATACATGCACATAATGGGAGGAAAAAATGTTGGTAGAGGCGAGCATGGGGAGATGAAAGCATGTATGAACATGGATAAAAATGGGTTCCATGACCAGCCATCACATCTGTTGTTTGATGTTTGAGCCATGACATAACCTGATAGGCTTAGAAGAACCAGGCCACTGTCAACCGCAGGATATTGTAAATATCCGTCTTTCAAAAACTCCCTTGTTTCAAAATTCACCTGCCTTTTTTTTTTTTTTTTTTTTAGTGTAACACATTCCAAAAGCAACACCACAGCAGTATCTTATGAAAGTGAAAAGGTAAACAGCCATTACCCATTGTCTTTTTTGAGCTGCACCTGCAGTTGTTCCTTTTTTCTCGAATACTATTAGAAAAGCCTTGCTGAAATGTAGCGTAGCCATAGAAATAAATCCTGTTTACTTTCTTTTTACACATAAAAGATTGCCTTGTGTTTCCCTTTTAATCCCTCTTGTTAAATTTGAGCCAACCACCCTGCAGTCACAGGCCTGTTTTGGCTCTGATTAGCGCTGCTCTGTCCTGCTGTGGAAACCAGGCTGCTGTGTGTGTGCGTGTTGTTGCCACTGCTGATTGAAGAGAGACAGAACAAGCTGGCTGAGGGTTTGAACCTTGAGCTGTGGCACGGTTTAACACCACATAATACTATTAGACGGCAGAAGTCTGGGTTAATAATGTGGACCAACAAGGAACAAAACAGTGCAGCCAACACACCTGCAAGACGCTTGACCGTTTCAAACCCTGTAGGTTAGATGAGAGTTCAGATGAAGAACTGGACTCCACATTATTATTATAGTGCAGGTTTGTGGATCAGTAAAGTAGATTTTGTTTGACTGGCATTCACAGGAAACCACAAAATCAGCTTTTGATATTATTAGGAAAGAACAGAACATAACCTACATGTCTCTTCATAAGCTGCACATAAGCTTCTCAGAGAAACTTTGAAACCCTTAAATCGACTAGAACAGATTATTAATGAAGCCAGTTTAATATTATTTCATATTCTTTCATATGACTGAGATTATGGTGAAAACAAAAAGTAGTAGCTCAGTCTGCATCGACTGAACGATTAGATTTTGTGTTCATCTGTGCCATCTAGTGGTGCAACACTATACTGCAACTTTCATTATATATTCTGTATTTAAAGTCACCTGAACAAACAAACCAGTTCTCACTGAGATCTTGTGCTGTCTATCCATGTAGATCATTTTGGTTTCATTTGTCCCACAATGTCTGACTCTGAGATCTCTGAGCTACTGTTAGGATTTTCTCTGTTTCATAAAATTGTAAAATTGTAAACTCTTCAGGTTTTAACTGAACAGTTAATTGATAAATCAAAAAAGTAATTCATCTGTAATGAAAATAAGTTGCAGCTCTAATCCAGAGTAACAGGGACATTGTTTCTGGAAAGCCATGTTGCAGTTTTTTTTTTTTAATGTTTTCAATGCTGTGAGCACAACAAACTAAATTCTCTTCACCTACTGAAATCTGGACAGATAAAACAAAAACATCTTAACTATCTGTACGGCTTTATAACACTAGGAGGTATGTGAGAATATGTCTGTTGTTCTGTGTGTGTGATTTGGGTGAACCAACCCTTCAACTGATTTGAAAGAGAAATATACTGAAAGAAGAAAGATAAGTGAAGAAAAGATAAAGATTGGAGACCGAATCAAATTTTCTTCTCAAGCAGTCATTCAATCAAATACAAACAGCTATTTCCTTCGGTGAAAATATAAAAAAAAACATACAAACAACAAATTCTATTTACATAATAAAACATGAAGATTGGACCTTTGCAGACAATTCATTTGATGACCATTCAATATGAACAATCAAAACTGTATTTGCAACAGGAAGTTGCAAAATTCCCAGAACAAGAACATGATTAAAAGGAAAAATCCACATCGTAACACTGAAAAAAAAACAGCCACTGATAATGTACTTTATATTCCAGGCCTATATTGTTGTTTAGCGATGTATTTTCCAATTTCCACAGAGAACTGCTTCATTGCAGGCGATGATATTTCATTTCCAGTTACAATCAGTTTATGCAGTTACCTGAAACATCAAATGGTAAACACTGACTTTTTGTGTCAGTCCCTTTGCTACAAGTTGACACATTGCTCTCTAGGGCTTTCTGAAAGGCATTCTGGGAAACATAAGAAGTCGCTTACTGAAGTAGAAACAGTTGAATGAAAGTGGGTGAACCAAGAAAGTAAAAAGACAAAAGAACAAAAGAAAATAATTCTCGGAATGAACTGAACGTCAGAGTCTGATGAGATCCGACACTGAAAACACACCCGATGGTGGATTTTTCCTTTACATGTTGAATCCACTGATTCTCTCAGTTTAAGAGGTAACCATAGCAACATCAGCAGCAACAGCAGAACAAGAGGTAGTCAGAGCAGATGTAACCGTGGTGACGGTTGTGGTAGCTCCTGTTGATGTCGGCGTGGTAACAGAGGGCTCGGCGGGGCGAGCAGGAACTGGTTTGGCGATCTTCATGGGAACAAAGAGGTTAGAGCCACAGTGCTCGCTCAGGTACTCGCCTCCTTTCTCCTCATAGTCCTGTCTGCTGATCCATCCCTCTGCTGCCCCTCCTCCTCCACCTCCAGGTGGATGCTCCAAGGCCCAGTCTCTTGCCCCGTACCAGGCGTCCAGGGCTGGCCGCGACGCCATGGTCACCTGGGAAGGATTCAAGTCAGGGTTCAAGACAGAAAGTGTATTTACAATCTGGATTATTTATACGACCCATCTGAAAGTATTTGAGCAGTGAAGTAAAATATTCCTAAATATTTGTCACCTTTAAATAGGTTTGGCACTTTGGTCTGGAGTGTATAATCATAAATCTGGGTTTACAAAGTATGTGAGCTGTACCTTAAAGTGTGACTGGAAGGGCCTCATGGCCCGCAGTTCTCTCTCCACTCTCTCCTTCATCCCGCGGTACTGCATGTTCCCTCCTGTCAGAAACACATTGCTCACCAGCGCCTCCTGCTGCTCTGGAGTGTACCTGTACACGGTGCAAAGGAAAGAGTTGGAACCCTTCACGTCATTTTATAAAAAGGAAAATAACTCAAGTTAGTCAGAGAAAAATATCTTAAAGGTCCAGTGTGTAGAATTTAGTGGCATCTTTTTGTGTCATAAAAACAAAAAGGCAAGAAGAGAGAGTATGTGTGACTACATGATTATGTGTATGTATATGTGTGCATGTACACTGTCTTTTTTGCGTGCACTTGCTTGATTGTATCATTACCTGGCCAGGACGTACTGCAGCGTCTCCATCAGTCCCATCTGGTCCTCTCCGGAGAGCGAGGGCTGGAAGAGGATCTCTGGACACCGCAGACGCTCCGTCCCCACAAACATCTGGTGGTACTCCGCCATGTTGAACACCGGCTGGAGTGTGTGACAAGTTGACACGAATCTTTCAGCACATGAGCAAAGTCATCTAGTTTCATTTGTGCTCTGGCGCAAACATGTCACGCAGAAGAAAAAGTTTTCTGGCGCGCATCCTGCTACATATTAAACTGGCAGATAATTGTCTGCACAGCCTTAATGAGGATCTAAATATCTGTCTGGGAAGTTCCAGTCTCTCTGTGCCACTACCTGAGCCACATTAGCAGGTTTTTCTGGCAGCGTCTCCTCAGGGAAGTCAGGATCCATCAGCGCCACTCCGTCTCCCTCGTCCATGGGCTGCTCCAGCTCAGACACCTGGCAGAGAGCAACACAACAGCCTCAGGCTTCATGTCAGCTGCAGCACATCCACTGCAGCAAACAAGCACAGATCCAGAAGAGCCCCACAGCACATTCACGGTAATGACATGTAGACCTAATTAATTATTGGTTCATTTGAATATGGCTTCAGCTCAGTGGCTCTTCAGTTAATCAGCTGCTGTCATTTCTTCTGTGAGGAATACTGTGAGGAATACAAGTTAGTGGTGGCAACTGAAGCATTTACATAGCTTACAACCAAGTCACACAGCACCTGCAGTATATAGAAACACTGCTTATATAACACAGTCATACTCTTAAGTTATATATTTTAGAACGCATTAATAAAATGCTAGAACAGATTTGTTTTACGCAAACTAATACATTTAAAACAATTCTCCCATATTGAGAATTGATTAAGTTAAAGACATGTGCAGTATCTGTTTTTGCATTAATTAATGTACTGCTATAGAAAACTAAATGTTTGCCGGACAGAGCTTCGCAATCTGGACACAGAACATACAAGATTTCAACACATAAAAAAATGTCCTAACTCTCTCACCTCCGTCTTCCCCTCTGCTCCGTCGCTGTGCAGCAGTTTCTGCCTGCCCTGCTCCACAGCCAGCTGCAGCTTGTTGATGTACGACTGCAGCTCCTCAGCTGAGTCCATGTTGAGCTCCACCAAGCTCTTATGAAACTGATCCAACAGGCCGTCCTCCAGCAGCTCCTGCACAGAATTAACCCTAACCCTATTATTTATCTAAAGTTGTGATTGTAATTATCAATGCAAATCTTTATTTCTGTTCTATATTTAATCTTAAAGATCCCCTCCTTTAAATTTGAGGTATAAATGATACAATAGTTTCCTTGCCTGTACTGCCATAAGTCTGTCCAGCCTCTCTTGGTCCTGTTGCAGTTTCTCTTCCCGACGGCGAGCGTTGATCTCCTGAAGCCGTCGAAGCTGCTGAGCTCGTCTCTCTTGCCTCTCCTCCACGCTCACACAGCCGCCTGGTACCTTGCCCGAGAAGGGAAGTTGCATACGGTGAACCTCGCGCTCATAAAACTCTGGGCTGCGCCACTTTTCCAGCTCTGTGGAAAACAAAACATGGAGGGAATGGAAATTAAGCAGGGAAGGAAGGAAGGAAGGAAGGATGCATGCATCTCCATGGCTCCTACATACTGTACCTTCATGATAATCCACAGCAGTGTAACTGTGTTCATGCAGTAGTTCCTCCATGCGGCTGAGTGTGATGGCGGCGAGGTGACCTGGGTATTTCAGCTGGAGGAGGCGCTGCAGGTAGGATGCGGCCTGACTCCCAGCCACGTTCACACGCTTACAGTTCACTGCATCCAACCTCCAGTCAAAACCACATCAAAATTACAAACCGTGTGTATGACTGTAGGAGCACTTAATAGATAAAATGAGTTTCAGTAAGGAAATACCGAACCAGTCAAAAGTTTGCACACACTTTCTCATTTAAGGGAATAAGAAGGTGTGTTCAAACGTTTGACTGGTGCTGTATAAATATATGTGTGTCCGTGTGTGTGGAGCCTCACCTGCCGTTGATAACCGGCAGGATGTGCGAGCAGTGGTATCCCGACGACAGAACGATGCCAGTGTGCGGAGGCTGGAGGTTCCTTTGAGTGTTATTGTGGTAAAAACTGTACAAGCCGTCCACGCCGTAGGAGACGTGTGGGACCTGATAGCACTCGAACAGCAACTCTGACATCATCTGCCGACAGTGAAGGGGGTTGCAGGGCGCCTCTGTCAGCACGATGGGGTGTTCAACACTGCCCTGCAGAAGTATAAGGAGAGTAACGCTGATTGATCAAATGGTCTAATTATGACTTATATTATCTCATAACATTGACAAAAAGGTTAAGGTGGTTACCTGATGCTAGGTTTGAGACACAGTAAGATATTAATGTCACTGAGTAATGCGGATGCTACGTCTTGAGTGAATAACCAAGACATTAACATTACCTGCAGCAGCTGACTGATTGTGAGCAGGTCTTAAAGGACAAGTTCACAATTTTTCAAGTGTCTTAAAACAACAGTCAGAGGCCCAAATCAACATTGAAATAGGTTTTTCTTGTAATCATTCCTCCTGTTCATACTGACCAATAGAAGATCCCTTCATAATGCACTTACAATGGAAGTGATAGGGGGCCAAAATCTACAGTCCTCCTTCTGTGCAAAAATGTGTTTAGTTTATCTGAAGTTCATCTGAAATTCAAATCAAGTAGATATCATTACAGTCTTTTTAGTGTCAAAGTCCCTCTTTTTGTTACTATACTTCCACCGTAGCTTTCCCCCACTATGTTTGAAAATGCAGTGATAGCAAAACAACAAAGTTATTGTTATTAAAATTTAGAATAACATCATAATTGGAGAATTGGAATAACAACTCGGCCACTTGAAGTTTATACAATTTAAAAAAAAAGAGTAAAAACTTGACCTCTGAGGTGATGCCCAGGTGTGTGAACACATAGTCGAAGATCAGCTCCTGGATCTCGAAGTTGACCACCACGTTTCGGTCGAACTGGCTCTTCAGCAGCCACCGCAGAGGCTCCAGGTTGGGGATGTCGTTGCCGATCTGCGTGTCGCTGCGGGCGGCGCCTCTGCTGCGCGCCGCCACCGACCTGAAGAGCAGCCGCGGAGCGCCAAGCTCCGTCTCTGCAGCCGCCCAGTCGGCCCGGGTCTGGAAGGAGCCGTTATCGATCACTATCGGGGACGGTGTGGGGGTCAGGTAGCGGGCAGGGAGCTCGAAAATCGGATCGGGAGAAGTTTTAATGTCCTGGAATGAGAAGATTTGACAAACCGGCTCCTCTTTAGAAGCCATTTTGGAGGTGTGTCACTGCAAAATAACGCCGTGTGGAAGCTTGTGTCGCCGACTTAAAAGTTCCCAACAATTTCACCACATAGACACTGAGTCTGTACTGTAGAACAATGTCCACAAAACTATACACTTAGCACAAAATTAGGGTGACTTAGAGTAATGTGGGACAATTTTTGCAAATTGCCCACATTTCAAACCACATTTTCTAGAGTGGGACGGGGAAAAATGACTGAAATAAAAAATATGAAACATGTTTTCACCATATGATAGCATATTTTGATGCATGGATATATATCATAAACACAATCTGAGAACAATTGGCAACATTGCTTCATTTATGATTTATACTCTTTATATATACTCTAACATTAACCGTTACTGACCTTTGACTGGACTTCACAGAAAGTACTTCCTGTTGGAAGATTGCCCTGCCCCAATCTAGGTTATCACACTGAAGCCATGTGATTTTAATTACATGACACTCCAGGTTTAATTTGACAGCAGCAGAAGAAGAGATAGATGTATTTGAGCTTAGGTGTCCCACATTACACTAATTCACCCTATGTAAATGGGTGTAAATTGATGCTATATAAACAAACACATAGAAATTAAATAAAATGTTTTGACTTCACTGTTGCAAAATCCATCTAATATTCCTAATATTAGAATTCTAATCTTAACATTACCTATAAATAGTGTCTGCAACAAAGGTTTATAATAGTAATTTACTGTTTAAAGTCCCCCTCCATTCAAAAGTGTGTTTTTCTTCCTGTTCCTACAGTTGATTGTTTGAGCTTCACTGTGCAGAGTTTGACACTAGAAGGCTGTTTTCACCTTCATCTGCTGAAAGTGGAAATTTTCTCTGAGCTCATTGAAAATCTGATTTTAAGTGGCATCACAATTAGTTTGGAGCCAATCCTGGTCCAATGTTCAACTTATAAAAGTGTGATGTGGAAACTTGAAGCCTCCAGTGCACAAACACTGAGACTGGACTTTACAGTGAAGTAGAAGGCATCTTGTGTCCAACAGGAAAACTTAAATATATAGATATAGATTATAGATTAAATATATTTTCATATTCAGAGATTCCAACATTTTTAATGAGGGAGAAGGAGTAGATGTCATTTTAAGGATTTTAACAAGATAATTGAACTTTTTTTGTGGAAAAACCACATCAGACAAAAACGATCATTCAAAGACTATTTTATACATATCTTAAAACATGTCTGTCTTGCATTACAGTGTTAATTTTGCAATAAAATACCCACCTTTAACCACCAGAGGTCGGACTTCTCTCAATGTAAGCACAAGTCCTTCTGAAATGAGTCACATATTTTTTTCATGGTGGATTTTAGGTAGGTAAACTCTTGGTTGGGGCAGCTTTATCATTTAAGTCATACTGTATATATACATCATTTAACTGTATAAAAGAAATTCAATAAAATCAAGTTGTGTTTGGCCAGTCAGTACTAACTATATTCAAACAAAGTTGATTTTTAATTCTAGAGAACCCATCTGAGTTTCCATCTGATGGAATGACACAGCCACAAAAAAAACATTTATCCAAAGAACTATTTCCATTTTTAATGCGAACAAAACAAAATTATGTTGAAAGTAATTTCCTGAAACCTCACCTTGACCTTTGGGTCAACTAGTTATATTTACTAGAGATGGATGAATCCATTTTGAAGCTACATTTAAACCATATGAATAGACGTTTTCCCTCAGGCCCTGAGATCCCTGATTTCCTTCTGTCTGCCATCCTGTTACTCTCAGCTGACCGGGTAAAGCCTCAGCTGGTAATGTGGGACACCTGCATGAGAGCTACTGTACTGTACGTCCCAGTTGGCTTCAGTTTAGACCATTCATACAACAAGCATGTCCCTGTTACACTCTGTGATTTCAATTATAAAAACACATTTCAATTCAATTTGATTAAAATTTTATTTGTACAGCACCACCTCACACAAAGGCAGTTCAAAGTGCTTTACATAATAATACACTAATACAGCAGAAAATTTTGCTAATATATACAAACATCCATACATTCATACACAGTCAATCACACACGGATTATGTGCACTGTCTTATATTAGGCCTATACTGTGTTATGCCTGAGTGCAGAATATAAGACTTTGAGTCTTCTTCTTCTCTTGTGTGAGCATAATCACCTGCCGGTTCCCAGCAATGTTAACAAAGTGAAGCTGTAATTTGGCCTTCAACCTTTAAACTCAGAAGATAAAGATGCTGGTGCATATAGAGTTATGAATAGACAAAGGGTAACTGTATTAATTGAAAGACAACTGTTAAAGTGATGAATATGGGATGATTGAGACGCATGTGGCTGTATGCACAAATACTGACACTGAACTTCATACAACAAACATACAGAGTTCCCTTAAGAAAATGCTTGACTGAATAGGAAGATCTTTAATTTGCTGTTAAAAGAACACAGAGTCAGAGCAAGTCTAAGATCAGCAGGCAAACTGTTCCATTCTTTAGGTGCATAGATGCTAAATGCTATCTCACAAACCTTTGAAAATGCTCGTGGCACGTGGAAGAGATTGCCATTTTGTGATTTGAGAGATCTGCTGGTATCGTATACTGACTAGTGCAGTGCCTGTTCAAAACATGCCTGTTCGGAATGGGCAGATTGCTTATTATTTCTTGAGAATCATATATATATATATATATATATATGTATCAACTGACAAACGTATCAATTAAACAATAAGGATTTAATAAACTAAATGATTTTAATCCAGACAGAAAGTTCACTAGTGAGACTAAACTGAGGTTGAACCGTAGAAACAGTTTACTGCCTTCCATTGGTTGATTCTGCTGCTAATCATGTGTCTGCACTCCTATTAGCTAGTTTTGCCTCTGTTTTTTAAGCTTAATTGAGCAGGGCGCGTGCCCTTGTCCCGTTCAGCAAGTCAGAGCCCAGAAGTCCCCAGCAATGCACCCGCCAAGTGTGGAGTCGATCCGATTAACAGTTCAAGAGATACGCGAAGGACAGTGTGCAGTGTACAGTGGTACAGAGATTCCTTGCTTTAGTAGATAGACTTGTGTCAGCTGATGGTAGCATTTCTGCAATCTCAAGTGCTTTGTGTCGATCCCAAAGTGAATAAATGCTGTGCCCATAAACATGAACTGCTTTGTTGGCTCTGTCTTGTTCTAAGTCTGATATCCGCACTACAGAATCAATTTCATGTTCATAACTTTATCTGCAGCTTGGCATTTCAAGTTCACACAGTGGTTGATGCCAAGTGTCACAGCTGATGCCTCAAAGGAACACTTAGATTTTGACAGCACAGTAACTAGTAATGGTGATAATGTTGGATAGGCTTTGTGCATATTAATCTATTTATTTTCATGCAATTCCAATTCTAGCAGTTTTTCTTCCAAAACATAGATAGTCCTGAAAGTCAGAAATACCATGTCTGGGAATTAGTCATTAGGAGAATTAAATGAAGATTATTTTGACATTGCTGTATTGGTAGGCTACTTTTACTTAAGTAAAGGATCTGAATATTTCTTCCACCAATACCTGCAGGATGGGAGATATCCAGATTTGAGGGGTATTGTCTTCTTTATGTTTCAGTCCCACTAGCACTACTTTCATTTGAGTGAAATGTTTGCAACACTACAGCATGTCCTTAATAAAAAAAAATTTTAAAGATACAAACTAAAACACATCAGATTATTTGAGTATGTTTTTTT
The DNA here is from genome assembly GCA_038419695.1 of Scomberomorus guttatus. Lineage (NCBI taxonomy): Eukaryota > Metazoa > Chordata > Actinopteri > Scombriformes > Scombridae > Scomberomorus > Scomberomorus guttatus. The sequence goes on along the minus strand of CM076449.1, from coordinate 13,786,584 downwards.
TATTAGTGAGTACTTAGTTATATAGGAGAAAACACAATAAACACAATCAACCCATAAAAATGCAGGAGGGATGAGGCAGGGATGGTAGCTTCACTATAAGAAAGTAAGAAGCCTGACGTTCTTATAGTAAAGTTACAATGCAGCTTCACTGCCCCTCTCATCAGCTCAGATGTTGTTTAGGTTGGTGCAGCCGCACTTCTGGCACACTTGTTGTCAGTCCTGGTGCTCCTCTGTTCAGTCAAAACTCCTCTTTGGCTGAATAGTGGGACTCCTGGTTCATCCAACTTCTCCATCTCCTCAGTGTGTTGTTGTACACCACCAATGTTCCTAACATACTCATTTTTTGATCTTGTGGTACAGTTTTTGATCTTATGGTACAGTTCTTGAATTGTTTGTCTCAGGCAGTTTTCTTGACACGTTGCTTCTTTCTCCGCTTTCAGTTTTGTACCCACATTTTTAAAATTCTGAAGCAATGTACCTTTTGTACCTCTTGAATTAAGGGCCTCCTGAGCTGATTCCATTATTCTTGCTGCCTGAAAAATGTTCTGAAACCATGAAACTGAGCTTATTGAGAAGTTCCACGTAATCTCGCAGGAGGGCTTCCCTCTTGTGGCAAGTGGCTTTCGTGGCATAAAACTTGTCGAGCGAAGATTTCACATTCTCATAGTCTGCTGTCATTTCCTGGATTTTGCATTGGAGGTAATTACAGTCGCTCACATTAGCAGAGTGTTGTTTTTTCAACATCTGATACTGAGCCCTCATTTCATCTTCATCCTTAAGTTTCTCAGTCAGCTGCTGAACTTCTTGCTGCAGGTCGAGAAGGCGTTTGCTTACGACTGTGTTTTGCTCCTGCTTTGCTTCAAATTTCTCTTTCAGTTGATGGTAAATGTTGATTTTCTGCCGGAGGTCCTGAACCTTCTGCTGCAGGACATTGTTTTGCTGGCTCAAGGTTTTGTTCTCTGTTTTTATTAGCCTGTATTCATCCTCCAATGCTTCATGGTCCTTAAGTTTATTGTGTATCACCGCAATTTCTTCCTTGAGAATGTGATTATCTCGGACCATCTTTTGTCTGTCTTCTTCCTCAGAATTGTATTTCTCTTTGAGTTGATCTCCATTGTGTATTTTCCGTCTGAGGTCTTGAATCTTCTGCTGCAGGACATTGTTTTGCTGGCTCAAGGTTTTGATCTCTGTTTTCCTTCGCCTATATTCGTCCTTCAGTGCTTCTTGGTCCTTTAATTTCTTGTGCATTCCCACAATTTCTTGCTCGAGAATGCGATTATTCCAGGCCATGTTTTGTCTTTCTTCTTCTTCAGACTTGCATTTTTCCTCCAAAGCTATTTGACTCTGAAGTTTTATGCGCAGCTCCTGAGCCTTTGTTTGAAGCTTTTTGTTTAACTCAGTTGCTGCTTTTCTCTTAGCTTTTAGCTCTTTATATTTCTCTTCCAAATCTTGGCTATTTTCAAGCCTGAGGTTGAGCCCATCTATTTGGTGAGCCAAGAGCTTATTCTGCAGTTCCATGGTTTCAGTTTCTCCCCGAACCTTGCAGAACTTGTAGAGTTTGTCGTTGTCATGGAGGGGGATTTTGTCTCCTTCAAACTCCAGAGGAATGGTCTGTTTACGCCGAAACATTTTGTTTTTGTCCTTGTCTACTTCTGTATACGACTGTATTTAACGTGCTCTGTATACGGCAAACTGGTTTATGAGTATTAAGGAGCTAATAATACATAATACACAATGCAGAACATAACAGAGTCACATTCTAAAGAACATCATTTTTTCTTGAAAGGAACAGAATGTGATGTAGTTTGTGGTTGCTATCACTCCCACATTGATTGACAGGTCTTTTAAACCCTGATGATGTCATCATTGCTTTAGTAGATAGCATGTTTGATATGTACTGTGGAGCCAAACTATTAAATGCTTTGTACACCATTGAGAAGAATTTTGAATTATATTTTGAAGACAATATGTAGCCAATGAAGGTTTTGGAGGACTGGAGTTATGTGGTCTGATTTTTTTTGTCGTAGTTAGAACTGGATAATGGATTAAAACAATCGCCATATATTCTTACTCCCCCTAAGATGTCAGTGTGAAGTACAGAAACCTACAGTCAGCAAAGTAACAAATGTACCAGGAGAAAAACTGCTGGTTACAATTTCATTTTCATTTAAAGTTCCTTTTAAAAATATATATATAATATTTATGTATTTATTAATTTGTTGAATATTTATTTATTTAATATTTTTTTCTATTAAGTGATGCATTTTTTCCTTGCAGATTGACGCCAGACATAAACCTGATGTGTGTATTAACGAAACTTAAGAGTCTACAGCCACACTAGCAGCAATGCTGTCAAGTAGATGTTGAGATATTTGACAGAATAACTTTGACCTGCTGGTGGCAGGTGAGGAAAAGTCAGAGGACGACCAACATCTCTAAAATTCATCCTTCAGGAACTCTGAAAGTGGTGATCCAACCAACAAATAGGAATCCCATAGAGCCATGCCATTAGCATGGGTAAAATTGCATTAAAATAGAAGCACCAGTTTGTGCAAATTATCTTTTTATTCTTACAAAAAAAATTCTATTTGTTGACATCACAGCAGTTTTAACCATTGGTGACGTGAGCACCTATTTCTGTGAATCAGTGCTGAGCTGCTTTTGTTCTTGCCTAGTTTTGTACCTTAAGAGAGTAATATCACACAACAACTTACCTGAAGATTTCAAGTCAGTGCAGATGTGGAAAGCAAACTGAAATAAATACAATAATGAAAGCAGATTTAACACAAACTTGCAAAGGCTTACTGTTAGTTAAACTGCTTCAATGCTGCAAGATTAATCTTAATATGTGGGTCCAACTTTTAAACTCTAATAATAAAGATTCCAAAGAAGCAAAATATGACATATTACATTTTATGTATAAAATAAAAGTAAAATATTACCATTATTTAACCTTCAGGCTCTCAATAGAGGAGGTGTTTTGTTCTAGATTGATTGGGTTTATTTCCTGGATAGCACAGACATTTTGGAGCAGAATGAAAAAGATGAAGGAAGGAAAGTGTGTGGGTGGGGTTGGGGGGGGGGTTACTGTATGAACCTTGATGGTGTGTCACTGAAGCACGAGCACAGTTCACTGCTCACGCACAAAGCTCTAAGTGACTGCCGTCCCCCTCCTCCTGATGCTAATAAGCAGATCTGGGTCAGCTCACCCTCTCAAACACACACACACATGGTTACATACCCACTGGTAAGACACACACACACACACACACACACAATCATATCCACACTATTCACATATACCCACCCACTCACACACACAAACACACATGCACATACGGTCACAAACTTGTACAAATGCACCCCCATCAACTCTCTCTCCTCTCACACACACACACACACACACACACACACACACACACACACACACACACACACACTAGCGTCCATCCCTCCCAGGAGGCAAGACGTGACATTGTGCCGCAGTCCGTGCGCGGTGCTTGCAGCTCTCTGCTTGTTGTGCTTGTCATCGAGGCAGCGGTGATGAGGCGCAGGGGAACTAATAGGCTACAAGCACTCTGGGACTGCCACGCGTGATGCCAAGCAGCCTCCATTTTGTGGAGGCACAAACAGACTGTTAGTTCCCACTGAGAGGGAGGGGATAGACAGCTGAGGGAGTAGTATAATGTTTGATAGGGTCTGTTCTTTCTTCATTTTGTTAAAATTTTTCAGGTTCTGAATATTAATTTGTCCTTTTATTTTAATTTTGTGTGGTTCCCACTAACCTTGATGGGATTTAGAGAAGTGAGTGTAAAATATTAAATATATTAATATAAATATTAGATACAGGAAAATGTTGCACTGTTTGGATAATTCCTTTATTGTATTTTTTATTTGTTTATTTATTTTTTTGTTAAAATTTTTCATTTTTTTACTTTTATATAGCTCTTTTTTTATTACCATAGTGTCTTTTTAAAATTAAAATTGTTCTGCAGTAATGGGACCAATCTATTCAATAACAAACTCACTTCTTGAACATATTCAGGGCTTCGCCTCCCCTGCAAATGTTTTTTTGTGGAGGCAGAACAGAATATGCTGTTTTTGCAGAACGCTCTGAGGGGAAAAACATCTGTCAGTAAAGATTATGTGTGAAATAAGGAATCACAACATTCTGGCATCATTTCCATTTCATATTTTAATTATTGTCTCTCATTGTTCACCTATCATTAATGCAAAAACTGCTATAACAAATTCATGAATGTGGGAGGGACTGGCTAAAAACAGGCAAGAGTGTGTATGTATGTATGTGTGTGTGTGTGTTTGTGTGTTTGTGTGTGTGAAGGAATGACGGAAGGAGGAAGAGAGCCCAGTTTACGTAACGACTCTGACTCTGAGCACTTCTGATATATCAGAGCCACACTGCGGACAAAACCCCCTGCAACCTCCGTGACTGTCCTCCGCACCCTGTCACGCCTGCACACAGACACACACACACACACACACATATACACATATTCTCCCTCTGTGAGACACATACACTGTAACCTCCATCTCTTTGTCTTTCTCTCTCTCCCTCGCATACAAACACACACACACACACACTCCACACGCCCCCACACACAGATTCTGTCACTACAGCTCTCTTCAGTCTCTGGCCCTGTACGCCCAGCAGATCTTTTTTCGGGCCATAGAGTGATTAATGTGTTTGTGCACCTGTCACTATCCATGCATTTGTGTGTGTGTGTGTGTGTGTGTGTGTGTGTGTGTGCATGTGACTGTGTGTGTGAGAAGGGTATTTCTAAAGATAAAAATACACACAAATAAAATTTATTAGTGTGTGTGTTTATTTTATTTTTCCAATCTCTGTCTTGTTTAGTCTCAATAGATGGTACATCCACCATCTTTAGACAGCAAGTATTTCAAATTGTATCCATGTTTGTTTTTTAAATGCCCTGCACACCCACACAGGTGTTTCCAATTAACTTAGCTGATTACACCTGGAGCCAGGTTGAAGTTGGGTGGAGCTACTCTTGGAATTTAATGTTAGCTAAAGCCCGCCTCTGAACGTCAGTTGTCCAATCATTGTATGTGCATGGGGCCCTAATATCTGGCATTTAAAGAGTTTTGAGGGTGTTGTCTTTTTTTTAAGCCTTTACAAAAACAACAACACAAGAGCAAAAGTGTAAGGACTGAATATGCTGTAACATAACCTGCAAGCATTAGCATGCCTGGCCTCATAATACTGTACTTTAAAACAATGACCAACTAGCTCTATCCTGCCATACAAAAACAATGTCTTCTACATCATCAACTGGTGAGGATGCTGCCTTTGTATCTGGGACAGACCTTTAGCCTCAGTCTTTTAGCATTATATTACAGGAACCTTTAACAGAAACATTAAAAAGTCAGTTGGAGGCAGCGTCAACTCAAGGAAAAGACCTTTTTATTTCAAAAATTACTGAGAATTTCGAGTGGCAATTCTGGCATCGTTGTCATTGTAAAGCGCATTATGTGCTGTGCATGAATGGAAAGCTTGACAGGTGTAGCAACAGTAAGGGGTGAGGCTAACAGTATAAATTGCTCCGCCCTAACAGGTGCAATAAAACCAAAAGAAGGGTGAGAGTGAGATGTCAGTCAAGCACAGTTTGTACACAACCACCAGGAAGAGGTCTAATCAGGCAACATAAGTGAAAACACAAGTGTGGGTGTGTAGGGGCTTTTACTAGTCTACTTGTCTATTTTTTTTTTTGCTCCATCTCCCCCCAAAAATGACAAGTTAACAGGTTTTTTTTCACTGTACTTTTGCCTTTATGTACACTAAAGAAGCTCATCCGTTTTGTCTCTTAGTTATCAGGATATTTCAAAAACCAGCAACACAGATTTCATTCAAATTTGGTGGAGACTAAGGAACACCTGATTTATTGTTGGTGTGGATCAAGGTGGCCCCATGGATGTATTATAAGAACTGGACACTGGACTCCAACATGGTTCCTATTCAGTGGAATGAAAATTGTTGGCAGAGCTTTTGGGTTTACTTCAGCATTGTGTGTCCCAGTGCACATCCGTCCAGTTTGTCCTGTTGGACCCACATATATACTTGAATTACTTCACACTTTAAAATCACTTTTCTAGACTCTAGGAAAGTTTTACAAATATGGAAGCCTTCATGAACTAAATATTAATAATTCAAAGAGCATTATTTGATCTTCTTTGCAATTGACCTTTTGCAGTTCAAGGTGTCCTATTTTACAGATGTCTCTTTTATAACGACGGTCTATGCAGTACCGCCAGTGGCCACTGGGACAAACTGGCAGCAAGACTGAGTGGAGGTGCCATATCTCTCTTATCTTAATACATCAATGGGTGACAATTACCATCTGGCCATTTATAAATCCCCTTATAAGAAGCTAAATCTCATTTTCCTCAATTACCTACAAGTGCAGGCCACGCCCATTTATCCCTAAACAGATGTTTCACTTTAAAAAAAAAAAATCTTTATTTTTGCAAAATAGTTTTCACTCCTTCAGGTTTCACCACAATGGATTAGATGGGAAAAAAAGGTTTTCGTTTATTTATATATATCACCTTTTTCTTAAAATGTTTTTAATTCTTGTAAGCGTGGCCTAACTTTTTCACATAAGACATTTAAACTTGTCATAGCAGGAAAATCACAGGTGTGACTAATAACATTAATGATGGCTCTGCTCTGCTTCTAGTGTGACAGTGATCCAGCACCCACAACACCAGGACCCTGAAACTGACGCAATTCAGCCATCATGAATTTTACTACCTACACCTCTGCTTTTCCTACTGTGACATGTTAAAATGTCTGCTGTGAAAATGGTTTATTTCAGGCATGCCACAACTCTCAGAGGGCAACGTGTAACCGCAACTATTGAAACCAAATTCAGCTGATATGCTGCATGTATAATAACCGGAAGCGATCCTAGAATGTTTTATTAACCTAGGTGGTGCATCAGCAACATGATACATTCAAATAGCCATAAATCATTATTCAGAAGTCTGACTCACTTTTAGTCATTTTCACCAGTAATTTTGTACTATTAATTCTTGTAGAAAGCCCTGATATTTCAGGATTTAAGTCCTCTGCAAACATTATGGTCACCATCAGCTCATCATCATTACCTGATTATGCAGATCCTGCATCACGTCATGCACATACAGAATTTTTTTTTCTTTATTAGAAAAAATGCAGGATTGTGCAGCCTTGGTATAGAGGCACGTGCTCTCTGACTGCTTTGTAGCTAGAATTTTTCCTTTTCTTTTGTCACTCACTATAATCAGAAAAAAAGGTTTTAGGATTGGCTTAAATACTTTTAATTCTGCCAAATTTAAGGCTTTCAGAGACCAAAAAAAAAAAACCAACCTGTGCTGTGAAAATCTCTTTTCTCCAAAATCTCAACACACACACACACCCTGTCCAATTACTGTGGCCATGGCAACTATCAGAGATTATTGCTCCCAGTCAGCACTGCACGGCTGTTAGACGAGGCTATAAGCCCCTTCGTATCTCAGGCCTCCACACACACACACACACACACACACGAGCCTGAATTAATCCTTCTCTTTGTAGCCTTAGAAGCTAAATTGGTCGCCCCAGCAACCAATCTTAAAGCCCTTTCAGAGAAAAAAGGCAGACTGGAAATCCATTTTGTCGTGAGGAAGTAGCTCAGAAATGCATCTATCATCTTGAACTGAATTGAATCTATCTTGCTATATTTTTAATAGGTATTGAGTCTATAATATTTCACTTTTTTTTAAACTATATATATATTTCTGCAGCTTTAATGTCTTTTTTTCAAATTTCTCACTAAGATGTGGGAGCAGGTTTGCAGATTTGGGGAGAGGCTGCATGTATTTTGCGTGCTTGCGTTTTTGTGCGTGTGACATTTGCAGCCGATCCTCTGTCCCAGCGCCCGCGGTTTGTGTGCATGTGATGGGGGGAGGGAGACATGCCTCAAGGACTCTCCCTATTTCCTCACCACACACACACACACACGCACATACCCCCAGACATGGATGACACACACTCTCTAACAAACACTGTGTTGGCCTGAACGCAAATAGCAGCTGGCAAAGCAGCTCAAGCCAAGCATGAAAATATGCACAACTTTCTCTGTCCTCTGGCTGGTGTCTAAATTTAGACCTCTCGTCCGTGTTCCGCTTTTTTGTCTTGCGATGCTGCTCGTAAAATACTGTCTTGCATTTCGTTTCTTCTGCTCGAACCATGACAGTTTTGATGTAACCAGCCTTGAAAAAAAAATACAATTCGTTCACTTTACCTGTCATTAATTAGCAGAAATGTCCGATGTTTTTTTTTTTTTTTTCAAAGCTCATAAATGTGAGACTGTGACAGAAATGTCAGTCCTGCTGCCACAGTGAGCTACATTTCTGCAAGCGGGATGCAAAAATTTGATGACACTTTTGCTCAGCCGTGTCACGGCAGATTATGGAGGCGAAGACGAGGTGCTTCGTATTCCCGAGGATTAGAGCTGAGGGGGAGAAGAAATAACTCTCACCCCCAGATTTTTTTTTCCTCCTCTGTGAAGATATTTAGTACATTTTACCCACTAAAAGACAAGAATTAATAAAACTAATAGATGGTGTGATGGTGTGACCATTTTTTTTCTTTAAATTAAATTAAAAGAAAAAAGGCTGAAGAGGAGTCTGACACTTTTTTTTCTTTCTGTGTGTGTAAGGAGCTGTCCGTGGTGCTGCAGGCCATCTGCAGGATGTTCATCATATCAGCAACGAGTTGCGTCCTCCTACAGCCTGCTCAGCCTGCTCAGCCTGCTCAGCCTGCTCAGTATGCTCATCTGGAATCCAGCTGTTAAATTAGCAGGGAACTTAAAATCATGAGCAATAGTGAAGAAATAGTGCCGCCATTAATACACGTTTTAATATGAGGAGTATTATATAGAAATGCATGAATTGTGTTTTAACATGTGTTTTTTATTCTGTTTTTCATTATCGGACGGAAAATGTGTAAGGAAAAAAATATTGGCTAATGCGTTAAAATATTTCTATTGGCAGACATGTACTGTATGTAGAAACACTATTTCATTTCTAAAGAACTATATTAGGCCGCCTGTGGAAAATGAGGCCTTCTGTCTTTACATTAAAGAAAATACCTGTGAGCTGCGTGCGTGTGTGTGACTGTGAGGCGCGTGTCTCAGTCTACATGCTGCAGTTTGTGCTTCATTTCACACATTTAAGATTGACTTCGCGTGTTAAAATACAGGCGAGCAGGTGAGGCGCGGCAGTTGAAATATATTCTAACCAACAAAAAAAAATCATTCTTACGCCTTATGGTTCATTTATATACAGCATTTTCCAGACTGTAGATGCTGCAAACAACAACTGTAGATCACTGTAAGAATTAAAACATTTTTTTTATTTAATACATGTGGATAAGATGATGTAGAATGCCTAATTAGACATTTATTTATTTATCATGCATGCATGACGCCTGTTGTTTGTTGATGGCAGCGCCTGTCGACCTGTTGACAGGAAGCAGGTGAGATGTTTATTCTCTTCATTCATTCATTCATTCATTCATAATGTCTGTAATACTGCTGCCTTTAAATTACCGTTTTTTTTATCCTCGTGATCACTCTGCCGTTAAATAAAGTCCCGTTGAGAGGGTCACCCCCCCCCCCCCCCTCTCTCTCTCTCTCTCTCGTGGTGCTGTGCGCGTGCAGTTACACTGGCACTCTATGCGGACACGTGCACGCTCCTCTCTCTCTCTCTCTTCCTCTCACGCTGTTCTCCCTCCGAGTAAACAATAACAGTAATATGAACATTAACACAACATTAAGATTGATATATATATTAATCATATATACACAGTTTATCCTATGCATGTATTCGTGCACGCTCCTCTCTCTCTCTTTCCCTCTCTCCCTCTCTCTCCCTCTCTCTCCCTCTCGTGCACGCTCCTCTCTCTCCCTCTCTCTCCCTCTCTCTCTCTCCCTCTCTCTCCCTCTCGTGCACGCTCCTCTCTCTCCCTCTCCTCGTGTGATGCAGTCAGAGATTCCTGTGCTCGCGCCGTCACCACCAACCAACAAAACTGCTTGGAAAAAAAATATGCTAAACTGACTCTTTTTTTTTAAACGACAAATGAGGACATATTTTCGTCTTTATCTTTGTTTTGGGGAGTTTTTTCGTTGATGAAGGAGTGTTTTTCAGGGAGTAATATGGATGAGCGAGCCAAGAAAAGCGGCTGAGGATTTTAACGGTTTGGGAGAAACGGTTGGCTTTCTTCACGAGACATCGAAGAGGCAACAGGCATGACTTTACAGTAGCAATTTAAAAAAAAAAAAAAAAAGCAAATAAATCGCCCTGCATGCATCTTCCTCTCTGCTTTTTACTCAGCAATAACATTTTTCAGTTGAATAGCGTCTTTTAATTCGGGTAAAGAAGATGGCTCACCTAATTCGACACAAGCTGAGCAACAAGCTGACCAATGCGGCCCACACGGTGTCCAACAAATCTCAGGCCAAGGTCAGCGGGGTGTTCGCCCGGCTGGGCTTCCAGGCCGCCACAGACGAGGAGGGTTTGGGTTTCGCGGAGTGCGACGACTTGGATTATGACTACAGGCAAGGGATGCAGATGGATGTCCTTCAGGGAGACGAGGAAGGGGGAGACGTGGAGGGAGAGGGGGAGCTGGAGGGAGACAGCCACTACCAGAGGGACGGCACCGGCCCGAGGCCCTCGTCCCTGAAGACAGGCGGCTCCCTGGATGAGGACAAACCCAAAATCACGTCATGGGAAGCTGGCTGGAACGTCACCAACGCCATTCAGGTACACAGTGATTACTGACATCGTGCATGTGTGGATGCAAAAACACTGCATGCATCAGGCCTGCAAGTGAGCCAAGAGTCACCTTGAAGATCTGTCATATTTTAAGATTTAGGCCTGTGCAAGGAGAAAGAGCGCATCATTCCACACAATCCAAGATTATAATAAATCAATATGCTCAACATAATCGAATCAAATTGTATTGAGCTGTTAAATGTATTTAAATTTTTAAGTTTTATTATAAATAAATGCAGGCTCAACTAAAAGGTTTTATTGATGGTCTGTGGGTGAACTCACTGCAGCAGTGGGTTTGGGAATTTATTTATTCTAATCTGTTTATCAGTGGAGCTGCAGGCAGGGCCTGTTAGACTGTGATAGCCTCGAGGCTGAAGGGACCCACGTGCTTATCATCGTCTCCATCAAATTGAAGTTTTAAACAAACGAATTTGAAATGGTTTTTTTTTCGTATTTTTAATGATCTAATTCGATTCCGTCTATAAGCAAAGGCCTGATTTTCAAGGGCGAGGCGAATCAGAAAATAATTGTGTGGTGTAGACATTTGAAATTACTCAGCTGTGGTAAATCTCACATTTCTGCGTTGCGTGTCATTTTAATGTGCATAAATATCTTTTTTTTTTTGTCATTGTTATTATGTAAGCTGTGGGCCGTGTGAGCCAGTCATTGCACGCCTGGGCTGGCTCGGCCTGTCACTGCGATGTGGGCCTCGTCCATTACCACTCAGCTGCGCTTCTCTGTCCGCAGGGCATGTTCGTCCTCGGCCTGCCGTACGCCATCCTCCACGGCGGCTACCTCGGCCTCTTCCTCATTATCTTCGCGGCTGTGGTGTGCTGCTACACCGGAAAAATCCTCATCGCGTGTCTGTACGAGGAAAACGAGGACGGCATAAAAGTGCGCGTGAGGGAGTCCTACGTGGACATCGCCAACGCCTGCTGCGCGCCCCGCTTCCCCGCACTGGGCGGCCACGTTGTGAACGTGGCTCAGATCATCGAGCTGGTCATGACATGTATTCTTTACGTCGTGGTCAGTGGCAACCTGATGTATAACAGTTTCCCGGGGTTCCCCGTCTCCCAGAAAGCCTGGTCTGTGGTGGCCACGGCCGCGCTCCTGCCGTGCGCCTTCCTGAAGAGCCTCAAGGCCGTGTCCAAGTTCAGCTTCCTCTGCACCCTGGCGCACTTCGTCATCAACATCCTCGTGATTGCCTACTGCCTCTCCAGGGCGCGCGAGTGGGCCTGGGAGAAGGTCAAGTTTTATATCGACGTGAAGAAATTCCCCATCTCCATTGGCATCATCGTGTTCAGCTACACCTCCCAGATCTTCCTCCCCTCCCTGGAGGGAAACATGCAGAAGCCCAGCGAGTTCCACTGCATGATGGACTGGAGTCACATCTCTGCGTGCGTCCTCAAGGGCCTCTTCGCCCTGGTGGCCTACTTGACATGGGCAGACGCCACCAAAGAGGTCATCACGGATAACCTGCCGTCAACCATCCGGGCTGTGGTGAACATCTTCCTCGTCGCTAAGGCGCTATTATCTTACCCGCTGCCGTTCTTTGCTGCAGTTGAGGTTCTGGAGAAATCTTTGTTCCAGGATGGCGGGAGAGCCATGTTCCCAGACTGCTACGGCCCCGGTGGGCAGTTAAAATCATGGGGTCTGGGGCTCCGAGTTGTCCTGGTGGTCTTCACCTTGCTTATGGCCGTGTTTGTCCCCCATTTCGCCCTCCTTATGGGTTTAACTGGGAGCCTCACCGGCGCCGGCCTGTGCTTCCTCTTGCCAAGCCTCTTCCACCTGAAGCTCCAGTGGAGGAATCTCCTGTGGCACCACGTGTTCTTCGACGTTGCCATTTTTGTTATTGGGGGCATTTGCGCCATATCTGGCTTCATCCACTCAGTTGAAGGGCTCATAGAGGCGTACAGGTACAATATCCACGACTGAGAGCTCCAGAGATGGCCTTTATTGAATGGTGATGTCCTAAAATGCCGCACTCCGGCAGGTTGTCATGACGCAGACCTTATCAAAACATCTCTGACATAGGAGCTCATGAGGAGGATTATTTGTGTGAAATGTACATCTTTTTATTTTGCCTTCGTGATAATGTGCAATAATAAACTCTACAATCATAGTGTAAAGTAGTCTACTCATTCCAGAAAACAAGTTTTATTAACTGGACAGAGGGACACAACCTCCGCATGAAGGGGAGGGGGGGGGGGGGGGGGGGGGGGGGTGGTGATTATATATGCGGGCATTAGCAGGTCTGTCCAGGTGTCAATCTTCATGCAAAAGTTGTCTAAGATCCAGTAAAAACTGGTCTAACTGTGAGTGTGTACGTGTTTATATCTGGGGAATGAAATATGTGAAAAACAATGGAGTGAATATGTTATTACTGGTATTTGAGCTGCTAGATATATCATTAATCCCACTTCAGAGAAAATATAAGACAGAAGCGCCCATCAGATCAGATGGTGCTCTGTGGATTATATAACAACCATGAATAACTTATGTGTAGTTGTTAACAGAATTATTATTTTTTCAGTTTCTTTCTGTTTTGTGTTTTATTTTCCATCTTATGCCTATAGTAGACCTTGTTTGTTTTCTTGGTGTTTCAAGTGTCATTCTGGATGAAGTGAATTCAAAGTGCAAGCAAGTGGGTCCTAATTGTGTTATATGAAAAATGTTTGTCTGATAATATTCTCTTCCTATTGAACTTGTTAATTGTGATTTAATGGAACTAATCATGGTGTGTGAGACAGAGTATTTGTTTGAATTAAGAGATAAATAAATCAAATATTTTATGGCTGGTCATTCTAATGTTTCCTTGTACAGTGAAATTCAGCCAAGTGTGACTGAGAAATTCTTGTCGATTTGACTTTCTTTTTCATTTTTACTGTCCTGGTGTCTGGTTCAACTTCCTCTTAAAAGGTTCATTAAGCTTCCCCCTTCGTAAGGGTAATGGTGTGCGTGTTCAAATATAAAACTGAGGTGTTGCAGATGCCGTGTTGTGTATCACATGGCATGCTGCAACCTTTGCCAAGTAAAATCATTCTCGACAGGGTGCAGCAGCCTGTAAAAAAACATCATTGCATTATTGGCATCTTTGTAGTCAACTTGGCACCCCCGAGTCAGTACACCTGTGACCTAAAAAAACAAAAGAAAAACAGGATGTGGATTACAGATTTCTTTTTATTTCACACAACCTATTGTTTGTTAGAAATATTAAAGACCGTAGTTGCTTAGCTAAAATGCTAAAGAGTGTAATGCAGAATATAAAAGTCAGCAGGACAGATCATTTTCACTTCCTTTTACTAGTTACCTATCACGTGCATTGTATCTAAGAACCATCAACAACACTGATCATGTATGAATATTTGTTTCAACACATTAATTCCTGTAACACTTATTTTTTTTAAACAATGAAGTGGTTTTTATTTTACACAGTTTACACTCAACCATTTGATTCTCACAGACAGACCAGATTTTAAACATAGTTTCCTGTTCCTCACACACACCCACACGTAGCACTCTATCTAAGGCCACTGTCAGATGTCAGTTTCACTTCTCTAAAAGCAGCAGAGAGACAGAAGAGACGCTTGTTCACAAAGTCAGGAGCAGACTTTGAACTTCTTGGCGTACTGCAGTGTTTCAGGTGCGTCTCATAATCTCACTAAACGTATTGTGAATAAAAGCTATTCGATTTTAGAAACTATTTTTATACCAAAATGTACATGCCCACAGTAATTCTTTAACTGTAGAGTTTTGTGGTTACACTCATTCTCTCCACAGCACAATGCTTCTATCTGTGATAATAGCGCTCATGCTCGTCTCTTGCACCTGTGAAGAAAATCCTGCCATACAAGTCATTCTGACCAACAAAGGACTTCAGTATGGTAAGTTTATTTAAACACAAGTCTGTTATAATTAGCTTTGTAGGGTGTTTGATTGCTTTGGAGCTACCTGAGTCTTTACATAAAGTACCTATTAAAATCTCACTGCATGATCAATACATAAAACATGTTTCACTCACATCAGTTATAACTTTATGCACGTGCTGTTCATCCCAGGAAAGCATGTAGGTGCAGGGTGGATTCAGGAGAAGTTGGAGCAAATCACTTTCCCTGACATCGACGGTAAAGTTCACATCGGCATCTTTGGCTACGTAGACTACACACTAACAGGGTAGGGTTAATGGTGTTGTTAGCATGGTTTGTGTATACATGAGTTTACTCTTTAGGCCCATTTACATTACCCATGTCTGTGTCCTCACATCTCTTTACACCTGTCTTCTCACCGTGTGTTTTAGCATCAAAATAACCAAGTGTGACTTTCCTGAACCGTCTGTTGAGTTCAATCCGGACCCCGCAGGACTGAAGACATCCATCTCAGGCCTCAGCGTTGCAGTAGCAGGAGGGTGGAGGACACACTATGGGGCAATGTGAGTTGGCAAAAATGAGCGAATCTCTGCCCCTCATGTAAACTCCAGTAACACCGACAGCTGTTCTTGTGGTGGTGTTTCTCTTTATTTGGTCGTTTCATTTCGGGAGGACTTGTTGTCTTTACCACAACATTAAAAGTGTTAGAGAAGAGTGATTATACACAATCTAATTCAAATGTTCATGTTAATTTCATGGAGATACACACATCGGTTTGAAATGTTGTGTATAAAAACTGAATGAGGAACTCGTATTAAGGTTCAATTTCAAAATGGCCTTTGTGTTAGTCAGAAAAGGAAGTGTGTCTTTATAATGACTTTATGATGTTAGTCCTGTGTGGAACATTAGATAAGGTTGTTGTTGTTTTTTTAGTTCATTTATTTGCACAAACTTGTTGACCTTGTTAGACTTGTTAGATATTTTTTATGTAGTCAGTGTTTAAAATCCAGTCTTGAAAACTTCTCAAGCATTTTCATACAGATACAAACATCACAACATCTCAACATGAAGGTTTATATTAAAATACAGAGAAATCAAGAATAAAGTGACACACTTCTGCATATAAAGCTATTCCTACTCTTGAATTGGCATTTTAATCTAACTTTGAACTTGAATTGTTACCAAATTGGTATGCCAGATTACCATCTGAATGTACTGTAAACAAGGTCATAAGGAAGAAAAGTAAGAAGGAAGAATCTGCACTGACTTTGTGCGTTGTGTGTATTTTCAGACATGATAGGGGAACATTCAACATGGCGATATATAATGTGGATGTGAACTCTGTAGTGGAGCTGGGGAAAGATGCCGACGGACATATGTCTGTCACCAGTGTCAGCTGCAGTGCTCATATTGGAAATGTGGACATACAGTTTCATGGTGGAGCCAGGTACAGTACAAAAGAGAGAGAGAGAGAGACATAAAGGTTATACTGATGTGAAGATTAAAGCCCTGCAATCTTATTTGTCTACAGTTTTATATTCCAGCCTTTTGTGGACCATTTCAAGGGGCATATTAGAGGTGAAATAGAGAGTGAAGTGAGTGTTTCTCTACATCTTTAACATTTATATCAGCAGTGGTTTGATCCGTCCTGAACGATCATCAGATACTGTTCAGATGAAACCAATGTCTATCTGTAAGGACTTTCAGTGGTGAACTCTGCAGGACATTTGCCTTGTTTTCTTCCTAGATCTGCCCGTCTGTGGAGAAATACATTGTGGACTTGGAGCAGAGCCTACAGGCCATGAACGGTATTGCAGCAGGCTACATGTTCATAAAGACCCTATTTATAAAACAGTGTCCACTGATGTTGATACCAACAGTTACTAAGGCTGGAAGTGATTTTACTTGAGGCCAAAAGTAAAACAACAGTCAGGAATTGAAATGTATTAATAGATCATTCAGTCTACATATGATTTCTATTCTATTCAGTCTCCTTTGAGGTGAATGAAGACCTCACTCTTGACATCCCTCTCACCGGCTTGCCTGTCATTGAAGCTTCAAGTCTAAATCTGGGTCTTAAGGTAAGAATACACACATACAGCAGAGGTAGTTTCATATTTTCATATCACGGTACTCCCTTCAGGCCATTCTTTCACTTCTTTGGAAAAAAAAACAAAACATAAGTACTCACAACCGTGTTGGCAATGATTATATATTGGGGGCTCGTGCTGAAAAATTTTGAAAATAAACAATAATTATAACAACACACACAAAAGTCATCAATAACTGTATTTGATAATTGATTTAAAGGGAGAGTTCTACAGTATCAAAACTCATCAGGAGCCTCCCTTTGAGGCCCAGCCTTTCACCATGCCTGAGCAGAGTGGCTACATGTTGTCAGGCGGTCTGTCTGAATTCACACTGAACTCTGCCGCCTACGGATACTTCTCAGCTGGACTGCTTCAGATCCTTATCAACGATAGCATGGTGAGTTCACCTGAAAGGACAGAAAGACGCAAGCAAGCGAGGCAATTCCAGTTTGGTTTAAGGTTTCAAACAGCTTTTCCCATCAGACAAAAATCTACACATATATGCATTACTTTAGGTTGAGCACTGATCGCTTTTCTGTCTTAACGATATCTGTGGTTAAGGAATGTTGTTTCATCATCTCAGATACCTCCAAGCTCTCCTGTGCACCTAAACACCAGCTCAATGGGGCCTTACATTCCTCAGGTGAGTTTATTTATCAAGGTTACATTTGGTAGCGTGCAGCTAAAGCGTCACAGCTGTAGCAGTGACATCCACAGACTTGATTAGGCTCAAGAAAATAGTTAATAAAACGGGACAAAACCACTGGTGCCATCAGCTTCCATAGTGAGCAAGTGTACATTTAGAGGGAAAGAGAAAGGAATACATGTAACAAAACCAAGGTGAAAAATGCAGGACATATACTGTATGTGAGTTTTATGTCACATTTGATTGACTGTTTGCTTAAACATGCAGTACTGCTGTGTGAAGCTAGACCTTTATCACATTTGCATTAAGAAAACATATTTACAACCAGTACATGTCGAGCACAGATCAACTGACAGCAAAATCCAGACTGACAGCACGTGACTCTGAAATTATCACAATAAGTGACGTCATCCCTTAATAATCACAATATTATTATTATTATAATGTTATGACATGGGGACAAAAAAAATTTAAACCATAAACCATGTGCAGACAGCACCTGTGGACACTACAGTTTAAGAGGTTGTCAACAATAATTCAGCTTGTTTGACATTACAATCAACACCACAGTTTTATGAGATATATTCATCTTCATCCTGACTTCCAGAGCTTCTGATTAGTTGTTGTTGCCATATTATTCTGCCCTTTTCCACTGAGAACATAGCAGCATCAAAACTAACTGTTAATGCTTAAGAAGCCAGAATCTGTCACAGTGGTAACAGGAGGATATGCGTCTCTATTCCACACACTGTTGAGTATGGTTTGCATATCACTTCAAGCAGCAACTGCAAACGACTGTATGTAGAAACAACGACACGTGATGACTGTCCTCCTGTTGAAGGTTTTGAGCTGTGTTCAAGGTTTTTGTCGACACTGTTGCCACACCCAACACAAAGTCAGCCAAACATTAAAAATATCTCATTTCTTTTTTAGCAGTGCACTTTCTAATCTATAGCTTAGCTATAGCTGGCCCTGAGTCATGTGTCTATCTGAGTATTGGAACTTTAAATTTAGAAACACACACTCACACACACACACACAGCCTGATAAACCCTGATAGGTTCCCAGCAGGACAAAAATGAACTATTATATATCAAAAATGGACCATTGTTGCATATTTGGTCGCAAATAGAATGAAAGGTGCAGTATGAATATGTTTTACATGTGTACATCTGGCCCTCTGTCACGTTTGCGCAGAGACAAGCCACGATTATTGTCATTATCAATAAATCTATACATTTTTTTTCAATTATTCAATCATTTAGTCTATAAAATGTGACAAAACTGTCAGCTTCAAATTGCTTGTTTTGTCTGACCAACAGTCCAAATCACAAAAATATTTAGTTTATGATGAAATAAAAGGTCAAGGTCACTCTTATTGTCTTGCCTCAGTAGAAATTTGTCTCGCATAAAGGTAACATCACAAAAAAAAACACATTAAATAAGAACACGTGCAGACACTGGCCTAAGGTAAAAAAAAAAATGACCAAGCAAATTAGAACAAAAAACTTTCACTCTATTCTAAAACTGCAAAGTTCTGAGGCAAAAAGCATCTCAAAGCATACACACTTACATATACAATCAATCACAAACACATCTCACTTTACATGCTTACAAACAAGCACAAACTCGGTGGAGAGCAGCAGTTATCTGAGTGCAAACTGAAAAAAAAATCTGCAAATCCTCACATTTGAGGAGCTTAAACCAGTTGATATTTGGTATTTTTGCCTGATATATACAGAAATAAATAACTCGAATGATTATTCAATTATAAATGCAGGTTCATTTCCTGTCAACAGGTGAATCAACTAATCAAATAAAGGCTGTCTGGAGTAGAAGTAGCTGTGAAATGAAACTACACTTACCAGGTTATTTATAATCACATTACCAGGAGTTCAGAAAAGCGATGTGATAAACAACACTGATACACATGCGACAGTATAACCGTATCGACAGTTGAAATAGATACTACACAGCATCTGTCTATGTCAAACCTCCTGCTTTAGAGTCTCAAATTAAAGCCAATAGTTAAACAGAAATACACCACAGACAGAAAAACACGAGCTTGTAATTTTAAACTATTTGATATACAATAACTTTTGAGTATCAGGAGTACTAGAAGAGAGACTTTTTCATACAATAGTCCAGAATTTGATTTGAGGAACAACGACAGGGTAATGAAACTTTCTCAGGTACACCCAAATTAGTATTGTATTATTTTTTTTAACTCTTCATCTTCTCTAAACTGCCTCTCTTCACTCTGTACTCTATTCATGAAGCCGGTGAAAATATTAAAGTTTACCTTTCTTTCTTCTGCAGCTGCCCAAGATGTTTCCAAATATGCTGATGAACCTGCAGGTTTATGCCCAAGAGGTTCCAGAGGTTTCCTTCCAGTCTGGTGGTGTTAAAATAGGCTCCCTGGCTGCTGTCAAGGCCTTCGCCATCGAGCCCAACGCTACCCAGACCCCACTGTTCAAACTCCTTGTTGTAAGTATTTTACTCTTTATGTCCACAACACTTCAAAGTAGTTACATAAAGGATATTTAAGTACATTCACACCTTGTAGCTGCTCAGCACAAAAATAATTGATTGATCCATAATGAAAAAAATAGGTAAATGCCGTCTTAAATTTACGGTAAACGTCTTTCCTTCAGGACTCAGAGTTCAGTGGTAAAATGTGGATCGCTGACGGAAGACTGAAGGGCTCCGTAACGATGGACAAGTGAGCATCACCATGTTTTAAAACACACAATAGAGTCTGAGTTCACAAAGTAATGACGCTGCCTTCTTTCAAACAGCCTTACACTGAGTCTGGCATCGACTGAAGTGGGAACCTTTAAGGTAAGCGACACAAGAAAAACTGCAACACATGTTATATCCACAGTGTACGGCGGGCCGAGTGACAAGTCGTGTTTCTCTCTGCAGACTGATGCTTTGGAAAAGATTGCAACACTCGGAATGAAGGTGGTGGTCTTGTCAAAAGTGAACGGTGAGTTTTGGTCTTTTATCAGTGCTTTCACTTCACAATCTCTCCACTGTATGGTATCATTTTAGTCCATTCACCTTAATTGCGCCAAATGTCTTTAATTCTTAATTTGTGTTGTAGCTCATTTGATTATTGCACTCACTGGAAGTTGCTCTAGAAAAAAATACCAACTAAATGTTTATAATATTAAGTTTCCAGGAAAGTAAAGTATTAACCCACCTGTTACTAGAACACAAGGATTGTTTGACAATATGACCATTAAATATTGTACTGGTTCAACAAACTGGATCTCAGCGTTGAGTTCATGGTCCTTGTCCTGACCTGTACTTTTCTGTTTCAGAACAATTGGGAGAAGGTTTCGTTTTACCTGGAATGAAAGATGCACAGCTGGTCAACCCAGTTCTGGCGGTGGAAGAGGTCAGTATAAGTTAAAGAACAAACAATGTACGGTTAATGTTTAGCTTTAATTCAGAGTCGAAATTGTCTTTGGGCTGACTATTGTCTTTTTTTTTTCCTAACAGGGATTTATTGCCATCTCTTCAGACGTGAAGCTGCTAATAGACAGAGACTGAAACTTCATCCCAGTTCAGATTCCTGTGGAGCTGTTTTCTTGAACTTTGAGCCCATAAACAAACTAGGTTTGCTAACTAGGTCTGACCCCACATGACAAAAGCACTAATGTAGTAAAATATGTTACATCTATGGTCTGATCCATAGACTGAGTGATTAACGAGCATTTTTACACAGCACATAATCAACATTTCTATACTTAACATTTCTACAGCCTTTGTCGAATCAGTAATGATTAACCCTGCAGTTCAACTTCAATAATAAAAAAAATTTTTTTTAAATGCATTTACACTGTCTCATTAATATCAAATTAAGACCTAACTGGGTTGAGTTAATTTTAGTTACTATGTGGTATGTAGCATCTTTAAAATTGTTCTGATGGCGTAAGGTGTGTTTGTAGCAGCGTGCATAGGTGTCTGAGATAGTGTCATTCTGTATGCAACCACCGGAGGGAGGCAAACTAAACAAAAAGCTACTCAGAAAATCTCAACAAAGCTGCAAAATGACTGACAGGTAGGGTTTCTGAGACATTTTCTCATACTCAATACTGCACGGGGACCTAATTTAAAGTCAAAGTCAATTGAACTTCCACTTCACAAGCTCAGACCCCCAATAAGGAATGAATATATTGATTAATCTCTAGCTTTCTAATATGGAACTGATTCAGTTGTATTAGGAGGTAAATCAAACACACTTTCATTTTGTTTAGGATGAAGTATTTAGCCTTGTTGTATGCAGTGATGAGAGTGCTGGTAGTCATTTACTGTCAGGAGCCAATAACCTGCTTTTTTAAAAACTGAAACCCGAAATCTGGAGTGAAAAACAATCAAAACAGACCTCCATGATGCTGAGGCAAAGACTTCAGAACCACCATATTCATGAAACAATGACATCTCTTTATTTTCAAACATTTCAGTGTGCACTCTTTCGATCCTGTTACATGTTCACATTCTTGGAATGTAACGCCACCAAAATATAAATATTATCCTATTTACAGCCACTGTTCTTAAAATGTTCCCCATAGAAATACATCACACTTCATTCATGAGACGAGAGACTGTGTGGATACTGAGCGGTCAGCTGGGCAGCGGAGTGGAACTTGAGCCCTGAACTGGACATGATGAGCTGGAACAACAGATTGTTATTCAGGGAACAAGACTTTAAAAATGAATCTCAGCTGAACTGGAGGCAGGTGTGGAAAAAAAAGACTCACTGTAGATAAACAGGGATCTACTGAACTATTCGTGACCATGAGCAGGATATCTGTGGAGCATCTTGGAAGACTGATGATGCTGAGCTCCACTACGGGACAGTCTAACAATTAAAAACTACTTTAGCTGTTATCACAAACCCCTTCGATGTAAACTTTGATTTGTAGAACGGTCCTCATTTAATTTGTCAGGAGAGACGAAGAGAAGAAAATTATGTCGCCTACATCTCAGAAGCCAACAGAGAAACTGAACTAAGGTCAACTATGTAGCACCTGAGAGTTCTCTATGGGATAAGCAAGCTAAATGTAGTATAAAAACTGTACTGATACTTGCAAAACGCCACAAGTTAACAGCTTTTAAAAACAATTCATTCAAACAACCTTTGTCAACGTCCACCAATATATTCCAAAAATAACACCAGTATGAAAAGAATGGACAGAGCCTACAGAGGGAGTTTATCTATCATCACAAATCAAGTTTCAAAGTGTTTTTGGGGTATTAAATCGCTAGTCATCTCCATCTTTCTGCCTGTTTTAAAATATGCATTTTACATTGGCACTCAGTGATCCTGAACGTAACGCTGCACCTTTCAAAAAGACTTCCTGCCCTCTAAGTGTATTTTAGTTAAGTTTAGTTAAACTAAACTAAGTTAGTTTAGTTAAAATAAGTTAAACATTCAAGTATGCACATAACACTTAACTGAACAGCACATCATCAGTGAGAGAAGAAACTGACAAAGACAAAAAAAGAGACATTTTTACCTTTTTTACCCAAACTAAACCAGACGGACTGCAACAGATCAGAGGCTTACATCTGCGTCACAACAACACAAACACCCTAAATGCTTTAAGTTTAAATGCTTTGAAACAAATCACCTTATCAGTGTCACTTTCTGCTCCTGAGCCGTGGGCTGCTTTGGACCCCTGCACTAAGTAAACACACTCTAAGAAAACTGGCAGACTTCCACTTGATGGCTCAAGACTTTCTAAATGTTACATCGGCTATACAAGACCTGGATCGGTCTGATTTGTGTCCCAGCATTGTGGAAGACCAGCACACCCGCAAATAGCTTTCATTGTCTGATACTTAACCCGCACTGTTCAGACTCCAGCTTACAGACAATTCATCTGTGAGGAAAAGTAAAAGTCTGGGTAGGAATAAAAAAAAAAAAAAAAGAAAAAGAAAAGACTCAACGGGAATATTGAGGGATGTAACTGGTGTTTCTGGAGAGGCAGCCTTGTTCTGATGCTTTCACCACGACAGAAATACTAAAAAATACTGGCGTTTCACAAAATAATTCCAAGATACAGGTTGCTCAGTATCTGACCTCACAGGACAGCAGAGAGAAGAAGCCTGCTGCCTCAATATCACAAGTCAGCAGATACAGATACTCTGTTACAGCCTGTCTGCATTAGTGGGTTTTTTGGTTTTGAGATGTTTCAGTCAGTTCTGCTGTAGTAAGTAAGGTCAGTCAATCCAGAAGAAGTTAGTGAAAAGTGACTTATTTCAGCAGTTGACAGTGCTCGGCTTGTTTACGAGGATTTAGAAACAATAAAAACATTAGAGAGACATGAAAAGTTGAAGAGGAGACGCAAAGACAAGAGAGAACTGATGAGATGATGTGGAGGCACAGTGTGAATTTTAAAAAAGAGCTTTAACATCACAAGACTACGTCCCATGAGCTTCAAGTGCAGTCCTATTCAACCCTGTTTGTTTTAAACTGCCATCAGCTCAAACCTCCTCGTCACTGCCCGCAGCGGCGAGTATCAAACTCGTCGGCGCAGACTGCTGAGGAGGGGCAAACAGCGACTTCTTGTGACACACGCACACACACACACACACATGCACACACACACACAAACGTACGCAGGGCCAAAGGATGGGGCTGTGGTTATTAGGCTGTACTGGCAGATGAGGTGAGAGGTCCCCTTCGAGGGGAAAAAGTCTGAAGAGGTCCATCGGTTCATGATGGTGGAGGAAGCGGCAGCGAAAGGCCGGATCATTTGTCTGCAACAGCTGCTGCCATGGGAACACGCATGGTGCCGCGAGCGGTCGCCGCCAACTCCTCGATTTCTGTGTTTAAACGTCTGATGACCCACTCCATCGCCTCCCGACCCTGACACAGAGAGAGGACATGTGTCACAAAACATAACGTGCAGTGACAGGCATTTTGATATGAATAGAGATGTTGGGCCATGTTGGTATGATGGTATATCTGGAGATTTTCAGGGCGGCTTCACCTTGCCAGCATTGACAGAGATGGTCTTGGCCATGAGACCCTCGAGGTAGCTGCTCAGACTGACACCTTTCACACTGATCAGAGCCTCTTGGGTGAGTACCGTCCTGAACACACAATCAGATAAATTAAAAAGGTCACCAACAGGGCTGAAAAACAATCAACACAATGTTACACATGCTGCAGTTTTTGTGTTTATTTCATAACCTTTCAGTTAGACTACACAACACTTAAATAGAAGTGAACCATTGTTAATGTTTTTATTAGTAACACCTTTCCTACAATAAGTCATAATGTCCGTAGTGAAAAGAGCCTGTTTACTTTCACTTGGAATATAACTGAGGCCCAAGCAGAGAAACATGTAAGACCAAACTAGAAAAGCGTAAGAAAACCTGACGTCACAGGGATAATATTCAATACAGCGAGTGACCTTTGACCTTCATACAAAGACAAGCTGAGTCACTTACTTTTCAGGATCCTGCGGATGTGGCTTGTATGTCAACTTCTCGTCTACAGATACCAGGTTAGTGAAGGAGATCTGGATGGACAAAATGAAAAATGAAGCATTAGTCTTTTTACAACACTGGTAAGCAGCAATTATCCATGTTAAAAGATACACCTGTGTTTGACAAGTAAAAAGTCCTGTTAGTCACTGTTAGACAGGTCTGTTACGCTAACAGGGACAAAAGCACATAAAGAAATTCAGTCAACCTAACACCACCTTTGGTAAAGTCCTCGGGGGCCAGTCATGTGGGTGTTTAGGACACAAGATAACACACAAGACAAACCTTTGCCAAACAATAGACACACTAAATATCTGAACAAGCAATTATACATCCTCACTCTGAACATGTCATGAAACAAACTCACAAAATCAGAATGAAAAACGCTGCCTTCTTCCAAAAGGATGGTAAGTGAATGGCTGTGACTACTTAATGAAAATCAGGTGAGTGAGGGTTTAAGGGCATTAAGTCAATGGACCTGCCGTGACATTCTTAGAAAACCAAATAAATTCTGTTTTAGCAGAAGTCTAAATATTTCACTAGAAACAAA
Organism: Scomberomorus guttatus; assembly: GCA_038419695.1. Taxonomy (NCBI): domain Eukaryota; kingdom Metazoa; phylum Chordata; class Actinopteri; order Scombriformes; family Scombridae; genus Scomberomorus; species Scomberomorus guttatus. The sequence goes on along the minus strand of CM076449.1, from coordinate 13,761,090 downwards.
CAGTCATTTAATCCATCACATCAGAGAAAATAATCTATGTATTAATTTTCTGTCCTAATGATTAAGATTCAAATTAGCTCAACAAAGACTTTCAGGACGTAGCAACAACAAAGAGGTGAAACGTCACAAATACAACACTAGATGCCTCACCAGGTTTTCTGTGGTTTAAACATATGAAAAAATTACTCACATTTGTAGATTTGAGCTCAAAGCTTTTCTCTCTGGGATCCACTACTGAATGTTCTTGGACATAAGTGCATGTTCTTGTTACCCCAATGATCTGCAGCAAAAGGAGGAAACACACAAACATTTTTAAAAATTCATCACATTATCAATCAAAAGAAAGCATCTCTGCAGTTCAAACATTTCTCTCATCATTTAACTTACAGATTTGGCCATGGCGGGCAGACCCCATTCTGTGCTGAGCAGTCTGGTGCTATGCAACCGTCCCTCCTTGTCCACGCTTCTGTCCAGAACATCCACACCAAACACGCTGGGGTTCATGGGGTTAGGATACTTCTGCATCGCTGCCTTAGTCACCGTCTCCCATGGGTGGCTGTTAAAAACCAATATTAAAACATTAAAAACAGCAAGTTCCTAAAGGCAATTTAACATTCTGGTAAGGGTCAATGTTCATTTATTTCAATAAATGTGTCCCTTACAGATAAATGGATAAAATGTTAATAACTTCAGTAAATGAGGTGATGTCAATGTCTTCATTGTGCTTTTGTATCCACTTTTCTGAACCCGCCAATAAAACAGAATGCATTGCTATGATGCCTGAGGACATGTTGGAAATCAGATTACTGGTTATGTCATTCAGGTCATTTTCAGCTTAGTACGCCGGACGAAAGCAAACAAACAAATAACTCCGGACATTATTCTCAAGCTTCATCATTTTGCCTTATGCAGCATTTAAAATGATCATGACTGTGTTTCACTCATCTTCACCCTAATAATACTACAATTATTCTAAGATGATACAATTTTGAATCATTTAACATTTTAGTGATATTGCACCGGGGTGTACTCAGTTTTTTTATATTCTGTATGTGCAGTCTATGGTAACCACGGACGCATTAGGCCGAAGGTCACCAGTTAACACGGTCACTTGTTAAAGCGATACACCAGAGGAACAGCCGCCTCCTGGATTTTTCTAGAAACTTTAGGGTATGCTCTTTCACCTACTAAAAGCTCCGGTAACCGTTACACACATGCGACTGTATAATGAGCACAAACATACCGAGAGCAGACGGATGGTTGAATTTAGATCGGAGGGTCTCTCCTCCATTACGTAACGCTCATCATGGTGGCTTACATCATGTCAACTTCAGTGGCAGATCCGACAACACACATGAAAGGCACACAAAACCCTTCACCTTCTGTTAACTTTTGGCTGACATGTTGCTATAATGTTTAAAATGTATCTGTGCAGCTACAGCATCTGACAGCCAATGTTAGCTTCCATGTGCTAGCAGCAGAAACCTCTACTAAACTTAACGCTAGCTAACTAGCTAAAGCAATTTACTTCTACTTCAGAGGGACCTCCAAATGTAATAATGTGTTGAAACAAACCTAATGGCTGCTGGGTGTAACTAAATGTGGTTACAGTGCTAACATTAACGACAAACAGACAGCGTTAGATAACTTAACTGAAGGCTCCTTGTGTTAAGTTAACTGTTACCTAACTTATCTGCAACCTTAGCAGCTAAGGAGGCTAACCGTTAGCAGCTGCGCGCCAGACAGTACGAGAAGAAACCCACAAAAACTGGTTCTTAGACACAAAATATACTACTTAATAGATAGACTTGTATAAGACATCACCGCCGACAGAACACCACTCACTTGAAAATATGCTCTGACGCCCAGATCTTCATTTTAGCAGGCTTTCCTGTCAGGCGTTGGGAGCCGGCGACTGGTGGCAGTGACCGAGGTGAGGAAGGAAGAGCGGGCCGGAGGAGGAAACGTTTAGTGGCGCCTCAACCACGAGACGCCCCCCTGCTGGCTGAGACAGGTGCTGCACTTCAGGTTATATTTATTTATTTATGTCAGGAAATTATCTTATTAAAAGACTTATAGTGGTACTGCCAAGTACTCAAGTTTTTACAGTTTTGAGGAACCTGCAATCAATCAATCAATCAAACTTTATTTCTACTTCTATTATTATTATTATTATTATTATTATTATTATTATTATTATTAGTAGTAGTAGTAGTAGTAGTAGTAGTAGTAGTATATTGTTATTAGTTTTTTACTTTTTTTATTTTTAGTTACTTATTTTTTATTTTTTTCTTGTTTGTATGGTGGTTAGGCAGGTGGGGACAGAGGAGGGGGTGTTCCTGTTGGATTTGTCAGATGATAATGTACATTGATATGCCTGTCTATTGATGTTTGTCTGTTAATGGGCCAATGTACATTCAAAAATGGTGTTGAAACTAAAAATAGATTTAAAAAAACAAAGACAAATAAAATCGATGAGGAGGGAAAAATAAAATACAATTTTACAACATGAATACAATAAAATAAGTGAATAAAATAAAGCAAATGTCTATAAATCCTTCTTAATCAAAAGCTAGGCTAAAGCGGTAGGTTGTAGGTTTACGTTATAGATATCGACACTTCCAGCTGCTCTCAGATCCTCAGGCAGACTGTTCCAGCTACTCAGAGCATGAAAGCTAAAAGCTGCCCCACCAAAGGTTTTTGTCCTGCACTTTGGAACAACTAAAAGACTCATGCCAGAGGACCTGAGGGGCTGTACTGGTATTCACTTAAACACATCCTTTTCATGCTACTTCATACTTCTACTCCGCTACATTTCATAGGCAAATAACCCTGTCAAACATTCATTTGCCAGTTGCTATACTTCTTGATTTACTTATTATCACCATCACGTAAATGTGTAAATTAAAGTGGATTTGTTCTGTGTTTACACTTTTAGATCTATGCTATGCTTTTCTAAATATCATTATGGTATTCCTTTATTACAAGTTGTTAACAGCTCCACCAAATAGTGATTTTGTTTCCCTCTAAACTTCTCACGTTTTCATTTCAATACATTTTCACATGATCCAATATTTCAGCAAAAACTGGACTAAACTGTCTAACTGTATGTAAAGTAGTTCAAACTAGCTCCACCTGCAGCAGCTACAACAGTAACATGCTGCTTACACACTGATGCTTCAGTATTAATAATCTAATGATGTCATATATAATAATATATCAGTCAGAGGGACCAAATCACTACTTTTACTGCAATACTTTAACTACATCAAGCTGATAATACTTATGTACTTTTACTTAATATGGACTTTTCATGCAGGACTTTTACTAATGGACTATTTTTACACTGCTGTATTTTTATCATGTTAATATGCAAACACATAGTCCACCCCCACTACACAGAATCTAAAAAATTACTGTCCCTCTCTTTCTTACACTATGATGTTTGTGTTTGTTTATTGTTAAATGTTCATGTTTATTACACTTTCTGTTGACATCTGGACAACAGTGAATTTCTTGTACTTGTTACTTGGCGAATAAATCAGATTCTGATTCTGGTACTTTTACTGACTTACTTTTACATTCCAATAGCTACACTTGGTAAATCAGCATTGTTATTTCTGAACCTAATTCAAAGTAATTCAAAATCTACCAAAGGATGTCCTTCATGTAAATACAGCAAAGATGCAAGTGACAGACTGACATCATATTACCAACAAGCCGACCAGATAAATACCTTCAGGTCATCACTATCATCGTCAAAATCTGTAAAATCACTCCAAGGTAAACATCCAAAAAAAATTATAAAAAATTACGTGTCATTAGCATGATATTGATACATTTTTTTAAATATTTTGTGTATGTCAGAGAGAGAGAAAGAGGTTTGCCCTAGGGGCGGGACAAATGACCGTGTGAGCTGTCAATCATGATCCATCACTGCTCATTGGTCAGAAAAAAGACAGCGTGTCTTAAATGACGTCACCACGCACATACTCGACCTGTCCTTGAAGCCACAACACAGGCAAGATGGTTGCATACTGGAGACAAGCAGGCCTAAGGTAAAACAAATATATACTATAATAAATGTAAATCGTGTTTACTAAGTAGTTTAAGTAGAATTTGTTATTGTAACTGGATATCCTATCAAAGCCCTTGTTGTTATTCATTTGATGAAAACCATCATGGAGCTAAGCTAAGCTAAGCTTTAGCTAGCTTCTCTACTCGTGCGTTTTACCTTGTGGAGCTAACGTCAGCTAATAAAGTAATAGTCCGTTAATGCTCCTGATGCACCATTTCTTATTAAAGAAGCAGCTGTGATTATGTTTTCCAGTCTAATCACTGTCGGTGTAGCTTGCCCTTTAGCATGCGGCTAACAAGTGTGTCCTCTGCAGCTACATCCGCTTCTCTGCCATCTGCGCCAACGCGGTGCGGGCTGCGATGAAGCCGCAGCTGAAAACAGAGGCGATGAAGGCCGCAGAAGCCAACGTCAAAGTCTTCAAACCCAAAACAGCAGCATCATGTAAGTTCATCACATGTTTATGACAAGTTATTATGTAGGCGGCACGAAGAAGACACTCGCATCTGCACATAAAATCACCTGCACAGGCTGTTTGTTTCAAGGAGAGGCGGCTGTGACATTGAGCAGTGACAGACGGTGGTGCATTCAGTATTCAGTGTATTACAGCAAAACTATATTAGTATCATCAGATACATCTATATACAGTATCAAAAGTGAACGGACTTATTAAGCGGAATTGCCCCTTTTTTATATTGAATGTTATATTTGATTATTACTGATGCTCACGACGACAGAAAAAATGGTGATTTCACTGATATTTCTTCATTTGGACCATATTAGACCAGGTCCAGATCAAAAACCACTATACTTATTATTATTGTTATTATTATTAAGATATGACAAGTCCAAGTATAGTGGTTTTTGATCTGGATCTGGTCTAATGTGGTCTGGATGGAGATAAAAACAGTGAAATACCCCTTTTTTCTGTTTTCATGAGTAAAATAAAGGTTTCCGAAACCTGGGTTGACAGTTGGGTTTAAACAGCATTAAGGCTTTTGCTACGATGTCTAACACTTTTTCACAAGTGTAAGTGGTGCAAAAACGGAGAATCAGCCATTAAATATTATTTATGTTTTCCTTAACTTTTCCTTTAATCCTGAATCGGAAGCATATGGAAGAGGATTAGGGCCACGTGAAAAATTTATTTGAGTTAAAAGTCAAAATTCTGAGAATAGTCAGGAATGTTTTCATGTGGCCCTAATCCTCTTCCATAGAAGCTAACTTCAGTGTCGTCTGATGCTCTGACATTTAAGCGAGCCATCATTTATTCTTTCTGATTTTTTTTTTTCTCTTTCTTTTCTGGACACATACAAAATTTTGTTTTGTGTTAAATCTTAATCTGCAAATTAAAGAGTAACTACAGCTGCCAAATGTTGTAGAGTATAAAGTATAATATTTTCCTCTGAAATTTAGTGAAGTTGAAGTTTAAAGTGGCATAAAATTGAAATACTCAAGTACATTTACTTCAAAATAGTACTTAAATAATTTGAATATATTTGCTTACTTTCTGCACACTTGCTGCTCTTTGGTACATTGTTACATGTACTCAGGTAAACCTTTTGTAGAGCAAGAGTCCTGATACCTTTCATGCCTTCTACACTGATACACAGTATTAGTAACTGATACTATCACAGTAACTGACTAACAATGTATAATATTAGAGTTGTTGGAGAGTGAGTCCAAGAGCAGATTTGTCATCCTTCTACTCTGAATGCAGATTTCCTGGAGTGAAATAATAATAAATAAAACATTTTTAACAGTTGAACATTTTATGCACATTGCTCTTTATACAACCTCCTGTGTAGATATATTTTCTTGCAACCAAATTCATCATCTTACTGTCCAAGTAAAACTAGACTAACCCTAAACGTGCAACCACTGATACAAATTGACCTTTTGTTTCATGAGAATAATTTCAGTAATGTTTCTGCCTTTCTGCTCTGTGTTCTCTCCAGGATGCGACACCGTGATGTAGAGCGTTTCTCCTGGAGTTGTGAGGTCCTGTAACTGTCCTGTCCTGCACACCGTGGATTATTTAAAAAAAAAAAAAAAAAAGAAAAGATGGATGACATCAGGATGATCTGTTTGAGACCAGGGACCTGAATGAAATAGCTGTTTTTCCCTATTATTTGTAATTAAAGTTGTATTAAAGGCGGATATTGGAAATACAATGTTTTCTTGCCTCATTGGTGAATATAGTTTTTACAGCACTGCAGAATCAGACACTGAAACATTTTTGTGTGTAACAATTTTTATTTTGATATAAATGAATCAGTGCACTAGTCTACATAGGCATATTCAGAAACATGGTATTTAAAGAGGTATTTGTGTGTTGATCCATGAGTATATCAAGAGTTTCTCAAAATTGAAATGATCCTGCAAGAATATAAGTCAGGAAAATAGGATGTTGGTTGTGTGCTTTACACCAGTAAAAATCCAAATCCAAAATGATTAGAAACTCGTGCATTGTCCAGTGTGTAGCTGAAGTGAATAACATCTGACAGGCACTTAATTCACTTAACTCCAGTCCAGGTTAATCTGTGTTAAGAGCCTTTTAAATTATTGTTGTCGTTGACATTCTGTTTGATTTACAAATCCGAATGCTGTGTCTGAATGAAGTCCTTTAAGGAGATTGACTCCTTTTTTTTTTTGTGTGTGTGTGTTTGCAGGGAATTGAATACAAGTGTCAGTAAATAAACACATTTTAGACAAGAGAATCCCACCCTAATGACCTTTTAAAATTAGAATCACATCAGGAAATGTTTAGTCACTATGAGTACTTAGTAATGTATTACCATGAAAACATTAGTATATCCATTTTTAAATAAGCAATGATTTAGAAAAATTCCCTTCTTGTCCTGTGCATGGAGGTCAGAGGTCAAGGTCAGTAGCAGGGTCAGAAAGGGGTTGAAAATCTTGATTAGGGGCACACTTGATTACAACTGGATCATTCTTTCACCCTGCTGTCCCATTTTACACAAATTGTCCTTTAACTGCACTCATGTAAACGTGAAAATGAAATGATTACTGCACCAATTTATTTGCTCAAAAACATCCATTTTGATTGATGGGAGTTCAGTGTGGCCACGTCCCTCTAACTCCTGGCCGTTCAGACAATACACCCGGGAAAACCCTAGCTGTCTTTCTTCTCTCTGGTCATCTTGATCATGGTCTCCGGCGATCTGTAGAGGAAAATTAGTTTCTCAAACAGCGTCTCCTCCAGCTCCATCTCTCCCGTCTCCCGCACCACGAAAATGTCTGTGCAAAGCTTCAGGACCCGGTCCACACACGGCAGCTCCTCGAACATGATGGACCTGGAGATCCCGTTGAAGAATTCCCTGACGAACTTTCCGATGACCAGCACCACTGACATGTACAGGCCTACGATGCTGAGAGAGAGAGAGTGGACGGGTACAAATCAATGTGTCAATGCCCCTTTAAAACTTCAAAAGCAGGTCTGAAGTCCAAGCTCATGAATGACATCCTGACAGACACTTTGTTACCTACCCGTGTCCAGCCAGGAAGCCCACACTGGCGGGGCTGACTTTATCACTGAACACCACTATCTCTATGCTGTGACACTTGGGGTCGGACGAGACGAGAACTGGGGAGCACTCCTCCACCACCCACCACTGTTCTGCCTCTCTCTCCGAAGTCCCGTCGACCTGCTCGAGTTTGATCGACATGGGCCTGAAGAAAGACAGCGCCAGGAGGTCTGGGCGGTCCGAGTGCTCTGAGGGAAGACACGCCGCAGGTTAAATTAAACTGCATGATTTAAATGGGACTGACATGTGACAGTAAGAGAGCATAAGGAGTTGAAGATTTATCACTTCCAATATGGATTCCTTTGGACAGTATAGTGCTATATGGCATAATCTATAAGGGAATCATCTGTTGTGGTCAATGAACAATAAACAGTAACTGACCTACTTTCATCCTGGTTGCCATTTTGGACTCTGGTCCTTTGTTACCCCTGATGAACTTTGGTAGCAGAGAATTAATGATCCTACAAGACAGAATAACAGACTGAATAATTCAGACTGGACAAAATATCAGTGATGTTGCACATGAACGTCTGGGTTGTAAAAGTGTTTAGAAATAGTTGCTAACATACAGTATTCCCACTTATATATGTAGTGTCATGGTTATTATTGCATGCTTATAAGTATTTTAAGTATGAGTTTATCTTAATTATAGTCATTAGTAAGGAAACTGTATTTCAACACCTGAAGAAGACATAATAAGTAAAAATAAAACAGCTGTTTGTGTGTGTTGACTGTGACTCACGCAGGTTTACTGCTGTTGCCTTTGAGCATGTGGACTATCCCTTCCATCAAGGCCTTGTCCTCAAACTTCACAGTGTGTTCTCCCGCCGTCTCCGCATGCATTGATATGGACGCATTCCTGAGGAGGGGATGAAGTAGCACATGTACCAAAAGTTTACTCGAGACTTGGTGCCAAATGCAGCCAAATGACTGTTACTGAGCAGTTTGAGTTTCACTGACAAATGTGTAAAAAGGTGCACATTTCAGTGGCAGTAGTACTAGTAGTAGTAGTATTTAATTATATTATTATTAATTATTGTGCATAGTTGACCACAAATACAGATGCACACACAACATGATTTTGCACACATATACAATCAGACTCAGACTGACCTGAGCAGCGTCCAGCGTAAGGTCATGTATATGTGAGAGGAGTTGCTGAGCTCTTGTATCATGGCCTCTCGACCGGCCGGGCTGATGCTCCACAGCAGGCTGGCATCGCTCTTGATCTTAGCAACAACAATGTCCTCGGCCGCGTAGTTCATTATGAACTGCATAGCAGACTGTGAGAGACATTAAAACCATCATATCTCTCGGAGTGCCACATGTCAAATCAATCACTTCTGTATGTATCAAGGCTTGGATCAGCAGCTCTAGTTTTCCAAAATTTAAAGTGGTCATACAATCAAATTTGACAGAAAGACATCTTCGGCACGACTACGACCCATGATGGGGGGAGGCATGTGCTGATAAAAATAATTTGCATGAATGTTTTGGCCAAATTTATAATGACATCAACTTATCTAATCTTATCTTAAAAACACATTTTGGGTAAATTTTGTCACGTCGTTTGCAAAGAAATAAGTCAAGCGTCGCTGTATCAGTATCTCTAATATCTCTTCTTTTCCTGTTCATACCTCTGAGTGAGTGATGGAGATTAAAAGGTGCTCCCCCTCATGGCCATATCCAGTTATTATGATTAATACAGTTATTGCTATGACAGTAAACTACACAGTTACTGTATATTAACTGTTGTCCTAACTGTAGTGGTGGATGGTTTAGTATTTGATCTCAGTTTGGTGTTTACAGTAATGAAGTGCATCTTACTGGATGGGTCGCGTAGACTTTGGTGAGTTGGTTGAATCCAGCTTCTGAGTACGAAACCAAGTTCTGCTCCTGGGCGCTCATGGCGAACAGAGGCTGTGAAAACACACACAGACACACTGAAGAGTAAAACATACATCCACACTAGAGAGGGACATTGACTCTGGCCTCAACTGCACAGTTAGAGGGCAAGTAAAAACCTAATCACTGATAAACCATGATGGTACTGCAGGGGACTAATATACAAGACAACACACCTGCATTTCTTTACTGTATCACTTCAAGCAAAAAGCACGCCATACAAACATGAATCCTTGTATGTACATTAGCAGCGAGGTAGCTTCAGTGCTTTACAAAATGAGCACACCAACCCTAAAAAAATGAATTTATATCCATCCTGACCTCATATCCTGCGATGCTGAGCTGGATGGAGACGTCCACCGGCTGGTTAGTCACCCCAGCTGCTGATTGGACGAGCGACATGAAGAGGAGCGGGAACCAGATGATGCTGATGAGAGCGAAGATGATTAATCCTCCCATCCCGTATTTCACCACCTTCTTCTTCTTCTGCCCTGGATGGTGGGGGTATTTCTGGAGGAATTACAATTAAATTACTACAGTTCACTTCTCACTCATTATTATTCAGTGGGTTATTATACTGGGTAAAACTATTATCTTCAATATCAATTAATTTTGTTTTTAGCCTATAATATCTCAAAAAATAATGACATCATAACTTATCACAGTGATGCATTCAACCTGTTTATTTTTCCTGACCAGCAGTCATAAATCAATATGTATTTGATTTATAACTACTCATATTATAGATTGATAAATTATCAGTCAATAAGGGAGTGTGAGAGAACATGGATGGGAGTTTTTCGCACGAAAACAAAGTATAGGAGAACGGAAATTTAAGCAACAGCCCAGCAGATACAAATCTTATGGTCATTTTAAAGCAGGGAGAGGCAGAGAATTACTTACTTTAATATTAATCATATATCAGTTTGTGGTATTGAAGTAAGAGTGATCTATCCATAATCATAATGGTGATGATGAAACACAGCGAGCAACACACACACACACACACACACACACACACACACTTACTTTCTCAGACTCCCTCCAGCACTTGAGGATAAATATGTTAGCATAGATGTCTTCAACACAAATCCAGCTGGACAGAGACAGAGTGGTGTCAGTCCAAACCCAGTCCATCACCGCCCTCAACTCCGTCAGGAAGGGAACCAATCGAAACCTGGACAAGGTATAGTTTCATTAATTTCATATAGTGTATTTTGGAAGTAATTATTAAAGCAAGAAACCATTTTCATACCCTTGAAAGAGGAAGAGGTTTAGGTAGTTATAATTCTTGGTGAGGAAGTTTCCCAGAATGCGGTTTGGGTAGCCACATTTGATCTGGTAGGCAGACAGACCGAAGTAGATACACTTTACAAAGTACCAGAGCTGAGCAATTGGGTTCCGGTTGAACCTCCTGCGGAGCAAAAATTGACATGATCAGAGAAGGAGACATCAATGAAAATATCTTGTCAGCGTCTTTTTTGATATAAGGAGCTGACAAAGTCAGAGGTTTTCAAAGTCTTTTTCTATCCCAATTGTGACCAAACATGAGGATATTTCTGCTGATGTGGAGACTCATAAATGAATGAATCAGTGAATTTTGATTTCCACAGGTTTGGACGAATAAATTCAACAACAGTCGGTTGAACATATGAGGAGAACAATAAATTCAGTTGATGACCTCTCAGTGACCCCAGGGAGGATGAAGAACATCCAAAAGTGTATGCCGAACACCAGGACCACTTGGAAAACACATTTTCCCAGCAGGGACTTCTTCAGGTAGAGGGCCCGGTCCACTATCATGGTACCAAACTGCATAAGCAGCATGACCAGGAAGGCTTCAGGGACCTGGTCCTCCGACAGGGACTCTGTGATGTCGACTGCTGCAGAGTATTTCTACAGACAAAGATCAGCATCATATACTGTTTAATAAGTAACAATATGTGTGAATATTCTTGGTTTGATGAGAAACATGGCACACTCTTACCCCAAAAGCCCAGTATCCATATATGGTGACGATGAAGTTGACTACGTCGATGAGAAACATGAGGGCGTAGACGTCACACACAGGACTGTACTCTGGATGGATGATGTCATAGAAAAACTGTCTTATGGGTAAGTAGATGTGAAGGGCACTGTAGAAAAACATAAAATAATGAAAAATACAGTATCAGAATCCAAAAGACGCAGAAAAACTCCTCTGCGGATCAAAAATCATCTTTATAATGTTTGAATGTCATTTGTCCTTCTCTGGAAAAGAAAACTGGATACAAAGTTGTGGACAAAAATAAATTCATCTAAGTGAATGCATAAACACAGTAGCTCCTTCTAGACACCATATCTGAACCATAAATAAACAAACAAAAACAAAAAAAAAAAGACAAGAAAACAACTCACACTTCTATGATGGCGGCTTTAGCCTGTAGCATCCTCTCTCTGATCTGCTGTCTGATCCTCTGCTTCCTGGTCAGTGGAGCCTTGTGTTGGTGCCGTCTCTTCTTCTTGCTGCTCTGCTTCTTGGGCTTCACCTCTCCAGTAAAAAAAAAAAAAGAGAGAGAAATTGTATTATGCAATTAATGTCAAAAAGAAAAATCCTCTAGCAGTGACTTCCCTCTCTTATGAGAAAAAAAAGACAACAAACTGCAGGACCAGATTTGGATGTATTCACCATCAGATTCTGCAGAGTCTCCTCTCTTTCGTCTGCAGAACATGGAGGTGGTGGAGGCCTGCAGAGGGAGGAACCTCAGCCGGCATGCAGCTCTTCCCTTACTGCCCATCTTATCTCCTCCTGTCATCTTCTTCTTGTCCACCTTCTTCTTCAGCTTCTTGAAGAAATCAGGCATCTCGACCTCCTTGTTGTCCCACAGCCCGTGACACTGTATGGACACATTATATATTCGATTTTTGCCAAACAGAAACAAATTTTAACAAAAAAAAGTAGTACATTTTTATGGTTACCTTGAGAATAGACCGATGGAAGAACAGAGCGAGCAGCTGAATGAGGTCAAAGAGGACGTAGCCGTCTTTCTTCTCCACCCCGATGATGTTGGGCAGGGCGAAGGGTCGCTCGGCGTTGATGCCTCGGTAGGCAGATGATGTCCAGGGGAAGAAACCGAACTGGAAAAAGTACTTCACCACAACAGTCAGCTGGGAGAAACAGAGGAGAAAGGAAAGGAGAAAGTTCTGGATCACGCATCAGCTGTAAAACTGTATAATTATTACCAAATCAGGGACAGCAGGTAACTTAGTAAGTCCTTATTTACAGACTAGAAGTTTGTTATTTCAGAGTTAGAAATTGATAAACATCAGGTAATGCTTTCTCAAAAAACTAATTTCTGTTCTTTTCACATATTTTTCTGTACTTGGAGTTCAGATATGGAACTAGTAAACCAAAAAAATATACATTTGGAGAAAAGAAAAACCCTCGTGCTTGAAGATTATGTTAAACACACCACACCTCTGTGTAGATAATGGCGGTCATCCAGAAGCGTTTGGTCGGCCGGGGCACAGACAGCATGGCCCAGAGGAAAATGAGAATCGGCAGGATGAGGGAGAGGAACGAAGCCGACACGATGTGGTTGAGGATGATGACAAAGTAGCACAGCATCTCTGACTTGGACACCATGGTGTTGTAGAGGGCAAGCAGCAGCTTCAGTGGCCTCGGCAACGACAGGAAAAACTTATCGGACTCTGCGATCTCGTCGTTTTCAAACATACTGCAGGAAGGATGGAAGGGAGGGAAGGGAAAGAAAAGACAGTTAAAGTGAAAATGTTTTTAAAGTACTCTTGTTTTCAAGTAACACGTTTCTTGCGTCTTTACTGACTTGTTGAGCAGCAGCTCGCTGGCAGTGAGGTTCCTCGTGTCCTGACTCAGAGGCCTGGGGGATTCTATGAGATCGAGACTTTTCTCTCCGTCACCCTCCCTGAAACCCAAAGAGGCGCATTCTGGGTAATCAGGGCATTCATCTTCTTCTCTCTGCTGTGTTTCCTTGTCCCACTCTTCCCTCTCTTCCTCACAATCGTCCTCTCGTTGTTCCTCCTTCTCCTTCTCTTCTGTCTCTTCTTGTTCTTGCTCACGTCCCCCCTCTGTGTCCTCCTCCTCATCATCCTCTTTTTCTGGGTCTTCCTTTGGAGGGGCACCTTCCTCACAGCTAGAGTCAGAAATACTGTTCAACTTCAAGAATCAAGGAAACACTGAAAGTACAAAAAATAACTACAGTATAAAGAAGGTATAAATTGTGATATTACATCTAAAAATCCATCAAACAGTACAACACAGATTATCTATAAGAACTTGAATAAAAGAATCAAATTATATTCTATCTAATTTACTTATTAACATATATTTATTTAAATGACTTGTACTGCTTATATGACTTGTGCTTGTGATGATACAATCACGTCCAGGATTCCCTCACAACCCACCAGCCCAAATCTGTCTGTGACCCTTTTTTTCACCGTCCATAAACAAAGATTTCTCCTTCACCTTGGTAAGACTTCATCTGTCTCAATGGAGGTGAGGTCGATGTTGGCAGTTTTCAGGAGCCTCCGTCTAAGCTGGTGAGCAGCGGGCATCACAGTGGGAGGTTCATCCAGCTCCTCCTGGGTCGGCTGCCGGGAGCCCAGCATCGTCTCATCTGTCATACAGCTGGAGATCAGCAGGACGGAGAGAGAAGATGAGTATTCAAGATCTTAAAATTAGAGGTGAATATGTTGTATGCATCTGTATGACTGGCTGGCAGTTGTCACTTCAGCCCACCTGTATGAGCAGGAAAGAGAATGAAAACATGGGAGAGGGAAATATTTGACTGACTCAGCGTCCAGTAAACCTGCCTGGAAACGCTGCTGCCCCAGGAGACTCTGGAGGCTTGGCTCTTCAGCTTGGTGTAGGCGTGGTATGAGGAGGGGACGGCAGGAGGCGAGGAGGGAGGAGGCAGGGTGTGATCTAGGTCGTCCGGAGATGACAGTGTGTTCTGACGGGACAACCAGTTTTCATAAAACTGCTTCACGCTCTCCTGGCTCACCTCTTTGCCCTGCAGAGCGAAGGAGCGAGAGACAGAAGGAAACAGCTGAACAGGACTGACATTGAAGAAATAAATGGGTTTTTTAACAAGATGTTTTTAAAAAAATTTCTTATAAATTTACAGTTTTATGTCCCGTCATCTCACCTTCTTCTGCTGCTGGCTGAGTAACGTTCGCTCGAAGCACAGCACCTTGGAAATGGCCACGTTATCTCCACAAAATGAGTTCAGACCCTGCGTCATGTCGTCGAGGAGGGACTGAAGGAACACCCAGCTGAATTTCAAGATGTTCAACAGGCGCTGCAGAATGTTTTCTGCAAGGAAAGAACAAGTATGTAAGTGAGTCAAGTATGAATATATCAGTGCAGTCCAGGTTGCATCTGCTCTTCATTTACAGTTTTACTGCTGCTTCTTTGTATTACAGCTATATATTCACATCTCTCAGTGCTTTGTTGTAACTGTAATGCATTCACTTCTTTCCTTTTGTTTTCACCTGAGGAGCTCACTCATGTCTCATTACCTTTTTCCTCCTCTCCCTCCTCGTCCATGGCGCTTTCATCCAGTTCATCCTCACTAGAGTCTGTTCGAACAATACCTGGAAAAAAAGATTTTACTGTTTCAATTCAATCTTGCTCCAATAGTGGTGGGGACTGAGGAGGTAGATGTTGACCTATTGGTCAGCGTGTCCATCCAACAGTTTGTTCCACAGCAGGATATTTCCCCCAACTAGGATAGGATATTTCCATATACTTTCCAGTATATGTTCATCTCTGGGGACATTTGATATCCTACTGCTTACCAAACACGTCTCTACAGATAAATCCTAATATATTTGGTGACCTGACTTTTCCTCTAGAGCTTTCATGTCCACTTATACACAATAAATACAGAAATATAATTGCTAAATTGAATGTAAATTTACCAAGTCCAGCTTGGAGTGGTCTCTAAATGTTACATTAACAACTATATGTAATTAAATATTGCATATATAGTTGTTATAGTGTCATAGTTTGCCACATTTGAACTTCAAATTCAAAGCGACCTGTTTGAATTAAGACTACAAAGAGAGATGAGGCGCTGTTAGATAAACACCATATGTCGCTCTCTCACCCTGCTGTTTCTGCATCTCTCTCTCTGCTCTCTTCTTCTCCTCTTGCTTTATTTTCTCCTTCTCCTTCTTCAGGTCCTTCAGAGCCGTCTTAGAACTGGTGACCCAGGCGTTGTAGGCCAACTGGGGTATTAAAGACACAGATACATGACTTGACTGATGATGTTACAATATAGAGACACCAGATGTACAAACATTAAACTCTTCATGGAGCAGCTATAATCCTAAAATGTATTCCTTTCATTTGTCAGTAGTTTTTGTCTGTCGGTCTTCTAGCTCTCACCTGGAAAGCAGATTTCTTCTTTGGTGGTTCTTCCTCCTCTTTCTTCTCTGTAACCTCCTCTTCCTCCTCCTCACTGTCACTCTCAAACAGGTGGTAGCCACAGTTGTTTTCCACTGCGTAAAACAGGGCAGAGCACAGAGCAAAAAACAAGAGCAGCTTGTTGAAAAAAAACAGTAATGAACTTAAAGTAAAACAGAGCAATCATCATTCTTCAGTGCTGTTTACGTTCTGCAGTGTTGCTGCTCACCTCCGGGCTGTGAAACCCAAGGCTTCCACCATTTTCCTGCATCCCTCTTGGCCTTCTCATCATCACCTAGAAAACACAGACACAGTCTGGTAATTTATCTCTAATATTTACTGATATTCTCCCTTCACATGTTAAAGATTGATAAGTTTCATAGAGTAAACACTTATATGAGTATAGATAAACATGAAAAGTTTACCAAACACCCCATGTTGACATAAAATGATCTTACAACATAAAAACAAATTTTCAATTATGTATAGAGATTTTTTGACTAAATATGGAAGATATTTAAAGTGTATAAAAAGTGTGAATGCCTGCTCATGCTTTGCTGGTCTATTAACAGTAGAAACAGAAAATAGACCCTGTTGTGTTACCTGGTGTCACCTGCTTCTGATCAGCAGGACGTCCTGGTTTGTCTGCTGGTGCCGGCCGACCCTTCTGTTTAGATTTGATCTTCTCCATCCTACAGGAAGATGGTGGAAAGGTAAGTTCAATACTGACTGTTCACTACTTTAAACAGAGGATAAATTGGAGGTTGAAAGGGGAGAAGGGTGTGTGAGTGAGTGTCTTACTGTTTCTTCAGTGTCTCCACAGATTTCTTCTCCATTTCCAATCTGGCTGCTACCTGCTTCTTCACCTTCGCCTCAAACAGCTCAGCGCCCCTTAGAGGAAGAGAGAGGTAGAGGAAAAGAACATGATTACTTAACACCTTAAGACTTTGTTTAGGGGCTCTTATTACAATTATTATATCCACTATAACAAAATGAGTGTGCTGTATAATCCACAATATTCTGATGTCAGCTACAGTCGCTCTGTAGAGATGCAAAATTAAAATGCTAAAGAAAAAAAAAAAAGAAACAGATGCTCTATTTTACGCGCCCATAATGTCAGAATAGTTTTCTGATCATTTTCAAGATATTTACTGGTAAGAACTATGTAATTTGGTTCTAATTGTAGGGAAAATAGAGACAGTGTTCATTAGTACACTTCAAATAACTAACTGCAAGCATAACATTAAGAGTCTTTTAGTGAAGACACAGCAGGTGGGTTGCTTTAAGGTATGTTAGAGACCTAACCAGGAGGCAGTTGGAGTACAGACCTGGAGGCCAATATCTTAGAGGACTTGAGGTCAGACACCACATAGAGGAAGTAGTAACTGAGGAAGACCCTCCTTTGTGCCAAGAGGACAGTGAAACAGATCGCATCCCAAACAATGCCGGCCTCGCCCTCTGGCAGCTCACACTCATCGTCAGGATCAGCTGAAACACACAGAGGGATCGAAGAATAACTCAGTGGTAACTTTGACAGAACTCTTAGGTGTAGAAATAGATGCTCAATAAGGTCTCATTCGCCAGTTCGTATCTACTACAGCCTATAATTCTGACTTGATATATTTCTTTTAATTTCCTTCTCTCTCACACACACACACACACACACACACACACACACACACACACACACACACATACTGTGTACAAACACAAGAATGTACTAAGATTTAAGGTGTCAGTTATCATCATCTTGTTACAGACACTTACGGACGTCGTAGCCTTTGATGGTGCAGAACATACTGAAGGCCTGAATTAACCAGCAGCCGTTCTTCAACAGGCTGTCCAGGTAGGCACAAGAACCGAGCTAATACAGAATAACACAGAAATGACAGAAAGAGACCAGAGGAAGCATTGCATCAAAAACAAGGCATTAATCAATAGTATAGCTGCTGAAACAGCTTAAAATTAAACTGCAGTGTGTCTAAAATGATTGCAGTAACTCACAGACAGCAGGTTCTTCATGGTGATCACGAAGCAGGTGTAGCCGATGAGCCAGTCCCACAGCCGAACTATGTATCTGACGGGCTGCATCAGCAAGCTGCCTCCAAACAACATGAAGTAGAAACAGGCCACCAAGTAGCCCAGACAGAAGATGTTGATCCTCGTGGTGCCGGTGATGAAGATGAGGCAGAGTACCAGCCAGAAGAAATAGCTGAACACAAACACCTTCACCATATCGAGGTAGCACCTGACAACAAAAAAGTTTAAAAATAATTTCTTTCTCTACTGTGAACAATATAAAAGAACCAGAGATTTACAGCTTCCAAGAATTACACAAACAATTCCATCTTTCTTTGTATTTACAGAAAAAGTTTGAATGTTTGAAATGTTTTTTGGGGAGAGGAAAAAAAGCAAATGCTGTAAACTAGCAGGTCAGTTTTCTTTAAACCAAATTTCACCAAAATACCAATATTATAAATGTTAAAGACGTATTATGTTACAAATACAAATTACACATTCCTTTTACTTTTTGTATTTACTTGTTCAAAATATTCTTGAAAAATGTAACTAAAAGGAATAGTTTGACATTTTGGAAAATGAGTATATGAGGTCGATACCACTCTCATGTCTGTACGCTAAATATGAAGCTACCACCAGCAGCCAGTTGGTTTAGCTTAGCATGAGGACACTTCACACTTCATTTTCACTTTTGGCTCTGTCCAAAGTTCAAAAATACAACTACACCTCTAAATCTCACTAATTAATGACAAGACTCTAAGAAGTTATTGTGCCCAGCTGTGGTTCACCGAGCCAAAGTAGCTGTTTCCCTTGTTTCCCTCTGTTACCAAGCTAAGCTAAGCTAATCCTCTCCTTCATATTTAGGACACTAAATATGAAGGAGAGTGGTGTCAATCTTCTCATCTAACTATAACTACTACTATAACTTTATCTTTATTATTTCCCAAAATTTCTATATTTTTTATTATTTCTCAGAATACTATTTTTGGGAACAATTCCTTTAACACGTCTTAGTGAATGGTTGTTCATTTTGTTTTAGTTGTTTTATTGTTGATATTGGTAGAATTGCATTTAAATTATAATTTTTTTTATCAGTCAACCGACTAATCAATTAATTGACTAATCGTTTCAGCACCTCTTTGTAGTTAGATTATTAAAGTAAGCATTTGTAACATCTCAAAACATCAAATCTCATCTATATGACTGTATGTGTTGATGAAGAGTGTGGAGGTAATGAAAATAATACCGTCCGCTGTCCATTTCAAATTTAAAAAACAGTTTGACTTACAACAATCAAACATACACCAACACACCAGCTTCATCAGCCAATTAATTTTTTGTGAATGATGCAAAAATGTTCCATGTGGAAATTTCTGGTTTTGATTTGAGTTTTGTTTCAGGAAAATCTATTCTGTCAGCAGCGAGATATCAGATTTGATGAAGGCTCACAGCAAGACAGTGAAATAAAGCCCATAAATGAAGGCACTGATCTATCATGGAAATGGGAGACGTCTGTGAGTGCTTATCCAGCAATTTCAGCTTTCGCAAGTTTGACAACACATATAAATTAATGATCTAATTCAACCCCTTAATGCTTCTGAAACGACCTCAAACCAACGTGATGGACTCCCAATTCTCCACCTGCAGTTTAACCTACAAAGCAGGAAGCTGTTTAAAGAGATTAACTAAGTGCTGGATTATTGAGTTCAGGCTATTTCCTGTTCTTATCCAGGGTATATAAATTTAGACTTGAGTGAGTCATCTTCAGGGTGAGGAGAAAATAAATCAAGCATCTTATTGTTGATAGTGTAGATAACCATGAAAATTTCAAATAGACATCTGGCCCAAGATAAAAAAAACTCAATAAAAGACCTGAAGAGCAGGGTTGGTATTCCTGACCTGCAGTGAAGGAAGTTGTTGACAGGTATGAACTGGTTAAAGGAGCAAGGATCCAGATTGCGGCTGATCTCAACGTTGTCTCCGGCCAGCAGTCGCACTGCCGCTCGGTTCTCCTCTTCAAACACCTGCCACTGCAGAGACGAGCAGAGCAACAGGAGGTGGTCGTCTGCAAAGAGCAGAAGAGAGAGAGAGAGATGTCAAAATCTGACATGAGAAGAGAGGAAAGAGAAGAGAAGAGGAGAAAAACTCACAGAATATGAATAAAGGATTGGGTCTCATGGCGAAGTCAGGAAGGTAAAACCACTTAATGACATTAGAGGTCAAAGGTTGAACAGCGGTCCTCCAGGGGTAATCTGATAATGGAATAAAATAATCATTAAAGTCATTTATCAAGATAAAGGATTTGCTGCTTTTCTGGCTTTTATACATTATTGTAAATTGAATATCTTTGGGTTTTGGACTTGGTCAGACAAAACAAGCTACTTGATAACATCATCTTGGCATTTTTTGAATACTTTTCTGCTATTTTATAAACTAAACCTTTAATTAATCGATTAATTGAAAAAATATATGACAGATTAATCGTTACAGCCCTGGTGTGAAAGTGGTAATCTCCAATCCTTTGATATCCTTCATGCTAGGTGTTCATTTCTGTAATGTTTCTGCACTGTTTTGTTCTTGTCAGTCAGTTTATATGGTACTGTAGCCTCTTCTTCTTTGGACTTTCTGTTTCTGGAGCTAGACCACACATTTTCACTGTTCATGCTACCCACTTCCTCCTGCTCTTGCTGTTTAAAATGAGTCACTTTTACCACACACCAGGTGTTTAGAACAGATAAAATTAAAAGAAAAGCTTTTCTGGAACTGGATGTGAATGATAGTTTCATACCGACACAGAGAGCAGGAGGGATGCCGATGCAGAGCAGGTACTGCAGCACCATGAGCCCCGCTGTGAAGCAGCAGTATTTAGGCCACACCTCCCCGATAGCTTTCCTGCGTCGCCGCGACAGGACAGCCAATAAGGCGCAGGAATGGAGCAGGGCATAGAAATCCATCCTCTGACCAATCACGTTGACCGCCACAATTAAACTCACCTAAGAAGAAGACGTGCATTTATGTTAAGATGTCAGATACATTGAACAGTGAACAGACGTACACATGCAGTTAAAAAGTACCTCAAGTCCAAATTTGTAGAAGCAGAAGTTGATGAAGTACTTGATGCAGGGCAGGATGCCGTGATCCAGATGCTGCCGAGTGATGCCCTGAAAGATGATGCTGAAGTGCGGGGCTTTCAGGTTGTTATGGAGACGGAAGTAGAGCTGGTGGCGATGGACCGTCGCCTCGAACAACAGCAGCCCCAGCACCATCAGATGGTTCTACAACACAGAATACACTTTCTGGGGAAAAAAACTACACTAGGAGACTTTCTACACTAGAAATAATCATCATCATCATCATCATCTAATCAAGCTTCATAACAGAGAGTCCACTTTCTCTCGTCATACAAAACTACTTGCAACTACAGTTTCACCCACAGTACATGCATTAAAGAACTGTACTGTAACTTTAGCACTTGTTTTATCTTACCCTGAGACAGGGGAGGATCCTGCCTTCACACTTGCGCAGCGCTCCACACCAGTAGACGGGGTCCACAGGCTCGATGTAGAGAACAGACCTTCTGAGCAGCTCCATCATATTCCCCCTTATCTCCACTCCATCATCCAGGCCCGAGCTGTTGGAAAGTACCAAGCCCTGAGATACAAAAGACAAACATGTGTAAGTGGGAAAATATGTGTCACGCTTGTGTCTAAATCTGAGTGATGATACCTGGAGCACACGACAATACTCACAGCAGTGCAGTTGGAGGAGTAATCAAGGGGTTTGATGACTTTGAGCTGGTAAAACATCTTGCACACCACCATGACGCAGGCCCACACGGCAGAGATGCTGGATGCCAAAGGTCGTAACCGCGGAAACGGGAGTGCAAACGCCCACAGAACCAGGAAGAGCAAGTTCATCAGAGAAACCTGTGAAATTGGAAATCATGTTTCTTTTTTTTTCTAAAATATGAGTGAACACTGAACATCACACTTGATCTGAGCAAAATACCAATATGTTAGATTGATTCTTTCCACTAAATATATCAACTGAGTCATTAAAAGCTGTACATTCTAGTCTTTTATAGGCTGATTTTACTTCCTGATGTCAAAGAAACCATTTTAATAACCGTCAAATCAGCACTGAGAAAAATCAGTAACATCCCACCTCTTGCAGTGACAACCAGATGATGCCAGAGGACACTATTTTGAGGCTGTGGAGTTCCAACAGTCTCCAGCTCAGCTCCTGGAGCCTGTGGAGTCCTGACAGAGCCTGAATGAGCAGCAGGCTCGCCCGGTCCACAATCACAACCCATTTGTCCTCACAACTGCTGGGGGCAGTTTCTGGGAGGAAGAAAGAGGTGAAGGTCAGTCAAGGTAGCAAGGGTGAAAAGCAGCATTAGACCTTATATGAATATCACATCTCTGCTATAGCTCTCATATGGCTGGTACAGATGATTAATGGCAGGACAATCCACTATGATATGTTGCGATACCTGTTTAATACGAAAACATAACCCAGAACTGGAAAAAATATTTTAAAAAGCAGGAATAATAAACTATATGTATTAACTGCGCTTTCCACATAGTGCACACATGATTTGTGTGCACTATGTGCACTGATTGCTGTCATTAAAAAGCAGAACAGCCATAAACAGACAAAAGGTTGAACTGCCAAAGAGATGAACAGTTGCACAGTTAAAATGTCTGTAAAGCAATAAAAAAGCCTCACAATAACGTGTCGAAAGCAGGCTTAACTGTCAAAATAGCAAATTACTACATAAAATTCATCATCAGTAGAGTAATAAGCAATATTTGGAGCCAAGGTATGACTAAATATTTGTATAAATAACATGTTCTTGTTGTAAGAGAACACATTATTATATAATGCCATATCAATTATTTGTCCCGCTCGTAATTGACCCAACAAAAGGAGAGTGCAGAGACCTGAGCTGTAGTTACTCTCTCCTGTTGTCTCCTCCTGCTCCTCGGCTCCTTTCTCTGAGGACGACTGCAGTCCGATGCTGTCCAAAGTCTCCTGGCTTTTCCCGTTTCCCACCTGCTCCTTCAGAAGCCTGCAGGACCACAGGAAGTATTTTTTGAGATATTTTGTACACATTTATCAGAAAAACCTTACTCAGAGGCACTTACAAAGACTGAGTGGATCATGTTCAGGATCATGTTTTACATGTATGTACACATTGGTTACAGAGAATTAAGCTTTTAATTGAAATGCTGCCTTTGAGCACTCAGAAACCTATTGTCTTTATTTCTAAATACATGGATTATATTCCAAATAAGCATGACACAGTATGTACACACAATAATTCATTAGAGAACAAGTCAAACAAGAGTCTCACCTTTTCTGGAACTTTTCAATGTTTTCTTTAATGCTGGGGATTCAATTAAAGAGAAAGAAATGTGTGAACATTACAGTGAGTATTACTGAAATTTATACTGATAAACTGAGGCAGGACTTATTGTATTCCTTTTAAGACACAAGGGCAATACATTTGCACTGTACGAGGGCAGCCCTTTCTGGTTTAAACACGGATTATATCTACTGGGAATAAATCAACAGCGTGAGACATTTAAGGAGAAATAAACACAGCTCTTACATCTCAGATATCACATTGACTGAACTTCTGAGTTCTTCCTCTCTGGATGGAGAGAAGGACGAATTAG
The DNA here is from genome assembly GCA_038419695.1 of Scomberomorus guttatus. Classification (NCBI taxonomy): domain Eukaryota; kingdom Metazoa; phylum Chordata; class Actinopteri; order Scombriformes; family Scombridae; genus Scomberomorus; species Scomberomorus guttatus. The sequence continues at coordinate 13,737,432 of CM076449.1, read as the reverse complement.
ACAAATGAGACAAACAGAGATATACAGTTTGTTCATCATTCAACCAGAACATATGGTAACCAAAGAAAGTGCTTGTTTTAACATCCAAGAAAAAAGGGCAATTAGATCTAAATGATGTGCACTGTGCTGGTTTATATGGTACAAGTATAAAAGTAGAGAAGCAGTATTTATATTTTCATCTATCTACATGTTTTGTGTAAGTATTGTACTCAACTAGAGCTACTATTTTAACATACAGCATTCTTACTGTCTCACCTGGAATTCTGCCTGACAGGTACGTTATCCAGGTCAGTGAGAGTCAGGAAGTCTGAGTTGAAGTAATGCAGCTGGAGAATACAAGCCAATAGGAACGCAGCAGGAAGCAGGATACGAGCAAACAGCTCCACCGTGTCGTACCGCTCCAAACCCAGGTCCCGAAGCCTGGAGAGTCAGACAGGAGAAATAATATGATAACTTTAACAAAAAAAAAACTGCCAAGTTCTTCCACCTGACAAAATTTACCATCAAGCACAATGAATTTGCCTGCTTCATCCCCAAAAAGACTCCTAAAACGAGCAAAAAATATTAATTACATGAGTAAAAAAAGACATAAAGTCCTACTCACCCATCCTCTGACATGCCCATGATCTGTCTGAACAGCCCAGACACACTTCTGAACTGATACAGGTAGATGGCTATCAACACCACCATGGAGTAACCGACCACCACCGCCCAGAACGTCTTCAGGATCCGACGCCACACGTCATAACGGACCTGAGGGGAGAGAAAACAGGCAGAAAGATACAGTTTCTTTTCTATCAAGCTACAGATCTTAGCATTGGACTGGCAGTCATTCAAGTGAAATTTGTACTGGCACTAATTTGTACTAATATGCTCAATACTCAATAAAACACATTATGTATGAATTTGACACAGTTTGCCCTGATTATTCTGTATCCCCCAAAACAAGTAGCTAAATTACATATTTTTTCTGATTAATATCAGTGTTGCCTTTACTCCTTCTATCACACACTCAAGGGTGTAAAACACACTACACAATGTTGCTGACGCTGTCCAAACAGACAAATAATGTTTTGTCTTACGTCACCTCCGAAGCCATTAGTCCTGCCTGTAAGTGCCTACTGTGTTTCTAAAAGGTCAGCAGAAACATAAGAAGGGAGAGGAAAACCAGGAAAACAGCAGCAAAAATTGCTATGTAGGTGCTTATGATTCATAATCAATACTTTTAACAGTAAAATAGTATCAGGGTGTCTGTGTGTTGTAGGGGTTTATATAAAAGCTGGACGTGTTCTGAACGGCAGAATAACTTACTGGTGATAATTTAGTCGACACATTACAGTGTAAGATGAACCTGAAACTATAGTTGTGTGTTATGCAACGTCTCAACTATAAAAGCAGATTTTCTCTCCACTTATTGACCCCTGTAATCTCAATATCAAATTTCCATCCTTTATCAATTCTGCTGTGTATACACCGACTCCACTTTGCATACATAGTCAGAAAAAAAACTGTATGCATAATAGCCAATATTCACATCAAGAAACCTTTCAACATCAAGAACACAGTTCCTACACAAGATGACACACAGATTGTCCCATAGATGTTACCGCTTCACTGGAGAAGCTGAATAACGTCAGTGCCATGTGTACATCAGTATACGTCATTTCAAAAATACACACAGACTAAATCTTGGCTGTTTATTACAAACAGCCAGATCACAAAAGTCACTAACTTGGTAGAAAAATCACTAACCTGGTAGAGGACGACACAGAAGAGGAAGAGAACAATGTAGAGGATCTTGTAGACGACCACCTGAGCAAGTGAAACATGGTCAAGATTAGGTAAATTTGAATGTCATCATATTTTTAATAAAAAAATTGCTTGACATGAGGACAATCAGCTAAAAACCAGGTCCAGGTGAGGAATACTGGACCAAAACAAGTCCTGGATCTGGTGAAAGGTGAAAACAAATAACTACACATGTTGGAGAAGTTTGATTAGAAAATGCGTAATGAATGGGACTTTTCCCATGCTAGGGTTTTAAGGTGTACTGTCTGTCGATACCTTTCCAGAGAAGCTGACGACGAAGAACATGGAGCAGCAGAAGAGGATCCAGTATTTCACCAGCGTCCCTTTCACTCCTGAGATCAGCATCGCTACCAGAGGTGATGGCTGACTTTCTTCCGCTGAGATGGAAGAAACAAAGAAAAGAGAAAAGAGAGGAAGAAGGGTGAGGAAAGACAGGAAAAACCCAAAAGAATCAAGAGACAGAAGGAGAATAGGAAGGAGAGTAGGGGGCAGAAGGAGAGCAGGGATACATTTTTGTTTAGCATGCTTTGATATCTCTAACATAGTAAATCAGTCAAATAGGCTCAGTACATTTCAAGATGATTTTAAATACTACTACTTACATTACTACAAACTAATTTATGTTACTCTTCAACACTCTAATAGTCACAATCTTTATAAAAAGAAATCCAAAAATGAATTACGTTGCATAACTTTGACTTCATCTAGAGATTCCTCCTTCAAGCTCTGCTCCTCCTGCCTCTCCTTCAGCTGCTGACGAAACACCAACCAAAAGCTGAAGCTGTAGAAAACCTGCGGCACACACAGCATATCACCATTAATTCAATACAGTCTGCTGAGCAAAAATAAGTTAACCTGTTTCTCTGAACTTGGCTACCAAAAGAATAAGTTGCAAAGATAACAAACTAAGTTTTAACATGAAATACTTGACTTGAAAGTGTCCAGTTAGCAGATGTGTAAAGAGCTGGTCGATTTCTCTCTATTCTACTATTATTGTAATTGTATTAAAATAACAGTAATAATAATAATAAAATGTTAACCTCCCTCCTCCTCACCTTGGCTCCCAGGTGGATGCAGGGCGCAGGGTGGTAGCTGTTCAGGTCGAAGTCCACTATCACAGCCGGGGGCAGGCCAGGGTACAGCTCGGCCCGGCTCAGGCGCAGCCCGCTCAGGAAGCCCAACACCAGCAGCACCGTGCCGTAGATGGCCAGGAACGGGGCCGACATCATGGCGTACCGGCGCCGGTCCCGCATCATCCAGATGATACACGACCACACCAGCAGGGCAAACGTCAGCCAGTTGTTGTAGGTGATGCTCCACACCTAAAAACATTTGTTGATAAAGTGACCAAGTGACGCGCTTACCGGCCAACGGTGGCACGTTTCTGCCATTAGTGACCGTTGACTATTTATGGCGCGTTTGACAGCCAAGTTAGTCAGTTAACTAACATGATGGAAATGTACAAATTTACAATAGTATAAAAGTTATGTTTGTGCTGTTTTCTCCCAATCATAAATTATTTGGTGTTTTGGCCATTTCAGCTTCAGGTTGACTAAACTACCAGACAGCAATGCTAATGTTATTTGCTGGTTGCTAATTCAATTGTAGCTGTAGCTAATGCTAGCAAATTAAAAGCTGAAATCACACCATGTATGTCATTTCTGCTTGAAAAACAACTTAATCAATTATCAAAATAGTTGCTGATAAATCTTATCGTTGATCAACTAATCAATCAGTCGACAAATTGTTTAATCTTTCAGGTTATCTTCTCTGACTGCCTACACAACACCCATAACACAACAACACTTTTCAGATATAATTTTTCCCCAGTACATCTCCCTCCATGATGTTCACATATACAGCGCTTTTATAAAATCAGTATTAGTATGTAGTTTACCATCATGATGATAAGGGCGCTGACATAGCTGTGTTTTTGCACCAGTCGTCCAAAGATGACCAAACCACTTGGGCCTGAGGGGGGAGGCTCAGAGGTTTCTGTTGGACTCATCAAGACGTCCTCACTGCTCTCCTCCATTTCAGCCTCACCATCTGTCTCCTCTAGCAGAAGGGAGAGGCAAAAAATGGGATTAAAAGAAACTGTTAACTGATCAAACACTTTAAACCCCTGACACTGAAAATCTACAGTGGAAAAACTAAATACAGCCCTACAATACCTGAAGATTTGCATGAGACAATAATTTGGCATATTTTCAACAATGACACAATGTATGTGTTGCTGAAGTTTCCGGACAACTACACAACGACAAACACATAAATAATGGAAGCAGTAAAGCTGTAGTTGCTGTAATTGCTAAGGCCATGTACGTAGATATTTGAGTGTGATTACCATGTGATGGTGAGTCTGTGCCTTCATATTGCGGTGGAAAGTAACAGTTTGTGTATCCTGCTCCTCCTAACAGAGATCCCAGATCTTTTCTATGGACATCTTGCCAGGAACTGCTCGTCATTAAGATCATAGGCTGAGGAAAGAGAGCACATCATGCTGTAAGTTTAGATCAGACATATTCATTCAAGTAGGTGGTAACCCCCTCTCCCTGAGTGTGCACTACTCCCAAAATTTATATTACCTCCCACCTTAATTAACAGTCAAATAAGATGGCTTACTTCATCAGGTAGATAGGTTTCATCATCTGTGCTACTCAAAAGCTGAAAAAAGAGAAAATCTTCTGTTGGTTATGTCTGTGAAATAGTGCAGGATGCCAATGTGAAATAGGCTAGTAGTGGAACCGCAGTAATATAGACGATATGTCTGTTTATTTAGGCATATTTTTAGCTAATGCTTTTATCCAAAGCAACTATGACCATAAATTCAGGACCACTGACATAACAAGCAACCAGTAGTGCGATCAGAGCTAAAATACATTTAAAATATTCCTGTGACCCAACAATATAATTCAGCAGAAAAATATCACTGTTTGTAGGTTACCTCCTGCTTATCTCCTGAGATGTACATGACTCTGGAGAAGCTTGGAGGATCATCTGGACTTTCTGTTGGACTCTCAAACTCCTCACCATCAGCAGTATCCTGAGAAACACAGCAGCTTGTCATGTAAGTTAATATCGTCTGAATACTGTGCAACGCTTAATGCGCCTGCATGCTTGTGCATAAAAATAACACACACATATGCATTCGCACAAAGATGTTTGTAAGTGAAGGGGGTAGTGGTGACAGTATTAATAGTAATTGTTTTTGTATTGAAGTATTGATAGTGGTAGAAGTAGTAGCAATAGTAGAAACATCAGAAGTTGTAGGAGAGGTCGCAGTGGCAGAGTAGCACTGTCTTTACAAGTACAAGTAAAACTTTCACCTGCTACTACTCATAGTAGTAGTAGCACTAGTAGTAGTAGTAGTAGTAGTAGTAGTAGTAGTAGTAGTAGTAGTAGTAGTAGTAGTAGTAGTAGTGTCAAAATATGTGGGTTGTACTGACTGATGCTGGAGTTTTTTTATGCAATAACTGATTTTTTGCCCACTTGGGGGCAGCAGATACAAGTTGTGACCACACATAACATGTCATTGCTTTTTAAGTTGATGTGTTGAATTTGTTAGCAAACAGCTGCTTATTTACACATCCAGCAGTTACAGAGCAACATTATTATTCATTTGGAGTCCTGTCACTGGCTGCCTGGTGAATGTAAGTCTAATATTCACTCTCCTTTAGCTCTTTAGTCTCCTGAGGGAAATATCTGGTTCTCTAGCTGCTAAATGCTTGACTATGTTCACCAGGTAGTCGCTGAGAGTGTCTGTTTGCTGTTTGGTGATGGGCAGGTAGTGTACAGTGGGTTTTTCAGAGCTTTATCACTCAAAACAACCGCCTGCTCTCACATTACACATTGCGGTTTGATAAATTGTTATTATAAAGATATCGATGACAGCCATTTTCAATCAGTCTGCCTTTGTAAATAATCCCCACCACACACACTTACAAACCTCCTCTGTGACGTGGACCCATTTGTGCAGCAGAGCCACCAGTGTGTAATACAGCAGCAGCAGAACCAGTGGGTTGATGAAGTCAGGCCAGATGACATCTGGTTGCAGACAAAGAGTGTACGGGTCTGAACTGTTGGTTCTGATCACTCCTGTCATACCAAACAACCTGGGACAGGTAGAGGGGAAGGAGCATGGGATGAAGAAGGAGAGCGAGTGTGAAAGGAGAATGAGTGAGAGTGCAGAGAAGAGCAACATTAAATACGAGCTTGTATGCAAAGGAGATAAATCAACCAAAAGGACAATTTCAATAAAGCCATATGAAAAAGGTAAAAACAGTTATTGGGCAGATCTTCGTGTGCCTTTTCTCAGCTCCACGTCTTATACTGTATGATGTAAATACAGACATTTTAAAAAAGCCAATGTGAATGGAGCAAAGCAAATTTAAATGGTGATATTCCCTTGGTTGTGGCATTTTAAGATAAATTCAGAACAAATCAAAACATATTGATTAAAAGTTAATGAAGACATCCTGTATATCTGTAGTGTAGTGATTATACATTATACATAACATTTTATATTATTCTTCAGTCTGGTGCGGCACTTTCACTGACACATAAATTATAAAGTAGCGAAACCAAAACTGGAGTGAATTTTTTCAGTTTACTTTTCATAGTGTGCAATCCAAAGATTGTTGATTTTTCAGTGCAAGATGCAGAGTCAAAATTGATGAACTTGATGACCTGATTCTGATGAATATGCATTGAAATATTTGCCTTTTTTAAAATTTTCTGCTTGTATTCATAGTTGTTGATTTGTCAGATTTGTAACCAACATGAAATTGTTGATATATTTAATAAAAGCACCAGATCAGTCCAGTATTTCAGCCTAATTCTACTTTTTAACCACTTCCGTACCTGGCATAGACATCCTCTGGTGGCACAAGCTGCTGGGACAGGGGCAGCTGGTAGAGGTACAGTGTCAGCAGGTGTCCTCCGCTGAAGATGGCCATCATCACACACAGGGAGCTGAAGAGAAGCAGGCTGATTGAGCGGCCTAACACCCACCACCATACCAGCCCGAGAAACACACCGAAATACACAGCCGAGGTGAGGGAGGGCAGTGTGATTCCTGGACACTCACACACACACAGAGTATGACAAGGCAAGAGGAAAATAAAGTGAATTACACTAAACTTATGGACATTGTAAAACTACAATAAACCTGCACACACACACACACCAGCTGCTGTATTGTACCTGCCAGCCCCAGCAGTATAGTCACCACCACTTTCCCTGCTGTGTTCATGATTGCCGACAGCAGCAGCCTCAGTCCGGCTGCAAACACTATCAGCTTCTGAACAAACTGGGGCGGACCCGACTGAACCGGCACTGTGCTCTCGTCTGAGCTGTCAAAGGACGAGCCCTCCGTCTCACTTCCTCCCTCAGACTCTGTGTCAGAGGTTTCCACTTCCTGCCAGACCCGTGAAACAATCAGATTGATATCACTGTGCGTTCTTCACGTTACGTAACGTTATAGCAGTCGGTGAATGTGCTCACGGTTACCTCAGGGTCAGAGGGCGGGATTCCGTTTTCATGGAGACTGACTTGGGGCACAGGGCGCAGCAGGTTTTTGCACAGCCTCAATACAAAGAGGGCAGAGAAGAAGAGGCCCACGTCTGGGGCCAAGAGGCGCACAATGTTCCCAGGATCTACCAAGCTGAACCTGGAAGCACACAAGCATTACCATAGGTGTGATCTCTATTGATTTCTATTCACACCAGAGTAGTATGAACGTCTATTTGCTGACACTTGCTTGAGACACGTAATTCATTGCGGTAAATATTTATTTGCCTTTATTATTTGGAAGCATTACATTATCTGTCCTGCTTTAGCATGTAACTAAAAACAGGTTAAATGTTTTGGTGACAAATCTCAATGTCAAGTACATACTACACTCAAATGAACTGGACAATAAAGCTGGTTGGAACATAGGAAATCAATGGTTGGTAGTAATGTAAAGTTGATGTGACTCAAAGTTATGGGATATAAAAATGCGTAACCACTGATAAATTCCTTGAAAATAATGTAAGTCAAATGTAAACCTACCTCACAATACCCACATGGTAGAGGAAATCTTCCCAGGGGCTGCTAACTGTAAAATAAAAAAATAAAAAAGGGTCATCAAGCTGAGAACAAAGCTGTTTTTATTGGTTCCTGAAATGTGTTTCTGATTTGTATGTTACGCAAATAATAATACTTTCATTTTGCACACAGTGCAGACTGGTGACGTTTTATTTTACAAAAAAACATTTGTACCACGTGAAGTGTAACGTTTGTTTTTACCGTGTGGAGGGATGTAGGCGAAGGGGATCTGCATGAAGCACTGCAGGGTCAGGAAGATCAGACTAGTGTAGACGATCAGCCGCAGGAACTGACCTGTTTTACCTGAGGAGAGCAGAAAAAGTGAGTATTATTTGTATTTGTCTGCTTAAGACATTTGGCTTAGATCTGATATGATCACACACACACACACACACACACACACACACACAATAATTGATGGACCTGTACTTCTTTTCAAGACATTTTTCAGTAGAATATTGTCGTCTAGACACTTGGCAATATTTTTAATTGAACTGGTTCTATCTATGTGAGCACTTTCACAGATCAATAAACCAGCTGAAGTGAGATATGTCAGTCTGGGTATTTAAGTGTTCCAGTTATACATCTGAAGTTTTTAAGTGTTAAGTTTCTTACATATAAGTCAAGCATTTCTTTAAAATGATGGAGGACAAAAATCAGTCATCACAGGCTCTCAATGACCTTTTTCTACACACACCACTTTGTTAAACAGTCAATCAGTCAGTCAAACAGCAGCCACTGATATTAGCTCAGTGTTGAATCCAGCGCCTTTAGTTGCAGTTCTACTGATTATGTTCGGTAACTTAAAGGAATGGTTTGCATTTTGCATCTTTTGGAAGCGGGGTTGTATGAGGTACTTATCCATAGTCAGTGTATTACCTGCAGTAGATGGCAGTCTGCACCCCCCCTCCCGGCACAGAAGCTAAGCAAAGTACTGCTGGCCAGCAGTTAAATATATTTTAGTCACCTAAAAAAATCAATATCAGTTTAAATGCATGCTATATTTAGAATATTTGCACCGCTTTACCTTCCCTTTGGCACGACATTTTCTCAACTGTATAACTTCCGTATTCCTACGCATGCCACGCACTGTATTACGCCGCAGATCAGCTGTTTGGATCAGAAAGTGCTGCTTTGGTTTGTCCATATCGCCCAGCCCTAATGCCAACTTTACAAAAGACTGTCAGTTAGGTTTAATATATTGCTTGTCCTCCTACAACTCTTATTGTTGGAAGTTATGGTACAGTCAGTGATACTACATTGATTTCCTGTTTACGTTGTACACATTCCCAAATTACTATTGCTAAAGTCTTAACTAGCTAAGACATTCCTTAGGTTTTAATGGTGACGCCTGATTTAGTCAATCACTAGTTTGAGACTAGCCACTAGTTACTAATAACTTACGAAGGACTTAATACACAAACTTAGAAATGGATTTATGAATAGCTGCTGCAGCCAAATACAGAAATGTTTAGATCAAACTGCCAATTAACTACACTGAAGTTTCTTTGATAGACTGCACCTGTCCAGACAAAATAACTTGCCGGATGTATCAGCGTGTGTCTGAGCAGAAGCAACGTCACACATTTATTAAATTTCATTTAAGAATCATATGCTGAAAATTGATCGCTTTCAAATAAATGCACCAGTTTGTTATTTTAGTCTTCAGGATTTGACGTTTATAATCAAACAGCTGTAGATACAAAGCATTAATAGCTGATGTGGCTCAACATCAGCTGAGCCAGCAAATGTGTTGTTGATCAGGATTTTTACTAAAAGCTTCATTTCACTTAAATCTCTCTGCCTCCCAATAAAAGGCCAATAATATATACATACACACTCTCACAAGTATAGGTGGACGCACAAAAACCCATGAACCAAATGCACACACACACACACACACACCACACACACACAGGATGTACACACACTTGACCACTTATCCCAAGGAGAGCGAGATCGTATTCAGGAGATGAAGATAACTGAGGGATCTATGAAGCTTTCAAAGACAGGCTGAAAGGCAAACAGTTTTTAGATGGCAGGATGGAAAGTGAAAGAAAGGAAAAATGCTGACATCACATCTTTTAATTCCTCACTGTAATTACCAGGTTATGTATAATTGATCTGACCGTTCCAACCACATCCCCTTTACAAAGTACTTCTGAGGGAGGGGGTGCTGATACCTTAATTCATCAGAATGCAGTGATCAATACAGTGAAGGCACTCACACGCATGCAGTACATGCTCACACATACACAAACTTTTATAATAATTTCTCCAGCATTCTCCGCCCAGCATTAAGAGTTTTACACTTTGAAACTCTGTTTTACAATCCGAGTCTAATGAAGAATGTGGAAAATGTGGTCAAATGTGGATAATTATTCAAATCAGAAATCTGATTCGTTTCTGGGGCTCCTCTCACCTTTCATGGTGACCAGACTGGGGTTCGGCAGCAGCGGCAAGGTGAGCAGAAACAGGAAATACACCACTGACAGACCATTGTAGCGGAACGAGGAAGCTGATGTGTAGAGGAGAGAACACACACACACACACGTCTGTTTGATTGATTTGTCCTAATTAACTCAGCTGTCCACAAAAAACTATGATATAGTTTATTACCTTTTATTTTTGTTATCTATTCTGTATATTACAAAAAAGGTCATAGGAGCACCAAAATAAACTAAAAGAAAATAAGTAATACATTTCTAGCCTTATGACCTGTGTAGAGTATAACCTGTTTTTTGACTGAAACTAATACAAAAAGCTCATCACACAGCTCATCCAAACCAGCAAGTGATGTGTCTTAAACGGTAAAACATGGAAACTTGTGCTCAGAGTGAGATTTCATATTGAGTTGACATAATGTTATTGAAATCTTTGCAAATCCTCCACTGTAGCTTTTTTTTTATTGTATTTTAATATAAGACACCAAATTAAACAAGTTGGCATACAAATATAATTAGTGACAAGGGAAATGTGTAACTTTATAAGCCACATCATCCCTATTCTTCAAGCAATAAGTAGCTAGATAAATGATTGTTTTTTTTTTCAGACTGTATCACGTATAATTTCTGCATGTGTTTGGGCTGGAGCTTCATGTATTGAACTTATTCAAATCTGTGACACCATTTTCTCTGTAACTGCACCACGACATCAAATGGTAGATGTCTTATACATGGCTAACTGTTTTCCTGTGATTCACTCTGTATTTAGTTACTTTTAAAAACTTTAAGATGTTGACTAGAATTTGAAATAATGTGTTTTGTGATGAAGAAACTACTGAGGAGTCTGTGAAGTAAAAAGCAGAACATCAGATAAACTGTCAGGAAACCTCATACTGTCTATATGGTGAATAACTGAAGGGAAAGGAAAGTGATGTATTTATTCATTCATCACAACAACATCACAGCAGCAATTTATACATGTCTGAGGGTCTCAAAACAATTATCCAAAAGGAAAATCAAATATATTTTAACACTGTTCCAAAATTGAGAATTGAGAATTTTACAGTATATAGTGGCACCCATGGTGCAAACACAAAATGTTACGTAGTGTCTAAGCCAAAAGTTGAAGTTACACAGTACATTTCACTATTCAAATCACAGCTGATACAGAAATATTGCTCAGGTAAATGTTATCTGTTCTCCTGCAGTCAGCATGGTCTATCTCAGTCTTGAGCTGGCAGCACACACTGCTTCATGCAAAATGCTGGCTCAGTTAAAGGATAAGTTCACAGTTTTTCACGTCTGTCTTTAAACAATACTCAGGTGCTCATATGGATCTTGAGACAGTTTTCGCTTGCTGTAATCCTTACTACTGTCTGTAAAATCCACAGTCCTCGTTCTGTGCAAAAATGTATTAAAATTAAAACAAAAGCTAATATGAGGCTTCGATGATCTGATTTAGACAAATCAAGTGAGTATCCACCAAAGTTACAATCTTTTCAGTACAAAATTTCCTCTGTGTTACTATCCGTCCACAGCAGCTCAGAATCAGGGAAACAAAAAAAGGGAATTCTGTACTAAAACGACTTTTGTCCCACATCTCTTCCTTTGTAAGCCTGTCGGGACGGGATCGTATGAACAGGAGGAATAATTACAGCAAGCAAAAAATGTCTCAGTGTACATGTGGGCATGTGAGTATTGTTTTAAGACAAACTTGAAAAAAATGTTAACCTCTCCTTTAAGACACATCTCCACAACTCATGTGCGTTTCCTCAGTACTATTCAGTAAAAGGCCAGTTGTCTCCAACAATAAGCACACATGTCTAGCGTAACTACAATAAGTCTATCTCATCATATTAACAATACACCACTTTGAATGTGACCTGTTTCCAATTATAACCAGTATAATGATATAAACCCAATGCTGATACCGTACACAAGACACCACAGAAAGCAAAATAATGAAAGACCAGCTGATCAGCAGAAGAAAAAGATGTAGTTCAATATAAAAAAAGGTCTTCAGTACAGCCTTCAGACCACAGTCTCTGTCTATTCAAAACTAAAAGATTTTAACATCAGACATTTTATTAAATATTTTAAGAGTGAATAGATGCAGACCGACTAGTCTGCTCTTACACAAAGAGACATAACAAACACCTGTTATGTGTGTAATCTTTGTGTTTTTTCTGTCATTGGTTTCTTTCTTCATGACCCTGAACAGTTTTTAGCTGTTTATAAAACCATTAATTACGCTTTTTTGTTCATGCACAGCATCTTTACTGAAGCAACTATAAGAAAACATCACAAAGTATATTTACTCTGATCTAAACTCTGACGTGGTAAGATCTGTAGCTGCTGCAGAAATACCATTTAAACATAATATGACCTCTCTATGAAGTGAAGAAAACAGCAGAAATGTCACGCGTATGAATAAAATAATTAAACAGATATCAACTCACCAGCCAGCAGGAGCAGTGGTAGTAATAAGTTATAGAGCATCCCAACCAGGAGGTCCCCTGCCATGTCTCCTTCTGGGTGTCAGAGACACTCACACAGCTCCTTCAGATACTGTCACCCTCTAGATGTCCACACAAATGGGTAAATGTCCTAACAATGTGGAGGGAACTCTAACCTGCTCACACATCTCTCAAAAGAAAATGTATGCAGTCTCTGTCAAAACATCCTCCAGCGTGTAGAGCGAGAGAGGGAGACGGCGGTGAATATAGAGTCCAACACACTCAAACTGTAACAAAACAGAGATTATGTCGGTCCAAGTGACACGCAGCACTGTGAGGAAAATTAGAGGAGACAGTGGAGAATCTTGGTTCAAAATTGTGTGAAGATGATGACTCCCTCCGCTCTTTTCTTGTGTCTCTGTCACACCCTCCTTTCCCTCCCTCACCTCTCTCTCTGTCTCTCTCTCTCTCACACACATAATGGGTAGCATCTCCGCTACTATGCTGATAATGAGGCAAATCTCACTCAGGAGAATATCTGTCATTACATGACTGAAAACATGCTTCCATTAATACATGAAAGCACACAAACAAACAACAAAGAGCACTTTTTGTACACAATAATATGAAAGTCATTCATTAAAAAGTCATTTTTCAGAGTAGTGTATGTTTCTGTATGTATCTTTGCATATTATGTGGAAACCACAGTCCGATTTCTTTATTTCTGAAAGCCAGACTGATACTCACACAGCACTGTGTTTGTTTCCTTACAGCCGCGTCAGGCTGGCTCATCATATTTGCGCTGCGGGGCGAAGGGAAGTGTATCTAATATTCATGGCTGCGAGGCCATTAAGAGCTGGTGTGACTACAGAGGAGTGATCAATGCAAGGACTCAGGCTAGCAAAAACATTAACTTTATTCCAAAATATTAGAAAGGTTTATGTCGTCATTTAAAACATCACATTGGATCTTCCTGGGCAGCTGTGACTGTGTGTATGAGGCAGGCGTGATAGCGGAGTTATCTGGGGAAATCAGTTAATTACTGTTTTATTACCAGTGACAGACATTTAAACAAGTCTGTTACTTTGACAGCCAGTTCAAGTAGAGGGTTTATAAATTGGATGCTGTAAATTCTGCTCAATGTTAACTGATAATCATTCAGTCATTTTGAGCTTGTTGGTCTTGATACAGGTAGGTTAGTGTGGAAAAGTACAAGAAAAAAATCTATCATCCACCGCTTACAAATACATAAAACCACGTACATTATTAAAATAAACAGACACGTTCTGTCTTGAATTGCGCAGTCAGTAGTGCCTGGAAATATCTACGTTTTCTCCTTTTTGATCCTTAGTGAGTGAGCTGTGAGCTTGGCAACTAAAGTGGCAAAATCTAGCATCACTGAGTAATGAATATTAGCCTCTACTGCATATGGTTGCTACATAAATGATAATATATTGCTATGCAGAAATAAAAACATGTTTTTGTAAACAGTGTTGTTGTAAAGAAGCAGCTTTGGGTTCACACAGTTCAAAATAAAAGGAAAGGAGCTCGTTCTCTTCACTTTTACAAGATACCTTAACATCAAACTTCTCCATTTAATCACCACAACACCACAAATAACCCAGATGCTCCTAACCTTGTTAACTCAGCCACAACTAAACTAATAAACTCCTAGTGTGTGTTTGACTGTAGATTATTACAGATGATGCTCCTCTGTGGGCAGATAAACTTGACTCAATGAGAGGAAGAAAAAAAACGCACCCAATTACGCCTCAGCAGTAGATCTTAATTGATTACTGTATGATGAGAATAACTGCTGAGTAGGCAGCTAACATTTCATGACAGTGCAGTTAAAAAGAGCTGCGAGCGGACGTGCTGTAAAAGGGTCAGGGGGGATGCCGTAGGGGGAGAAAGTGTGTGTGTGTGTGTGTTTGGCTATGTGTGAGGACACGGGTAGAAAGATAAGGACAGTTTTAGGGGCTGGATTAGGGTCAAAGCTTTTGATAAGTATTAAGATCAGAATAAGGTTTTGGTGCAGGTCAGAGTGAGTCAAAGTGATAACTTGTGCTCGTGTGCAAGAGGAAGTGCAAAAGTGTTAAATGAAACCAGTTTTGTTTCAGCAAAAACATCAATCTTACACAGCGACACATCACTGTAAAATTCTTTAGAAGTTTTATTGCCGTGGTTTAGATGAGTGTTGCGCCAATATTGATCTGTTGCCGGGAACAGGTAGTCTGACAGTCTCACATCACTTCCTCTAATATTTACATACACGGTTCATTTTCCAACTTACATCACTGTTGCACATCTCCCTACAATCTCCTTCTACAACACAAAACTGTGTCCGAGCTGCTAATACTACACACGTGACAGTAAGATGAAGTATGTGCACTATTAGTATGCAGATGTAGGAAGTGAAAAGGACAGAAGAAAAATGGGAGGAGTAGCAGTCAGTGTTTGGAAATTTCAATTCCCAATTTTGTGATAAATTGTGTGTTTATCACATGAAGGAGCTAAATAGAAAGCAAAAAAAAAGTTCTCCTGTTGTTACAAAGAGGCGCTGCAATTTGCATCTTTACACTGTATGTTGAATCTACTTACAATACAGACCACAGACTGTGTATATAAACACACAGACGTGGCTACTGTTTACAAAACAAGCACAGAGGTGAGAAGTGGGGTGAAGGACTGTTGATGGGAAGACAATATAATTAGCAGCAGAATGTGATCTAAAGCTGGAAGTTACGACTTGGCTGTAGGTGTAATATTACACTTAAAAAAGTTTAGATTTTTTTTTAAAGTTAGAGATATACAATAAGATTTGACTATCTTGTCTGTCCATCTAGTAATAATGACTTCATACAGTGTGGATAAACTGACAAATAGATTTATAGGTTTCATATTCTGAAAACTAAACTGCAGAAAAAGAGGTGCGGCAGTCATGTGTTTCATGTTAGTCTCACATGTTGGCCTCAGGCTCCAGAGAGCACCGGGGTCAGCACAACACTCACTACCAAAGCCCACCACCAAACCCCCGAGGACAGTCAGGGCAGATACAGAGAGTCTGAGTGAAGGAATGACTTCACTCTGACATGGACATTGTGCTGCAGAATAATGCTCATTTGTTTTTGCACCAGAGAACAGTTAAATGTTAACAGCTACACTCAACCTATGTCATAACAACAGAGCAGGAATGAAAGATTAATCAGTATAAATTGTTAATAAATTGATCATTTATCAAACTGATATCATATTAGGTCCCTTTTCATGTTAAGATGCTTAAAGGTTTCACCTCAAAACTCATCCAGGACATTTAAAGACAGCCGTCAGTCAATTTAACTTTGCAGAGTTACTTCAGAAAAATACTTTTTAATCAAACAATGTTTCAACATATCCTGAAATGATTGAGAATTATGCAGATGTTTGGGTCAAATTGGCAGCAAACAAACGAACCCCAACCCTGCTGCTCAGAGTTAGAAGACTGCTGCCACCTAGTGTTTAACAGACCTAAGAGCAATAGAGGCAGATCTGTAACTAACATAATCTATTCAAAACTGTTTTAGGATTTCTTTCAAAATGTACATAATTTTTAATATTTAGCCCAGAAAATCTAGTGCAGCACCATTAATTGTTTGTACATTTTGTTGGTTCAGAAAATAATTTTCATTATTCATGTATTCATTTAAACTACAAAAACAGCTTTTTATAGGAACTAAGTATAAATATTATATTAAAATATTATTATATATTATTACTACTTTTTTAACATTATGATGCTGTAGACACTTTAAGACTGATACGTATGATGATGACTGTTTATACTTTGTGATATTTCTAAGCAGTAATAGTAACAACAGAAGGTCAACTACAGAAAATGATTTAAGACAAAAAAAGAGAAATATTAATGCAGAATTCTGACAGTTTTAAGTGAAATCTCTCTCTAATCTTTGATTTTTACAGTTGTAGGATTAAGTTTAAAAGTGTGTAAATGTAAAGTGAACATTGTAAACCTCACACAGACACGATTTGTTGCAGAGCTGTTGTATTGATTTAGAAAAGTATCTATTTACCTAATAAACAGGTTACACACACTGTTGTAATTGGACAAACCTGCAATTGAAGAAATGTTCTATGGACACCTAATGACTCTACTGACCCTTCAAGTACCCTCTAACAGTGTTCACCCTATTGTATATTAATAATTACAATAATGTATAATAATACAAAGTGCTCAAAACCCTAATAACACCACAAGTATATTGTGATGATATTAGACAGTGAAATGGATGATGTCTCAGTATGAAGCTCCTGTGTTCATGGTCTCACTGTGTCTTTATGTGTTTTCTCCAGGTGCTGCTGTTTGATCCCACTGTCCTCAGACGTCCTGCAGGTTAGATGAACTGGAAGCTTCTGGAGCAGACACACAGGTGAGCTTGTGTTTGTATGATTGTGTTGCCCTGTGATGTACTTTTCCCCTCACCCAAAACATGCTTGGATGGAAGAAGGGAGGGAAAGATGGAAGGATAAATGTTGTGTGGGGCCCCAGGATATTTAGATATAAAAGATACCAGCTCATACATAACTTTTTGGAAAAAATTACAAGTATAACAGATGCTTAACACACTGACTAAAAATACTACAACTAAGTTACTGGTATTCAAGTGATCTGATGCTGTTAAATGTTTATTTATATCACTGAACTCTGAAATCACACACAAAACAAGCCTATATTTTCAACATGATCAGCTAATAGTCATATGTTGAATTATTTAAGGTTATATATTAATGTGAGTTTGTTTGTATCAGTGTTTGGGGTGTTCTCTTTGATAGGCTGTGTAGAAAGCTCTGGGCAATGGAAACTGGGAATGTTGGTATTGGCAGCAGTAGAAGAAGAACTCCAGTTATTTCTAAAGTAAAACTATTAACTATCAATAGTAAAACTATTATATAGTTTATATATAATATATAGTTGTATATAAAAGTCCTGCATTCAAATTTTTACTTAAAAGTGAAGAGTGAAATCAGCACAATGTACTTAAATTGACTTGACGTCTGTTTGAGGTTTTAGTTCTAACTATCTTATATAATGCTGGATGGTTTAATGAATAATAATAATGCATCACATTTTAATTGTTATATTTTGTGAGTAAAATCTGAATCTGCAATGTCACCAGTAACATTTATCTGTCATGTAAATGTAGTAGTACAATGTTTTCCTCTGAAGTAGAAGCATACAGTTGCATATTTTTTAAGTGCTTTGGGGGCCTTTTGTAAGTTAACAATTCCATATTTTTCATATCTAAACATCATATTTCACATTGCGAAATACTTTTATCTTATTTTTATTATTATTATCAAGTGGGTTTTATTTTCTATCTTATGTTACATTAATGCTTTTTTAAACATATTTTTATGTTCATTTTGTCTTTTTTCATGTGAAGCACTTGGTGCACTTTGAGCTGCATTTCTTGCGTGAAATGTGCTATACAAAGTTATTATTATTATTATTATTATTATTATTGTTATTATTATTATTATTATTATTATTGTTGTTGTTGTTATTATTATTATTATTATTATTATTATTATTATTATTATTATAAATCTATAGCTGTTTGGGGTCCTTTTAGTTGGGGGCCCCAGGCAGTTGCCTACCTTGCCTAATGGTTTAGGTCCGCCCCTGCCTCTAGGAGCCCCTGGCCTGGCCGCTGTTCAAGACTCCCACCCTCCAAACCGTGTGCGGTCGTTTTCTTTGAAGAGGGCGCCGTTTTCTGCGCAGAGCCGCGCCGCTGACGCTGCTGCTCCGCGCCCGGGCCACGTGACGAGGCGAAGCGGCCTCTCCTCTCCTCCTCTCTCGGTCCTTCCTTCCCAGGGTTCAATGAGCGCTGTGTGGCCCCACCCCGTCTCTCTTCAGCGCTGTCTATCTCCTCAATGTAGGCTACTATTCTCGGAGAGAGAGAGAGAGGGAGAGAGAGAGAGAGAGAGAGAGAAAGGGAGAAAATAATAACCTCCAAGAATTGGTTATTCCTGTCTTTCACCTTCCACGACCAGCGGCCAGGAGGGGAGCGGCCTTCGCGGTGGGAATGTGCTGCTACAACAACCCCGTGTCCTATTTTTTTGTGAATGTAAATGCACATGTAGTGTCAAGCCTGTAGCCTATTTACTCACCTCGGACTCAAGAGGAATATACATACATATATATATGTATAAATGTATATGAGAGTGTGTACACATATAGGCCTTATGTAGGCTGTACAAACTGACAGCGGGGTTTTTTTTTTTTTGCTTTTTCACCTGCAAGAAACGTGGATACATTTCGAGGGATTTTCACATCTTGGTCACGTTTTCTTTTCCTTTTCTTTTTTTAATTTTTAAAAAAAAAAAATGATTTTCTTCTTGATGAGATTCATCGGAGCCGAGCTGGGAATTCTTTTTTAAAAAAGTGTATCGGTGCGCAGTTTTGGAGGCTCGGTGGTGATGTGAGGGGCTGATAACACATTTCAGCAACAAAAGCGAGGGGCAGAGAGAGAGAGAGAGAGAGAGAGAGAGAGAGAGAGAGAGAGAGAGAGAGAGAGAGAGAGAGAGAGAGAGAGAGAGAGAGAGAGAGAGAGAGAGAGAGAGAGAGAGAGAGAGAGAGAGAGAGGCCCTTTGGAGGAGAAAACACAGCAAGGAACAGCCATCACAAATAAGGAGGACAAATCGGGGGGATAGTGGATCGTTTCGGAGTTGGAGTTGGTGGGGGATCCAGCCGAGAAGACAGCCGCAGTGAGTTTGGAGCTGTTTCGGGCTGATTTGATGCGGAGAATGAAAAGCAGCCGGATGACGACGGAAGCAATGAAAATATCACACATGTAGCTCGTTTGGGTGTAAATATTATTTTCCTTCCTCCTGTCCTGCTGGGCCCCCCCGACGAAGACAGCCGTCGGGGAGACAGAGAAATAGATAGAGAGTATAAGTGAACACCTATGGACGTGTTTATTATGACAGGAGACGTGGAAACGAGCCGCGCCACCGTACGGGCGAGCCTTTCGGACACGCCGAGTTCGGCTCCTTGTCACGGGCAGCAGTGAGACGCAAGACCCGGGCTTTTTGGAGATGCAAATTAGGCTGTTTATTCTGCCTCCGTTTGAGGTGAAAACCCCGCTTTTTGGCGTCTTAACAGACGTTGTGGATTACAATTGTTAACGTTACACAGCTGACTCGGGGGGACAGAGTGGGGGAAAACAAAACAGAAAAACTACACTGCATGTGAAGGAGGGAAAAAGCCCAAAGCAGGATTCAGCAAACTGAGAAGGCGGCCTCGGTGTCGTCAGCAACAGTATCCTGCCCTTTCTCTGACAGCAAAATACGCGTTATGGACACATAATTTTCTACCGTGCTGCACCACAGGACAGTTTTTTTGGAGCAGACCAGGGACGTGAAACGGTGTAAATGTGGGTGACACTGCTGCCAAATCCGCGGGTCAAACGAGGGATCTAGACTAGTTTATTTATTTTTCTTTCTACATATCCCCCCCCCCCCTCCACCTCCAATTCTTCTTCTTCTTCTTCTTCTTCCTCCTCCTCCCCTGGACCCCCTTTTTTCTTTTTTCTTGCGGGAAGATGGGTTGTTTGGGCAACAGTAAGACCGAAGACCAGAGAAATGAGGAGAAGGCACAGAGAGAAGCAAACAAAAAGATAGAGAAGCAGCTCCAAAAAGACAAACAGATATACAGAGCAACACACAGACTACTACTTTTAGGTGAGTTTGACTTTTTTTTTATAATTTGTTTTCTCTGCTTGCTGCTTTACAGGCAAGGCCTCAGTCTGCACAGTTGAGGCTCTGCTTCCTCCCTGCATAACCTTCTGGGATGTTGTTTTGGGAAACATTGTCAACAGTGTGACTTTGCCATTGCATAAGGCTAAAAATGCAACACTGTGCTGGGTTTTCAGCATGTTGCTGTCAAATTGGCAGTCTACCACTGCCAACCTCAAAACATGCTGTAGCAGAGTCCATAGGTTGATTTGAGAGTATACAGTGATGCAGAGGTGAACGTATATGGTGAGTAAACTACCGTCAGTGCTCATCATAGCATAAACAAACACGGACATCAAGAAAAACAGGTTTTATTGTCATTTATAGCTAATCTGTGCATGTTTTTCTTCACAGAACATGTCCTTCTTAAGCTGCATCAGTTTGGGACTAAATAGCATGGTGTACATTGTTCATTTTAATCCTAATCATGCATGTAGGCTTGAAAAGTTAGCTAAACTAACACTAGATTTACATGACATGCCAGTTTGTGGGTGTGTAGCCCAAACAGCGTCTTTAAAATAATGTGATTGTTAGCAAAAGCACCCACTGAAACCTACTTAATGAAGAAATGAACATGTGTCAGACTCAACATGTGGTTGTGTGTGTGTGTGTGTGTGTGTCAGACAGTGAACTGGAGGTGGGCTGGGTCTCCACATTACATAAGAGACAAATAAGAGTGTCTAACTTTCCCCCGCCGTGCTCTCTCGTACACTCCTTGAGTGTCCATTCGCAGGCTTATCACTTCTAAGAAGTCGCGGTGTACTCGGCAGAAATCATAATATTTGATTGCAGAAATGCCAGCGAGGGTGCGTATTGTACGACGAGCCGGTATTTATGTTGCGGAGGAAGTTGTGGTGACTTTAGGAAAGCAGAAGGACAGGACCCACATGAAAACCAAAACAAAGATGTCTGCCGTAAAGTTAGCTGCCTTTCCATTATATAATCTACTAGTTTGACTTTATCGCAGACCTGTGGACCTGCAGGCTGTTGTTTGTGATGCTGCACATTTTGGGAGTTATCTTAAAACAGCGGTCACTCAATTCAAGCCCGGTGCAGCTGCAGAATGTAACCTAGGCCATGTGCTCTGTTTATATTATCTTTGGGGGAAAGATACCACGAGAAGTAGTACAATCCATATTAGTACTGTAAAGAATGTAGCAGTTAGTGAAAACCAGAAACCAAAGTTCAGCGTTTGTGGTGCGAGTCTTTGTGTTGGGTGTAGGTGACACACAAACGTTGGCCATCTGTTTGTAGAACAAAATGTTTAGCGTCTGTCTACCTGGCTGAAGTCGTTGATCATTGGATTATGTTGCTCAGTATAATTGTAACCTGCATCTAGAGCTACTCTGGTCACTGGATTAACTAGATCACCTAATTAAGGTGTCAATGGGTTTGTGGCTTATGTTAGCAGGGGTTGTTTAACAGTCCCCAGTCGACAAAATAACACTTTTTCAGACTCGAGCCTTTTTACTCAAGATATAATGGCCTCCGGGGAACCGCAATGGATATATTGGTCTCCATTTAAAATGATCATGTTTTTTAAAATTAACTAAAACAAATAAACGACCTAAAATTTAGGGACAGACTTCCCACAACATTTATCCAATCAGCGACATTATAATTTAATTCATCATGTTCCCTAAAAACTGTATCTTTAATAATAAATCCTGGATATGTTTTCAGATCTTGCAAAAAACATCAAGATAATAATCTGAGGAACATTTAATTACCAGATTGCTTGTGATGTATTCACATTTTAGTCTTTTTATGTCTGACAAGAAAAACATTAAGCACATCTTTTAGTTTTATTTATGTTTATACTGTTGACTTAATCATAGCCATGATTCATTTAAACTTTTTATTAACTACAAAGTTGCCTGACTGTCCACAGTTGAAGTGAACTGCACAATCTTTGCAAATCAAAGGGACGATCCTGTGTGCACAAAGCACTGCAGATGTTTGTCATATGCTAATATACTACCACAGTTATCTCTTATTTAACTGCAGTAAATGTTACATTAACTAACAACCTGCCTCAGAGATCCCTCACACTTTGGTTGACTGTTCAGTGATGTTCTGCACAGTTTACATCTGTGTCTGTGGTACGTTTGTCCATGTATTTGCATGTCTTGGGTTCAGATTAGATACATTTACCACCGATGTTGCCAGGAATCTTGTCATTAAGGTTATTGATCGTTCAGAGCTGACCAAATCTACCAGCAGCCGTGCTAGCTGCTAACACACTAACACATCTTCCACATAACTTCTTCCGGAGTAGAAACAACGTTATTCTCAGTTAAACACAGGCTTCACCTGACAATACTAGTAGATTATAGAATCATCCTAACTTTACCTTGGTATTGTTTGCTGTAATAGTCACCCACAGTTTCAGTTCATTAAGTATTTTTTCCACAATCGAAACACGTTTTTGAATTGTAGATATTTTGGAGGTATGAGTCAGTTTTTAAAACTACCGGTGTGGTTTTTATTTCCGTAGCATACTGGACGTACCGCTGTTGACAAGGATCTTCTTGTAGCAATTCACTACTTTTACTTCTGTCAGTTGCAGGGTATAATCCAACCAAACCTCTCAAATCCATCATTGTTTAATGCTGACTCGACACAAACATCTGTACTAGATCTTTGCATTAATATGAGTATTTAAAAGTAAAAATGTATGACATAAATCAGAAAATAGAAGAATGAATAAACGACTAAGAATCTTGTCTTGAGGGGCAAATTTTCATACTTAATAGTTTTGAATGCTTTGTACAATGAACACAGTTCTGCTGGTATTCAAAACAATTCAGGTTTAATACCCAACCTGAATGAGTGTGTGTGTGTGTGTGTTTCAAACATGCAACCAAAATGTTCTCAAATTCACCACTTCACCTAAATCCCATTTAATACAGTTACTCTGGAAGATGTTTTTGGCATTTGTGCACTGTGTGACAGTTCAGGGTGGGAAGAGACAGGAAGATGGGAGAGAAACAGGAGAGCTGACATTGTGCCATGAGGTAATCAGTCAGATTTGAGAGCATGATGTTATTAGTTCATGGTATGCGCTGTAGCTTGCTGAGCCACCAAAATGCCCAAGTCACAGACTCTTCTCTGGCTTGTCTGATAATGTGATTGGCTACCACAAATGTCCTATCGCTTAACATGGGGATTGTCATGAGTTTTTTTTTTAAGAAACTTATCAAATCCTCTACTTTTACTAAACCATACAGACATTTAAGAGTATTAGTTTGAGGACATTGGACAGATAGTGACAGTTATCTATTTTCCTCCGTTGGAGAGATCCAACATGACTGAGAATAAAGTCATTTCTGACATGTCATGTCATGCCCAATTCTTCATATCAAGTCTTAATATTTGATAATGGTGTCTGAGCATACCTCCTTTATGACTACTCCCAAAGTTACCAAAAAGTCATCAGGACTCCAGCTCAGCTGAGGGGAACACGAACTACAGCATGTTCAACCAAACATGTCCTTTAGTCACTCGTTGAGGCCTAAAACGCCAAATTATGTGTTTTCATAGATTTTTATCCAGAAACAAGCAATGCTGTGTTAAAATGAGGCACATCACCATACAAGGATTAAGTAAAATAATTCAGACAGGTGTTCCATAACCTAAAAGTAAATAAAATATTTGGATCTTTTGCTTAAGGCATGGAATTTATTTGATTCAGCGGAAAGTTGCCAGTCATTCTTTCAGTTGTAAAGATAAAATTAAGATAAATAGACAGCTTAACGAAAAAATGTTGAAGGCCTTAGACAGGAAAGACATAGACTGAGAAAGAGCTGCAACTTTTAAGATGTTCTCTCCGAGCAGTTGTACATACTACAGGTTTGACATTACAGAGAAGCAGCTGTGAGTTTCGTTCTTACGATGCACAAAGGCCATCTAGGGACCTGCAGCATACAAATAATTGGCCAGCAATGCTATAAGCTACCAGTTTCTCTCAATTCCTTGTAGCTGTTTCAGTTTAATAATTACTGCAATGGATTATTATTATTATCATGGGTTATAGACCATGATTGTGTGCTCCTCTGACTTCACGTTTACGCCCCGTGATCACATTTTTCTCCACAGGACACAAAGGCATACGATGAGCTTCTGAACTAGTTGTTTATCAGAAGAAATGTGTCAGTGGAGGGATGGGACTCAAAACGTTTGAAGAGGGAAGCATTTGGTAAAATTTGAGGTTAAAAGGCACATCCCCAAAATGGATGACTGGCAGTGAAGTCTAAACTAAATTGAATGTGATGTGGTCTCAGTCTGCTGTCAAATCCAGCAGTTTGGTTTTCGAATTGTTTGTTTAATGTTGCTAGATGAAGGAATCACTGTACAAGATCTTAAACTCAAACCAGTATAACTCTGTGGAAGTACAGTAAACCAAAAATACACATCTCACAATCAATCACATTGGTGGTCAGTTGCCGGCAATTGTATATCAGTGGTAGTTAATGAGGCTGTGGAGGCATTTTTAGAAGTTTGAATGACCTGCTGTAACAATCAAAGCCACATATGAGGCTTTTTGGTGGTAACATTTCTTCCTCTGGCTTGTCCCACATGCCAAATTCAAACTTCGTTTTTAGCATACTGCCTACCAAACATTTTAGTATTTAGTTTCTACTTTTTAAGGGAAATGTTGAAACGGAAAAGGTTTAAGTCTAAACACCGTCGTCATCACATTTCAAAATGTAATCTTGCGATTGTGATCGCAGTATCTAGTGGAATAATCCAGTTTATTATTTCAGCCATGACCATGCAGCACTGTCCTTGCCTCTACTCCCAGTTTTCCCAAATAAAAAAAAAAGTCAGCCGTGTATGAAATTTGCTGTTTGTTCATTGAAAGTTTCCGTAGAACATAGAAAGTCACAGGCAAAACAGCTTATGAATATCCAAATTGAAAACCTTTTTAGTTCAATTCAAATACGGGACACTGCACAGTGGCATATCAGACAAATGCGTATGGTCTATATCCCAACACTCTGTGTGTGTGATCTTGTTTCACATGTAAACAGATCCCTAATATTTCCTTGTCTCTCTCTCTCTCTCTCTCTCTCAGGAGCTGGCGAGTCAGGAAAGAGCACCATAGTGAAACAGATGAGGATCCTACATGTCAACGGCTTCAATGCAGAGTAAGTATGATAAGAGTAAAGGCGTAGAAGTAGCTGAACATGAGCATATATCCAAAGTAGGTTTAGGTAGTATATGCTCAGTGCACCAGACGATAGCTGTGTCCCAGTTCTGGGGCTGCATCCTTTCAAGAACGTGGCACGCGTTGATGTGTCCGTGGAAAAGGCTGAATCTGTACCTCTTCTCAGACCCTCACAGAGACCAAACTAATAGTGTGTTTGGCATCAGTGGCAAAGTTTTACCTCGATGAAGCTGCCCCCAGAAGTCTGGCAAGTGGTTAATACAAGTGGTAAACTGGGGCAAGCTCCATAATACCTGAGCTCACAGTAAAAGCTGTGACATTTCATTTTATCATTTGATAAGACACCTTAAAATAGTGCAGTAGGTTAATTGTACAATATAACCTCTTTTTTAGCTGTGAGACCTTTTGTGATTAGCAACATATTCAAGCTGCTAACAAGAATAAACAGTGAGATTTATGTCTGGCTCCCATTATTCACACCCTGTCGTGGTGTTTGTGATGTGTATTCACTAGTGACTGATGACCACCTGAACGGAAAATACCTGGTTAACAGGTTGTGGTCATGTGATATTCCCTGACTTTATGAGTTGACGAGGATTGGCTGTATGTCGTATTAAACATTTGGCCAGTATGCAGTGGATTTTGGGATACAGACGGCCGCAAAGGATACATCAGTTGTGTCTTAATGATTTTTGTGAAATGTGGACTTCATAGGTAATGTTTGACCTTCTGTAAAAGAGGCAAATGAGGTAATCCCTCTGCTGTTAGCTGGCTAGCTGCTTCATGTAAAGTGAATGCAAATATCAGTTTGCTAACTTAGTCAGTGTTGGAGATATTGAATGCTAATTAAGTGGTATGACTTAGCTTGGCTCCATGGCGTCAGGAACTACATCTCCCATTAACCTTCAGTGTGGGCATGCAAAGCCTTATGGGACCTGTAGTTGTTGAATGCTAACGATGATTGTTGTTACATCTTTGTTGAAATAACAAGGTGTTATTAGCAAGTGTAGGAGTAGATGCTCATTAAGCTTAGAATAGAGCAGAATATCGTGTCTGTGCGTTTCAGTTTGATCAGTGTAAGAAGAACCTCTGTGTCACTGAGGGCAGTCTGGAAGTGTGGGGGAGCTGAGCTTTCTGTAATGCTTCTTTCTGGACCTTATTGTTCCAACACCAGTCTGGTGACCCAAACACAGTAAAACAAGCATCAGGAATTATTTCCAGATACATTTTTTTTCCCCCTGTCATTAGCAGGAACCCAGCTTCTGCCTTTTATTGTCTGAAGTAGACGTTCCTCTGCTTCTGTGGATGTAAATTTCATTGATTTGTCAGGTTTTTTTTGGCATTTTTAATTTTGAATTCTTTAGTCTCTGGAGACACAACTCTCAAATGTTTTTTATGGAAGATTACAATTCTCCTGCTCTTTATTTATTTTTTGCTTTTTGGTTGGTGGATCACATCCTTGACTTGTGCTGGTTTTAATAAGCAAAATGGAAAGTTTCCTCTGTGTGTCAGTGACTTGGCATGCTTCGGTCTGGTGGTTGTAGTGAGGATGGAAGCATCTTTGCAAGGTTAGACTAGAAAATCAGCACCTAAGGCAGACAAGAGCGTATGACCCAGCGCGTGACTCCACAACACTGAGCTGTGTGTGTGTGTGTGTGTGTGTGTGTGTGTGTGTGTCTCTGTGTGTGTGGATATACTGTATGTCTGTATGCCTGTGCGGGTGGATTGGTGTCTTCATTAACAAGACCCACATACAGCATCACCACCACCAGTCAGATCTGTGACATTTTTTGGATTATCTGGTTGATTTTCTTTTTGTTAACCAAGCTATGTATGACCCCTTTGTTTCTTTTATGTGTAGTAAACAGGACTACTCCCATATATGTGGCTCCATATGTGTTTGATTCTTAGTGTGCGGTCGGATGTCATCTTTTAAGTTGCTAACAATGAATCATCTTTGTTTTTTTTGTTTTGTTTTTTTGAAGATCTGTTCAAACCAAAACAACTGTCTTGTAGGCCAGTTGCTTGTGGGTCTCCACATGACAAGCATAGTAATATGTTTTAATGAGCTTGGATCCTGAGGCAGGACATAAATTTACTGATTTGGGACTGAAAGGGTTCAGTAACGCCTGTGATGAAAGATTTTGGGTGAATGGATTGAGTGTTGTGGTAACCTAAAGGTCAGAGTAATTGGCTTGTGACCGGAAGACTGCTGGTTCCATTTGCTGGCCTGATTTGGGAAAAGGAATGAATGAATGACTGACTCAGCGCTCTCTATTCTTTTCAAAAACTATTACTGAGCTGTCCTACCCAAAACCTCTGATTCAAAAGCTCTTGGCGCTAATGAGAGCAGTAAAGTTGCAGGCTGTTAGACAAAATGAGCCGAAAGGCGCTAAAACTCTGGAAAGCTGCAGTGTTGGGTGATAATTCTCTGTGGCTTCGTCTCTACGCGTGACCACATAAACATACAAGTAATCATATGATCCATTATTAATGTAAAGATATTGACTAATATACTCTTTATGCACAAAGTAAATTTTGATACTTGCTTTTATACGTTTTCCAGACTTAAAAATAGAAGAGTACTCCTCGTCTTTTTTTATTTCATGCATTCATCTTCCCTGTCAAAACCTGGCGCCTACATTACCCACTATGCAACTCGGTCGTTGACAGTTCAGTCGGAAATTTAGTTGTGTTATTAATAAGTTAATTGAAAAACAATCTGTAGATGAATCGCTAGTCCTCAGTTAAGATATAACAAGCAATGCCTGAAGTTGGTGTGCCTTTAATTGTGCATAACTTGGAATAAATTCCAGCTGTGCGTGTGTTTTTGAGCAGCTGGACTTATTCTGTGCACAGTGAACATAAATTTGATTATGCACCTTAAGATTTTGCAGAAGAAATGCATATCTTGACACCCCGAATTATGACAGAAGTGTCATTATTGTGATACTGATTTCAGCCCCATCTTATAAGTTCCTGCTTTACATTTTCTCTGCATATATTGACCTTAACGTATTACTAGACGTCATCACTGTAACAAGTATGTTGTGTCATGTCTTCTTTTTTTTTTTTTTTCCCTCCTTCCCCTCTCTCGCTAACCACACACAGGCATGCAGTCGCACTCTTAAGACTGGAGAGTGCAGACACACGGCCATGTGATTTTTAATGACTATCAGGTTGAAAATGTAAAAAGGCCTTCTCAATCTCCCTCCTAACCCAATAAACTCGGTCTTAACCCCCCTTTTCTCTCTCT
This sequence comes from Scomberomorus guttatus, assembly GCA_038419695.1. Lineage (NCBI taxonomy): Eukaryota > Metazoa > Chordata > Actinopteri > Scombriformes > Scombridae > Scomberomorus > Scomberomorus guttatus. Next base: position 13,708,413 of record CM076449.1, on the reverse strand, counting down.
CTCTCTCTCGCTCTCGCTCTCTCTCCTTCTCTTGTGTTTCTTAGAGCACAGTGACCTCACAGGCTGCTCGGGCTCTGTTACCATTTCCCAAAGAGTATTACACAAATGGTTTTCAAGTGTGTGTGCGTATTTTTCTGTCCGTGTTTTGAAGTTCATGTGATTGATGCATTAAAGGGGCTGGGCGATATCACCTGTAATCAACACCACGGTTAAGTTGTCACATTTACTTCAGTAACGGTGAATATCTTATTAGATACACCTGTGCACAAGATTCTCCGTCCTCACTGTCGACCTTATTAAATCTTTGCACCGACCAGTAAACAGTTATTTAACATATTCAGTAATTAAGAACATTTCCAGGTATTTGCTAAAACAGGAATATCTATGAGAAATAAGCTCTATTTCACATCTCACGAAACTATCAAAGTAACTAGCTTAATATTATAAATAGATTTGAATATTACTTTTATGACTTCTCATTACATCAGCTGGAAGTTTTAGGGAATGATGTGACATTATTCTAGCAAAGGTTTGTCTTAACAGATTGCTGCATCTGCACAGGGGAGACACCTTTACTGTTTCACAGCAACGTAGCTAACATCAGGGCTAATAGCGTCGCTTTATTCGGCTGCCGGTAAACAAAACTTTGCTGTGCAACTCTGCTTGGTTTTTGAGAAGCTGTAACATTCGTTTTCTGACAAACATAAGCTCATACTAAACATTTACTGTTGTTGTTCGTGACTTACTGCCGACCTGACTGCGCCAGCGGGCCAGCCACCTGCCTGTCACGAGCGCAGACACACAGAGCACGAACGCCACCAAAGAGACTACTCCACACTGTTTACATTTAACTTTGTTTTGTGCTGTGCTGTGTTTACTGAAGCCAGTGTGTGCCCACACGATGGACATGGTTTCTTCTTTCTCATTTCCAACCACCCTCAGCTGCTTTTCTCCAACATTTGAGTCGTTGTGTCTACCCGAGTTTGACTGGACATGCATTGTTAATCACATAGCTTAAAACTCTCCGATTGAACAATACCGACTTATGAAATGAACCCACACAGCAAACACTGACTGGTTGTGTACTTTTGTTGTTGTACTTCAGCGGAGTAGGCGGCAGCCATTGACAGAATTAATTTATTGAACATACCAACAGGACTGAAATGAGGTCGATTAGAGAGTCACAATATCAGTTTCAGTAACTTTTCAATGAATTTCCCAGCCTTAGCTGCATCGGCAAACATGATGAGCCAAATAGCATATAAATAGCATTGCGGCGACATAGCAGCTGCAGTTATTACTTTATTGGCCAATGACCATGACATGTCTTCATCTGCAGTTGTAAACTGCTGCTGCGATTAATTACCGAGTCTGTCCGTGTCACAGGTTAGCATGTGTAAAACTAGTCTGACCATGTCGAAACAGCTCCCCCTTGTGGGTAATCTACAGCCTGCTAAATGTAAATGAGTTAGAAACTATTTCCATTATGGTTCTTTACATCTAAACTTTTGACGTATCATGCAGCTGTAACCCAGACAGTTAGAGCAGTAAACCAGCCTTAGTAGTTGTTGTTTAAAGTGCAAATTGCACTGCTGTAAAGACATTGAAACTTTGCATTGCCTGTGGTTTAGTGCTGCGGTGTCACACAAAGAGGCCCATCTCACTCTTTTGTCACCTGACATAAAACTATTGTACACACAATGCGCTGTAGTCCTGGGAGGCTCAAGGTGACAGATAACTGGCTCTCTGGTTGCCTTTTATTAGAAACATTTCTGTCACAGAGATTCTAAATGTCTTGTACAAACAACTATCTTTCACAGCAGACAGACATAATTTCTCTACCACGCGTGCCAATGAAGGTCTGTTTACTCTTCCCAGATCAAAAACAAACTCAATGCAGCGCACTGTTGTGTACCATGTCATGGTAACATGGAACTCCCTTTTTTTTTTTTTTTTTAACTTCACAATAACAATATTTGCAAACTAAACAGTTGTCCTGTCTTGTGTTTAAGAGAAGAAAAGCAGTTTAAGATAAGCTGTGAGTCTGCTATGATGACTATTAATGTCAGTTTGGGAATGCTGAGTGAAAGTGACCAAATTTCATTCATAATTTTTATTTTTTTAATTATGCAATTACATATTTTCATTACTTACTGCATTAAGTTGCTGTTTTGGCTCTCGGTGAACTTTATCAGTAGCTGTCGGACTGGATGCAGTTTTATATCATTGTACTGTTTGTGTGATCATTGTATCCTGTCCTGCCTTTAAGTGCACGTTGATGATGATGATGATGATGATTTCACCGAACTTATGTGTCTGTTTCAGAGAGAAGAAGCAGAAAATTCACGACATCAAGAATAATATTAAAGAAGCTATTGAGGTAAGTGACGAAAACACTAAAATTGCTCTAAATTATTCTGTTACTTGGATTAATTGAACTGTTCAGACAGATCATCTGTGTGTCTGTCATCAATACTTAAATCTATTTTGTTTGGGGTTTGTGTGTGTGTGTGTGTGTGTGTGTGTGTGTGTGTGTGTGTGTGTGTGTGTGTGTGACAGACCATAGTAACAGCTATGAGCACCCTGACACCGCCGGTGCAGTTGGCGTGTCCAGAGAACCAGCACCGGATCGAATATGTCCTCAACCTCGTCAGCCAGAAGGACTTTGAGTTTCCATCTGTAAGTAGACACCGCAAACACACACACACACACACACACAGAAATATGATTATCTTCGCACCAGTTTTAAAGGAAACATTTTTTTTATTCTTATCGTCGCTTTTTGCGCACATGGTTTTGCAATGAGTTGGACGACTTTAACGAACATTTCAGGTGCACCCCCTTTTTGTTTTCACCTCCAAAAAGTGTAACTGTAGCTAAATTAAATTTAGGATTGGTTTAATAACCTCTCTGATCATCTCATGTTGTTTGTCCTATTTGACTGTTGGTGTAAAGCTGCGGCTGATATATTAGCAACAGGTGCAGATAGATTTGTGAGTAGATGATAGTAGATAACGGTCCCAAAATCCCAGGTGTAAATCCCCTGACACGAGCAGCGAACATTGAGCTTTACTAATGACCTCATGGGTAATGTCTGTGTTGGGTTTAGTATTCTCAGTGGGACAGTCCCATTAACTAATTGTCCATGCCAAGAGACCAAACCTCAGAGTCTCACTGTTTATCCACAGCCACCTGTGGAGCCAGACTTAATTCACTTTTCACTTCACTCAGTCTCTCATTTGAATAGAAGCTGTAGTTCATTTTCTAGTATTTGGGAATTCATTTAGTTTAAAGTCCTGCTGCTTTGGTACTTTATGGTACTTTTTAATGTGTTATCATCTGTCTGCTTTTCTGTCTGTCTAACCAATTTATAAAACACCAAATATTTATAGTAACACTACAGGTCCTTCTTATAGTGTACATGATTAGGGAAAAACGTGTCTTTTGTGGAAGACTCTGCAAACTCTACGCAATTGATTTTCATATGAATCGTTTTAATAGAAATACTGTTATAAAAGGTAAACACTGACATGGCCCTTTTAATGCTTCGAGGCACAGAGTTCATATTAATAGCGCCCATGTGTTATGAGAAGATGAGTATTTTTGACTTTCCTGCTAATTAATGTATTAATTGGTGCAACAACCTAATTAGCGCAACAGCTTGTGTTTAATGTATGATGGTGATTATGTAGGGACATCAGCCAGCTGAAGAGCCTCTTGTTTCTTTCCATACAGTCATGACGACCTTCAGCAAACAGGGTCGGCTGTCCTACAGCACCAAACTAGCACCCACACATCGACCCTGCTGCGGACGAGCCCCAGCGCCGCTGTTTCTTAGCTGAAAATACACTTGTAGCTTTCTAGAAAGTTTAGCTAGAATTCAGGTGTTTCTCGTCGCCCCGTTTGAAAGGTTAATGGTTCTAATGTGACAGGAAGGGATGCTGTAATAGACGGAGGAAGCAAGGAGGGAAAAGGGGGATAGAGGAAGCATTACATCATGAAAGGAAGACTGAGGTTTTTATTTATTTATTTTTTCTTAAAGCGCATGACTGATTTATAAAAGAGCGCTCTGTTTGTAAACACATGATGAGTTTGCTGTCATGGAGAGCTACATGATGAAAGGATTTTTTTTTTTTTTTTTTTTTTAACGTGTAAGGGACGATGCAGATGACAAGATTTCTCTCACTAACAGGGCATCAACATTACAAATAAAGACGCATTTTCCAGGTTTAGTGGCAATTTGAAGGATGTGAGGGTTTTATTCGAGATCCTCTTGTAATTAGAACTGAATCTTAGACAGAATTACGTCTCAAGAACATCTTAACGAAAGAGGTAAAAGGATCATAGACATAACTTTTTCCACATCAGTATAATTGTAGAGTTACAGGAGAGGCTTGCATGTGGCGAGGTCTGACAGGTTGTAAACAACTGAACTATTTATTTGAAAGTGAAAATGAAATCAAATTGTACATTGTAAACACATCTTAGATTTTTTTTTTTTTTTTTTGCTACTTTCATGTTTGGTTCCTCTTTTGCACACCATATGTACCGAGTTGCACACACACACAGTTTTACAATGCAGTGAATGGTTGTCATTGACATTCTGGGAATACTGACTTTCATTCCCACTTCCAAATAAGTGTTTAAAAAAATCCTTTAAGAAATGTGAATAATTTTAGTCCGAAGTGAGGAAAAATAGAAGATAGAGAGCAGCGCACGTGTTTGAGTCAAGTGATCATCTTTACCAGATACATTGATTTATTCATCATTTATTTATTTACACTAACACTCTCGTCCTGAGTGATTTATAGCATGTGAGCAGACAGCAAAACGACTACTCAGCGACACTTCATTAAGACACATCGGCTGTTTACGGGAATCAAAATCAGCGATTTTTCTATACGGGATGATGCTCTCTTTAACCACCCTGCCATCCTAGGAATTCCACTCATGCTGAGCTGTTGGGAAGCAATTATTTGTTTACGCTTGCTGTTTGGCTTCTTTTCTTGTTTGGTTGGTTGACTTGTTCATGGCGAGCACGGCATAGTTTCCAAGTTATAAAACAGGATGGCGAAAGTGTATCCTCCCTTTCATCGGGATCTGCCTGAGAGAGAGAGAGAGAGAGGGGGACAGCAGTGATGCCAGTCTTGTGTGTGTGTGTGTGAGTATGTGTGTGTGTGTGTGTGCGTGTATGTGTGTGAGTAAAGAGAGAGGTGTGTCAGGACTGTGACATTAATTTATCTGGTTGTTTTTATGCTTTACTAAGCAGTGGATAATTTCCTACATATGATTACACATAGCAAATTGATCTATTCCGTTATAAAGTGATATAATTGAAAGAATGTGTGTGTGTGTGTGTGTGTCACGTGCGTGCATGTTTGTTTTGTAAGACTGAGACAGACAGGCGTCTGTATTGCCGCTCTGAATAAGAAAGCAGCCTGTGCTTGGCCTGCATTAAGGCAGTTCATGGACACAGCAACCAAAAAGTCCCTATTAAAGGTGCAGTGTGTAGAATTTAGTGGCATCTAGCAGAACAGACTTGGTAGAAATGGAATATAATACTCATAAGTGTGTTTTAATTAGTGTATAATCACCTGAAAATAAGAATCGTGTTTTCGTTACCTTAGAATGAGCCCTTTGTATCTACATAGGGAGCGGGTCCTCTTCCATGGAGCCCGCCATGTTTCTACAGTAGCCCAGAATGGACAAACCAAACACTGGCTCTAGAGAGGGCCTTTCACATTTTTCTTGAGTTTCACTTCCACTGTAGGTTCTCCTACACGCTTAGAAGGGGAGGGGGGAGGGGGTATTCAGTTTGTTCAGATTTGCAACGTCACCACTAGATGCCACTAAATCCTACATACTGGTCCTTTAAGTCACTTAAACCGCCCCTATATGTACAAACACACTGCCGAGTCTCTCCTTTACGTCAATACACCTGGTACGTCAGCCCGCATTTTGACATGTAAGATCTGGCTTTAAGACTGCAACTAATGATTATGTCAGTTAGTTAGAAACTTTATTGTCCACGTGTTTGATTAATCAGTTGATTTACAGTCATAAAAAACAAAGATGAGCCACAAACCCTCATATTTGAGAAACTGGACCTAGCAAATGGTTTGTATTGTGTTTGATAAATGACTTAAATCAATATCTGGTTATTCCCAATGTCAGAATTTTCAAAAAAGAAAAAGGTAGAGAAAGAGAAACACCTGCAATGTATAGATGATGTATTAATGGAGAGCATTGAACAGCTTGTGAGCACAAGTTGGACCTTGTCTGTGTTGGATGGAATAGAAGAGATCAAATAACGTAACGGGCGTCGTTCAGTGATATTTTTAATCCTGTGTGGAATCATGTTGTGCATTTTTGTGGATGTAATACTCACAAGACAAATAATCCAGCTTTTGTGTGAACTGACACGTCCTCTGTCCAGAAGGACCGTCCAGGCTTTATGCCAATTACAAATAGTTCATGTATTATTTTTTACATGTTGACACATTGCCATGAAGACGGTGTTTTGACTTGTTAGGTTGTGAAGTTGTTGAGTTGTAAAGTTAAATTTAATACTCATCTGGCTCCGCTATAAATGCCCCAAACATATGGCCCAAAAAATGACATCATCATCAATGGAAACGTGCCATAGACTGTCAAATATTGGAGCTTATTGTTTGATCAGATATTCTTTGATCTAAATTAGGAATCTTTGCTTATTTTGTTATTTATTTATTAAGACAAAGTTCTTGCACTGCGGCTCATGTTATGACTAATGCTCACAAATGTTTGGCTTATGTTGCAAAAAAAAAGGTTGTATATTGAAACACAAAAACTCGAGTATCATTGGCACCACTATCAAAGGATACACAGGCCATGTGTTTCCCTGTGAAAGGCTGTAGACTGTACATGCAAAACACGCACTATATATAAACTATATACAATGATGGAGTAGTTTGCAGTTATAACTGTGTCCTTTATTGCTATTAATCCATGTGCACTGCCCTGTGTTTTCAGCAACTTTCTAACATCCTTGAAATGAAATCTCCAGAGGACACCTGTTGTTCAGTCAGTGAAGTAGTTAATCCATGCAGCGTGCCTGTGTACAGCGAGGTGCCTCTCTCTCTCCCTCCGCCCCTATTTACCTTTACATATATGTACACAGGCATCGCCCAGGCACAACGTACACTGCATGTGGTGTCAACAGAAATGCTGAGCGCCCGGTGCCCTCACACACTCGCCATGGACGACAGACAACCCTGTCCTCGTTTCTTTCTTCCGTCACAGCTGTCATATTTGGTTTAATACGCACAGTAAATAATACAGAATGTCTCCTTTCTTGGATTCAGCAGATGAACTGTTGGTTGACCCGATTTAATCAAGCAAAGGTCACCAATTTAGTGTAATTGAACTTTTCCACTGCCGTTAGCTCAAACTGAGCGTGTGTTTTGTAATCCCATTTTAAACAGGTTTCAGCTTTGTAAACATACACAAACAAATTTCCCCAGTTATCCTATTGAACGGCGAGATCCAATCTTGTACTTTGAGACTCTCCATCTTTTTTTCCCCAATCCAGTTTATTTTTTCCTTTTTTCACGTATTTCTCTGTCCTTCCTCAGGAGTTTTACGACCATGCGAAGACACTGTGGCTGGACGAGGGGGTCAAAGCGTGCTACGAGAGATCCAACGAGTATCAGCTAATCGACTGTGCACAATAGTAAGTAACCATCTGCCCGTCCAGCCTCATGGTGACATGTGACACTTTTACACCGATGTGCCCATGAGCACACCTGTTGTACAATTAAATAGGGTAAAACAACCTTGCAGAAAAAAACTTGACGTTTTGAGGATGTTGATAGTCGTGGCGTAATATTGGATTTAGGGTTGCTTCTAATAATTCTTTTCTTTTTTTAAAAAAAAAATTCTTTTCTCAATAAATAAATAATTTTGTCTATAAAAGGGTTAAAAATGCAAATCAAGGTTTACTAAAGCCTCAGGTGATGTCATCAGTTAGCTTGTTTTGTCCAACCAACAGTCCAAATCCCAAATATATTCAACTTCGTCTACATAAGAGAAAGAAAAACAAGTCCTCACAACTAAGAAACTGAAACAAGAGAATCTTATCTGATTATTATGCTTGAAAAATGACTCGGACAATTAATCTGTTATTAAATAGCTGCTGATTATTTTCTATCAAAATCACTCTACTGGGGCGCCCAGGTGCCCCTGTAGCCTACTGGTTAAAACACTTAAATCACCATAACTGCATCAATCTGTAAAAAACAAACAAACTGTCATCTAATAAAATAATCATAATTTCAGCTCCAAATTAAAAAGCTGATAATTCAGTGTAAGCAGTATTTTCTCCATTATGGATCTCTGGTGCAGATGAAAGGCATCAGAATCACAATTTTAACCAGGTGGCACTAAAACTCTTGAATCAGTGTTGGGAACAGGAGTTACATCTGTCAGGTTTGGCTGTAGCCATTTCAGGAGACGTAAGTCCCGTTCCATAATATGGAAAATACCACTCCTGAGTAGAGCTGCAACTAACGATTATTTTCATTATCGAAAATGTTTTTTCTTACAGAATGACTTCAAACAATTAATTGATTGTCAAAACTATCAATTAATCGACTAATCATTGCAGCTCTACTTGTAAGAGAGACTATTAAACCATTTAAAGCAAATTATTGGTAGTACCCATGAGTTCAGAAACGTTAATGTCCTTAATGTATTTCAATATGAACAACTGTATAAATGAAGTTTCTTCTTCATACTATTATCATTGTTGAACGTTCACAAACGTTCAGTCGCACCTGCAGTTAGTTTTTCTTGCTCCAAACCATAGTGGCAAAATGTACTTTGTTGCATTTTTTATTTGGTTTGTTTTGGTTCACACTGCCAGATTACAAGTGAACCGTGGCAAACAGCGTCACATGGGCTTGGGGCATCATGGTGGCTCTGTGATTTCTAAAGTAGCTTCATACCAGGAAGTGCAGCTCCCCCTGTTCAGTGTACACAGTGTGGAGGCTTCAGCACAGCAGACACTGCTGAGGACCATTACAGGCCACATACTGACTCAGTGAAAGGTTGCAGTATTGACAAACATACAGACTATGCTAAATATATATCTATATATATATATATATATCTATATATATATATATATCTATATATATATATATATATCTATATATCTATATATATATCTATATCTATATATATATATATATATATATATCATCAGTTATAGCATTCATGTGGAGGGAAATCATCCTGATTCTAACTTCATCTGAACATGACGGACTTCATGTCATTAAGGACACACAGGCTGGGTTTCCATTCATGAGGCTGTCACATGTCAACATCCATAAAATCATCAATTTTAGGGTCATTTCTTGCAAGTGATTTGGATTACACCCTGTGGGGGGGGGGGGGGGATGAGCAGATTTTGATGTTTCTTTAGTTTTTTCGTTCTCTCTCGTCTAAACAACGTAACCATCATTCCACTGTTTGAGTGAAATACCACAAACACGCCTGATGTGAACTTTAGACAGCTGTACTGTAATGTGTCGTGTATCCTCCAAAATAGATTGATGATAGTGTACAGTTCATGTACAGTCATTAAGATTTTGCTCTTCAGTAACATCTAGTGGCAGCCGTAGGACACTGTTACAGACTTTGTGCCCGTTAGGTAACTGACTTCAGAGATGTAACAATGTTTTCTACACAGTTTCTTCTGTGTATAAACTGACAGACGACACAGATAGCTCCAACATTAGTGTCGTCTTTGCTCGTCCAACTAATATTTTGGGCCATACATAGGTGTTTGCATCAGTATTGATGTTTTTATCTATAGGAGCACGGAGCAATTTCTCACTTGCTGTCTCCGCCTGTTTATAAAGTCATGGAGGAGTTACTGGCACTAATATTAAACATGCCAACTGACTTTTATGTGCAAAGAGCCACTAAACTGTTTCTTTATTGATGTTCATGTTCGACATGTCGTCCACAAATTATGTCAGAAACAGTTGCAAATACAGTATGTTGCTGCGCTCTCATTATCTAAGCACAGAGCTGCCACCTGTCTTTTAGACTTTTGTTGCCTTCTTTTCCCACATCATCTTTTACACTTTATACCTCCAAAACATCATCTTCTCATTGTCATATCAAAATGATAAATATGTATTTTCCTTAAAGATTTCATAAGGGCGTCGTAGCCCTGTTTTCATCAGCTGAGAGTTTATTGCAGCGTCCAGTTTTCATTTCCAAAGCAAAAGCAGCTACAGAGACTGAAAAGAGAAGATTGTAGTTAAATATTTTTTTATGTAACAGCAGCAGTTTGCAGTGTTTGGGAGCAAACATGGCCGGGGCTGAGTCATCTACAGACCAGAGGATGTTTAAAGGAGGAGGAGAGGGGATGTTTGTGGAGGATACCTTCGCTGCTCAGCTCTGGACTACGAGCCTGTAGCCTGAGCTGCTTTTGACTCGCACATCACTCTTAGTGAATATTACGTGCGTCTAATTTAACACTTTAAGTTGATTTGCTCCTTTAAAAGTTTACATGAGGAGAAACCCTCCCTTGTGTTTCTCCCTCAGGTGTTTGAGATGGTACAGTCCCTGTCTTTTGTCCCCTCCCTCTTCTTGCTCACACATCCAGAACAAAAACACAAGCTCATCCTGCTCTTCTACTTCTCCTCCTCCTCCTGTCTTCCTTCTCTCCATCTCTGTCTGTCTCTCTTTTTTTTTTTTTTTTCTGGAGCTACTCCAGCCGCACTAGATTGGGAGCTGATAGACTATTAATAGCGCCTGTGGTTGGGTCTCCATGGTAACCGTGCTGGAGGCCAGGGCGCTGGGGAGCTATTTTTGAAATCTGCTCTGTAATGTCAGACAGACGCCACTACCTTTCATTCTCTGTCTCTCACGTTCACTCTCATCTCTGCGTTTCTGCTTCCAGCATGTGCACCATGTCGTCTTCACATGAAGTCTCCCCATCTCTCTTTCTGTCTGTTTCTCTTTGATTCACAGGAATACACAGATTAGAGCCACTTGTTGTTGTGAGACAAGAAGTTTTACTGCTCATCTTCTGTTCCTGTTATGTGATGATGCAAACTAACATGTGAACCCAAATAATCAAACCAGCACTTGGCAAGTTTGTGCCTCCAGATGGCTGAATATAGTAACTTTCTGAATTTCTTTATATGATGAGATGACAGTAGACTGCACACATCAACATTATTTTTTTAATTAATCTGTGATGTTTTAAGGACATTAAAAGGTGAAAAGATCTAATGTTGGAAAGTCCCAACTTTCTGTGGACATAAAGACACGTTTTATTTGATCTGTTACAGGGTTTGAACAAAGGGTTGTTTCAGTTATGTCAATGATTTTAGTCTTTTTCAAACTTTGTTTCTGCAGACCACCATGAAGTGTGTTTATTTATTTGGGTTCATTAACTGTTACCAGAGCAACAGCTGCTCCTCCTGGGGTCCTGGTAGAAAAAAGAAATAATGATACTACTACAATAATTTCACTTGATAATGTGAATCAAAAGTAAGAAACTAGTATAAAGTATCTGGATTGTTACATCGGCTTCATTTTACATTGATCAATCACCTGCAGTTCAGGACTAATGAAGTTTTTAATAATAAAATAATACAAAGTTTTTATAGTGTAAAGTACAGCACGAGATCTACCACTTTGGCATTTTGGACACGTCTCCCATGTTTTTGGTGCTGTGTCTCCTGCTTTTTGTGTTGTTGATCACTTCTAGGTGTGTTTATTCTCCTACGGCTCACGCGCCGAAGCCTTGAAGGTCACATACTGAGCTTACTATACTTTATGTTGGTCCAGTGGAGAGTTTCAGTCACATTGTCAAAATATTGTGTTAAAGCTTTTCAAATGTGCCATGAGGGAAAATGACTGCTGTACTTCATAATGTATCCCAACTCAGTTGTTGTGTTTCACTGGTTATGATGATTTAAAACGTTCAGTTTTCATTCCTGCTTCTAAATGCTGTATCAGGGATTATTTTATTTAACCTTTTATTAAACACACATGATGCTTTTTTTTTAAAATGTTGGAACAGGTTGTTAAAGAGAAGAGAAATCAAAGAGTCATGTTTTAATTTTTTGTCATTGTTCTCTATCACTAATATTATCCCTTCCTACCTTTTTGTCTCTTCAGCTTTCTAGACAAGATTGAAATTGTGAAGCAGAGTGACTACACTCCGACAGATCAGGTGGGTGAATCTCTGCTATCGCAAAGTTATCGTTTTTACCCGAGCTGCCCTGTGAAGCCCAGACATGTGGGCCAAAAATAAAAACATCCCATGTCCCAGTTCCTCCAAGTTTTTCATCCTGATCTAGAAAATAAGTTCGGGACACTATGCTTGCTCCAGATTTTGCGGTGAAAGTATTTAAAATCCTATCGAATATCTTCATGATCCTGACAACCTTTTTGTTACAATTTGTATTATTGTCACCAGGATTTGCTGCGGTGCAGAGTACTGACTTCAGGGATCTTTGAGACAAGATTCCAAGTGGACAAAGTTAATTTCCAGTAAGTAAAAATGTAAAGAGAAGAGGGAGGGACAAAACTCATCTACTCTGGGCAGATTTCTTACAAAACTGACTCAAAGTTAGTATTGAAACATGTGCTATGATGGTGTATTCAGAGTATTAACGAATGGAGAAGCTTAGATGTACACTGTTTCTCCACACGATGGCAGTATTTCACCTGTGAGCCCCTAATGTCTCTTGTCTGATTTGCGCAGTATGTTCGATGTCGGCGGTCAAAGAGACGAACGCCGGAAATGGATTCAGTGCTTTAACGGTAACATCTACATACCGACTCTTTCTGCTTCCTCTCGCTTCACTCGGCTCTTATCTTTTTCTCTCGCTGTGTCTGATTTTTCCGCTGACCCTCTCTCACCCTCAGATGTAACGGCCATCATCTTCGTGGTGGCCAGTAGCAGTTACAACATGGTGATCAGAGAGGACAATCAGACCAACCGTTTACAGGAGGCCCTCAACCTCTTCAAGAACATCTGGAACAACAGGTGACGAGAGGCAGATGTCATTTATTAGAAGTAAACATGATGGAGAAACGTTTCCCAGGAAGTGCATTTACTGTGCATGGATTCCCAGGAACTCAATTTCAGATCTTAGTTAATGACACGCCCCGGTGCCGAGGCTGGGAAACTTTTTGTGAGCTGCTTTTTCTCTAGAATGATTGCATAACCATGTGCGAGAGTTCCTTAGCAACAAACACCAATCAAGGGTAGATCACATACTTTATTTACAAGTTCCAGCAGCGTCTAAGCAACATTTGTCACAGAAAGGTGGAAAACTACCAAGATCTTTGACGGTGTGTCTCATATCACAACAGACATGGAGGTCACTGAGTTTAATGCTTAAGTCAAAATGTATTTGCTGACATTCATTTTGTCCTAGTACTGATTGTGGTACTAAGACAAATGTACTAATGTCCTAGTACATTAAGTCAGGATTTACTCTTTTAAATTGCTGTTTTCAGTCGTGGAAATGTTCTCAACTATTAAGATTTCCTGCAGGAACCACTCAGACACAGTTTGATGGCTCAGTGTACGTGATCTTAATTTAGAGTGTTTTATTCTCCTTCAGGTGGCTGCGGACCATTTCTGTCATCTTGTTCCTAAATAAACAGGACCTGCTAGCGGAGAAGGTGCTGGCAGGGAAGTCCAAAATCGAGGAATACTTTCCTGAATTCGCTCGCTACACCACACCCGACGATGGTGAGCAGCCATGCTACAACTTCATCCACATACAGATACTTTGACCCCTTGTCATAATTGTTTGTAAAGTAAGGTGACCAGACACCCCAAACTGTTCCCAAACTGTCCCAGCTGGAAACGGGTCTCTGAAAAATACCAAGATGTCCCAGTTTTACACCACCTGTGCCAAATATGTCTGTTTTTAAAAAAAAGAATCTGTTTCCTGAGCATGCAGAAACATCCCTGTGCTTTCATGGGGATACACCAAGTAATACAGTGACATTTCAGCTTTTAGTGTAAAGTATTTCTTTTCTTTGTGGCTGTGCAACTCGTGACTGGTGATCCCTCTAAAAAAAAAAAAACTAGACCTGTGAGGGACAGTGCATTTAGTGTTGGTGACCACAAGAGGTCATCCTTGATATACACTTGGGAGATCAATCTGGTCACGCACACAAACCTGCTTACTAATAAATGAAAAAAAGCCATTTGCTGTCCTCCTTGCTGTAAGATCCCCTCATGTTTGAATAGTTGTCACTTTAAAGATGATGTCATGTAGAAGTTGGTCTCATCAGTCTCTCTCGTCTTCCAGCGACACCAGAGCCTGGAGAAGATCCACGTGTTACAAGGGCAAAGTACTTCATTAGAGATGAATTCCTGGTAAGTTTTGGTTGCTTGTGTGTTTTTATACTGTGTGAATTTCTTTTGTAATGAGCTACATACAGCATGGCATGACACTCCTGTATATTTTTTGCTGTGAAATAGCAATTATCTGTTAGTTTGTCATTTATTTTTCACCTTTTCCTTTCTCCATCTACAGAGGATCAGCACAGCGAGCGGGGACGGGAGGCACTACTGTTACCCCCACTTCACCTGCGCCGTCGACACGGAAAACATCCGCCGCGTCTTCAACGACTGTCGAGACATCATCCAGAGGATGCACCTGCGGCAGTACGAGCTGTTGTGATGGGAGAGGAAAGGTGTTCGGCCAAAAAAAAAATGCAAAAACAGATCGGACTATGAAACACCCTGAACCCTGAGTCTCTGAACTCCCCCTCTTCCACAGAGGCGTGTGAGCTCTTGTGAAGGCCAAAACACTCACACACACACACACACACACATGTACACACACTTACAGCAAACACACCCTGAAGCCCGAACTTCCCCCCGATGCAAACTCCCCACCTGCAGTAGACAGAGATCTTTTGATGGATGAAGGATTTGAGGGGCGTAACACATGAATGGACTCTGATCTCCACCACCACTTTCAGCCATCCTCCCAGCTCCTCGCCTCTCGAACATCATGTATCGCCCCCGTACACGTTACCCTTCACCCTTCCCAAAAGTCTGGACTGTATCTCCTGCAGTGAGGAGGGTCCGAGCTGCGGTTGAGATTGTGGTTGAGATTCAAGTGCAACTTGGAAAGAGATGACTGTTGAATTACTGCAAATAGAGAATAAACACGTCACAACAGATCAGCTGAACACTGTATCTAAACGAAAACACAAGCACTGTGCTCAGGACTCGACACCAATCCTTCCTATCACTATCACACTCATCCAGAAATACAACCACGGGATCTGCTTGCACACGGAAACGTATCACACCTGCTTTTTACCGGACTGCACAACCGGGGTGGATCCGGAAACGTACTGATCTGCCTACTGTAGCAGCAGCCGACGAGTGACCTGTTCGTTGAGCTGTCGGCTGAAATTTTTTTTTCCCCTCCCCATCACAGTGCTTTGAGATTAAACAGACTGAGCGACTGCGCAGCTGAGCCCCGAGGAACAGTGTTACCACGTCGACGGACTAAAACGGACCAGGGGTGTGTTGTGATCAGCCAGGCTGCAGGGGGGCGGGTTCACAAAAACAGGACAAAGCCGACTCCGATGTGAATTTCTCTGCTGGAGTTTGGACACATTTGAGAGGGACGGACGACGATCCCTCGACTCCTCCGCAGAACTGTTTTGCCACCTGACTTTGCCTTGTTGGTAGTGGAGCAAAACGTGAGGAGGATATATTGAGTTTAAAACGACAACAAAAAAAAAAGAAACAAAAAAATAATGCCAACTTTTATGGAACTTAACAAACGGAGGGCAAAAAGCATCCTTCTACAGTACAGTACCATATAAGTTAAAGAGAACTCTCATCTTGTCATGATTGACCCTGTTTTACTGTCTCCACAGCTGTTTTTGTCTGTGTAGACTTTTGTGCCATTGTGCCCTGTGCGCTTTCTTTATCTTTACTCTTTCTGTCTCTGTCATTCTCTCCCTGTTCTTTCTCCTCTGCCGATTCTACTCACTCTCCGTCTCTTTCTCTCTCTCCTCCTTCACTCCTCCACCACCTTCCCATCTGCACTTTTACTTTACTGGCTGTGCTCTTTTTGTTTTTTTTTTAAATAAAATAAAATATAATAATCCTGGACTTCAAAAAGAAAAAAGGAAGATGACAACAACAAACGGGACGCTTGTTTTTTTTTTTTTCGTTTTTTTTTTTTGTCACTCGTGGTCAAACAACCTGCTAGCACCTCCCTCCATCTTTCCTCTTCTCTCCTCCCTCCTCCCTTGACCTTTTGCTCCTCCTGTATGTCTGTCTTTACTTTACTGCTGAACTATTATTCTTGTACAGACTGTAAAATGTATTATTTTGTACAACTTTATTGAAAAAAATAACTTTTAGAAGATCCCTGTGCCTTGATCACGACTGTACGTGTGTAATGAGCTAAAGTGGGTGTCATACTGCGCTGTATAGCTTGGCCAATACCCTCCTAACTATCTGCCTCCCTCGCCACTTCCTTCTCTTTCTTTATCCCCCCCCTCCCCTCTCTCTCTCTCGCTCTCTCTCTGTCCTCTCTCTCTCTCTCTCTCTCTCTCTCTCTAGGCTGGAGGACAACCATTCGTAGCTTTTGTAGTTTTATTTCTCTCCCCTATCCTCCCATTCTCTCTTTATGATTTAAATGTCTATTTTTGGATCCATATACCCCAAAAAGATAAATATATGAAATGTATATGGGTTTTAAAAAAAAGTATTTTATTAGAAATCAAATGAACCTTGACAAATTGTACACTTGATAGTGTGCGTATTGCTATAACTTAAATCCTTTCAACTGAAGTTGTGTTCAGGTTTCTTTTGTTTTCCTCCGTTGACATCTGAAAAGGACGTTTTGAAGGGTTAAAGAGGAGATGACAGATGCAAAATGTTGCTTGTTTCTACACAAAATCGTATTCTTTTGCTACCAAAAGACCAAAAAAAAAAAAAGTGACAAAAAAAATAAATTATTTTCAGTTTATTTTCTCATGAAGGGGGAGGGGGTCCTCCTTCCTAGCCTTGCACAGCAGAGGCAGCCTGTACAGTATTAGCATCTCTCTCATTTCAGTGCCCTAGTCTTCATTTAATGTGTACATCAAATATGGGTCTCTACTTTCTGAACAGGAGCTCTAAGAAATAAAGGTTTTTTTTTTGGTGCAGACAGCAACAAGTCTGTCATTACACATAAACACACACACACACACAGGCAACACAACTCTCTCACGCAAGCCGCATTTTTGCAATCTTATCCCGAAATTGCTGTAAATCCTCACTAGAGGAAGTGGCGTTTCCTGTTCGTTTACCAGTCATTTCCTCCTCAGATATGCTGTCTCTATTTATTGGGACGAACGAGGAGGTTGTAAAGTCGGATTCTGACAGGAGGGCCTCTGGTTTGAAACTCAGCAATGTGGAAACTCAGGTTGAAAGTTTAAAAAAAGGAACTCGGCTCACTCCTCATTAAAGAGCAACTGATGTGTCTTTATCCTGCAGAAGGCTCCTCAGTGAGCCCCTGAGGGTAAAAATGTGCTGAGTGGACATGTGAATATCCAGCCCTTTTCTGCAAAATACAACTCCTGATATACAAGTGTACTTGATGGCTGTGTTGCCATGACCACAGTCAGAAATGAAACTTTACAGTAATACTGCAATTATTTACTCATCTGTATAAGAAGAATTAACTCTGGACCATCTTACAAAGTGTTTAACTGAACTTTTCATCTATTTTAGACCTCCAACACAATCACTAGAAGCACATTTTTGTGCCCAAGAAGCTCTATGTACAGAAATATGTTCAGGTCTCTATTCTCTAAGTGTTTTGTAGCCCCACGTTTGCACTGTGCATCTAAAAATCCAACGTTGACCTTGTTAAAATGCTTTTTGAGTTGTGAAATGATGACCGTGCTATCAGTAGCATGATGGACAGAGGCAGCTGACACAGATCTATCGGAGCTAATTCGCTCTGCGCTTGGTGGCTTTACCAGCTTCAGCTATGTTTCAGCTGATGTGGAGGTGAGTAGATAAGACTAAATTTATTTCGCTCTTGTGGAGAACTGTTGCTGTAAGTGTGCAGTTATAGGCCTTAGGGCAAAGATTTATTTCTTTGTCTAAAGGGAAAAGTAATACCAGAAAATGTGTCTATTGCAGTGGGGAATTTCACAGCCATGTTCCTTGGAAGAGGAAAAAAGTAGTAAGATTCCCGGAATTATGGCATTTAATGATGAATCATGACTTCTGACTCAACAAAAACAGTGGAAACTGATTCCAAACTGAAGATGCTTAATTTGTGGCCTGGAGCACTCAACCAGAAGTGACTCTGCTGTGAAAGAAATTTATGGATGTGCTGAAACCACTGGTGTATGAATTATAATGTGTAGCTACAGTTTGTCTAGTTGAACCCAAATTGGCTAAATCTGATTGTTCTCTCACTGTTTATTTGCTCCCTTGACAGTAATATAATGTATAGTAATTATATATAGAATTATATAACTTTGAACTTCAGTTCATACAAAGTTGAAAAAAGACATGAAGGATAAAACAAAAACATGAGGGAACTGGTACATTAATATAAGAATTGAGGCATTGTAAATGTCCACAGTAAGGCTGTAGCTGCTACTGTGGACACTGGGCTCAGGTCCTCTAAATCTGGGGGTAATTAAGGGGTTTGAGCAACATGTCGGGACTACAATAAAAAACATAAACATGGTGGGCTGACACCAGATTTTTGGACTTAAGGGTGTTTAAACTTTAATTTTAGCCCTGGCAGTGTGGAGAAGGTATAAGTACAGTGTAAGTTAACTGAATAAATAATGAATTTAAAATAATAAATAATAATTACTATTACTAATTAAATAAATTGAATTCATAATTTAAAATAAGTAGTTAAAAAAACTAAGTGGTCTTTTTGGTTGGTTGGGGGTGCCTTAAGGGGACTAACATGACCTGAGTATCTCTGAAATCCTGGCTACAGCCCTGATCCATAGGCCTGATGGCTTTCTGATGATTATTAATATTGTTATGATTATGATTTGTTAACATTTACATTTAAGAATATAACATTTAGCATCGAAGATGTTTCTTTCTGTAATGGTCAAGACTCCAGATGACATGCAGCCCCGCCCCCTGTGACGTTGCCCTGCCCCTCCCCCCGTGACGTCGCTCTACTCCTTCCTTCCCGCCCCTCCCTCCACTGTTGGCCAGTTAGCAGTAGCACAGTTAGCCTCCAGCAGCTGTCGGTGGCAGTCAGTCAGTCAGTCAGTCAGTTAGTCAGTCAGTCCGAGAGCTGCTGCGTCTGTAACCGTCGTCCTCCTCCTCCCCTCCCGTGGACAGACAAACCGTGGACGGCTGGATTGTTTCTTCGGGAGCCAGCTGCGGTAGAATCGTTGTCCTCGCCGTCGCGACAGGAAGCAGCAGCAGCTCTCTGGGCCATGGCCAGAACAGAACAAGTGCTGGTGCTGGAGCCACAACACGAGCTGAAGTTCAGAGGTAAAGACTGAAGCGGAGGGCAGGGCCGGGGGCCAGCCAGCTTACACCGGGGCCGTTAATGATAGCCACTGTACTGACTCCTGCACCCAACAGTTAATAGCCGCTAATGCGGCGCCATCTGTTGCCGCTGTTATTAAATCAGACACATATAGCGAGCTGCGGTGATGGTGATGATTGTGGTGGTGATGATGATGATGATGATGATGACAGGTGAAACGACACTGTGTGCGACGATGCTAACTAACCAGCTAGCTAGGTAGCAGTTAGCTCTGCTAGCTGTTATTGCAGCGTCAGGGCAGGCCAGGCCCTCCGTCCCGTTTCTCTTAATTCACACGCTTCCTGTGCGCTGCCTTTTTATCCTCTGACAGCATGTGAAACACCGTGATGTGTCCTGCTTGACATACGTCCTCCTCTCGGTGTTGTTGCTAACACCCGGCTGCCAAGAAGGAGACTAAGTGTTCCAGCGTTTTCTATACCAGGGTGGCGTTGCTCAGCCTAATTATCATGCTTATTTCACAATATTATAAAGCCAGCAGGCTTTGAGAGCTTTACCGTTATACTTTACTGTGCAAGCCTGAATTCCTCCCCAGCTTTTCTATATCCAGATACAGTGATTGTGAAAATACAGTCTGAGCTGGTGGTTAATGGCTATTTTCTGCTGTTAAGGTGTGATACTGCTGCAGAAATGGGTCAAGGGATGGCCTTAGGTTCACTGATTGATCATTGCAGAGATTTGAATGCAAAGACAAGCCAGGAAACGGGATGCATACGCCCTCAGAGTCACTGATGCAGAGCAGAAAGCACAGGGAGGCTGTTTGTCTCCAAAACCAAGGTTTGGCTGTCAAAACAGGTTGAATATTTCAGTGTGGAGTCATTAAACACACTCAAACGGTCTTATGAGGGTCAGCATGAGGGAGAGGAAAGCACTAGTTCATGCCTCTCTAGTAAGTTTTCTATCTAGTTGTATGTTTTTGGCTCAGGGCGGGGCATGAATAATAAAGTAAACGCTTTGCACACATTGCACATTAAACATTAAAACAGTGGAAAGAGGAGCAACGTTTACGACAGGCTCACAAACACCACTCACACATTCATCCACGCAGACGCGCGATATGTACGTAGTCAGGAGTCCTGGTGGAAACTTTCAAGTGTTCACTCAGTTTTGATTCTTGCACACAAATGAGAAGCAAATACCTGAACCCAAACTAAAAGACAAGCGTGTGTAAATTCACACACACACCCTTGAGTCACTGTGCTGTTTGTGTTTGTGTCCTCCTCAGGCCCGTTTACAGATGTCGTCACTGCCACTCTGAAGCTCACCAACCCCACAGATAGAAATGTGTGTTTCAAAGTCAAGACAACCGCACCTCGCAGATACTGTGTGCGCCCGAACAGTGGCATCATCGACTCCGGAACCTCCATCAACGTCTCTGGTCCGTAACTATTTTATTCCTTCAACAATCGGATATCTCTATTTTTGACTTAGTGGCTTTTTATAATTGCTAATGTGATGATCTGTTGTTGCTATCAGGCAATATGTAATCTAATTTTGGGTTGGAAATGCGGTATCTGAGGGGAAAAATCACTACAAATGTGAATCCAATAGCGGAGCAGAAGGAGACATTTATTGATCCTTACACCATGCAGCAATACTGACATAAGTTCAGAAAATTCATTTTATTGTAATGCAGGCTGTAACACCAGGAGAGGCTGGTGTTATAGCTATATCAAGCTATCTTTATAACAAGATCCTGTGTTATCTAGTCTCATATGATGCTATAGTTAGTGTAGTTGTAGGCAGCATGCATTATGTTTCAGCACCAAACTAAATCTTCTAGCCTCAGTTCTACCAGTCGTTGTACTGATCGAGCAGAGGTTAGAAATATTGTCGGGCAATCATCAGGAGGAGGCACATCTGTAAAGTCTTTGCAGGTGCTGGGCAACAATAATCTGCACAAAATTCTTGAAGAATAAAAGAAGAATTGGGAATGAGAGCAGTAAGCTGGTATAGTTGGGTCGTTTTTCTTCAAAATCATTAAGTGAAAGAAGTAATCACAGTTATTGTGGCATTAATTGGTAAAATAATAGTAAAGTATTGGAAAAAAAACCAGAATAATTACAAAAAGGTTAGAAGTTAGAGTTTTATTGTTCTACAGTGACTAATATCAGTGTGATTATCGTGTAACATGAGTTTGCATGTGTTGTCAGGTATTTTCTATTAAAACTAAAATGATACCTTATGGATATTTTAAAATTTATTTTTTCCACATTGCTGACTTATGAAGGCTTCCACCACAAAGGCAGCAATGTGGACAAACACACTTAAAACTCAACAACATGTCAGTTTCTTTCATGGAAATCAAATACATTTCATTTCTCCTATTCATTAAGACCTGATCACCGCACTCCTCGGTGGTCGAGTAAATGATCTTTCACGCAGCAAAATGAAACTTTCAGGACAAGTCGTCGGTGCAGGAGGAATAACAAAGTCACCGTGTAACCAAAATCATAAACCTGACTGACATCTTTTCATTTATGCAACATTTGTTATGGGTCAATACAGGAAGTCAGCCTTTCCCTGATGATCTTTGTCTCCACTCTGTTGTTTTTTTTTTTTTTGTCCACAGTTATGCTGCAGCCTTTTGACTACGACCCCAATGAAAAGAGTAAACACAAATTCATGGTGCAGTCCATGTTGGCTCCATACGACATGACTGACATGGAAGGAGTTGTGAGTACCTGAGCATAAAATATCATTTGGGATTATAGTTTACAAGATCATTTCTGTAGGATTTAAAGCTTTTCCTTTTGAAGTAATGACTTATAATTACATGACAGATAAAAATAAACTGATACTAAAGAATCCTTGTATGAACTGTCAGTGTTTCTTCTCTCTCTCTGTCTCTTTACCTCTTCATGATGTCCACAGTGGAAGGAGGCAAAGCCAGAAGAGCTGATGGATTCAAAGTTGAGATGTGCATTTGAGATGCCTCTAGAAAATGATAAAACTGTAAGTACAAGGTTAATGTCGTGTTAAGCTACACTCAATCATTAAGTGACCGGTCACAGACACAAGTCACCTTTTCTCACGTTCCCATCAGATCAAAGATGATATTTAAATAAATGCAGATTCATCAGCTTTATAATCACCATTTTATGCTGACTGGATCCGATTGAAACATTCACTTTGCACATTTCCTTTGAGTTTAATTTTGTCAGTGTCCTTCCCATCAGCAACACATCACTATATCACCCATTACATGCTTTATTTATTCATTTATGATTTATTTGTTTGTACTTTTCATCTCACTCCCTGCCGTGTCTCTGCATGTCTCTTCATCCCCCCCACCCCCCCACCCCCCTCCTCTCCCTCTACTGTCACCCCACCCGCCCTCATTCTCTCTCCACAGCATGAGAGTGAAAGCAACAAAACTCTGTCTTCCTCTACCTCCTCTGTTAAGACCGAGCACTCTGCGCTGCCGAAGTCAGCCAGCGCCTCGCTGGATGACGGAGAGGTGAAGAAGATCATGGAGGAGTGCAAGCGGCTGCAGATGGAAGTGCAGAGGCTACGGGAAGAAAACAAACAGATCAGGGTGAGATGCGCCAAAACAAGAAAAATGAGGCAACCTGCGCTTTCTTTCGAGCTTGTATTTCCTACTCCAGCACTTCCTCTATCATACACAGGGAAGCAAAGATAGTTTCACTTCTAAAGGTGGTGTCTACAGTTCAGAAAAAAGATTTTATTTAAATGAGTGGCCATCATTAATCTCGAGGCAAACATTTATTTTGTATGCTTTGTCTAGTGCTGCACTGTGTGAGAGTCAACCAGAACAACTCTCTCTAAAATCATCCCAGTCATTGCTTGAGCAGTAAATTCTTTACAAATAAGGCTGTAAAAGTTCAAATCCGCACACATCACGTGACCTTTAACTTTAAAAAAAAAACAAAAAAAAAACACATGACACATTTAGCAGCAGTGACAGGAATGATGCTCTCTTTCAGGGGTAAGTCCAGCTGCCTCTAAATGATCACATTAAAAATTAATAACTGTTTTTTTTTTTTCTGCATTTGGCAGAGCTTTAGTCCAAACGCTTCCTTTCTCCTCTACCTACAAGTGTTGCCAGCTCTTTGCGGGGAGAGTCGCTATTGGCTGTTTAAAATGTGCTGTAGCTACAAGTCACCAAATGACACCATGTGCAAAACTTGCATGTCCGTATGTTACAGTCTTTGAGCCAACTTGCAGCCACTCCTCTTTGGTTTTCATGTGAAGGCAGTGAATCTAAGCTCTTATTTCTGAATTCGATCAGAAATAAAACTCGTCACTTCCTTAATTTTTAGTTGAGAATTCAGATGTCTCAATAAATGATGAGAAGAAAATGTCTGTCAGGTGTGTAACTGATTCAGAGGTTGTGTGCATTTCCTTTTAGAGTCATTTCTTTCATTAACTGTATGCTCATCTACAGTTTCATCTAGAGACTCGCCCCCTAAATGTCACACCTGGGCAACAAGGGCGTCATATGAAACTCCAGTTGTACTTGTGTTGGGCATTTGTGTGCACTCAACTTGTGATTTTATTTTTTTTCTGAGACAACAAGGCAGCAACAAACCTGCATGCAACCAAAAAAGAAAGCTGTTCACTGTGATGGTACATAGCGTATCCAACCTAAACACAGTATATAAACATTTTTATTACTTTTATATTATTATCTGGTTATTAAAAATGGGGAGCCAGACATGTACTGCTGGAAAAAAACAAACTTGTCAGTGCTCTCTGGTGGACAAACAATGTAACGACGACACAGTTTTAAAATGACCTCAGTCATATTTCTGTACTGCATTTTTCTCGTTATCTGTCTCTGTGTGTTTGTGTGTGCCGAGCGGCTCCGACTGTTATCTTTAACTCCTCCGTCTCCGTCGCAGGAGGACGACGGGCTGCGGAAGAGAAAGGTGACGTCGCTGGCCGCTCCCCACTCCTCTTCTTCCTCCGTCATGGCGACCTCGGCCATGAGGGACGAAGGCCTAAGCATCCGCGTCCTGGCGCTCTGCGTGCTCTTCTTTGTCATTGGAGTCATCATTGGCAAGCTCGCCCTGTAGAGACACAGACGGACAGAGCACAGTGACAGACGGACGGCGTGCTCGGGAGGACACGCGTCAATGACGGCAACGGGGATGTCTTCTGGGTTTATGTTGATTTCTCTTTCTTTCTTTTTTTTTTCTTTTCTTTTTTTTTTTTTTTTTAAAGATTTAAGGCAATATCATGATGGGTTGTCTGGATGGAAAATAATTTAATGTGTAAAAAGAAAACAAAGGAAGGCGATCCCAAGTTAAACCACCAGTATGAGCGTTGTTGTCACAGGTCTTGCCTTCTTTTCTTCTTTGTGAAATAATAACCACCTCTGATCCGTTCTTTCCGTCCATCCCTCGTTCTTAAACGATCTTCCCCAACTTGCACAGGTAACAGTTAGTGGTGTGTGGATGTGGCTTCACTCTGGCTGAATGTCTAAAGTCTTTCATTGATTATTGATTATCAAGTCTTTAACTTCCACATTGTCTGTAAGAAAGATCCAACACTCCTCCTCTGATGATCTCTCTTCCATTTATTACTGATAATCTACAAGGAGAGGTGAACACAAGTGATGAGTGAAAGACTTTTTTTTTTCTTTTTTTTTCTAGACTCAAACTGTATTGTCTTCTAAACAGTTTGTGGTTAAAAATGCGAGCCAGTCAAAGCCGTGCATTTGTGTGCGTGTGTCTGTCTTGTTGGGTTTTTTTTTTTTTGTTTTTGTTTTGTTCTGTTTCTTTTTTTTCCCTCCTGCAGGAGGGCTGATGTGACTGCATGTGGATGTTTTTATGTGAGGAGACCACAAATGGTGAAATCACAGGCTGTTCAGTTTCAGAGCAAAGGAAGAGGGGTGGATTTCCTGTACACAACAGAAAAAAAAATGGGGGTTTGTTTGTTGAAAATCTGATTTAAAACTGTCGCTGACCAGACCGAGGAATCAAAATAAATTCAATAAACCCATTTTTGGGCAATTGGTACAACTATGACTCAGTAAAATCAAGATTAGAACATGGAATTGATGCTGTACAGTGATCTAGTTCAAAGACAAAGCTGTAATTGAGTTCAAAGCATCAGATTTTCCCAGTTAACACTTTCATGATCATTACTTCCTCAGGATGTGAGGGAGAAAGTGGCACTAGCCAAAATAAAAAAATAAAATTAAAAAAAAAACACTTTAAAATAAACTTGTCATGCAAAACCAACTTGGACATTTTCAATATATAACACACAGTATGTAACAATAGTTTTGGCCACCTTGTTTAATTTTGCCCATGGAGTATTGTATTTGCGTCCTGTATTACAGCAGTTGTTTGCTTTCTTTCTTATATTATCATGTAGCCACGATGCTTCTCATGTTTAATATTCAAATGCACTATATTCAATTGTCCACTCTGCAGTCTGCATGAAATGACCTGGATTTATTATTATTATTTTTTGAGTGTTGGAAATTATATGAGCAAAACAAAAAAAAAAAAAGTACTGTCTTTTCAAAAGGGACCATCCTGACTCTGGTTCATCAGTTTGTGTGTGTGTGTGTGTGTGTGTTTTCGTTTCCTTTCGGTCATCTTTTTCTTCAGTTTCCTGTTGGGTTCTGGTTGTTGTGTGAGGAAAACCGAGACAACACAGCTGTATTATCTCGGCTATCACATGACCATCTCGGCAAACTCGGTCGTTAAGAGAAAGAATAAATATCTGTACTTTTCGTTGCCTGAAGGAGCTCGGGGAGCAGAGATGTGGGGATGTGGGCAGCTGGGAGGAGGACTGACCTGTGAATACACACTACATTGAAAAAAAAAGTTAAAAAAAAAAGGCATCAGTGCTTCAGACCACACATGCAGAGATACAGGCACACAACAATGTAATCACACAGTAATTGGATACTCTTTTGTATGTACATAAAAATAAAATTACTTAAAAGATAACTGGCAAAGTTATTAACATACTGTAGTAAAGGAAGAAAATAATTAAACAACCACCATGTAGCATCATAATGAATTAAAATACATAAACCCCCAAATGTCTGTTTCTGTGAAAAGTTTACTTCTGTTTCTCATTCAGATCAGATGAGAAAGAGGTTGTTAGTTGTGTGTGTGCGTGTGTGCGTGTGTGTGTGAGGCTGAAAAAACATCTGGGGTGCACAACAACCAAACAACTGTTCTTATTTAATTCAGCACTGAATCACCAATGAACAAAATACAATAGCTGTAAAAGTGCTGTTCCTGGATTAAAGGAGCATGCCGCTAAAAGCTCAGTTTACTCCTCACAAGGAATATTACTCAGTCTGCGAAAACAGTTCATATATATAATAATATAAAGTCGTCTCTGAAAGGAGCTTAAGTCTAACAAGATAACCCCGATGATGTCATCATGATCAGGTGCTGTGAGACTACAAATTTTACACAAAAACATTTTAACATTTTAACACACACAACACAAACATTTTAAATAAATAAACTTCAACTGCATTGCAAAGTGGAGACTGCAAGAGCTGGTCATACATTTAGCAGGGAGGGTTGAGTTGCATAAATAGCTTCATATATGTTGAGTTTAATCTCTGAAAGGTTTTACAGATTTTCATCCACGCTTCTTAAAAGTCATTTTTACAGTAGTCTGAAAGCTCAAGTTAAAATGATTGCTGTGAATGACATAAATCCAGTATTCTTGGATATACAGTTGGGAACAGTCGTTAGAGACAGATATGACTAGTTTCAATGTACAGAACCAGCTCTGTAGCGTGTATGACTTTGTATAGAAATAGCCTTTGACAGCTGATGGAAAATACCTGCTGTGACATTAGCGGTTGGGGTGAGGGTCCCAGCGAGGCCCATGCGCCTGCAGGTTCATGTTAATCTTTCAGTATTTTCACTGAAATTTTTTATTTAAGGAAATAATGTACTACACTGAAAACAAAATGTGGAAGATAGTAAGAATGATAAAATAAGCTGGAACAAAAATGAATAAACAATGAGATAATAATAATAAAACAGAGCCAGGGACACTAACAAAGTGATCAGGGAGGCCGGCTCCGTGCTGGGGACTCCTCTGGATAGACTGGAGCTGGTTGTGGAGAGAAGAATGCTGCACAAACTGTCAGTCATCATGGAGAACATCTCACATCCCCTCCGTGACCTGCTGCTCAAACAGTGGATCACTTTCAGTCGGAGACTTCCTCAGCTTCACTGTGACAAAGAATGCTACAGGAAGTCACTCCAGTCTGTACAGTGGCTCTCCTCTGTGTCAGGGACTCCTCTGACAGTGAAGACAGACTTTCATTTTATTATTCATTACATTGTCCATCACAGATTCATATTTTGATCATCTTTGGGAACTGTCTGTATATGCTGCTGCTATCATATCAATATACATTGTGTAGATTATTCAGGTATCAATATTTAGTACACTCAATTCTGACATCCATGGACAATCATGCACCTTACTACCACAGCAATATCCGCCTGATCATTCTGTTCCTTCTGTTCTATTAATTTTTAAAATATTGGAGTTAGTTTATTTAGTTATTGCATATAATTTAGCTTTTAATTGCATTTGTTCTATCTATCTATCTATCTATCTATCTATCTATCTATTTATCTATCTATCTATCTATGTGTGATATTCAGTGCTCCAGTTGTCCAGCAGATGGAGACGTCATCGCGCAACGTGACGTCATAGGGCCTTATCCCGGAAGTAGGGAAACATCAACAATCCTTCCAGGGCGAAGTGTCAGTGTATGCTAGCAGCGAGAAAGCTAACGCCAAGCTTTCTCGGTTTGACTGTTTTTTTTAAAATATAACTAGTGTGTTGTAGCGTCCCAGATATGTCGTTGTTCGGTAAGATATTTGGAGGTGGGGGAAAAGGAGGGAAGGGACCGAGCCCACAGGAGGCGATCCAGAAACTCCGAGAGACGGAGGAGATGCTAACGAAGAAACAGGAATTTCTAGAGAAGAAGATCGAGCAAGAGCTGCAAATCGCCAAGAAAAACGGCACGAAAAACAAAAGAGGTAAAGATATCCGGGCGTGTTTTCTGTTCAATTCTGCTCTTCGTTGATCAAACAGCCTTGACAACAACGCGAGGCTACGTGTTAGCATGTTAGCTGAGTTAGCTAACTTTCCCGAGCTGCCGTCACTGTTGGCAGCCTCACCTCGCGTCGTTATAGGTGGAGGGTTGTTTAGTGGGTGCGAGCTGATAGCCTGATTTGACTCGCTGATTATTGATTATCGTTCACTTCTCACTGAGGTTCTGCTAGTCTTATCATCAGCTAACATGTGTCTACTGATCATTTGTAACGTGTGATTCATCACGTGTGGCCACTTATAAATCTAAATAATAAAGGTGTGGCAGTCATTGCAGCTACAGTTAGATGTCCCTCTGCTGCAGAGAGGCTGGCAGTAATGATACTGGCTCAGCGTGTCAGGACAATGGGTTGAGTACTGGGGTTGCACATGTTTAAACGACGTGACATTGCTGTCAGAGAGGTGGGCGTGTTTGCACCTTGATCAGAAGTCTGTATAGAAACCCACAGACCTCCAGCAGGTGTCATAAGTTCCCTGATATAAGGTCATAATGCCATAAAGAAATTACAACGAGCTATGTAGCCTGTAATGTGTAATGTTTATAGATTGAATTCCATTTACTTGACTTTTTTATTTTGTGTTTATTACTCCTGGCTGTCTTACCTTCTATCTGTTCTTACATTGTTTCCTGCACTGCTGTTACATGCACATTTCCCCTCTGGGGATCAATAAAGTCTTGTCTTGTCTTATCTTAAAGATATAGATATAGATAGTAGAAAGTGGAGGTGACATAATCAAATATCTGATTTTGTCCAATCAACACTCCAAAACCTAAAAACAGCCAGTTTAAAAAAAAAAACAAAGAATTAAATTGAGATACTTACATATAAAAAGTTGCGACTATTTTATATTTTCAATTATAAAATGTATTGCTGATCATCTTTTGTCAATCAATGAAAAGACTGATAGTTTTAGGTCAAGACTGAGGAAAATTCATCATTTGGCTTGATGGTGGTGTGAGACGAAAGCTCCTGCACATCTAAAATGAAAGAGTTTTCTCTTCTTGAGATGATGAATATGCACTTTAAATTTCATAGCAGTCTGGCTATTAAATTTATTGTGGTTTTTAAATGTATGCAAATGGACATTTGGTCTGACGTTCAGGGTCAGGAGGTGTCACTGAAAATGTGATGATAAACCTTCTTGACACCAGGAAGATCTCATGTATTTTCTGGAAAATCTGAGCAGCAGTTTTGAAGGCATCTTGTCACGCATGAACGTGCTGATTAAGGGTAAAATTGACATGACAGTGTTGGACGAGCAGATATCCAAACCAAATTTCATGCCAACCTGGCCAGTATTTGGTAAGATGTGTTGGACAGAGAGGAAAACTGATGTATTGACCCTTCGGTGATTGATTAAAGTTGCAACTAGCAGGTGGAAAAGTATAATAGTTACTATGATGACTATAAATCTATACTGCTTATTGGAGGTTGATTTAAAAAGTTGCATTAAATAAAGTAAAAAAAAACATTGTCCCTGTACCTGGCTTGAATACTTTGTGTACATTTCCTTTATCTTAATTATTCCCAACTCCACAAAGATTAATGAGTCAAGAGTCAACTCACTGTGACTCTGACAGTTTCACCACCACATGTCAGGTGTCTGAGTTAGTAGAGGATCACTGTAATTTCTACACCCCCCTGTGATATTTCACAGATTAATTTCAGTGTCATCTCCGTAGATCTATTTTTGTGACAATCCATTTCATCCTCTCTCTGTCTTTCTCTTCCCGCAGCGGCTCTGCAGGCTTTGAAAAGAAAGAAGCGGTACGAGAAGCAGCTCGCCCAGATCGACGGCACGCTGTCGACCATTGAGTTCCAGAGAGAGGCTCTGGAGAACGCCAACACCAACACTGAAGTGCTCAAGAAC
Source organism: Scomberomorus guttatus (assembly GCA_038419695.1). Lineage (NCBI taxonomy): Eukaryota > Metazoa > Chordata > Actinopteri > Scombriformes > Scombridae > Scomberomorus > Scomberomorus guttatus. The sequence goes on along the minus strand of CM076449.1, from coordinate 13,677,868 downwards.
ATGGGCTTCGCTGCCAAGGCCATGAAGTCTGCCCATGAAAACATGTAAGAGAGAGCAGACAGTCACAGATTAGATTCCTTACAATGTGACCGATCGATCAAATGGAGATTATCGGGAATATCTGCTTTGATTTCATAACAGAAAACAGTCACTTTTGTCCCACAGATGCAGTCATACCTCCTTAATCCAAACTCATGAGCACTGGATGAATCAGTGACAGGCTGAAAAAATAGATAAATAGTGTACTAAAGAAGAATCCATACACACTTCCTTGCCTCTAACTTATACATTAAATGGACAACATCAGGAGTAGCACATGTGGGGCAAGAATTGATAGAAAGGTGTAAAAGTGTGTTCTGTTTTACTCAGACGTGGTCTCTCTCCTTGATGTTGTTTCAGGGACATCGACAAGGTAGACGACCTGATGCAGGACATTACAGAGCAGCAGGAGCTGGCCCAGGAGATCTCTGACGCCATCTCTAAACCCGTCGGCTTCGGAGAAGAGTTTGACGAGGTTGGTGACGCTTTCCAGATATTTGATTTTTACAGTTGTGAGTTGTTGTTTTTCTTAACTGATCCCTGCCTTTAAAAGGAAATGTCTGTGTCTGTTATGTTTTGAGATTTACTATAAATACTGCCATGAGCTAATCTGACATCACAAACCCTTTCACACACCCTGACCCAGAAATATTGTCGGTCATCTGCCGAGGTCATGTGTTTATTTTGTGTTCAACAAAGAATTCTCGACCCTGCCCGATGTTGTTTTGTGATCCACCAGGCTGAACTCTGCTTTAGTGACACTGTTGAATCAGGCTTTATTTTGAATGGGTCGCATTCATAGACTAAACTCACCACAATTGGTGCCATTCAGTCATCCTGGGATAATATCGCAGAAAGAACGAATACGCTTTCTGAAATTCTCAGTCAACTGACTTGAAGTATTTTAATTTAACTCCTAGCGAGACGCTTTACCCACCAAGTGCACAGACGCACAAAAGTAGGACCAGATTTGGCCTCAACTAGACTACCTGACAATCTAATAAATATCATATGCTTGATCTGAAAGGTTATTTTCGGTGTTACATGAATGAGTGAGTGCTTGTCCTGATCTTTTCGTGTTGCTTGCTGTCTTTCTCAGGATGAGCTGCTGGCGGAGCTGGATGAGCTTGAACAGGAGGAGCTGGACAAAAACCTGCTGGAGATCGGCCCAGAGAACGTCCCCCTCCCCAACGTGCCTTCTACTTCATTACCTTCCAGACCTGGTAAGAAACTTTTGAAGAGCAACACTGCAAGCCTGGCTGCAGCATCATTTTTTTTTTAAACGTTTAGGTCAGTTGGTAGAGCAGAGGTGTTAGACGTTACCCCAAATTTCTCCAGTACTGATCCTGGAAACCAGCTGAGATCAGCTATACGCAACTGCATACATTTGTTCAAAGCTCTCACCGCTTTTTTTTATCTCTGTCTTTTCACCCCCAAAAGCCAAGAAAGAGGAGGACGAGGACGACATGGAGGACCTGCAGCGCTGGGCGATGGAAGCCATGTAAACGCAGCTTCCGACCACATCATACCTGCATCAGAGAGGGAAGATGAAGGAGCGGGGCGGGGTGGGGGGGGGGGTGGGGGATGAATGGACTTGATAGGATGTTGTGTATGAGTGTTTTTGTGTGTGTGAGGAGAGAGCTGAATTTCATCTAACACTACGAAAAAAGCAAAAATGCTGTATTATTTTCTTTTCCCCCTGTACCCCTCACACCTCCCAAATCTTAGAGACCCCCCGGGTGCTCAGTGCCAGTGAGACAGTCAGGAAGCTCCGTCGCTGTGTCACGGCAAAGTCACCTAATATTTTTACCCTCTATTTTAATATAATACTAGCACTCCGTGGTCCTTGTACGGGGCTATTTCAGCGGCCGCAGAGTTCATAACGAAGTGTAACAGCGTGCGCTCTGCGGTGCCATAATGGAGGTATTGTCAGTTTACTGTGGAGGCCTGTGCGACGTTAACGTCGCTGGATGACAAAGGGGAATTTTCACGGGAGCTTAACCCCCGAAAGATCCGTTTTCCGACACTCCTATTTACCTGTGTTTGTGGCGTTTAACTCGCTGGATGTTTTATTTTTCTTCCTTCTTGACAAAAATAACAGTCCTTAGCTGAGCATGAGCTGGGTGAAGAAGCTGCAGGGCTGCGTGTTTGCCAGAATCCTCTTCTGTTGTTTCAGGCTGCGTGCTTTGTCCCCCCCCCCCCATCCCCCACCCTCTCCCCCTCCCCCCCTTACCTGTTTTTCGCCTCATGTCGCCACTGAAGCGACTGCTCCCTCAAAGCCGTTTCCACCAGTGGTTCTTGTTTATTCAGTGTAAATATCCCAAACGTGTCTTTTTATATACTGTATTTCTGCCGTCACTGAGAGGTTCTGTTGAGTGGGTTGTGTGAAGCATGCAACAACGGGAAGTCACAATACAGATCACAACGCACGGCTAGAAGAGAGATGTTTAACCTAACACTTTGATCCTGCTCTGTCTGTCTCGGTCCTTCTCATAACGGTTTTTGTTTTAAATTGTATAATGCTAAAAAAATAATAATAACAGTAATAATAAAACTATTGTCACACCTTATTAACTGCATCCAAAAGGAGGTGGTGGTTTATTGAAGATTAGATTATCGTCAATCTACAACGTCAGCGTTTTGCAGTTTAAAGAGTTAATTCCTTTAGTTTTTCAAAGTCATGATGTACATTTTTTACATAGGAAAAAAAAAAGACATAACACAAGGACGGATGGACAAGCATGTTTGCATTTCTATGTTTTATTTATCCAGATGAGAATATTATTTGCAAAATCATTAAAAAAGTTTTCAATTCTTTTATTGTAGTGGAAGCTTCGTCTTTTCACTTTGTCATCGTGTGACTGTACGTTCAGTTTTACTGTTCAAAGAAGGGCAGCAACTCTGCTGATTATTACTTGATTAATCAATAATGATTTTATTTATGAAATGTCAGACCGAAAAATGCACATCATAATTTCCCGGAGCCCAAGCTGGTGTCTTCAGTGTCCTTGTTTTTTTTACTGACTAACACTCCAAAACTGCAAAGATATTCAGTTTACTATAAGTCAAATAAAGCAGCAAATCCTCACATTAGAGAGGCTGGAACTGACAAATGTGTGGCATTTTAGTGTGATGTAAATCATTAATCAAAATGAAAATATTGATCAGTTTTCTGTTGATTGACTAATTGCTAAATCATTTCAGTTGAAATTCAAATCAGCAGAGAGGAAAACATAGATGTAGGCCGTTGACTACACTGAGTCACACATTTTGAACAGCAGCATTTGCTGATAAATCTCAGATAACATGAGCAAATGCATACCAAGTTCATTAAAATGAGAACATGTAAGTAATGAGCTCTTCATCACTTTTATTAGGCACGCGCAGCAAACAGTAGTGACTATATCTGACCTGCTGGTGATGCTAAATATTCACAGGTTTTAGTTTTAGTTTTAGTTTTAGGTTCAGACCTTCTTCAGTCAGTGCTGCTTTACATGGTGACTCCTGAGAGCACTTTGACCAACACATTTGTATTTTAGGACATATAAGTTCCTCTAATGACACTCTAGTTAGTGGTTTAATGTGAGCTGGTTAAGTTTATGCTGTACATGATGACAAATGTGTCTCATAATAATATGCATTAGATGGAATTTAACTCTTGTTATTTTCTTGTTAACACTATAGCACTTTGAGATTCACTGTGAAACGTGCAGTACAAATGAAATTTATTATTAATAGTAGTAGTAGTAGTATTGAAATCAAAACTGTTAATTTTGTTGGGACCCTTTGTTCTTTAATTTGTCTGACGGTCGCCACAGAGACACTTTCCGATAGAATAATAAAAGAAACTAACTATAAACACATAAAATACATATTTCGCAACACTTTTACTTGTGCCATTTGGCTCTTGAACACCTTTTTTTAGACTCAATTTTCCATTTTTTCTTCCCATGACTTTATTTACAGAAAGCATCACTTACAACGGGTGACAATAACACAATACCAGAAAACAATTAGGCATCATAATGAAATAAAGATAACATAAAGGACATGACTTCACTTTCAGTTTGTTGATACATTCAACATGATAACTGGACAAAGTGTAAAGTTAATAATAATCAATAAATAGATAGAAAAATAACAGAAAAGGTAGGCAATAACATCAGATGTCTTTAAAACATTATTGGAGCATACTAACTGCATGTGCACATTTTTTTTATTGTTTATAAATCGGCTCGCTCTTGAACACTCGGCTGGTGGGCGCTGGCGCGAGGTACTTACGTCAGGAGTTGGCGACTTGACGCCTGCGCACTGCAGACCCAACGCTGATGCAAGACATTTTCGGCGCAGCAGTGTGGGACTGATCGAGGAGTAAAAAAGAGCCACATTTTAGTCGCTTTTCAGCCCGCAAACATGTCAGGAGACGAGGTGAGTCAGCCCGGTGTACCCACCATTCAGTCCGTGTCGGTTTGTACACTCGTCGGGTGAAATTAGGTGAATTATCGGGTCAGATGGGTGTTGAGGATGACTTTGGGCCTCGGCACCGCAGCAGCTCTCCTCACATGGCTGTTAGCCGAGCTAACAACGGCCCAACCACCTGAAATGACACGACAGTATGCAGAGCACCGGTGTATCAGGCGCTGTCATACCGTGTTGATCATTAATGTTCCCTGTGGTTCATCAATCCGCCCTGTCACCACTGATGGACAACTTAAACCGAGAGGCAGAAATGAGCCAGCTAGCGTTAGCGTTAGCCGGCCGTTACGCTAATTTTTCATGTTGTTTCATGCTCTCCTCCGGAGACAAAAAGCTACCACATCTGTTTTATCCCGAAGGACAGTCGACTTTGCTCTACAGGGTCGTCACAGAAACTGCTGTCAGAATAATGTCTGTGTCTAGTTATATTATTACAATTAAAACATAACTTATTGTATTTTTACTTTCATGTTAAGCTGGCTTGAAATAATTCATTTCCGTCGGTCAGTTAGATTTGATGAGAGCCTTAATAGTCTTTCACTCAGATAGTCACAATAATTAAAAAAAAATCGCTTTAGTTAACTGAGATAACAGCCGATTATCACAATATTTTACAACCAAATCACGATAGTCAGTATATGTATGTTGTCACTCAAAATACTAATTATGAACGGCTGGCAGGTATCTGTTGTAGGGTTTCAGATAACGGGTCTTTTCTGTATTGATTAATGCTTATTGATTAGTCATTTACTTCATAAACTGAAAAGAAAAGAGTGTCAGATCCCAACTTGGGTGTTCAAATACATTATTTTGCCCAACAAACTGTCCAAAACCCAAAGATATTCGACTTTACTATCATATCAGACTAGGAAACCACACAAAAGATCAACAAAATCAACACAGTTTCTGTAGATGACTAATCAATTAATGAGCTCATTGTTGCAGCTTTTGTCACTTGATAATGTACAACAGGTTACTTCGGTCTGCTGTTAAATCACTGTTTTAATCCAACAACAGCACTTGTGTTTTCTTTTATGTTACTAGTCGACTCTCACCAGTGAAAACATTATCCTTTATTATTGCTCACATATTTTATCTAAAAATGACTGAAAACACACTTCATACGATCTGCTGTAATATCTGTGGATACTGATTTCAAAAACAAAGTTGAAATGCATGAATATCTATAATCACAGAAGCCAAAACTAGGAAAAGGACAAATTAGTTGAGCAAGTAAGAAAAAGTTCAAATTCAATCAATAGTAATTCACTTTAATGTCTCCAATGACCCTCACTGTAACAGGTAGCCAGGGGAACTGTGCTATTGTCACATGATCTGCCAGGTTATTGAACCACAAATGATTTCACTCTTGGGGAAAAAATGTTCAGAAACTTGTCACAGAAAAACTATGTTGGCTGTCATTTAATAACCTCATCAACAGTTTTTTTTTTAATCTTTTTTTTTTTTTTGTGATAATTTCTGAGTGACCCGTATAATCTTCTAATTACAACATGAACTCTATTCCTGCTTTTCTTTCTCTCCTCCAGATGATTTTCGATCCCAACATGACCAAGAAGAAGAAGAAGAAGAAGAAGCCCTTCATGCTGGATGAGGAAGGAGGAGAGGGCGTGGGAGGAGAAGAGGCTAAAGAGGTGGAGGCGAAGGAGGCAGAACCAGAAGCCGGAGAGGACAAGGAGCTGGACTTCGATGAAGATGAAGGCAGGAAGAAAGGTTAGAATTAAAATAGTGTCTGTTTTACTCAATTAAGGAGGCTCTGACTGAAAGGTCACCTGCCACAAAGGCATCACATTTAAGCCTCAGAGTCTGCGCACATTCTTCTTGATATTACACCGAAACATTTATGCTATGAACAGACTGCACGACCTTTAAAGTTGTCAGATCGCCGTACTGTTCATACTACACAACTCTCTCTTGTAATTGGGAATGTTGAAGTCGTTGTCGTTTGCACGCTACATGACTGATCAGCGACAGGGGGTCACACTTTATTTGCAGCGAAAAACAAGGAAGAAAGAGAAAAGAATATGGGTGAGAGAATTGATTGCAATACACGGGCAGCAAGGTTTGTCTGTTCTGCAGAGAGAGTTGGAGGTAAATAAATATTTTTGCACTGGAAACGTAGGTGGCTGATTCTGATAGAAGCTGAATTATTTTGCTTCCCCCCCATATTAAAAAAATGCATGATAAAACTGGGTTCAGGGAGCTGCTGCACCCCGTGTTTTGCACTCTGATTGGCTGTAGCTCGTTGCATGGCTCCCCAACACGTCCAGATATTTAGCCTGCTTGATATCTTTCGGGCGTCTGTGACACATCGGCGAGCTCTCAGATCGTGTCTTTGAACAATGCACACATAGCGATCGAGCGCAGAGCGAACGCTGATTTGCCTCTGATCTGGGGGCTTTTGTCAGCAATCTCCAAAAACAGTGGCCAAGTGGAAAATCAGGGCTAAAATCGTGCAGTGTAAACTCTGCATTTGCTGCCGGTCTGCATTACATTAGAGTTAAGCAGGGTTTGCTTTGCCTTCTCTAGAACCGTCTGATGATTTGAACGACCTGAACTTCTTCAACCAGAAGAAAAAGAAGAAGAAACCCAAGAAAGTATTTGATAACGATATAGAGGAGGGATTAAAGGTCAGTCAATGTCAAAACACAACTTTTCTTCTTTGTTCTCACTTCATCACTTTTAGTCTCTTCTTTGTATTTCTGTCTACTTCCATCCTCTGTCTGTCTTTCTGCTCATTTTACACCAACACTTCATGTTCCACCTCTGCTGTTGCTTTCTCATTACTCTCCTTTTTCTCAAGCTCATCATCACGTCCTTGCTGAATTTCACTTGTTTTTCGGTCTAAACCAGGAGCTGAAAATTGAAGGAGAGCAGACGGAGGCGATGGATGAGGACAGCCTGGACCTGATGCTTCCTGCCAAGAAGAAGAAGTCAAAGAAAGTGGACTTTGATGAAGGAGAGACACTAGAGAAGGATGACGGTAAGAATAAGTCACCTGATCTTTACAGTAGAAAACTAAAGGAAGACACACGTGTGTAATAACATGTTTGTATGATGTGTTTCCAGCCCTGGAGGATGATGAGGGGAAGAACAACGATGGCATTTCATTCAGCTCCTCCACAGGACCAGCATGGGCTGGCTCTGAAAGAGACTACACTTATGATGAGGTAGGACAACACACACACACACACACACACACACACACACACACACACATATATAACCAAGACTCAGCCATTAACAGGCTACTCATCCTACAGAAGGATGTACCCTTCTTGCTTTGATAAGTCTTTGATAAGTGAAAAAGAAAGTTACTTCATACAACATAGAGAAAAAAAAAGGAAGGTATCTCAATTCTTAACATTTTTATATCCTGTAAACTGGAACAAATGTAAGACAGTCTTAGACACTAATTGTGCACAAAGCACTGGGTTAACAAAATCTAACCTAAAGAGGGATTCATGGGTTTGGGGGAGAGGGAGGAAAGCGGCGTATCCTGACGCAAACGTGGTACGTGTAAGCTGCAGCCGGCGTCACTCTTCATGTCCTCTTTTCTTTTTTTTTTCTTTTTTCCCAGCTCTTGAACCGAGTTTTCAACATCATGAGGGAGAAGAACCCGGACATGGTGGCTGGCGAGAAGAGGAAGTTTGTGATGAAACCTCCTCAGGTGGTCCGAGTGGGAACCAAGAAAACCTCCTTCGTCAACTTCACAGACATCTGCAAACTGTAAGTCTCCCCACTGTCGCACTGTTACTGTCAATCCCAGAAACCTTTTTTTTTTTTTTTTTAAGTGCCGTCTATAAACTGACTTTATCTGTACTTCATCACAGGTTGCATCGTCAGCCTAAACATCTCCTCGCTTTCCTGTTGGCTGAGTTGGGAACAAGGTATGTTTTTGTTTTACAGTAATTGGATTTTGTGTTAATTTTAGCTACAAAGTGCAGTTTGTAGTTCTCAAATTAAAGGAGACATTTCATTTTTTTTATTTCTTAATATCAGCATGCTCTTCATTCTGTGTGTGTGTGTGTGTACTGTTTTTCTGAGAGTTTGAATTGTGTTTTTGTTTTCTTCCTTTTTTTTAAACAACTTTTAACAGCGGCTCCATAGACGGAAATAACCAACTTGTGATCAAAGGCAGATTTCAACAGAAACAGATAGAAAATGTGTTGAGAAGATATATCAGTAAGTAGCAGTAATTATACTGTAATGGAATCTATTTTGTCGACACCCCTCACAGTTCTCTAACTCCTGCGTGTACCGCAGTGCTAATAACTGTCTCCTCACCCCTGCAGAGGAATACGTGACGTGTCACACCTGCCGCTCCCCAGAGACCATCCTGCAGAAGGACACTCGCCTCTATTTCCTGCAGTGTGAGACGTGCCACTCCCGCTGCTCTGTCGCCAGCATCAAGACCGGCTTCCAGGCTGTGACGGGCAAGAGGGCGCAGCTCCGCGCCAAAGCCAACTAAAAGCCACCAAAACTGGGCTCCCCCCCCCTCCCCTCTCGGCCTCCCCTTTCTCCCCAGAAGGGCCAGAGCTGGGGTCGGACGCCCTTTTGATTCGCAAAAAGGACTCTCTGAATCGAACTGCGGGAGGGTTTGGCTGTCGTTTAGTTGTGTTGTGGCCTGACCGGGCAGGGAGTGAGAGAGTATCTATAGCTGGCAGATGGGAGTTCAGGCACTGTAAGCAGATGATGTGTACCACATACACTGTTGGATGCATTTGATTTGTTGTCTGGCTGATGAACCTTGCACCTCCTACATTACATTTTTTTTTTTTTTTTTTTTTTGCTGTTATTCTTGATTCCTGCAAGAAAACCCTAATTTAACATGGCTTGAATCCTTCCCCATTCTTTGTCTCCCTCTTTACATTCACCAAACATCAATATTACATTGGATACAAAAGGAAAACATTTCTCCATGCAGCCAGCCAAACTGTAGTTAAGTTGAACTACAATGACAGAGCTTAGCTGCTCTAAGAATTGTAGCCTTGTGGCTCACGGTTGCTTTTTTTTATGCTAGAGCTCAACATCGCTTAAATTAAGGGTTGTGCCCCTGTTTCTGGTCTCTTAAAACTTATGAAGGAGGCAGTGGGGTACATAAAAGATTTGTCACCGTAACCAGTCTGTGACTAAGTCCAAACACAGACGTCCTTTTGATCATTTTGTAGCAGAAGATGACCACAAAGTCAAAGTACTTGAGGTGGATAAAGGTAAGAGCACCTACTCCCTGAAGACTTTAATAGAGGCGCTGTGTGTGTGAGACAGAAATAGGAATTATACAGTGTGTTTGTGAGTGCTGTTACGGCATTGATGAGCATTTGTGTACTTTATTTCTTTGACTTCTGAGGTGTAGATCAACACATTTTATCAAATACTGGACATATAATTAGAGGAATGTGAAATTCAATAAAATTCATTTTGTCAAGAGGATTGGGTTTCTTGAGCTAATGCCAGTCCCCCTAACACACAAACACACCCAAATGCTTCCCTCTAACTCTACAAGCAGATTCTGAGCAGGCACCTCAGACCAGTCTCCTCTTACAGGTTGTCGTTTTCAAATGTGATTCAAATTTACACCTCGAGCTAGCCGGGCGAAGAGGAGTAGTGATACTGGAAACATGACATTGATTCTGTTCTTATGGGAGAAGAATGTGAAGGTCTGACTGCAATCATTTTAAAACCTGGTTTTTACAAAAATAAATGTTCTACTCTCTCTCTCTCCACTATTGTTCTCCCTGTTATTACATCCGTGTTGCCACAATTATCGTCAGTGCTGGAAAAATAAGCTGTGAATCTCTGGATCTAGTAACACCCGGTAAAGTGATCTTAACTTGTTGAATATTCAGTTTTAAAAATGAATTGCTATGAAACTGTCACCATAACGAGTAGACAGTTTGCTCTTCAAGGTCAATAATTACCTACAGGTGGTAGATTTGTTTCTGACAGCTATTTACAGCACCAGGATGTTCAGAACTGACACGGGTGCGTCTGTAGGCCTAGGAAGTGTAATTTGGGCAAATAATTCATTCATGTAGCTGAGATTTGTTGATTTGATTAGGAACACTATATCAACCACAAAGTGTACAAATTGTTTATTAACAGTTAAAGCTCTGCAATATGAACTCAATTTTAAAAGCTTATATTTTGTATGGAAACGGGAGGTAAAGTACATATTAACTGTTATTACATGTTTGAGATGCTGGCATTTTAGTACTTTCATCTTGAGAGACTGTATTTCTCTCTTAAGGTGTGAATATCTTACTTTTTACACTGATTGTTGCACTTTGTACTTTGCCTATTCAGATTTTACATGCAAAGCACTAAGATCATGCAGTTAAGTAGTCAGCTCCAGACCTGCTTTTTAGATAACGCAACAATCTTCTAAATGATCGTGAGTACTCTACATTTTTACTGTTTTAGCAAATACATTTTTGAAAATAGCATTTTGTTTTTGTTTTTTTAATTTTTGTTTACACTCCTGAGTTCAAGATGAGTCGTCAAACATTTGGAAACATTTTACAAGGTGAGAAAAGACAAGAATTTTTATACATATTTTTATATTCAAAAATGTTTGTTTTACATATAATTGACATATAATAAGAGATAACTGAACAATAAACCCGAGGACAGATAATTAAAACTAGGAAACCCTAACCCTTTTGTTGTCTAAATGATAGGTTCACCATGTCAGGTGCCTGCTCCTGTTCATACTGACCATTAGAAGATTCCTTCATAATGCACTTACAATGGAAGTGATGGGGGCCAAAATCCACAGACCTCTTTCTGTGCAAAAATGTATTTAAAAGTTTATCTGAAGCTAATATGAAGCTTCAGCTGTCCAAATGAGTCACATCAAGTAGATATATTTCAACATTACAGTCTTTTTAGTGTCAAAGTTCCTCTTTTTGTTACTATACTTCCACCGCAACTCAACAGGAAACACTGTCTGAGGAAACACAAAGAGAGAATTTAATACTAAAAAGACTGTAAATGTGGCAGATATCCACATGATACGACTAACTCAGACCGCTGAAGCCTCATATAAGCTTCAGATAAACTTTTAAATGCATTTTTGCACAAAGTGACTGTGTGGACACACTGTGGATTTTGGCCTCCATCACTCACATTGAAAGCACATTAGAAGAGGGTCTTTTAATAGCCAGTATGAACAGGAGGAATGATTACAGAGAGGAAAACCTGTTTCACTGTTCATATGGACACCTGACTGTTGTTTTAAGACATACTTGAGAAATTGTGAACCTGTCCTTTAAATCAAATGTTTTCATCTGGTCAGTGTGATGAAAGAGAGAAATATGAGCTTTTAAATTGAAGTTGAATAGCGGAAATGACGCGCTGCTAGCTTCGCTGTGATTGGTTGGTTTGGCGGGTTCTTCTTGTAGGAGAAGCAGCGGTCGGGTCCAGCTTGCTAGCGAGCCGCGGTGAAGAACAGACGACATAACCATGCCTCGTGTTTATATTGGACGGCTGAGCTACCACGTCCGCGAAAAAGACATTCAGCGATTCTTCAGCGGATATGGAAAGCTCATGGAAATCGATTTAAAAAACGGGTGAGTTTTCCGTGAAGATGCTAAACGCGCGTTAACGTCTGCTAACGATTCCCAGCTAACATTAACCGTTCATGTTAACGACGTCAGCGCTGGCACAGAAACATTCACTCTTTTTCTGTTTAAATGCTTATCACCCCTGCGGTTAACTTCGCTTAGAAGTTTGTACCGTGCGTTAATTTTGTTTCGATATTACCAGTGTTAGTTTAAATGTTTTGTTTTCTTAACTTTGGTCTCGTCTGTTTGGCAAATGTCGCATGGCCAACATGGCGTCTTTGTGTTTGCTACAGCGCGGAGCTAGCGGGCCGAGCTAACGATCGCTAGTTCAGTAATTCAAGTGGACGTGAGTTTTAACTTGTGGTGGTGACTTGTTGTGACTTTATTTATTTAATGTTTAAACGCTGCCTTTTCCCTCTCCTCCAGCTACGGATTCGTGGAGTTCGAGGACAACCGGGACGCCGACGACGCCGTGTACGAGCTGAACGGGAAGGAGCTGTGCGGGGAGCGGGTGATCGTCGAGCATGCCCGGGGGCCGCGGCGAGACCGAGATGGCTACGGTGGGGGTTACTGGGGTGGTGGGCGCAGTAAGTGCAGTCTATTACAAGATACCCTCTCTTCCCCTTCCCCTTGGGGTGAGGTGTCGATGTGGACTGCACAGAGAGAGAACGAGATATTTTGTTGTTTGATACTGTGTCGCTAATTTAGATTTACAGCAAAGGTTTACAGATTAATTGACGTTAGAGCAACGTTAATTGACCCTTTCACTTGACTTGTTGACTCTTGATACACACACACACACACACGCACACAGTCACGGTTTATAACCAGAAGGCTTGAATCCTTGAATGTTAATGTGTAACGTGGCTATAAGTTTATTATGGCTCAGGTTGCATGCAAACTTGAAGTTAGTGTTAATATTGCTATATTACTCATACTCATGTTTGATGTCATATGTAGCAGCATGACTATGAACAAACTTTAATGTAGCTGATTAAAACGGGATTTGTTTTCTTTCTTTTATCCTTTTTTTTTAAATTGTTCAGGAGTCCAGTTTAACATTTGTCTTGTGTTGGAGCTCATCCCAGTGAGCAGTTATCAGTTTTGATCATCAAGGGTTGGTGACCTGCAGGTTTTTGCTCCTCCCTAGTGATCACGGTCTACACTTGATTGGTCTGTGGGTCATTAGCTTTTGGGAAGGGACAACAATCTGCAAGACACAGCCCTGGAGTAATAGAACTGAGAGTCTAGGCTGTAGAGTTGGCAGTATTTAAGATGGCCTGAAACCAGGACTTATCATGCATTACAAAGTCCTCTTGGATAATTAAGTTTGGTGAGCCATGTTTTGGAGGTGTGAATTTCCCACTTTGCACCTCAACAAAATTAATCAGAAATTATCACCACAAACTTAGCTAGTGTAATTTTATCGTAATCATTAGGATTAGACTAACATTTTTATGTGAAATGTGTATTTCTAACTTTGGTACATATTTTTATATTCAACATTAACAAAAGTCCTTGATGTTTCAATTTGAAAGAGTCCAGTTGCGGGCTGAGGCTGAGAGTCCATTGAGGCTAAAGATGACTGGCTAAGATGACTGCCTGTCCCGTTTGGCCTTGGCTTTCACCTTACAATGTGTGTGTGACCTTTGCCCCCCCTTGATCCTTGGCTGACCTAACCGGAAGCCATGATGACAGCAGCCTTTTGCCAATAGACCAGGGGCGATGGTGAGGATTGCCATTGGTTTCTATGTTGACAGCAAACATAAGTGGAGCGGCTCTAGTTAAGAACTTGCAATCAAAAAAAAATGTAAGTGAGAAAACTGGAAAACAAAATTTCAGACTGACACCCGGTCAAATGGCCTAAAACAAAGATTGGTGTATGTGTCACGTAACACCGTTCTTAGCTCAATTTGATCTAACGGTGTCCTTGACCGCAACCTATGTGGATGCCTCCTTTCTGTTTGTGTTACAGGGTTCAGAGGTCTTGAAAGAACATCACTGTCCATTTGTTTATGCAGCTAAACCATCACAGTGTGATGTATCGGAGTAAGACAGGCTTTGTATTGCCGGAAACAGATGCAGTGGTGTTCTTTGCAGCAGAGAACAACTTCATTGTTGAACAATGCAAACTTTAAAGAGCCTGTGCATGGGCTTGTAGATCACTTATCTGAAGCTTTGTGTTTGAAAATGGGATCAGAGGGACTCCTTTCATTAAGTGCAAATTTATACCCCCTTGGGCTTTTATCTGGCAAGTCACTGCCTTGTTCATTTGATAACCCAGACCAGTAGTTCTTTGTGTTTTGGCCATTTTAGTGTTTTCTAACTTTTTTTCATGTGCTGTTGTTTTTAAAGGTAGCGGTTACAGCAGCCGGAGTCGCTCTGGCAGGGATAAGTATGGACCTCCAGTCCGTACTGAGTACCGTCTGGTTGTGGAGAACTTGTCCAGCCGCTGCAGTTGGCAGGACCTGAAGGTACACATTTAAACATAAACCATTGTTTCTCCTCAGTTTTGTTAACTGTGGTGAATCATCAGATCAAGATGGTTTTCACCACTTAAAGGACAGGTTCACAATTTTTTTAAGTCGGTCTTAAAACAACAGTCAGGTGCCCATATGAACACTGAAAGAGGTTTTCCTCGCTGTAATCATTCCTCCTGTTCATACTGGCTGTTAAAAGATCCCCTTCAAGTGTGCCTTCAATGTGAGTGATGGGGCCAAAATCCACAGTGTGTCCACACAGTCATTTTGTGCAAAATACATTTAAAAGTTCTGAAGCTTATGAGGCTTCAGCAGTCTGAGTTAGTCATATCAAGTGGAAATCTGCCACCTTTACAGTCTTTTTAGCATAAAAGGGAAATACTTTCAAAATTGTGAACCTGTTAACTGTTAGACAAAATCAGTCTTTCTAGAGGTCAACTTGTGTCCATCTTAGTTTGCAGCACGAGGATTTAATTTTTTTTTTCTCTACACTTTCTCTCTTACTCAGGACTTCATGCGTCAGGCAGGAGAGGTGACTTATGCAGATGCCCACAAGGAACGTACCAACGAGGGAGTCATCGAGTTCCGGTCCCATTCGGACATGAAGAGGGCCCTGGACAAGTTGGATGGAACAGACATCAACGGAAGAAAGATTCGTCTAGTGGAGGACCGGCCTCGCCGACGTAGGTCCTACTCTGGCAGCCGCTCCAGGTTGGTACACCACTGAATCTGTTCATCTCTGATGTTTTAGACTTGCTGTGTCGCGAGAAATTCCTACCACACTCCCCTCATAACACAGCACGAGTATCTTTTAACTTTTGTGCTGTCATCCTCAGATCTCGTAGTCGCCGCCGCTCCCGCAGCAGGAGCCGTAGAAGCCACAGGAGCAGGAGCTCCAGGAGTCGCTCCAGATCTCACTCCAGGTAAGAATGGATCTAAACCAGAAAAATTAAGAATAAAGTACATGTTGGCTTCTTTGCGTCCTAGTTTTAATACTGGAATAAAGTATGTAGACCACGTATTTGGTGCAGTGCAAGACATTGATCAGTTCTTATGCTTGACCAGTACAGTCATGCAAAGTATAAGTGTTTCTTTTATTCCTTACAGGTCTCGTTCCCGTAGCAACAAGAGACGTCGTCATTCCCGCTCCAGATCTGGGAGGAAGTCTCGCTCCAAGTCAGGAGAAAGCAAATCACGCTCTCGCAACCGCAAGTCCCGTTCTCGATCCCGCAAATCCAAATCTCGTTCACGCTCCCGTAAATCCAGGTCCCACTCAGCTGAACGGAAATCCAAGTCCCGTTCAAAGAGCCGCTCCAAGGTGAAGTCTGAACGGGATTCACGCAGCCGATCCAAGGAGATGTCTGGTGACAAGAAGTCCCGCAGTCGTTCAGCTTCCCCAGTGGAGAACGGGAAGGAGGAGCGCGCCGTAAAATCTGCCTCCCGCTCCCCGTCCCCACAGGAAGACGACCGCCGGTCCAAGTCGAGGGAGAAACGTTCGGCCTCCCGCTCAAAGTCCCGCTCAAGGTCTCGATCAGCTTCTCAGGATTAGTGGGAGTAGAGGAGGGAGGCATTTCTCTAATTGTTGAGCTTGATCCCTATGCTGTACATAATGAGCAGTTTCATCATACTGGCTTTATGCTTCCTGACTTGTCTACTTTTCTCCTTCAAGTCTGCACTTCTCTCAAACATGTGTTAGATGCAGTTTCATCAGAGGATGCACAACAGTGACAGGGCTACTTGATCAATTTCTTTCCAATACACCATCGCTTTTCTGAATCATTTTGGTCTTATCGTATCATCTGCCTCCCAGAAATTATTCACTCTCACCCTAATTATTTTCAGAAACCAAACTGCTCGTCTTAAAATATTGAGAGCTGGATCCTGGAGAAGTTAAGTCTCCCAAAAATTTCAACAACTTGAATGGAAATCTATTAGAAGCTGTTTGTAGCAAAAATGAAGTTGTATTATTTTACTCTGTTGTATTTCAGTTTGCCACGAATCTTATTTGGTTGGTAGATTGACAGTTCAGTGTCCCATGTCCAGTGATGTCTCAGAGCATTCATGATGCATTGTTTAATATGACTGTTTAGTTTTGCACTCAAACTGCACGGCTGTGGGAGAAAAGTAGCATTTGGCTACAGCATTGGAGCGGTCTCCCTTTGATCTGCAGGCTCAGTTGACAGATTCTTTGAGAAAGCAATCTCCGTGTTGTTTTGAGGCACTCTAAAATGCACAACTGGGATGTAAGAACGTACTGCAGAACTGCATATTTACAAGAAAATGATGAGGTTTTGTTTCATGGTTGAACAATTTACATCGTAGATGGACGATTACGATCCCTTTTTAACCTCTTGTACATAGAGCGTGTGATCAGAATTTAAACCTGACGTATTCCTTTTTGTTGCTACTTGACTTTTTTTTTTGCGTGTGTGTAAACTTGAGCAAGTAATCTGTGGAAAGGCCCCTTTTTTACTTTCTTGATTTCAGATTTAGAGCTTCAATGCCTCAATAGCAGTCGCATTTCCTGTTTTGCAGCCCAGATTAAGTTATTTTCAATTTGTTTTTTTTTTTTTGTTTTTTTTTATGCAAGTTTAAATCTGGGTGTTAAGGAGTTTGTCATGCCTCTGCTTGTTTTAAGTGTGCAGGTAATACAGGAGCTTTTGAACTCAAAGGACACGTGCATTCTAGTCTCTGGTTACAAAAACATGAAACATCGGTCTGACTGAAAGCGTCCCCTCTCTCCATCTTGTGGGAATAAATTCAGATTTTTTTTTCTCCATGCAAATGAGATCTAACAGAAAATGTCCTTTTTTTTATTGTACGTTCAATTAAAGATCTTAATGAAAAAAAAAATCTTGTCTGTGACTTTTTTTTTTTTTTTTTTTTTTTTTTTTGTCAGGATTGCAAAACCCTTGACTGCAGTATCGACATGACCTACATCCTGCTAATTATATAATAAATGCTGGTTATTAAGGGATGGTGCTTTCTGGGGAAAGACAGCAGGAGGATGTTGGAGATGAAAGCAGCCGCAGTTTAATTGTAGGAAGTAAAAATGCGATCGAGCAGCTGTTAAACAGCCTCTAGACTGATCGATAGTGCACTACATTATTTTCACATATCGACCATTGCTGAGGTCTTTTAGCGTTACATGGTAGAGCGAGCGGTGACTGTACTCAGGGCCCGCGCATGCGCAGTCGGAGCCCCGGGGCCGCAGGAGATCAGAGCTGGTAAGCCAAATTTCAGTTTCCGAATTGATCCGCAGCCACGAATTTACTTCACATTTCAAATGTTCCTCTAAATGTAGCAAACGAGGGCATCTTTAAACCGTGTGCAGCTTTAAAGGGACAAGTGTCAGTATGTTTTGTTGTTTTTTTTTTCTTGAGGTGAAGCGTTTTAGCGGTGTGATTTACAAGCAACCACAAAGCTGTTCATCTTAAAAAATATACATTTGGACATGGCAGGCGTTTAATTGACCTAATTGAATTAAGAAGCAGTCGTGCCGAGGTTACTACGATATATTTAGCTGTTAACGTTGTTGAGAGGTGAAAATGTTGCTCATTCATATGAGATGTTGCCGGAATGGGTGACAGGGTTCATTTTTCACTAAATGGGATCTTCACAGGATTTGAGACACTGCTTTTACACATTTTTTTTTTTTTTTTTTTGCCTCAAGGATGTCAGATCCTCCGCCATTTTAACTGAAATGCTGTTTTTTTTTGTGTGTGTATGTGTGGACTTGCGCGTAAATATTGTGTGACCATTTTTGCCTTTTTATTGGAGGGAATGGATGCTGTTTAGAAGTCACTCGGGGTCATGTCTGATGATGATGGAGGAAGGCTTCTCTG
Source organism: Scomberomorus guttatus (assembly GCA_038419695.1). Classification (NCBI taxonomy): domain Eukaryota; kingdom Metazoa; phylum Chordata; class Actinopteri; order Scombriformes; family Scombridae; genus Scomberomorus; species Scomberomorus guttatus. The sequence continues at coordinate 13,659,445 of CM076449.1, read as the reverse complement.
CTTTGCCATCATTGTATAAAATGGCACTCATAAATAAATTACTTATTTGATCTTTTTTTTTTTTTTCTGAAGTTGGGGGAAATCTCCAGTGACATTTTGAAGTCTTTCTCCTGTAATTTGTATTTGTTAAATCTTCATCCACATGTCTCAGAGCTTTTTTTTTTTTTTGGAGGGAAATAAGAGGCAGAAAATATGTGTTTCTATGGTCCTATTATATGCTGCAATTATGCTGGTCATATAATATTCTTATGTGTTCAGAAATGGTGTAGCACCAAAGTGGTACCCCTCGCTGATCTTATATTATCTGTTATTTCATCTATTTCACCCTGTGCTCCTGTGCGTTGTATTAATACCACAGTAATCAAACCACTGTAACAGCTGTTTTGAGGACTGCAGGACAGATGATCCAGAAAGACTTAACTGAACATTTCCAGTCACGTTGAGTTTATTTGTACAGCCTCAAAGTGCTTTACAGTCTGTACAACATACATCACCCTCTATCTGAAGACTTTGGATTCAGATAAACATACACTCTGTAAAGATTATGGATCAGAGAAAACGTCTTTCAGCATTAGTGGCGTCACACACTGGTAGGACCTGGACTACACATACACACGAGGATGCACTTTCTAGATGCATCACATGCTGTTAATGCTAACGCTTCCTGTGCTTCATACTCTTTGCGTTTCAGCGCTCCGGAGTAAAGCACAGGGACGCCGTTATGAGTGCCAAAGTCAACATGGAGGCTCCGCCACCCAAAGAACCCGATTGTGCCCCTTTGGCCCCATCCTCTTCGTCCCCCAGCGAGACCGTCCTCATCTGTGGAAGTGACGGTGTGGCCAAGAAGGCTCGGCCCCAGACCCACACCACCACAGCTCTCCTCCTACCAGGTGAGCACAGGAGGTCTGAGGGTGGAGTACAAGCTGCTGTCTCATGTACACCCTGCCAAAGTGTCCTTTAAGCTAGACCCTGACCTCTGACCTCCTTTGAAGGTTTGAAAAACAAAATGCTGCCACTATGATCAAGTATCACCTTTAAAAAAGCAGCTTATTTATTCTCACCTTTTTACATATTGAACTCTTTGCTCAAAAATCACATCCACAATCTTTTACCCACTTTACTCAACTAATGTTTCATAATCACATATGTGGTATTGTTATTTTTTGGACAAATATGTCAATCATCACCTAAAGTCTCTCTTAAAGATCTCCTCATATTATGTTTTAAGACAAATGAAAATACTCAGTTCAGTTCAAAAGTAAACATTTGCTGTTTTTTACTTCTCATATATGACAGTTAATTGAATATCTTAACATTTTTTGAAGATATTGACCTCTGAGAAATTATTAAACTATTTTTTTAACATTTCATAGTCTAAACGCTTAATCAACTAATTGAGAAAATAATCAACATATTAATCGATAATGAAAATACAACCTTACTCTGAATAATAATTTGTTTCTGATATGTTTTTAGACATAATAGTTCATTTACCTTGTTAAACATCTACTTCTTCTCCTTCATTGAAAGTTTCAGGAAATATGAATATGTGAATATTTTTTGTTACAAAAGTTTAACTGCTGGACACAAGTTCACTGTAAAGTCCACTCTGACTGGAGGCTTTAAGTTTCCACATCACACTTCTGTTAAAATCATACTTGTCTGTACACGTCTTAAACTCAGACTCAAGGTCTCAGAGAAACTTTCCCCTTCAGCAGATGAACATGAAAACAGCTTTCTAGTGTCAAACTCTGCACATCCATCATTCTGCACAGTGAAGCTCAAACATCCGACTGAAGGAAAAAGAAGAAAAACACATTTTTGAGCAGAGGGGGAATTTTAGAACACAGGTCTTGATTTGTGAAGGTCATTTTTTCATATTTTGGCAGGATCAGGCACATTTAATTATTATTATAATTAATTGATGTACCAATGTAAAACTCAGTGTAGTGGCTGTCTATCAACATGGCGGTCTCTTTTGTTTAAAACGATTACTGCATGCCTCAAAATGTACATGATAATGATTTATTAATGTGAAATTGTAAAAGCACCTTTAAAAAGAGACGCTGGCGTCATATTGTTCTAGTATTTAGCTGTAATGATGATAATCTGCACATCTGCAGAGACTAACTCACATGAACTAATACACAGGTTTGCCTGATCGACATGACAATAAAGTATTAAACATTACCTTATTATTTTACGTAGGGTGGGAACATGTCATGTTGTTGTAATGCTGAAGAAACACAATAACAATGCTAACTTGCTAATGTTTGGTCATAAACCAAAGCACTGGACCTGATGATGGCATGAGATGAAAAGCCACGTGTGTACAATATTTCATGGCAATCCATTTAATCATTGTTGAGACATTTTACTAAAAAAAAATGTGACGAAAAGTCAGGGGATCACTCAAGTCAGCAGGATTCATCCTCTGGGAACCATGAACGTCTGTACAAAATTTCATGGCAATCCGTATGATAGTTGTTGAGATATTTGAAAGTGTTAGCCCGCTAACGTGGCTAAAAATAACATAACATAGCATATTGTGCCCTCTTGGGTGAGCTCGGGCAGACGGTTAGTACATTTGAATTCATTTCGTTCTACAGCTCCTGTTCCCGGCCATCAGAAAGTGGAGGTGACTCCAGCTGTTGCCGTGGGAGACCCGGGTAAAGGAGGCAGGGTCAATGAGACAGCCAAGCCCACCCTGACAGCACAGGTGGGCGGGGCTTGTAGCATCGTCCACGTCCTTGAATGGAAGGAAGGGATGGCCATCCTGCCCAGCAGCAACCTCAAGGTAAAGAGATGTTTCTGACTTGGCCCAGCAAGCTGCCCTGCTGTCATAGCGTCTGCTTTAGCGACGAGTTCAATCTTTATCTCTTGCTTTCTCTTTAAAAAGTTTTTATAGATTGTCCTGGTGGGTCATTTGGTAACGTCCCATCAAACTTATTCTCACAGCAGTTCAATAAACTCACACTAGCGCTGGGCAATATATTGATATTATATTGATATCATGATATGAGACTAGATATCGTAACTCACACTTTGAGTGGGAACCTCTGTTAACCATAATGTGTCAAATGTTTTTATTATAAATGGGTTGAAGAGACGCGATAAAACATCACGATACATTTTGACAGATGGATCCATTGATGCGAGTGAACGTGTGTGTTTGTGTGTGCGTGTTGTAGTTCTGTGTGAGTGACGTAGGAGCGCTGAGCACACTGATCACCCCAGGGACCACTAGCAGCACCAGTGAACCAGCAGCAGGGACTTCTGGGAGATCCAATGACGCAGAAAGCGCTCCTCCAGACAAGCCAGGTAGAGTCATGGAAACAGGTTACATAAGGATGTGGTGACGTCAGCGACTGAACACTAGATACTGCAGTTAAGGGAAACACTTGAGAAGCTGAGGCTGCCAGGAAGATCTGCAGATTAGATCATTCCAACGCTTGACACAAAATTAAAGATGTTTTTAAAGATGGACCGCATTTAAAGTCAAATGAGTGATCTTGATTACTGTCATGAACCCCCACCGTGGGACAGAATATGCACTCAGTAAATCGAGTGTTCCACCAAAGACAAATACCGCCGAACAGCTTCTGGACTGATTCCCAGCAGCTCCTGTTTGTCGTCATTATATCATCAATCAGGCTTTATTTAATTTCTGGTCACTCAGGACAATTTGTACCAATGTAGAAAGAAAAACGATTATGTCATGAAATATTCACCCTAATCAGTGCAGTGACTCATTGTGAAACATCATATAATATATAACATATTATGTAAATTATAGCATCACATGTGCATCTCCTATAATACGGCACATATTCAATCAATAAAGCCTTTGTATGAATGACTCTTACTTCCTATACATGGCTACATTGTTATTTGAAGTCTTTCACAGCGTGATCTTTTCAGTGATTCACTTGTGTGTGCATTAAGCAGAAATGAGTAATAATTACATCAGCTGCAGCAGAGCTCCTCTCGACGAGTGAAGAGAGCGCAGCTGCAGGTTCATGTTGAACATATCAAGCAGGCAGCGCTCAAGATGTTCCAAATCCAGCTGGAGATAAAAACAAGGATGAAAGTAATCAATAAGTAGAGGAATAACCCTTTTCCCACGAGAGCATCTTTGAACTATCGCTGACTGAAATACAGTTTGTCGTCGCAGCTTTTTGGCTCAAAATGCAGTGGTTGATGCAGGAAGTGATGGGAAAAAGCAGAGTGTACACACACACTGGATTGTAGCTCTTTTATTAGTGACTGAAAAAGGAGACGTTTCATCCTCACCGGATCCTCATCAAAATAATGTATTGTTTTCATATTTTGTATTGAATCTCGTAGGGCTGCAACAAATGATTATTTACATTATTGGTTAATCTTTCGTTCATTTTCTCGATTAATCAATTAGTTGTTTGGTCCATAAAATGTCAGAAAATGATGAAAAATGTTGATCAGTGTTTCCCAAAGCCCAAGGTGACGTCCTCAAATGTCAAAGATATTCAGTTTACTGTCATAGAAGTCTAAAGAAACCAGAAAATATTCACATTTGAGAAGCAGAAATCAGAGAATTTGGACATTTTTTCTTAAAAAATGACTCTAAGCAATTAATTGATTATCAAAATAGTTGGCGATTAATTTTATATTTGACAACTAATTCATTAATCAACTAATCGTTGCAGCTCAAGAATCTTGAAAGTGAATAATTTACAACTATATTAGCCTAAAATATCATTCATTTCTTTTATCTGTCTTGCAAAACATTCTGTTTACTTTTCTTAATAATATCTCATGATTGTATATTGCACCCAGTAGTCTAATGGCTGAGGTGCATACCACATGCCTGCAATGATCCCTATTTGCTGCATGTCACACTCTTTCTCCCCTGTCCATACCCAAAAACATCATAAAAACCAGTTCATAATCTAGTTAATTGGACTAATGCACCTTCATCACCATGCCGGACATCGTTTCTTGTTAGTCATTAAAAATAGCCAGTTATCTAACGCGTGACTCCCGTCTGACAAACTGTGGCTGTGTGACTCCACCCACTGAGGTTTAAATACGCAAATACTAAAATATCTGCCTCCAGAGCAGCTCAGACATGTTTTATCACCAAAACGTCACCGAGCCTGTTCTTTATATTTCAGATGTGTCGGCTCCTGTCGGCTCTGTGAGAGGTGCAGCTGTGCAGCCAGAGAGGCTCGTCCAGGCCAAACCTGAAGTCCAGGTTGGACCGGGCCAACAGAACCATGACCCCAGAGCTCAGAGGACCTACACAGAAGAGCTACGCAGAGAGCCAATCACTGACAAGTATGTTCATCGCAGCTGATTTCACACTCACACGTGCATCTTTACATACACACACACAGGTCATGTACAGTTACACAGTCATTCATGCACACACTCTTTCCTTCCTCCTAACACACATGCCTGGGTTTGAAACACACCCTCACTGGAGGCATTCTGGGAAACCTAAGACATCATTAATGTGATTAGATTAGACAACACTATTAAAGAGGAAAGTTGTCTGGTCATCCTCACTGTGTGGCAAACAGCAGAAGTCTGACAGGTCACAGCAGACAACATATGAAAGACATACAGCAGTAACACAAACTCACAGACTAACAGATAATGACTGAGCTACAGGAGGTAGGCGGGTACGCCAAAACTGTACAGACTTGAAGAACACTGTATGCACTCTCTGCACCTCAGGAGGAGTGTCGGGGTAGAGAAGGTGCCAGCAGGCGGGAGGGTCTCCTCCCTTAACCCCGATCACCTGAAACCCATGAGGAAGAGGAAGAGGAAGGAGTACCTGAGTCCCTCTGAGGAAGACTCCGACATGGAGGGCACGGTGGGACGGCGTTTTACATCCGCAGATAACAAGATGTTGTCATATCTGAGGAGTTCAGTCAGACGTGCATGAATGAGGCATATCATGACTGAAAGTCCTTGCAAATAATACAAACTGTTTAACAATAATTTGCTCTAATTTTTTGTGTTTAATCGTGTCCAGTCGTGTTTGGCTGTTTTTACTCTGTGTACTGTGTGTGTACTGTTGTCTGAAACAGACAACAGAGTAAAGGTCATTTGTGTTGAAGACTTTTTAAAATTTTTATTCCATGTTTTTTTTAGGATGAGAAAATGGATGATTCTAAAGCAGACGGCAGACACATCAGAGGAGGTTGGAATCATAATTTCTTTTTCTTCGTGTCTTATGTCATCCTTTGTCGCGCAGCTTTTTGCTCATTTGTTGGTTTTTCTTCATTTTCTTTCCCACTAACAGGAATGGAAGTAATAATATGATATTGCAGTGGCGTCAGACACTGAATGTAAAGTCATATTTTACTCTGAGATGAACATCAGCTGCTCAGGGAATCTCTTTCCTTCCCCCTTCCTGTCCTCCTCTGTTTCACCATTAAAATCCTTCAGTTTGAGGCTTGGCTTGCTAGTGATGCCTTGTTGTTGCTTAAATTAATCAGCTTGATTGGTATTTGTGATGAAGGTGGAGACAGTAAGACAGAGCAGTGGACGTGGGCCCAGTATCTGGAGGAAACCAAAGCTGTCGCTGCTCCCAACAAGCTTTTCCAAGAGGTACGTTTGAGTTGAATATTCAGAGTGTGAGCTAGTGAGTGGCACATACACGCAGGTTCAGCCGGCACACACATCATTTTTTATGACTTCTTTTACTACCGCTGCAGCTCTGCTTATAGCACAGAGACACATTTAATGCCCTGAGCGAACAAACAGTGCAGGAATGCCATGGGAGGAAATGACAAGTGTAAATTTTCCTGGGAAATTTTCTGTCCTCATAGAAATAAAAAAAAAATCACTAGTTCTTATTCTAGTTCTGTGATCTTATTTCCTCTGTTCGTTGCCCTAATCCAACCTCCCCAGAAAATATCATTTGTTTTCACTTTATCTTATTTAAATCTTTATGTTCTGTACTGAAACATTTGCTGTTTTATCCTGTGTGTCCAGACCCAGAGAGTGCCGACAGTGAAGAACGGCTTTAAACAGGGGATGAAGCTGGAGGGCATCGACCCGCAGCATCCGTCTATGTACTTCGTCCTCACTGTGGCCGAGGTGAGCCAGACGTCCATTAACACGGTCGATGGACTTTAATGGGCAGGCTGATTATTGAGGATTTTAAAAAAATCACCGTTCACTTAAAGACTGCTTTGAGGAGCTCGGCCCGGCTTTCTCTAATGCGTCATGTTGTCACCCAGGTCTGCGGTTACCGGCTGCGGCTCCATTTTGACGGCTACTCAGACTGCCACGACTTCTGGGTCAACGCCAACTCCCCAGACATCCACCCTGCAGGCTGGTGCGAGAGCACGGGACACAAACTGCACACTCCCAAAGGTCAGAGGTGACAACACTCTGAACACCATCGAAGACCAAATAGCATTTAAATAGAACAAAATAACATGACAAAAAAGCCCTGAATTCCTGTTAATCTTCTCTTTCCTGCAGGCTGTAAAGAGGAGGAGTTTACCTGGACCAACTACCTGAGAATGACTAAAGCACAAGTGGCTCCCAAAGAACTCTTTGCCAGTCCTGGGAGGGTAACTGCCACTATATAATATACGGTAGTTGTATAATCAACAAGCATGAATGGATGAGGTGAATGATTTAGTGTTGGGGGAACCAGTAAACAAGGTTGTTTTAAACACACAACAGCAAATTGTGACAATATCTGTAGGTATTTATAGCTTTTTGTCGGACTTTCTCCTGCACTGCACAGCAATCCGTCACCGCTTTTAATGATTCATGACTGAATAAATAAATTTAGAAACAGTCAAACAACACAATTAATTTTTCAAGGGTTCGGTTTCTGTATTACATCGTGTATCCTGTCACATTTTCCTTTCTGTGCGCTTGCCGTGTAATTTCTAATATTTTTGCTTCTGGTGTAGATCGATGTGAAGAGCAGTTTCGAGATAGGAATGAAGCTCGAGGCTGTTGACCGCATGAACCCCTCCCTCATCTGTGTAGCAACCGTCACTGACGTGGTGGACGACCGCTTCCTGGTTCATTTTGACAACTGGGATGACACATATGACTACTGGTGAGCCTCGCAAACATCAGGGATAGCTGGACTTTGGGAAATTATTTGAAAAAAAACCCCATCTAGAATTAATATGATACCAAACAGCTGTAAAGAAACTGAAGCTGGTGAGTCACGAATCTGTTTAAATACTCTCCCACAGGTGTTTTCACTCCTGTGGCCTGATTAGATTGATTAGACCTCTTCTCAGGATCGTGAGGGCGTGCACAGACTGTGCTTGATTGACACCTCCCTGCCTGTTGCTTTTGTGGCAGCCGTTAGAGCGTGACGTCTTCCTTAATTTAATTATTTATTGCTTTACTGCTGTTTGTCTTGTAATGTTTGTTTGTTTAAATGAAGTTTGGTGACATAATGTATTTGCCAGCATGGCTCCGCCAAACATAAACCTGAGCAGAGGTCCAATCAAGCAAATAACTAAAAACACTTATGTGGTTGTGCTGAGCCTTAAAAGCTGCAGTATACAATCTATACATCATCACTAGGGGGCAGAACAACTCAAAAACAACCTGACATATAATCACCATATACAGTTGCTATGGATACAGTGTTAGTAGACAGTACTTACACACCCAGCTGACATCATTTATTCTTTAAAAGTATGTTTTTGTTCACTTGTTCTTTTGTTTGGTTTCAACCACCTCCTGAGTAAATATCTGTGCCTTTAAATGCTCCACTTTCTTCTTCTTCAGCTAGTCGATAACTGTCTGTTTTTTACAGTCTGTCTTACACAGAGTACAGTGGGTTTATCAGAGCTTTGGGCTGCATGAAACTTGGTTGATTACAGCGCTGACACTGAACCAGACTAGTAAATATGTCATAAACTGACAACAATGAGCGAAACGAGGCTCGGCAGAGCTGCAGAGTGAAGTGATCATTTTCTCCTTGTTAGTAAAATTGTGCTTTAAATAAACATCAGCCACATCCTCAGTAAAGGCTGTTCCAGCATCAGTTCAGCAGCTCTAAAACCTGCCAGTTATTGAACGTGATGGTCGGAGTAGATTTTTTTTTGCACAGCTTAATTTCATTCACAAACATGTTTATTATCTATTCTGTAGACTGTCAGAAGTTTCTGTTATAACGCTTGTTGTTGTTGTCTGTTGAAATATGCAGGTGTGATGCCAGCAGTCCGTACATTCACCACATTGGTTGGTGCCAGGAGAGGAACCTGCCATTAACACCACCTCAAGGTGATCAGTTTTTTTTTTCCCTGTAAATCTTGATAATGTAATCATGTTCATTTCATGGGTGATAAACTTCAAACACAACTCTTGTCCTTTTGTTCCTTTCATTTCTATTAAACCGTGATTAAGACAAATACAGCACGGCGTAGGCATGAGTCACAAATAATTACACCAATCACAGATTAATGGATCGTCGAGCAAGTGGAAGAGAGCATGTAGGGGATGAATGTTTGTATTTACTGACTGATGCGAATTTAATTTCTGTTGCAGATTATCCAGATCAGGCTCTGTTCTCCTGGTCTCACTACCTGGAGGAGACTGGCTCCAAGGCGGTGGCAGCTGACGCCTTTAAAGTGGTGAGAACAATGAATAAATGTGCTATTTTTGATGTCATTCACAGTATCGTAGGAATTTTTTTACACTGTGGCCTGTAGTGTGGTTTGTGGCAGAAAGGGAGGGATAAAATGTGAGGAAAAAAAAAGTAATAATGGCAGCAGCCGTATCAGCTACTGATGTCATGAACCTCTGATATCGTTAGTGTAGCTTCATTTGAGATTTGTAACTTCTTCAGCCTGCAGACAAACCAAATCATATATGCTGTAACTACATATAGTAGAGCTCCTGGACAGAAATCTGAGGTGGAAAAGATAAAGAATTACAGATGTGTCTCTAACAGTGCTGCAGCTGTTACAGCTGAGGTGTGACTTTTATATCACAGATGCTAAAACAACAACTTTAAAGCAGTATAAAAACATCAATACTAGAAATTAAGTTTTGCTGCCTGTAAAGCAAATGGAAACTGTTTTTGACTATTTTTGGCTGGAACAAACCAGTTTAATAAATGTTTTTTTCTTCCCATCATCCACTGCTCTTGTCGCTAGCGTGCAGCCCACAGCTTCCAGCCACAGATGAAACTGGAGGCTGTGGACAAGAGGAGTCCTGGTCTGATCAGGGTGGCTACAGTGGAGGAAGTCGAGACTCACCGCATTAAGGTACTAATGGTTTTCATGTATCTGTGTGTGTGTGCAGTATTTATATGCATCGTAGCTCCATCTCTCTGTTCCTCTTTCAGATCCATTACGATGGCTGGAGTCATGTCTATGATGAGTGGATGGACTCAGATCACCCCGACATCCATCCAGCAGGCTGGTGTGAGATGACCGGTCACCCGCTCAAAGTTCCCCCACGAGACCCCAAAACACACCAGTCACACGGTAGCTACCAGCAACACTTGAGTTAAAACAGGAAGTTAGAACAATAAATATTTTGTGCTCTGAAAGTTGTTAAAGCTAAATGTATCTCCGGCAGTGTATCATGTGATGCCATGTCAAGTAATCAAACTGGCAAATAGAAAAGTGAGAGGGGACACAGTTGGTAAATTAACATGGGGGGTAAAAATATATATATATTTGTATTTTCTGTATTTATTCCCCTTTTTGTGTCATCTTGTGTCGTTGTTTTCAGTTAAATTCTGTATATAGAGATTTATTTCCCGGTTAAAACTCTCCCGACAAATTCACACGTCTGCTGTGAAAAAAGTGTGTGTGTGTGTGTGTGTACATGTGAGGGGTTCATGTGTCTGTACTGTATCTGTATATATTCAGGTCCGAGGGAGCCTCCTGCTACAGCCCAGTCCACCTACCCCTCCTCTGTTCCATGTAAACCCATCAGCCACCCCAGAGCCAACAAGTACAGCTTCCACAACAGGTCAGCACTGAACTGAACTCAGCGAGTCATTTCATGGATGCTTTACTCTACAGGACCAACTCGTCCCGACATCAGTTTTGGCCCCTGAAAGAATGTGTGCGTCTGTCTTTGAAACAGGAAGTGCCCGACTCCTGGTTGTGATGGCTCAGGCCACGTGACCGGCCGTTTCACCGCCCATCACTGCATATCCGGCTGCCCGTTGGCTGAGCGTAACCAGGGCAGGCTGAAGGCCGACTTGTCAGACTCAGAGTGCAAGAGGAACCTCTTCTTTGGCCAGAGGACCAAGAAGACCCATTACCGTGGCAGGTAAAGGCGTCTTTACGTATGCGTGCACGTTTTTGCTTTTGTCTCACATTAATCTTTTCCTCTGTTTTCAGGATCGGTCGTCCTCCCAAATACAGGAAGAACCAGCAGAGAGACTATCAGAGTGAGTTTTCTAAATGCACTATCCATGTCCGACTTTGATGTTTTTACTCAGCAGCGTCTGTCAAACCCTGCAGCCTCATTCTGCTTTAAGAAGCTTAGAGTGAATTTCAGTTCATGTCACCCGCAGGTGTGACTGTTGTTTCTGAAGCTTTTCTCCCCGGAAACAAAACACAGTCCATCAGCAACACCAGATTTTTGAAAATTTGGGGTTTTTCTGCATGAAAATTGGCAGTTTTAACCTGAAATATTTGTGTTTATGTCATGAATCGGCAGCGGTTGAATCTTAATATGTGTGTGTGTGTGTGTGTGTGTTTGTCATCAGACATGTCCTCGGAGGGTGTGTATCCGTCACTGTTCATGTCAGCTCTGAGCGGTCAGTCAGACAGGACTCTGTCTCTGTGCTGGGAGCAACACTGTAAGCTGCTGCCCGGCGTTCAGGGCATTCACGCCAGCCAGGTGGCAGCATGGAACGTGGAAGAAGTGAGCAAACGTTATCTACATACGTATTTATTTATCGTCTTTCTCTGACTGGTCTGATTTCTCTGACTGTCTGAAATCTCCGTGCTGCAGGTCTTCAGGTTTGTCCAGAATCTAATCGGCTGTGAAGAACAGGCTCGTCTCTTCAAAGAAGAGGTGAGAGCACAACAACAAATACGATGATTATCGGTGCAACAGAGCAGTTTGTCGTTTGCAGTAGTAAACGACAAACCTTTTCTTGACCTTTCACCTCCACGTCCATTCACATCACCGCTATCGTGTTTGCATCTCCCCAGATGATTGACGGGGAGGCCTTCCTGCTGCTGACTCAGACCGACATTGTGAAGATCATGAGCATCAAGCTAGGCCCCGCCCTCAAGATCTCCAACGCCATTCTCATGTTCAAGAGCACAGACGAGGGACTCAAGTGATCCCGCCCTCGCTCACCGGGCGCCAGGCCGCCGCTCATCATGTGCCAAATTCATTCTGTCGCAGGGAAAAAAAAAAGACCCTGACCCCTTTTTCATGTGTTTGGTGTCCTGTACCCATCAGAGAGAGGGAGGGAGGGGGGAGGGGGGGAGGTGAGGTCCGATCAGGGTTAAGGGGGGGAAAAAAGGAGAAGTTGGAGGAAATACAGATGCTTTTTAATAGAAGAATGTCAGAGAGAGAGATGATGGACAAACTGGTGTGAAGGCTCTTGTGGCTATTGTATGTGAGGGGGAATATCAGATGATTTCCGAGTTTGGTGCTTTTCACAGCTGAGGCGCTTGGTTCAGTATCTGGGTTCAGTCATTACCAAACCCCCAAACATCACCGGCCATGTTTCACATCAGCTACAGATCTGTGGTAAACAGTTTCACCAAAACTTTCATTAGGTACATTTACATCCACCTTTTATGCTTAATTTGAATTTGCACATTATTTGTGAAATATTAGAGTGACAATAGTAGAAAACAGGTTTCTGTATCAATGCAGAGAAGAGTTGCTAACAGATGTTTTTAAATAAACATCTGTTGTGTTACCTGCTTGTGATTCTGCATCCTGCTGCCTCACACACCTATGCAGC